>CM036620.1:71975705-73175705 GCA_020746105.1 Trogon surrucura | reverse complement strand
TTTGGAAGCATCTTTAGGGAACAAGCCACACTGCAACCTTCGTTAAGAAATGTTACACTGACTTTACTCCTTGTTTTCTCTTATCAGTTAGAGTTGTGGAAGAAGCCTTGCTTGTGGCCTGGTGTCTGCCTCTCTCCGCCGGCATTCCTCATGGCTGCACTCTCACGCAGCCAGCTCACCCCTCACACAACGACGCACAATTTCAATGTGGGCTGGTTCCACTTCGTTACTACCATTAAAACTCTCTTGGCTGCATTCTGAAGTAAACAATGTTATAATAATAGCAGGTAGATCATGATGCTGTCCAGGAAAACTGAAAATATTTTTCTACTTAAAACACTGTCGCAGTTTAACCCCATCCAGTAACTGAGCACCACAGAGCTGCTCGCTCATGCTTCCCCCTGTGCCAGTAGGTTGGGGCGGAGAACTGGGAACAAAAAAAAAAAAAGTAAAACTTGGGGTTTGAGGTAAGAACAGTTTAATAACTGAAATATAATTAATGAATAAATAAATAAGTGTAATAAAAAGAACTATAACAAAAAGAGAGAAAGACAACAAAAAGAGAGAAATAAAACCCAAGAAAGAGAAGCAATGCACAGGACAATTGCTCACCACCCACTGAGCAACACCCAGCCAGTCCCCGAGCAGTGATCAGCCCTTCCCGGCCAGCTCCCTCCAGTTTCTATACTGGGCAAGATGTCCCGTGATATGGAATATCCCTTCTAGGTCAGGTCAGCTGTCCTGGCCATGCTGCCTCCCAACCTCTTGTGCACCTCCTCTCTGGCAGAGCATGGGAAACTGAAAAATCCTTGACTTAGGAAAAGCACTACTTAGCAACAACAAAAACATCAGAGTGTTATCAACATTGTCCTCACACTAAATGCAAAACACAGCACCGTGACAACTACTAGGAAGAAAATTAACTCTATCTCAACAAAAAAAAACAAAACAACAAAAACCAAAACAGGATAAACATCATTTTAAATTAACGTTGTTATTCTGCAAATTAGCACTGCGAAAAAAATCCTGACCTCAAACCTCATGGACAAAAAGAAAATGCCCGGCTACAAATAAAAGTCAAGCTACAACTGAAAACATGAGAAGGAAGCATACAAGAGGTGTGAGCGGGGACAGGACGGATACAGAGACACTGTCCCAGCACGAATGGATGGCTTCAGGAAAGCCAAAGCCCACCTGGAGTTAAATCTGGTGAAGGACATGAAGGGCAACAAGAAGGGCTTTTAGAAGTACATCAGGAGCAAAAGGAAGACAAGAGAAAACACGGGCCTGCTGCTGAATAGGATAGTGAACCTGGTGCAAAAGGACATAGAAAAGGCAGAGGTAGTCAATGCCTTCCTCAGTCTGTACTGTAAGACTGGCCTTGAGGAATCCCAGGTGTTTGAGACCATGGGGAAGCCTGAAGCAAGGACGATCTACAATCAGGGAGGAGGATCACGTTAGAGAACATTTAAACAAACTGAACACACACAAGTCTGTGAGATTAATGGGTTACAAGCACAAGTGCTGAGGGAGCTGTTTGATATCATTGAGAGGCCACTCTCCATTATCTCTGACAGGATATGATCATCAGGGAAGACTCCTGAGAACGTAAGAAAGCAGATGTGCCTCCTATCTCCAGTAACAGCAAGGAGGAGAATCTGCAGAGCTAGAGGCCAGGCAGGTAGCAAATGATTAAAACCAGCACGCTTCGACTGTAACAAAGCATGCTCTAATCACAATAAGGCATGCTAATCCTAGAAATGAACCTATTCCTGTAACAGTGGCATAAATTGTGTTCAACAGCATACTAAAAAAATAACAGAAGAGTACAGTAAAAAGTTTTTAATGTGTACATACACTGCCCGAATCAGTTTAGAAAAAGAAGTTGATATAAATCTAGTACACTCTAGTCCAAATCTAGTTCCTTATTTAATCCTTTGGTTTTAACTATACCCTTCCCAAAGGGAACACTCATCTTTACCTACTCTTGCCGTCTCCCTCCTCCTGTGCTAAGTATATGCAGATTAAAGGTGCACAGATTACATCTACAGCTGGTGCAAACGCCCCCCAAAATAAGTATATTAGTTTCAATAACATAGATGGGTAAAGCAGATATTCAGAGATGTTTTGTGCTGACCTCAATTTCTGCATTGGTGGTGAAGAATTTGCCATCTACCAATTAGCTGGTTTTTAACTGACAGAATGTGGAGAGAGGGACAAAACAAAGGACAACCAGGCAACTTATCATGGCTCTTCCATGGATGTTTTGAATCATTACATCAAAAGCTACAAAAACAGTGCAGTTATCCAAATTACCTTAATGCCTTCCAGTACTGGTGCTGTATCTTTCAGTGTCTCCGAGTGCATCACCACATCAGCCCTCGCCAGTTCTTGCTCAGTATCCAGAGCTATCTGACTTTTTTTAACTTGCAGAGCAGCTGCTTCAAGATCTACTGCTGATTCCACATCTTTCTAAATTTGAAAGACCCGTTAAGTTTTAATTAAAACAAAGATGACATTATCTGTAGTAGCATCAGTAAAGAATGACTTCTCAAAATAGGAATAGCTGCCAAAGTAGACAAAGACATTTTAATGAGAAGACGTTATAAAACCACAACATATTGAGTGGTTTCACATTAAAATACCCACTTGCACTTATGAACCGTGCCTGTGAGCTCCTGCAGGCCAGCAGCGTTTATAGTCAAGTATTATACAGTGACATTATCAGGTTACTGACAAATAGAAAGAGCCAATGACAAGAACATTTAAAGAATGGGGTGGGGGAAATGACACACCAAAACCACCACCTTTGCTACACAAACAAAAGGCTTCTCTTATTACTCTAATTAAGAGTAAAGAGAAATCAAAGATACAGAAGACTGACACAAGTTTCATGCTTCCAGTGAACCCTTCTTTGCTGCAGTCTGTTTTAGTATTCTCCCACATCTTCCATATGTGGATTTAAAGTCCAGTTTCTTGCAGACAACAACCAGTGCAGAGAAAGTAACTCATAACATGCCAGTTTTCACATCACTGACACTTATTTCTCAATAGTTGCGAGCAGAACTTACCACAGCTGCAACCTGAAGGGTTTCTTTTGCTTTCTCTGCAGCTTCAGACAACCTTTCCATCTCTTTCTCTTCATTTTCTTTTCTGATGGCTTCCTCTTCATGAAGTGTTGCTTCCAGCCGCGCTTTGTTATCTACTTTTTCACCTTCAACTTCTGCCACTTTGACCTGAGCCTCTTTGGCCTTAATATAATGTAAGAAGTCTATTAAAATCTGTATGTGTCTATAGATGTATGTCTACACAATGTGAGAAGTTTGTATATCCTTAGTGAAATATGTAGTACAGGTATGCTAATGAACATAGCTAAAAAACCCCAAAGTTACCCTATTTTCGCATTTCTCAGAAAATGATGATTCTCTTTCTTTGAAAACGGGAAGTTTCCACCCTGAAACCATACATATTCTTCATTCTCTTTCTCTCAAGAGTACCAATAATCTACCCAGATAATTTCTCTCTCTACACAGCAATATCAACATTTTCATGTATTAATGCCTTTATATAGCCCAAGCATAGATTGTTTCTTATAAGCAAAAAGTGTATTCTAAATCTTCTTACACTATTACTATCTAACATCACGCAATGAAGTATTGCCTTTTATTTGCTTTACTCTCAAAGCCCTTCTCATATAAGCCAAATTCTCCTGTATTTGAACTCAAATAATTACCTATGCAAGGTTTAACTCTCCTCTGAACAGAGTTATAGCAATGGTACTGAAAGCTGGTTGCAGACTATGCACATCGATACTTACAGCACTCTCTGGTAATGTCTGAAGTGTTGTTTTGAGCTGATCAGCTGGAGAAAGAGTATCTGGAAGATACATGGCTCTGGACAAAATGAGCAACGAAGTGGGAATTTCCTGGTTCAGGTGCAGATCTAACCACTAGAAATGCAATACATAAAAGAAATCTTCAACTTTCAAATTTTCTCCTTTTTTTACAGATCAAGTCAAGCATACACAAAAAAGTAAATAATTTAGTTTACTGTTATAAATCAGTCAGTGTTCTAGCACTGAACTGCAAGCAGTTAAAAACTACAGCAAATGCACAAAATACATGAAGTACTTTCTTTGAAGACATATTTAAAGAAGTATTGAATGAATATCTGAAAATTTGTTTTATTTCACATGCATCTTCCACTAAACCAGGCAACACAAAAAGAGAAAGAACTGAATTACCTGGAGAAAAGTTCTTTACAGACCAATACAAATAATTAACAAGAGAAACTGCCAAACTGCAAACATACTTTGGATACGTTTTAGTCTAAGTATCTATCTGTATCATCAAAACATCACAGCCAAAAGCCAGAAGCACACTGCTACGACACACTTACACAGTACACGTGACAAAACATTATTAGGGAGAAAGACTGTTCTAGTCATGCCTCTAACAAGAACAGAAGCAAAAGAACTCTCTGAATCATATCAAAAATCAGAGCCAGCAAATGAATTTAGGTCTGTGTATTCAGTCTTGCAAAACCGTACCTGTTTAAGCTGCTCCTTGAGACGCTCCTCTGTCACACCAAGAGCTCTCATGCCTCGGGCACGACAAGCTGCCTGCAGTTCTTTAACAGTCAGGGTATCGACTCCTTCTTCAGCAATCATCTACACGAAACATAAAATAAACTTTAACAGGTAACAGCTCGAAACCGAAGAACCATCAATGCACACCCACAGGTCTGCATTTTTACAACGGCCACTGGAGGCTGCTGTGACAACACAAAACAGCCTCCACTTTTTAAACGGTGAACACGATGCTGCAGTCTTAACAGCTCCACAGCGGTCAGGCCAGTCTCTCCAAGCCAGTATTTCTGTCAGCCTCCTTACATATTATAGTTTCATAGAAATGCCCTGCTTTGTAGCATTATTATTTTCATTGCAATTAATGCTATGTTAAAAAAAGGCCAGCTTTTTCTTTACAAACAAGGACATGCCAGGTTTTAAGCTCTTCAAGCCTTTTCATTCTAAGCTCAAAAATTAGACAACGAAGACAAGAACGGAAAATGCCTAGAAAGACATATGCACACACACTCATTACTCTTACACGTCGAAATTAGTAACCAGTGCCCATTTAGAATGACTCACTTTGTCGTCTGCTTTTATGCTTCTCAACCTCATAGTCAGTTGGAAGCGGAGAAAGTTATTTGTCCCAATCGACTGAAGTTCCAACAGTTTACAAAGTGCCACCAACTGAGGCCTGGTTAGATTGTCCAGAGTCAACTCATCTTCAAACAGTTTAGAGAACCTTAGGATCTCCTCATTACTGGGTCTTTCTCCAGTTTCCCTAATCTGTAAGAAAAAAACAAACACATGCATAGTTTTTCCAAACGAATCTTATGGTTGGGTATTATTTTGAAAAATAAAAACATTCTCCTCATTTGTCATGGATTTTGTAGGAATTTTAGGAGAGGAAATACAACACAGGAAAGACATAAAAGAAATGGAAAAATAAAATCAACACAAAAACTCCCCAACTTATTCACTATAAAAGGCAAAAGAATTTATTATGTTGGTAGCTTCCAACAACATTGCATAATACACAATAATTAACAATAATTAGACGCATCTGTACACTAATGAGCAGGTCTGAGTTTGCAGGACCATGAAATACCTCGAAAAAAAAATCTGAGTGAATAAATAGTTGCTACAGAAGTCACATGGGCAAGAATTTTATTTTTTCTGTTACCATACTTACTAAACACAAAAGCACATTAAAAGCATCACCCAGTGAAAATAAAGTGCTAAGTACACCCAAAGGCAAAAATTTTGCAATGCTGGTGTCCCTATGAATCATGCATTTGCACACTTACTTTCTCTCTACAACCACATTTGTTACAATACTGTTTCACATCCAATTCCTAGCTGTTTTGCAGCACCTCAACGCAAATGCACTTTTATTTCAAGTTATTCCAAAGGATAAACCACTATTTGAGAAATGACCCTGCATCCTTCTTGATGGAAGGTTCTATGTAACTGCTTGTACAAAAGCGAAGTTAAGCTTCTAAGCTATGTGCTGCCAAACAGCTCTTCACAGTAATTAAGTCCAAATACTGCAAGCAGAAATAACAGTTCAAAGTAGGGAAAAAAAAGAAAAAAAAGAAAAAAAATCATTCTCGTGTCCCATCAGCTCATTATCACCTGTATAAATGTTGATTTTTTTATTCTAAACATACCATCAAGTGCTTATTACTGTATTCAAGATCTATAGAATTTAACAAGGAAGTACTCCCAGCCATTTAACACCTCCAGTCTAAACTGTAAGTTCGTAGATATCAAAAAACACCTTTCCCAATCCCTCTAATTTTTTTAAGCCCTGTAAAGAAAACATAAGCTTAGCGATGGCAAGTACAGCCCAAAAACCTAACACTACCTATACAGTGTGATTGATTATGCCTACCTGTTTTGCTTGCCAACTCAAATACTTTAGTGAACACCTACTGAGTACAAGAAAAGGTAAAAATCTGGAAGACAAGGTGGTCTTGAGTCTATTTACCCCCAGGGTACTTGTGTAGCAGAGAAACCAACTCAGGAAGAAAGCTCAAAGGCCTTGTTCTACTTCACCAACTCCTTCGCCACAGGAGCCAAAAATGGAACATTAAAAATACAGCAATATTTTTGTCCTTGTGTAAAGCTGAATTTTGGCGGAGCCAAGTACACGTTTCTTGAGAGTACAAACTGAAACCTTCTAAGTACATCACTAGATACGACACAACACAGATAAATTCTAGAATTTGACTGCAAATATGTTAAGTCTGTAATCAATGGTTCTTGCAGCATCAAATGCTTCATGGCAGAGGCAGCAAAAAGGCAGGAAACATTTAAGTTTCTTCTTGCTCTGACATTTATTACCTAGCACAGTGAAATGAGATCAATAAAGTCTGCCTTCATGGCACAAATGAGAAACCCATAGCTGTAAAAAGTACACCCACGTTAAGAAAGGTGGGGCTTGAAACTTCTTTTTAGTAAGAGGAACTTGGGACTTCCTCCAGCAAATGTGGAGCGACAAGTCAGTTATTTCCCCAGAAATTAACCGCCAAAGGTAAATTCTCAGTAGCAGTTTTTTCAGAAGAAAATGAAACGTTCCAAACATGAAGCACGGCAGTGGCACGCTCCCAGAGTCTGCAGCATCACTGCTTCGGCTACTAACTGCTATAACCAATCATTTAAGATTTTCTGCAGATGAACAAGAACAGAAACAGAAGATTTCATAGAAGCTTCAAAGTACGTGGACTTTGCAAGCAGACATGGACTGACAATACTTGCCAGTATCGTTATCTCAGTAACATACACGGCACTATCAACACGATCTTATTACCTTACCCTTTCAAATTTTATTCTCAGCACTGACAAGCAGGAAAAACTCAAGCTAGGTGACAGGACTTGTGAAGTTGAGGTCTGAAACCCCCAGGCTTATCGTGCCTTTTTCTATACATTCTCCCCCCAAAGGAGGGGATTGCACTCTGATGGTTGTTGGCTCGGTCTCTTATTCAACAGCTCCACAATTAAGAGAAATCTTAATTGAGTGGACTGAGATAAACCCCATTCTGAGATGATTTAAGAAGGTGTTTTCTTCATCTCCCCAGGGAATACCTTACTCTCACCTATAACCTGGTGAAAGGAACAACTGTCAAACCTAAAGGCCATCGACATAGCAGGCGGATATCTGACATTTAGTCTCTGTGCCAGCAACTGCTTGTGAATAGAAAAATTTTGCACAAAACACAGCACTCACATGCTGCAAATCCCCAGAGTACACCACGTTTCTAGTCAGTATCCAAAAGGATTTCATTAATGTATGAACTGTGCATTTAAAAGCTCTTTTTATAAGCAGAATTAAATTTGAAAAAAAAAGATTCACTTTTCCCCCATGAAGTACTAATCAGTTTATTAAGAAAGAACTCCTTTCTCTCTCTTTTTACACACAGTATTCAAAAAAGAAGTCAAAAACTACATGAGTAATGACTGAGCGCATAAGAATTTAATTCTAACATAAAAAAAAGTAAGAAAATAAGAAAAGCAGAAATATACTGATTCTAGAATCAGTGAAAGTACTAGCTAGAACAACAAGTAACAGTAAAACTTAAGGACACTAAAATACTACTTGCAAAAAAGAAATCTAAAAAAAACCATGACATCCTGCTTCTTCAAATCCAACACAATAAAAGGTATCTGACAATTATCACAGAACAAACAAAACACCAAGCTATTTGCTTGGTTGGAAAAGAAAAATAACATGTAAAAAACGTTTTACCTTTTGAAAGAATGTTGAAAAATCTTTTGTAACATTTCCTTTGGCTGCTTTATTTTTTAAGGCCATCTCCTCAATAGTGTCTTGAAGGAATTTAGCCAATTCAAGCTTTACTCTCAATTCTTTCTTCAATCTTTCCTCCTGTTAAAAAAAATATTCGGTTTAAAAAGTTCTTTCCAGAAATACACACACTAAATACCATTTCTTCTGCCCACAGACAAGTTACGTGCAGTACTTCTGAACTTCTGTTGTAATCCCACATCACAAGAGGACACTCATTCTTAATGAAGACCCCCAAATCACACTGAAAAATAGGGTTATTAGCCCAAAGCTCCAGCAAGCGCAAGATGCAATGCCAGAGTGAAGAGCAGCATGAGCGGCCTCACCTGCTAAAACTAACACGCAGCCTCTGAATTAGTAACAAAAAGTAGAAACTCAGAAAAAGTAGAAACCAACAAAAGAGTAGAAACAAGCCAGCTGGTTTGAGTAAATCCCAACTCTTGAATCCAGCACAGAAATTCTACACCACTTCTCATCCAAACAAAGAGGAATTTATCATAGAATTAGAAATTGTGTACTTGGATCTAAGTAATAATAATGACTGATTATATCTGTGACTATGTATGAACCTCGAGTCTTTTGTGCTCTGAAAGTGAGAACTTGTGGGGCTTTTTGGTGTGTTTTTACAAACCTCTAAACAACGCCAAGAAAACCTGAAAGAGATAGTTTAAACAAAACAATGCATAATAAGCTATTTTAAATATTAAGAATATATTCACAAAATGTTGCATTGAGAATAACAACTGTAAGTGTTAAAGTCTGCCTATTTTAATACAAACTATAAAAATAAAGTTTCATAGTTTTCATTTCGGTTTTGTAAGAGCCATAGAAAATTGAGTGAGAACTTACTGCCCAGACAGCTAAGCACCTGCAAATTTAAAAAAGTAAACCAGCACAGGATTGGTTCATTGGTATACGTTAACAGCAAGATCATCAAAGCAATACAAGGATGACAAAAACATTCCCCCAATAGCAAAAAAAAAAAAATAATCTCATTTGTAAATTTTTTTTCTAATTTCTTTCTTTACTGAGTAAAGATACAATTTTTTTCAAAACATATCATTGGATTATAAATTCAGACTTGCTCACCTTTTTAGACTTTGTCTCAAATGTAGAGGGAAGCATATTAGGGAACAACTTAAGAGCTACTGGAAGCAAAAATTCCATAAATGGGACAACAAGAAAAACTAGGAAAGGGACCAAGCGGAAAAGATCTGCACAGATTCGAAGAAACTGGAAGGAAAAAAAAAAAACCAACATATTTATAAGCAAAATTTAAAATATTTGTCTTAAAAATACTTTATATGACTATCCACATTATCACTCAAGCTCATACGTATGTATTTGCTACAAAGAAAATTTAAAATAATGTAGAAAAAGGATGTGACAAAATCAGGTTTTAGTATCTTTTCTTCAAGTTGCTATATGCACCAGTTTTCCACACTATAGAAAGTATTTTAAAAGCCTCGCTGTGTCTCAATAGGATTATTGAACAAGTATCTCATTTAAACCTCTTAAAAGCACCTGAAAACAGGAGGTGGTCATTTGTTGTTGTTAAAGCTGCTTAACTTCTTTTATTCATCTTTATTTGTGCTCCACCACTTCTTACATGCATGAGCTACTATGGACTAAGTAATCAGGCATAAAACGAAAGATCCCTCCCCCTCTGCCTTCTAACAATTGTAATGTACATTTAAATCTAGGGTAATGAGCCCAGCTTGGTAGATTCTTTTTAAAGTCACTGCTTTTCTAGAGCAGTAATCCTCTGAGGCAGGCCGATGCATTAGTTATTGAATCTTGAACTCAAAAGAATAAATATTGTCCTTCTGATTTCTGTACACCCACAAATGTATATATAAGGCTGTGCAGTCTACAACCAAATCTTTTGGTATTTGTTGGAAGCTTAATAACTTGGTTTATACTGAGAAGAGCAGACCTTGCTGACTCCACATCATTTTACAAAGCAAATAACTGGTTATTGGGAATCCTGTCAGTTCCTAAACCAGAGACTTGAAGGTCAGACTGCACCACTGCCACATTCAACACTGTGATTTGATAACCACAGCTATGATTTGCAAAAACTGGCAACACAAAGGCTCTTACAGAAGTAAACACATGTTTCCCCTCCACCCCCTCCCCACAGCTCGCACCAATCCAGGGGAAGAGCAGCAACTACCAGCACAGATCTCATGTCACGACGACTGCTCTGCTAGAATACAAAACCAGTAAAACTTTGACTGTAATTTTCTCAGCATAAACCAAGCCAAAACCTTAAAGCCTGTTTGAGGAATGCACAAACTCCACAGATCCAAGATTTTTCTTTGTAAATAAAAAATTTGGTTTCCCAGAAGGGATGCTTTGGTCCATTGTTTACAGGCTCTAAGATTTTTCCATTCATTCCAACAACAGAGGATAAATGACTACTAGGGAGTTCAAAAAGATGGAAGAAAGTTTGGGAGAAAATTTTAAAAGTGGGAAGAACAAGTACTTTTTCCCTTAAAAAAAGAAATTCAACGATTTCTATAGAGTACAGTATAGAGTTCCTATTTCTCTATTTTTCGACACCGTGTGCAAGTATTTGCACAAGACAAAATCCATATTGAAGGAAGCAGTTCTACAAACAGATTAAGCTAACCTAACGCTAACCCGAGACAACATATAGTCACGAGCGTGCACCACCAGTCACAATGTGAAGGTGCACCACTGACACCCCTAAAACTAACCTATAAATGCACACACAGACAGGTACAAGCCAAAAGGGGGAGAGGGGGACTGGGACGTGTTAAAAAAAGTTGATTTAAGCACCAAGCAAGACTGGTGTTTTTCACAGGGACGCTGTCTGGGATCAGCTTACATAAATCACAAACGGCACCCTCTGCGAGCTCAAGGGAAAACAACCTTGCACAGGAACCTAATACAATGGTGCACCATTACAGACACATTATTTGGCAGCAGAGCCCAAAAAACTCATGACTACTCTGTATCTGCTGCTACACTTCATGTATTCCAACTTGTCCCTCCTCTGTAGGGCTGAAGAGTTTGTAAAGCTGATACACTTGCCACAAACTCCACTGCATTTGCCATCTCACTTTCACGTCCTGAAGCATCCTGCTGCGGGAGGTAGCACTTGAGCAATTAGTTTTTAACAGCCAGTATCATATTTTGCACATTTTACTTTTTCCTGCCTTCTCTCCTAAGTTTGCATATGTGATCCTGTCGAATCCAAAGCCTACCAGCAACTGTACAAGCAGAATTTTGGAACTGACTTTTGGTTTACATAAGCAATAGCTCCCTCGCATTAGCCATGCTGCAATTGCTCGTTAATGTGGTTAGATTGCTTGGATATCTTTCCATTATTGCCTTCAAAGAGGAAGGAAAGGGCAGGCAGAAATAACTCATTTGTCAGTCTATGTGAAAATAAGATTTCTCTAGGACTGTCAGTTCATATGCAGTTTAATACATTTAAAGCTGTATGTAGTTCAAATACTTTTTTTTTTTTAAGTGCGGGAGCAACTTTTGCAAATCTGGAGCTAATCTGGCATCAAAGTTTTAAGACTTCTTTAAAACACTCAGTAGATTACAATTTAAGGCTGAAACATGTTGAAACGAATTTAAAACAATATTTTATTAAAAGCACAATAAAGGATTATATTCAGGTTTGGCTGGTTTGCTTTTCACTGAGCCTGGGTTCTAAGCCTGTCCCTGACTTCATTCAAGAGACAACACATGATTCACCTCCACACAAAACCTAGAAAACCTCACTGCAGGTCTTGAAACTATTTTCTCTACATCATCTACGCTGGATTACACATATACAGACACACACGTATCAGTAGATAAGACAGGCTACATCAATGTAAACAGTAATTTATATCTGCCCAATGAATTTCTATTTTATTTAAAGTAAGTGAATTGATACTTAAATCACACATCTATACGGCAAAAAGGAAAAAAAAAGAAAAAAAACCACAACTGGACAGCCAAATGCCAGACCACTATGTTCATATGAGAAAGATAGCTCTATCATCACTAGATGACAAAACTAAAATGAATAAATCCCTCTACTGAGGAAATAATGCATGTGTGTCCAAAGATAATGTATTACTTCTAAAGCTTCATGCCTTCTAGAACACAGTCCTGATCTTTCAGCAGAAATATTTCCCTGATATCCATATTTCCCTGTTGTTTGTATAATTTCTCAGAAGTCTGGCTCAATGAACATGAAACAGGCAGGAAAACCAATGGTTCCAATATCGCCCTCTGGACGATTTCTGGTTCAGTTTCAAACCATGAATTAGTCTCACTTGGTCTTCCAGGTTTCCTACAGCTCTCAACAAGTCAACACAAGCCAGAAGCGCTACTTCAAGAAGTCCTCCAGGCCCCATTCCCCCTATCCTCGCTCACTCTTCTTGGCACTGTATAATCCCGTCTCGCATGAGCACAGACTTGTTGCATTTATTGCTGAGCACTGTTTCAGCTGCAGCAGCTGCCAAGCACACTCCTGAACCAATATAAGTAAGAGGGCAAAAAAAAGTAGCATGAAGATGCTGAGATCAAATCATCAACCAGTGCTGTTGCAGAAAGAGACCAAATGGAAACACAGATGAAAATTGCTATGCGTGCATTTCATGATTTTTGTTATTTGTCTAACCTTGCAAATATAGGAAAAAAAATCTTCTGCATGCTGCATTAAGATGTGACAGTTTCTAATTACACATGAAAATGCTCAATTATGTACCTAGTTTTATCAGGACGTGATTAAAATAATGAACAAAGACTCCTATATTTGATTATTTAACAAAAATTCTGAAGGCAGGACACACTGTGTATATAGTGCACGAACTGCAGGAACCAGACCATGATTCCAAGCAGCACTATTTGCTCATGGTGCCAGAGCACATGCACTTTCCACTCTCAACCATTTTTTCCACCACACTTTTTTTTTTCCCCTCAGCAACAGCTAAAATGCTTTTTGTAAAAAAAAAAAAATAAACAAAATAAAGGCGGGAAGACAGACTTGAATATTTTAGCTGTATAAACTGCTTAAACATCTTATCTTTAAAAACAGTAAAACGAGAACTACTAAATCTGCTCTTGCTGATGGATATAGTGCTAATGAACTGGTGAAGATAAACGCATTTGTAACTGAGATAGTCCTAATAGCCAATTACCAATGATGCATTTCAGCCTGAAACTTTTCTTCTGTTTAAAGAAAAATAACAACCCACAAACCAACCACCCATAACAGAATTAGCACAAATCCAACCTTTACAAAAAGTGCTCTCCCTCTACTTCCCCAGCTGGAGTGAAAAAGCAGAAGGGACCATGTGTACACATGGAGCACATGAACATGGAGAACAAACCCCAACGGCTGTCCACACGACGACACAGAAGAATCCTCCACTGTTCAAACAAAAAATTACCAACTTTCTCCTCGACAATGGGGAACAAGTCTAAAATGTTTTGGAGTCCTATCCAAAATTTTTATTGTCCACATAGGAAGGAGGGAAATTATCTTAACAATTCTAATTTCAGGAAGAGAAAACAACAGAAGGAACCAACTTGAAGCAATCGCTAAGGATGCTCAAACTGGCATTTACTCAGTACCTGTCTCCGTTCTCGACGAGACAAAGTGTTTCCGTGAAGTATTCGCCAGAGCATCCTTGCAGCTATTTTTGTGTCAATCCACAGTAACCGAAAACCATGGTAATAGTGCTTCAGTTCGTCCACGATCCTCTGTCCGATCGATTTTTTCACAACTTCTACTTCTGATGGACTATATACAGGACCTCCTTCTTCCAACTTCTTGTTTTTGTCCTTTAAGGACTTCAGTGACTTTTCAACTATGGAGTCATCTCGAAGAGGATGTGAAGAATGCCACCATCTAACTGGAAGATACTGGGGACCTAAAATACCCATGGTTGCTAGTGGCGTCCATGAGCCAGAATTGCTCGTAAGAGTAAAGTATATTTGTTCAGATCCTTTAGTCCAACAACAGTAGCGATCTTTTTTGGAGTATGCGTAAACAGGAGGGACACTAGTGCAATATTTAAAGTGTACAGTCCTTCAAAAGAAAAAAGAATTCAATAATTAGCAATAGATCATAAGCAATTTATATGTTTGCATATATTTGTATAATTACATAAATTTACATGTTTATAAAATGCATCGTTTGAGAAATATCCACTGCACATTCAAGGATAAAAACCCAACCTTGTGACTCTGAAGATCAATGTCTGTTCCTGAAAAGAATGCCTGGCTTTATTTCATGACAAAATAAATAACCTGCAGGAAATTTTCCATCACACAACTCCGAAAAAGTAGTTTACTTCAGTTAAATAATGAATACCAACCAGATATGCTTTCCATTTAGAAAGCTACATTTGAAAGCAAATTTGTAAATCTGAAAGTAATGTAAAGCACCTTCTGTTACTTCTCCCGTTTGAACAGAACATTTGAGAGAAAAAATAGAAGTTGTATACTTAGGAAAGGTGCTGAGTTAGAGGAAGAGAATTAGTACCAGTGAAATCCAATTTCATTAAAGCTTCTCTGTTACTATTTCCATGCATCTGGTATTCCTTTTTCAGCACAAACTTTTGCACAAAATTCCATTGTGATACTGAGCTGGGGCACACAGAACCAACACTTCTCTACCTTATTCAGCATTTTATTCTTTAATTACATGTAAGCTGAAGTTAGAAGGACAGCATTGCTCAAACAACCCAAACACTCATTATATACACAGAAGAACTACTCATCATATGCAGGTAGGATTGTATATACTTTTATAAAACGATATGACAAATTAAAACAGTACGTAAAACATTTTATATAAATGAGTCCCAGTTATTGAACACTTCTAAGTATTAGGCTCATTCAATTTTCAACCAGAAGTACTTTTTAAACAATTATCACATGCATCCAGAGAATGTTAAATTACTTTAATGGGTTCATATATTTAAAGTCATTCAAAGAGCACTTTGTAAAAAAAAAAAATTATATTATTAGTTTTTAAAGACACATTATTTTCTAGTGTAAACTAAATTTTAAACATCTGACTATTCAATGGTCAGATGATCACTGAAACATACACAGCTACACAAAACATTCTCTTGATTAGCTAGAAAACTACACACTTGCACAGATCTTAACTAAAGAGAACAACAGTTCCTTTAAGAAAATAAAGTACTTAGTCAAAACCAGATTAAAACACTTGTATTAATCAATCCATCTTGACTCTAAATCATTTACCAAAAGCAGAGCTCCAGGCATACAGACCAAATTCCACCTACATACATCTACACTCCTCTGTATGCAGAGGAAGGGAGCCCTGACAGCAGAACTCGTTCTGAGTCTGCAGGGAAAGAAATGTGCCTCTCTGAATGCACTTTCACAAGCAGGATGTCAGGCCCAGAACTTCTATGCCAAGATGTCCTGAGTACTTGTATTATTAGAGGTCCTTGCTTTTGGATCTGGGTCATGTATGGTGTGGGCACTAGTTTGTTTTATTTTAAGCAGCAACACTACATTAACAGCAGCTTTTGGTAAACAAACAAAAAAAGAAAATCAACACAAAAACCCCAAACCAAAACCCTCAAACACTTTTCAAAGTAATAACAAGAACTGCTGTCCCAATATTCTGCTGCTCATATAACAGACTTAAAATTGTAAGTTTCCAATTTTCAAGAGGGCACATATAATAATCTGTTTAAAAGTAAGCAGAGATTTTAACGTTTTACGTATTAAGAAAACCTGTCATAACTAATTATACACTGATATAGAACTAACATGACTAAAAAGAAAGGAATTAATTTGTTTCATATTAGAGGGTTATGTCTAGAGACACACCCTTATGTTAAAATGGAAAATAGGAAACTGAAGAATAGTCACTGTTTCCTGAGCGGTTAGATTGTAAATGAACTAGAGAATACATATATTAGTATTCCAAGGAAAACTGTTAGGAATTCATATCCACAAGTATGCCTTGTGAGCCAAGACAAGAACAGAGAATGGACTCTGCTAACACCCAACTCCTTAAGTTCCGTAAGATCACACTGCAGCTGGATTCATTCTCAGAAGAGGGTATCATCTCCTAGTCAAGCCTCACCCAAGGCTGCAACACACAGTAAACTGCTTTGGTTTAATAAAGATACAACTCATCTACATTCTTAGCTGTCAGCTATGTTTTCCAAACTAGCTGTGACTGAATGTTTGTTCTACGGAACTCCACAAAGTATGCAAGAAGCCCACGATATCCTGTGATGCCACGTGGAATCGCTCAAGATTGACATTCTATCGCTCTCATGTCGCAAGTGGAACGAAATGGGAGGAAGTAGGCAGAAAAAAAGGAAGATCTTGCTTTCTTTCACCCACACACAACCAAGCAGGTGAAGAGATTAATACTCAGATTTCCTTTAATCTGTCGATAATGCAAGCTGAAGTTAGGATTTTCACACTTTGTCTGCAAGTTTTAAACCTACGTTTGATGATAGTATACTAGGTGCTGATTTTGTACAGTTTTGAGTTTAGAAAACAAGCCAATGTTTACTCACATTTTGTTTGCCAGCCTCAGGGATGTACAGCTAAGACATGCCCGATCTCCCAAGTTACCTAGGAAAAGATCAATAATTAGCATTAATTCTGAAATTCACGAAGACATTTATCCATATAGTGAATTGTACAAAATACGTGATTTAAAAGGTTGACCTTTGCTTAGGAATGGCTATACTGAAAGCACAAAAAAGATGCCGCTTAACAGCAACTTCCTTATGGCACACTGTAACCACATTCACACTTTGAATGCATCACAGTCAAGCCTGAATTTTCTTTTGCTTTGACAATAACCATGTGAAGTACTGAGACCCAAATACCTCGTGGTATTCTAACATAAGTCAAAGCACATGCCTTGTTCATATTTCTCTCAACCTGTAACCCAAATGTATAGGATAAAAAAGGGAAGACAGGTGGGCAGCAACTCTGTAATGTGGCTGATATCTCCATAAGCTTTCGAGCAAACCGTGGACGCGTGAGGTACTGCTTGAACTTGTTCAGTGGCCTGAAGACAAGTTTCCACGTCCCTCAAACAAGCAACTATATAGCAGAAGAACTTGACTGAAAGAAAACGTAATTTTTTAATAGCTCCATGACAACACAGTATTAGATGATCCACATGGAGCGCTTGCCAAGTGTCTAGCATAAAAATGGGTTTTTTTTTAAGCAAGACAACAAATAAAACATGATTAGGAACATAAACACACTTCACTAGAGAGGTGGAAGCACACCACCTGTCTATTTTGATTAGCACCTGGTAAAAATAGCTCTGCCCCCAAATCTGGCTGCAAAGGATACAAATTGTCTTGAAGGGCAAGAGACTGATCCAAAGAATACGAGAGGTTAGCTTTCCAGCAAATGCTGTGTTCCTCAGAGTAAACTTTATCTGAAACACTAACCCAGAATCAGTCCTAATAATAACTAATAACGTCCAGCAGGAGGACTGACACCTATATACAGGTATCCTGTATGCAGGTACAGAGACAAGCAGCAGCCACTCTGGAAACAGAGGAGACTGTTTAACAGTAAATGAGCTAAGTCCGTTCACATTGTTCAATACACAGCAATGCTTTAAAGCCTTCCAGTCAGCCAACACCACGGAAGCACCATCAGCTACATAAAATGCTACCTAGTGGCTGTATGAAGTCACTGAAAATCATCCCTGAGCTGACTAGAAAAGAATCAATTCCTCTAAAGGAATAAAAAATCTTGTATTGATACCTAGCTGCAATTGCTCAACAGCTAGCCAATACCAAGTGCAAAAGGACTGCTGAATAGAACAAAGGAAGATCACATGAGCAAGACTCCAAATGCCTTTGACTCTTTTGGGATTATTCTTTTCAGAATACACTGTAACAAAAACAAAAACAGGTGGCAGGATGGGTTAGGCAGGCTGCAGCTTGTTTCTCCCATCTGGAACCTACTATTTCAGGTCAATCCTAAGAGACAGCAGGACAGAAAGGTCCATCAAAGCTAAGACACAGCCTATGACAGAACCTGAAGTAGACAATTGTATCTGAGAAAACACAGCACCCAATGCTGATCACCAAGTGCCTACCAGAGATAGAAAAGAAGGTATGGAGAGGGAGGAGGGGGGAAAGGTAAGTTAACTCACCAAACAAAAGTCTCAATAATCAAGGGAGGTCCCATGACAACTGGGTTTTGATGTCAGTACAGCAAAAGCTACGGCATTATCAAGTCAAAGGAAAAGCATTTATAGATCTCAAGTTATATCCCACTCCTAACAGGTACTCACTGCCACTGCAAGTGGAGCCAGGGGAAAAAATGCCTCCTTTGGCTAAAAAAAAATAAAAAATCAAGCCCTGAGAATCTGTGAGGGCATTCTGATACCTTCTAATATTTACAGAAAGATCAGTAGCTGAATTTCTTGACCCAAAAGGCCAGCCATCTCAGAGGGCTGTCCCTGACTTTACGGAACAGCTGAGCAAAGCAGAGAAGTACTCAAAGTCTCGAAGGATAAGTCTCAGAATGATAATCTGTGTCTCTCACCTGACTGAAAGGAAGCACACAAAGCCTGTGCTAAAAATGAGAGTCCTACAAGTAGAGGACATTACCTGCCACAGACAAGTGCCCCTAGAACAAAGAGAGTGATCTGGAGAACAAAACTGGCTTGGAGTTTCTTGGATAGCAACATAACAGCAAGACACTTTCACTTCACTTATCTTTTATCTGTTTTTTTTTTTTTTCAAACCAGACTCATTAATGCTAAGGAAGGGGCCAAAGAGCAACATTTCAAGGTGACCATAAGAAAACATGCTGACTCAAACACTTCTTGTCACACATTTGGAGTGTGAAAAGACTCTCAGAGACACAATTTCACCAAACGATTCTGGAGAATAACTGTTAATTTCAACTTTGGCAGTTCTGACAAGAGCTCTTTATGTTTTGCAGTGTGTGTTCTAACCATGTACCTGAAATAAAATATATACTTTCTTCAGAAACAAGCAAAGTTCACACCCCTTGCTGCTAGGAGTCTGAACAAGGTCAATGCAGCTTACCATCCTCAACACTGTTCATCTAAGAAACCTGCATTAGGATTACTTGGTTTGAAAGTAACAAAGGTGGTAGTGCCAGAAAAGCTGTATATTAACATATTCTTCATGGAAAAGAAGTCATGAGAAACTTTCAAATTTAATGAAACATCAAAACCAAAGAGTAGCTCTGTACTCTTACTATGTCTACAGTTTTTAAAAAGCAAAGGCTAACGTGAAGTCCCTACAGAGTATAAGCTTACAGTACTTAACAGTCTGATCATTTAGGATTCTTAGAAGCACTTAGCTCTAACTTAATCTTAGACTACTTACACGTAAAGCAAAGAAGATGAGCTAAGTAAAGCAAAACACGATGCAAAAACTTACACCACACAATAACGTGTTAGTAATAGATTAACACTCCAAATAAAAGTCTTGATTATATCATACCACAGCACATCACAGCACACTGATGATTTGATTCTATTGCAGTATGTCAGCAAATGAGAAGTTTCATGTGGGCTAATATTTATAACACATAAAAACATACCAGTTAGCATTTATTCCTATGTTATGCCCCAAGAATCAAAGCTCCCATCTAATATGAGGGCACACGGATGTGTTTCTTCCCTGCTTTAAATAAAACGCGTGGGTAAGACTCCCATGATTTTGCTCAGGTCACTTTAGAAGCTCAACCTAAATAAATGTCTTTAAAGCAAAAGCTAAAAAAAAAAAAATCAACCAGAAGAAACTAATGGACTTGAGTGATCACTGGTAACCAAGAAGACAGCTCATTTACCAGAAGGAACAAGCATCCATATGGTTGATCAGGTCTACCAGAACCTAAACATGCAGCAGACACCCTGTTCTCACTGACAGCGCCTCAGTGACAGGTCAGGGCTCCATGTCAGTGACAAACCAGTGCCTGTTAAGCCTTCACTCATTCCTCACTAAACCCCTGCCATTCCAACTCATGGACGTACAAAGCAACCACAGGCCTCATCTACGTCACAAATTACCAGCTGTTTCGTGTCATTAAATTTTGCTGCTCAAAAATATTTAAACTGCCAAATTATCTTGCTTATTAATGGTAACAGAATCACACACCACGTTTCCGTTTTGTCCTCCCAAGCTTTCAAAGCACTTAGAAAAAACTTCACTTCTAATATAGACTAAGAAAACAACCTCTTGCACTTTCTTAAAGGGTATTGAGAAGTGTGCAACTAGTGAAACCATGACTACACGGCCAAGCTACAGCAAGAGCAAGGCAGGCAGAACTGAAAGGCAGGGACACACTCCTGCCCCTTAACAAAAAACACATTGTTTTTTCCCCTCCTTAGAGGGCTGCCATTTCAGATATGCATCCGTCCCAACTGCCATCAGGGGAAAACACCCCTTCAAGCCATCCTGGCAGGGAACCGAACGCGCAGAGCTCCACAGCCGCCAGGGCAGAGGCCGAGGGCCGCGGTGCCGGGCCCACAGCAGCTCCCGCCGGGGCGAGCGGCGCCCGAGGCCGGCAGCGGAGAAGCGCCGCGCCCCGGCCTCAGCCCCTGGACGCCGGCTCCGGACGGACGGGAACGGCGGGGACTCCGCCGAGGCCCCGCCGCGGCCCTTCCCTCCCGCAACCACCTCTCCGCCCACACCGGGAGCCCCCAGACGTCGTCGTCGCCGCCTCCGCCCACCCTCCCCTCCCCAGGCCTTCAGCGCCGCCGGCAGCACAGGCCTCACGGCCCACGGCGGCAGCGGGGCCGGGCCGGGCCACGCCGCGCGGCACAGCAGGGCCCGGCCGCGCTTCCCTGCCCGCCGCCGCCGGATCGCTCTGAGGGCCCGTCGGGGAGCCTCACCCAGCCGGGGCTGGCGGCGCAGCGCTCGGGGCAGGCGGCAGGCCCGCCGGCCGCAGGTCTGTAGCAGCATGGACGCCATCTTGGCGCTGGCGCGCGGCTCGGCGGCGGCAGCGGGCTAACGGCGGCGGTGGGTTGCCGGCCTGCTCATGTCCCGCCGCCCGGGCCCGGCGCGGCGATCCCCACACGCCCAGGAGCGCCGAGCCGCGACCGCCGAACTTTGCATAGCGCCGCCCCTGCGGAGCTGGGCGCGCCGGGAACCGTAGTCCTCGGCGGCGCACGGTAAGCCGCCCGCGGGCGCGGGGCGCGCGGCATGCCGGGACCTGTAGTCCTGCCCGGGGTGAGGGAAAGAGGGCCCGGGCGCGGGGCGCGGGGCATGCTGGGAGATGTAGTCCTGCCTCAGGCGCGCGGGCCGCCTTCTCGTTTCGCTTTCCCGGCAGCCGGCGCAAGGGAGCGGTGGGCGGGCAGGGAATCGGGTCGGGAGCTGTGAGCCGCGGGGTTGGTTCACCCGAGGGGAGCCGGGAAGGTCAGGCGGGCCGTGCCCGCCCAGGGCAAGGCAGGGCCGGGCGCTCCCTCGCAAGCCGCGCCGAGGCCAGGGCGGGCAGCGGGCGCGGAACCCCACTCGCGGTACCGGGGACCGGCGCCAGACCCGGCGGGCAACGATCTCCCCGCACGCTGGGGGCCAAAATCCGGCGTTTATCCTGGTGTTAAGTGCTCCCCAGCAGCAGCGTTTTGGTTTTTTTTTCACGGTGTGGACGTGCATTGCGTGTGGATCTCAGGGTGCGACAGGAATAATAACCTTTAGTGGGGAGCTGAGATTTGTTTTTGATGCAGAATAGCAGGTAAATCAGTCGGCAGGTGTGCTTCCCTGGTGGGGCGAATAGTTTGGCTGGAGGTAGCGCGTTGTTCTCCAAGGAGCAGTCAACTCCTGCCCAGCATCAGGATCTTTTACCGACTATTTCAGGCGGTATTTTACCGTCTTTTACCGACTATTTCAGTCATGCAGCATTCACTGGCACCGTTGGTTTGGCTGAGCTTTAAACTGTGTGTAGACGTGCAGGCAGTAACCGGGATCAGACCGCAGAAATTACAATTTAATCTGACAGCAGTGAGAGTTTACAAAGTGTGTCTGTGAGGCCTGGGTGCTGACGGTGCCTGGTTGTAAAACGTGGGGCAGCAGCTGCCGGGAGTGATGTGGGAGAAGATGGCTGTCGCCCTGCCAGCAAGATGGCTGCCTCAAGGACAGGGCTCGGAAGGGACAAGGAGACACCATGGTTTCAGACCTCTTCTGTTTCACAGGTTATTTATAAAGCCAGGCTTCTGTTCCCCTATACGCCCACCTAAGCCACAAACAAAATGGGCCCTGTTTAACTTTACATGTAAAGGGTAACAGAAGCTTCGGGTTTGAGCCAAGACGTGACTGAAGCAGCGTCTTGTAGCAGGAAAAAGCAAACGTGTCAGCGGTCGCCCTTTCACGCCCGAGACTTGACAAACGCAGGAAATTAATTAGTAATACTTTAAAGTTCTTTCATGTATTTAAAGGAAATCCTCAGGGTTTCCCCTAAGTATGAAAAATTGAGGTTAAATTTATACCCCTTATATTTTTAATTCGAAAGAATATTCAAAGATGGAATACTGAATTGACTGAATCTTAAAAAAAATGGAGACTCCCCTTTTCTCACATCTTTGACTGTGTTGGCCATAGAAACATTAGTGTTATTTAAATTTTGCGAGTATTTAAAAAATAATCAGTATTACTGTGCTTATTACTAGAGCCACTTTTAAAATGTTAGGCTTCCAAATGCACTGCAATATTTTTTAGCCATCCGTGTTTGTTTTATGAGTATTTAAATATGTAATGCATTTAAATGGTTAAAATTATTTAAAATGTGCAGTTTAACAATAGCGCTTTATGTTAATATGGCAATCCGAAAAACGACAACAGCAAAAAAAACATCTTCCCAATCTACACATTTCTCTCACTCGACTGGGTTCGTAGCCTTCTCTTGTTATTCTTTTTTTCTTTCTGGTTGGCTGATAACAAAACCAAATGAAATGGGGCAACTAATGGCAGTTCCTCTTAACAAAGCTGCTTAATTATGTAGAAACATTATATGAAGCCTATACAAGAAGAAGAATATGCTCTGAAGTCATTAAACTATTGACAAGAGATTTCAGACAGCAAACAGATGATTACAGAGGTCTCAATACATTTGTGCAGACAAGTAACCAGTCTTTCAATAGTTTCATTAAATTCATTAGTATTCAGGGTGGCAGACAATGTAGATGCATGAGCCTTTTCAGAGCCGAATCCGTTATGTTTTTGTACAGTCTTTTGTTGCAGATTTGTTTATACCTGGGAGTTACACCGATTTCTACCATATGTGAAAAGCAGTGATAATACATGCCGTGAAAATTTCCTAAGTGGGTACGGTTTCAAATACTAATTGGCGCGTTTACCAAGTGCTGGAAGAGACCACGTACTCAGAATTTTCACGTAGTTGTACGAATTGCTCCCATGTGAAGTGGCCTGGTGACTGTAGCTGATACGTGGCCCTTCCACGCGAGTCAGGTCTTGTTTTGAAGAAAAACGTCTTTTCCTCCATGCAGACGAACAGCCTACGAGTTAATGAAAGAAACAGTCATCCTCAGAATAAAACACAATACTCACAGTTACTGGGGTCTTATTTTTAAGAAACTTAAGCTGCTACGGCCATTTTAGACCTGGTTCTTAAAGCAACCATGTTGATTGGAAAAGTTGTCGGCCATCTTGTTGAAAAATGTGTTTTTCAACAGGAATAAGGTGAGAGACTAAAAGGAAGAAATACAAACCCTTCCCTCTAGACGGATTTAATAAGGATCGGAAAATAATTAAAATAAATGCCATATTTAAACAAAATTGAGCTTAATATTTAGTATTAAACGTATTTTCCCCCCTGAATGTTAAATTGAAGCAAGAGTAAGGTCAGAGTTGTCTAAACCATTACAAAACAAACTCCAGATAAATTGCCATGCCTGTTACTACGGGCTGTGGGAATATCGAAACATTTATTTTCCTTTTACATGAGCACAGCCCAGTGATAAGAAAAAAGCAAGAATGTTTTACTTGTCTAAAACAGGTATGTGCGTAAGACCTGTAAAAGCACAGAATACACCTACATCTGTGTGTTACTTGCAGAGACATGAAAAAGGAGCTGATGAACCTCTAATTCTCATGGAGGAGGTTGAGAGATGTGTCTAGAAACCGGGGGGTAAACGTTGGTATGAGCAGGGAGCAAAACTGCAAGGAAACTGGCTCTGCGTGCAGTATTCTCTCTCAGGAAATCTCTCCTTCACAGATTTCCCATGTGGAACAGGTCTATTCAATCCTTACCTGCAATTGTCCCTTACTCTTGCCCGCCTCACCCCCCAAGCGGCTCTCTCGGGGGGGTGGCAGGTGCACGCGGGGAGCAGGATTGCCCTGTGGCCCGCCCGAAACACCCGCACGGTTGGAGGGTCACCCCTCTGGGCTCACCACAGTTGGCACCTCATTTCTGAAGATACGTCCCAGGAAGCACTTCCAAGATCCTGCTGATTTTTTTTCGGAGGATGGGTAACAGGGCCCACGCTCTCAGCTCCAGAAACGTGGCCAGTTGCCCTGTGGCTCGTGGACGTGGCTGTGTAACGACACCAAACCTACCACGGTCCTGCCAGAACCACCACGTTCGTTGCAGAGGTTAATCAGCATTTGATGAGACCCGGGAGACAGGTTTGCCATTTATCTGCCGCGACACGTTTGTGTACCCAGTGTGACTCTATAAGCAGCGTAGTGGTACAAGTCCATATGCAGATGTGTAGAAGCAGGGTTATGCTTTTTGTCTGTAGAATCTGTTTCCATGGCAATCCCCAGGTTGTCCCCTTGCATAGGTTTAACAATATGGGATTAACCTCATCTTTATTCACTGCTGTTCAGCGTATATTTGAAGAAAGGGAAAAGAAATAAAAAGGGCATTACTGCGTAGCAAGTTGCATTAAGTTTCCACTCGAGGGAGAAAACAAAGGTATTATTAGCAGTTCTTTAAAAAATACTCCCGTTCATCATCATGGATTTTTAAGAGAGACTCGTGGGATACTTAAACCTGTTGCTTTGTAAATGTGACAAAGGTAAAAGTTCAAGTGGCCCCTGGATTATGGAATTGCTCTGCTTGTACATCCAGGTCACAAGTTCACTCCTGGCCAAAACGTGCCAAAACCAAGGGGCTGTGGCTACACCTTAGCAAGCGCCCAGAAAGGACCTGCCTCGGGTGCCTTTTCAAATTATGCAGTGAAAAGCCCCTCAGAGATTGCCTTGACAGTAATAACGTGCTGTAAACAGTCACTCCAGATCCAAGGGTAATTACCTGCTCAAATTCTAGTCAAAAAGTGATATTTTAAAAGACCGCATAGGCTCGGCCCAAATTAGCAATACAAAATAATGCATGAGGTTGTCATTAATTAACTCTGACATGCAGGCAGACAAGAAGAACACAGCTGAGTGAGTGCAAAAAGATAATTTTGAAAATTCGAGGGGAAAAAGCATTTGCAGCTCATAGTGGAAATCACACAGATTCTGGTTTTAACCAGCAGATGGAGCTTATGGGATACAAACAGGCGGCAAAGATGCATCATCATCATCATCATCATCGTCATGATCGCACAAAGCCGAGTTTTGGGGTGCTGCTGCTGTCTGCAGGACTGGAGGAGGACGTGGGGAAAAAGCGAGAAGGTTCTGGTCAAGGCAGGATCAAGCCAAGGCGGGAGGGCAGGCCGTGTTCGGTACCAAAAAGGGAAGAACATAGCGAGAACAGGTGAACTGATTTAGACCTTGAGAAATGCGGAGGGGTAAAAAAAAAGGACAAAAGGAACCTCTAGTGTTACAAATGCACCTGTTAGTTCCAGCTGATACGGTCTGAGATTTTGCTGCAAAATTACTTGTCTCTATTTAAGATAACCTGTTATGCCTCCAAATGCGTCAACTTGATTTTATGAACAACAGGCTCTAACAATATGTATTTAGAGCTGTTCTTTGCCTCCAGGTTTGTTTTTTTCCTGTAAGGTTTGCAAGTTTCTGTCTGCAACTGGAAATACAGAAAGCTGACAGCCTTATGCTGTTATCTCCCTCTCAGGTAGATCTTTAAGAAAACACCAAATGTGTTACTGTCAATAAAAGCCCTAAATCTGTCACCTCTTCTTTTATAAACCCATCAAGAAGCAAGACAAGAAGTGCATGGGACCGGGGAAGGCCCTCACCCCCCAGATTTTGTAGACCTGATCCTGTACTCCTTATAGATCTCCAAATTCCGGGTGAAGTCAGGAGAGCTGGAAAAACAGGAGGTCCCTGCAAACCAGAGACACCGTTCAGTTTGTGTCCATTAAAGAAACAGCAGTAGGTCAGCACACCATTTTAAGAGGATTTTTACCTTTTTATTCTAAAAAGGTGGAAAACGGGCTACTTCTAAGGACTGTTTTCGTGGCCATAACAAAAGTTTCTTTAGCAGTTTGGCAAGGCTGAGGCTGCCTGTGCTGAGCAGTGGTTTAGAGGGGGAGGATTGCAGCCAGCACACACGCGCAGCTGTGGGACTCGGTAGCAGGCAAAAAGCTCCATAGTCCCATTGTCCCCCATGCGTATTCGGGCTTTGTCTACCACTGAGGAGGGAAGCAGAAGTAAGCATTTCTGTGAAAAGAACAAGTAAGAAAGGTATCGAAGATAGATAGGTTGATTTGATGAAGCTTGATGCTTGAAATACCCGTGCAAAATTTAGCCCTCTTGGGTCTCAGCTCTTGTTCCTTCTTTCTCGTTGGTGCTGCTGCTGATCTGATCAGTCCCGGCCCAGATTTCTCCCGAACAATCAGCTTGAAATACACAGCCAGAATATGTCTTTCCAACCTTCGAATCACCCTCTAGTTTACCTTTCAGCTTTAAACTTTCTACCTTACATAACCCAGACCAAGCCCGTAACACAGATCTCACACTTTTTTATCCTGTTCTCCTTGACCTGACTAACACTCCCATCCTCCGTGCTGCCGTACAATGACCTCCCCATTCCAGCAGGCGAGCCCACAGCCCCTCCTTTATTCGAGTCAAAGAGCTGCTTTTCTCAAGAGGCCTCCCCACAGAGATAATGAAAAGCAGATTAAGAGATTTAAAAAAGGAGTTGGTTCCTTTGGAACGGTCAGTACGCTTTCCCTTTCTACAACCGTCCTCTATACTGTAAATTTTCTAAATCAGTGTTTGTCTGGATGTCTGTGCCCTGACCTCAGCAGGACCTAAGCTGTTGGGCCCCAATCCTGCACATGCATATGCATGCCCTGTCCCTTTGCTGTCACTGACATTCACAGACACACAGTGGTAAAGGAACAAGCACAGTTCTGCATCTGTAAAATCAAATCCTGGTGCTTGTCAGATAATATCATAAAAGTGATGGAAAGGACCAACAATGAACATTTTTATCTTTGTTCTTGTGACACAGAAGGAATGACAACCAAGGCTAGTGAAGTGGCAGCTTTGTTGACAACACGTGGTTTGGACTGGTTTGTAGGTATATGAGAATCTGGAGGGGAAATACCTGGTAAATGACATGAAGCTATAGAAAAATAAGAAAGAGCCATCAATACAAGCACATCCCGGTGCTTCTTTGCCAGTGTCCTGCCTTTTTCTTATGCAGCTGAATTTCAGGTGTCAGAAACAGAAGATGCTTTGTCTGGGCTTTCCCATGTAACCAGCAACCTCTCTCCTCTCTCCTGCCTGTCTTAGGCCTCTATTAATTTTATTACTATTATAGTATCCCCTAGAGACAGACTTAGGAGGCATTCACCCCCAAACGTCCTGTTACCTTAAAGCAATTAGTTATTTTCTCAGGAATGCATTACATGCTTTAGTCGTGGTTATATGAGTGTATAAAGTGCAGCTCGCAAGTTATATGCGGATAGAGCGACTCATTGGGACTGATCTGAGCAACAGGTAAAAGGACGTTACCCGGACTGCTCATCAGTCAGGGTGACAAGCCCTGCACTTAGCCCAGCATGACATCTATCGATCATTTTCTTTTTTTATTGCTAATCCCAACAGCTGAAAGAGGAAATATGCCCAAGAGATATCAACAAAAAGCCTCCGTTCCCCCTTGGCTCAGCCAGCAGTGCTTTCCTGTTGTGCCAAGGGAACAACGTCCTCCCCTTTGCGAGGCCTCTCCTCCCAAGGAACAGATATCTAACTCTCCCCGAGCGGGAAGCTCTTTCAGCGTGCCAGCTGGGCGTCAGGGCCCTGGGCTCAGGCCCAGCACCTGTGCCTGGTTTTCTTACAGAGCACAGCCGCCAGCTGCTCTTCCAGGTCTGCAGACGTCCTGTGTACCCTCGTTCATTTGGTTTCTGCATATCGCTTTCAATGAGCCATGCAAATGTGTCGTTTCCATTTGGATTTTTGCAAATACGTTATTTTTACATTTACCTGAACCTGTTTTGTGTTAAGGATCATATTTGAGTTCTGACACAGAATCACAGAATGTCAGGGGTTGGAAGGGACCTCAAAAGATCATCTAGTCCAGCCCCCCTGCCAGAGCAGGATCACCCAGAGTAGGTCACACAGGAACATGTCCAGGGGGGTTTTGAATGTCTCCAGAGAAGGAGACTCCACAACCTCCCTGGGCAGCCTGTGCCAGGGCTCTGTCACCCTCACAGGGAAAAAGTTTTTTCTAGTGTTTTTGTGGAACCTCCTATGCTCCAGCTTGCACCCGTTGCCCCTTGTCCTACCACTGGACATCACTGAGAAGAGGCTGGCACTGTCCTCCTGACACTCCCCCTTGACATATTTATAAACATGAATGAGGTCACTCCTCAGCCTCCTCTTCTCCAAGCTAAAGAGACCCAGCTCCTTCAGCCTTCCCTCATAAGGGAGATGTTCCACTCCCTTCATCATCTCTGTGGCTCTGCGCTGGACTCTCTCAAGCAGCTCCCTGTCTCTCTTGAGCTGAGGGGCCCAGAACTGGACACAATATTCCAGATGTGGCCTCACCAGGGCAGAGTAGAGGGGCAGGAAGACCTCTCTTGACCTACTAGCCACCCCCATTCTAATCCACCCCAGGATGCCATTGGCCCTCTTGGCCACGAGGGCACATTGCTGGCTCATGGTCATCCTGCTGTCCACCAGGACCCTCAGGTCCCTTTCCCCTGCGCTGCTCTCCAACAGGTCAGTCCCCAGCCTCTACTGGTACTTGGGGTTGTTCTTTCCCAGATGCAAGACTCTGCACTTACCCTTGTTGTATTTCATAAAATTTCTCCCCGCTGTGCAAAAGGAGCCATGCCATGTTTTCAGTGATTCTTAAACCAGAGGTGTTGAACCATTCGTGCCCAGAGCCCCTGTACTGTTTTTGAGGGAATTTGAAGGTGAGCGGGATATAACCACAAGCCACTTTGGAAACTAGTGACATAGAGTTTGGGACTAAGAAGTGGTTTTGATGCCTGGTGTTTGTCAGTGAACTTTTCTGGCATTACACATGGTAGCAGAGAGTATAGTCAACCCTGAGGGTTCACAGGCATTAGATAATTGCTTTGGCTCCAACTTAGTTCACAGCACGTTAGACGCGTCATTTCTGTCTGTGGCACCAAACTATCAACTGCAAACTTCCTGTGTGGAAATAATTATGCATGTTTTCCGAGTTTGCAGTATGTTCTTATTTATCCAACAGTTCTTACACAGAGAGGCAAGGTTAGAGTTAAGACTGTTGCCACTGCTAATAGCTTGCTCTGAAAAGCCTTCATATCATTCAGAAATCCTAGTATAAACAGGAGCCAGACTGGGGCTTGCATTCTGTACAGCAACAGGAAGGGGATACACAGAGGTCTGGAAAATAATGAAGGTGGGAGGAAAGTGAATAGAAAATGGTTATTATCACTGCTCATAATACCATATTAATTCAATCAGTTTATCTGGCAGCAGGGCTAAAAAAAGTACAGAGGGAAATACATTTTCATATGAACTTGTTGCCACAGGATTTTCTAAAACCCCAAATATAAATAAGTATGCTCAAAAAGAAAATAGACGAATTCGAGGGAGTGAGGCTTAACAAAATCCCTGACATGTGCTCATCTAGATGCAAGGCCTGGTTTGGAAGTTAGGAAGTCCCTAAACTACCAATTTTTAGAAGCAAGGATGACACAAGTGGGCAAGAGCTCCTCTTCCTATGCCCTGTTTCCAATTCTAAGCATTCCTTACTACTTTCCTTCTTGGTCTCCCTTGAGGAAAGGACATGCCTAAGTCGGCTTTGAATTTTAAAAGCCTTCTCCGTTCTTTACAAACAGAGGGGAGAAGAAACCATAAAACAATTACCCATGGGTAGCTAATGAAAACCTTAGGATGGGAGTCCCAAATTGGAACCAAGAAGGTGTCCAAGGTGGACTGAATGGTCACTCTTGGTGGGTCTCCAGGCATCTGACTCAAGGGGTACATGGCTGGCCCCACGCTAAGGGGTTGTGGCAGTTAGTCCTAGACAAGCACAATGCTGTTTCTGCCATGCTTACAACTCCAGGCATTGCTGTCACTAACAGAAGAACAAAGAGGTTAATAGAGGTGGCAATTTCTTGAATAGAAGGGCAGTGAAAGCAGGTCAGAAAGGGAAGGGATTTCAGTCCGGTCGGTAACGTGTGCAGAGCTTCACAGCACCAAACTCTGCCAGGGTGGGGAACTCGCATCTTCTCTGGCTTTCTCACCACAGGGTTTACTCTTTGAACTTTACAGTGAAGTCCAACTTCTGTCATAATCCACCTGGTAACAAGTTACAGTCTATCTCCCTCTAGTGGGTAATTACCCATGAAAGCCATGAGGAGACATGCGTTAAAAATTTGTCTTGCATTTGCTGTCCATCATGTTCTTTCTTCAGTTTGCTTTCTTCTTTCCTCTGTGATCTTTCCCACAAATACAGTGTTTTCTTGATATCCTCTACACACCATTTCTTCTCTTCTTCCATTCTTGTTCCATGTGAGGAATTGGGCTGTTTGGGGCTTTTCTATTTGACTGATATAAGTGAAAATGAAAGTAAAAAAGCTGCACAAGAATTTAAAAGGAAATTTCTAGAGATTGGTTGTGCTTGCACAGAGGAACATGTGTGACTCCCAGTAGTTTGGAAACTTAGAAATCTGTGGAAAAAATGCCACCCTAAGACCTACCTTAAATGGGTTCCTGAGGTTTTTAATTCATTTGTTCTATCTGGAGTCATATAAAAGAAATTTACAGTTGGGTTTTCTTAACCTTACAGTTGATTTATTTGGATGGAAAAACTTCTGCATTCTGCTTAGTAAGTTTATTCGCTTTGCCTGTGTTGTTCCATTACTGAAAATATCAAAAGCAAACTACATAAGCCAGCTGTGTTATATCTCAAGTTAGCTCTCTAACAGCAACAGTTAACTACTAAAGAGTATTCCCAGAGCAGAGCTGACATTAATTGAGAAAGATAGTGCTCTCAAATATGTCGAGACAAGATGCTATAGAAATTGATTTAACCAGACCATGCCTTTTGTCTATGGAACTGCATTTCTCTCCTTTACAGAGCATATAGGCTCGATACCATTGTTGTTAGTCCATTGAGATTAATGGAAATATATTAGGGATGAATCTCAAAGGTGTTTCCTTTCTCTGACTACTCTGATTTTTTTGTCTGGTTAAGCACAATTCAAACAGCAAGATGAACAAGCCCATATTGTTCAAATGAAAAATGACAGGTCTGGTTGGAAGAAATTTTTCAGTTAGGCTTTGATAATAAAGTGATAGGAGGCTTTGTATTCATCATTATTGGTTATCTTTCTGTTTAAAACTTTGAGTTATCTAAATAAACCAACAGGAAATACGTTTTGCTCCAGTCCAAGCATTTTCCAGGTTCCTTGAGGCACCAACCATTTTTTCAATTCACTGTGGTAATGGTGTTCCTCAAAAATCGCTAATTAGAATCCCAACAGAGTCTTTATTACGACAAATTTGAGTATCTCAAGGAGAGTGAATGAAATGAAGATAAACTGGAATTTAACTGAAACAGAGACAGATCGTGGATTATTTGTGCTGAGCAAATTCTGCTCCTGCTAAAACCTATGCAATCCATATATTTATGTTATTTTGTCGAACAGCATCATGCAAAAATCATTTTGCTATACAGTATATCAGGACTATCAACAGTTATTTTACTTATGTGGGTAAAAAAATATTGTAGCTTTCGCCTCCTTTATAACTGAGATGTCAACCAAACTAATTTCATTTCACTGTAATAAAGATGGAATGAATTCCAGTCCTTCTCCTATACCAGTAACGATGTATTTTTATTCAGCTCAGACATCTCATAAACTTGCAGTCGGCACTGAGACAGGATGTGGAGGCAGGGAGAAGGTACTGCAGAAGAAATTTACGGATTTTGTCTACGGAGCTTTGCTCGCATTGAGGTACAGGACAAAAAGAATCCAGTGACTATCAGCTTTCAAGACCAGCTTGTCTTGCTGACAGTAAGAAAATGTTGTTTTGCTTCCAAATCGAGTACATTTGTTCCAGAATTTATTAAGGCACTGTAAACAAAGAAACCTACAGTGCCCACATCCTGTTCTTTATTTAGGTTGGGTGAGGGCTTCATCTGGCATTACAGAAAGTAGAACGGCTGCACTGGGCTACACCAGAGGCCTGTGAGTCCCTTTATCCAATCTGTGATCATGGTCAGAAACGAGTGCTTAGGTAACGAGTATGAGAAATAGGGCAGGCACAGTGTCGCTGCCATTAGCCTTCTCTGCCTGCAGCAGTGACCGATGTATTTCATCGCCGCTGATAAAGAAACACAGAAGGTAGCCTAGCGGTCTGAGCACAGAGCTGGGAGCTATGAATCTGCGTGTTTCAGTCTTGCCTCTGTCACCAAGGTTACTCGAATATTGCCGTGTCCCAGCTCGTGTGCACGTGTGCCTGTGGCAGACCTGTCTTCAAGCCTCCGCACTGCAGAGGCACGCACAACCCACGCTTACGTGCCCACGCTCGCATTTATGCTGTAGTTGGCCAGGTCCGGTATTACGGTTTGGTTCCTCCCTAATGCGCCGCTTAACATCTGCGATTGTTTCCTGAAGAGCTGAATAATATCCCAGTGCACTTCTTATTGTGCCCCTTTATCTCTCCGCATTCCTTCTGGTCCCTCTATTTTTCATATGGTTATCATCACCAGTCTTTGCGGTCCTCATGCTTTGTCTTAATCCTGTCATCCCTCAGTCTTTACACTCCAGAACGGCAGGTTCAGTGCAGTGTCAAAACTCTGCAGATGTTTTCCCTGGACTGTGTAGCCCAAGTTGAAGTTAATCTATCAGGTAGTGTGAGGAGGCTGTCTTTCAAATGTCCCAGCCAAAGCTGCCAGTAAAAAGGTGATGCTGTTAGATTTCCAGTATTACCAGACAGATAATGTTTAAGTCACCTCCCTAAAAATTCCCATTTACAATTTTGTTTAAAAACTGTGCTCCACTTTGCTTCAGGAGAACCCTGCAATTCCCAGCACCATGAGATCACTCCTGAATGGACCCTCAGAAAGTGTGGATCAGTCAGCTGCAGCCCCACTTCTGGTGAGCTTACAATGTCACTGTTGCTCCTGAAAAGCTGCCACCTCCACCTCAACTGTTGTTCCCACTTCCACTGGTCTACTCTCCTTCCCAAAACATGACACAGAGAACTGCAAGCTCCACGCTCAGGGCACCACTCAGAACATCACGATGCAGGCAGGTAGATAGGGAGCCACCAGAATTCCCCTTTCCATCTGGAACCTTGCAGGGGAGAGCCTTTATCAGTTTGCCGCATTACTTGCTTGCATCGCTCTACAGCCATTGGGCATGTCCTCGTTTCTGCAAGCTGAGGTGAGCTGCCTGGAGCGAAGGGCAGATTTGAGGTTATTTCTCCCCAAATCCTTGCACCTCATGTTGAGCAGAACCCTGGAGAGCTCCTTCTCCTGCGGCCTCCAGCTGCACAGGGCAGGGGTGCACAGAAATTGGAGTAAGCCACATGCAAATCAGAGTTGAGTGGTAACCAAATATGTTTGACCCAGGGGGAAGCTGGTGGGAAGCGCCGAGTCAGTAGAGAGGAAGAAAGTGAGCAAATAGGCTGGGATATAAAGGTCCTGGTATATTGGCATGTCAGTGGGGGGCTGTGTATAGTAAATAAATAAATACAGGTACCCATGCTTTAGCTATTTCCTCAGGGTAAAGTGAGTAGGAGTGGGTTCAAAGAGTAATATTTGCTTTGTACTGTCCCGCCAGTACAGGTTCAATATATACATTAGGAAGTATTTATAGCTTGTATGTGTGACTGATCAAGGAATTTAGACCACAACTTGAATAATAAGCAGCATACACCAAATCTCATCAGTCTGATCCCAATCCCACATTCCTTACTTCTCAGAGTTACAATTTCACAAGCAATTAAAACGGCTACTTAGCTACGTTATGTTATTATGAGCAACATCATTTGTCAAGTATTTTAAGTATGCAAAGTGATGTTAATTGTTAGGCATTACTATTAGGTAAAATTTACACCCCAGTGTTAAGAATGCATGACCACATACCATTAGCTCATTTAATAGGATAGCTTTGAAAGCCTGATATGTTTTTCTTTTACATTTCTACTACAAGACCTTTGTTATTACTTTGTTCATTAAATTTTTTTCTGCAATAAAGATGATTCAGTGATTTTGCAAACCGACTTCATCCCTAGAATGTTAGAATTTGACAATTTCAAGGCTTTTCAACACAGACCCTTGCATATATGTCATATATCGCATTGCAGATTTCATCCAATAGTGGAAAATGTACTCTGAATGCAATATCATCTTATCAGTATTCTAGCACCATAAGCTTTCTCACTGCAAGCAGGGTACTGTTCATTACAATGAAACTGAAAATGGAGTAACTGAAGGATTGATTTATATGACCTTCACTCAGGAATGTTCTAATTCTGACATAATCTCTCTGACTGAAACCCTAAACACTGTGTAATTTTGATTTATTACCCTTAAAAGAAGGAGCTTAGATCTATAGATCAACAGAATACCTAGCATGAAAAAGAGTGGTGCAACAGCTCAGGAAGACTGCAAGAAAATGCAGATTGATCATGTGACTTTACTCCAAACATTGTCTCAGCCAGCAAATCCAAGAAGGGGGCTGAAAGCGAGTGGAAAAACATTATGCGGATGTTTTCACAAATCCACTCCGTCCCTCTAAAAATCTCTCTTCATTATATGCATTTTTAGAGCAAAGATAAGAGCACGTTAATAACTTAAACCATGAACTAATCTGTTTATTGGAAGTTGCAGGAAATGTTTATTAAAACAGCTCATTTATGACAAAACAGGGCCAGAGCTTGATTCCTTATACACTACACAAAAGGCTGCTCTACCAGGCAGCTCCTGTTTTCCTCCTGCACCGGCAGCAAGAGCAGTTCCACGCTATTCTGCCCTAACAGCTGCTTGTCACGGGAGCCAGGAGCAGGCTCATCTGTGGTGTGAGGGTATGTTAGACCCATCTGTGACCTCTAGCAGGTGAAAGCTGGAGCAGCCCTGCAGCATGCTCCTTGAAAATAATAGTTGGCATCTTTAAAGCGAAGCAGCTGGATCTAAATTAAGGAGAATCTCACTGAATCAAAAGGCGAATCAGGTTGGCTGTCACTCCCTGGGTTTTTTGGCAAGGTAAAGAGCAATGAGAAGAAAGGGCAGATACTATTTGCAAGAAAATGGTTGATAAATGTACATGAAAAACCCAATACTTCTAGAATTGAAATCAACAGGTCATTTAATTTTAAGCGGACTAAGAAATAGAAATACGGCCCCCACCCGCGCCTTCTTTCTGTTCTTAGTGTTGGGTGAAATGAATGCTTGCCTCCTTCCCTCCCACACACTCAGCTCACAGTTCCCACTTAGCCAACGTCCCAGTCCTATTTTGGACAAATCTTTATCTTATCACCCTTCTCTTGCAAATCCTTGTTCTCTAGGACACTTAACATCCTCCTCTCTCATAAAATCCACCTTTTACAAGTGGTACCTAAGCAATCTTACTTTATCCTAGCCAGAAAATGGGAGAGGTTTATTTTAGAAAAAAAGAAAAATTTTATTCAGTGCATTTTGTGGCTGGTATGAATACTTTAATTCTAGCAGATGGTAGTCTCCTCTATGCAGGAACATTTGTCTGCTTCACTGTATTGCACAATGCTAGTCCAAACATATTATTCTCACCTATGAATGGGCCTGTTCCTTATTACTCCCAAAGTTCAAACCTTACACAACTCCTTCAGTATTTTTCACTTTCAGTCAGAGCTACAGCTACTGCAGCCACTGTAAAAGCACTACAGCCTCAGAGAGATTATTCCTTCTTCCTGAATACGTTAAATCTATGCTTAGGGATAGCAGGAAGTGCCTGATTCTTTTTATGCATTTGTAGAAAGGAAAATGAAAAAAAAAAAGAAAACCCATTAAAAAAACCCCACAAAACAACCTTGGGTGGAATCAAATTCAGGACATTTATTCCCTTACCTATATGGACACAGTTTTCAAAAGTAATAAGATAAATTATTTATACCAAAAGCTGCTTCCTAGTAGAATGACATAAAGGCCTGTAAGCAGTGGACAAAAGTGCAAAACAGTGCATATTATTTTTATAACCAATTAGCACCCTAATCATCTATGATACGTATCAACATATATGACTACAATACAGACAATATTTGATTCTTTGAACTAGCAGACTTAAACATAAAGCTCAGCTCTGCAAACCACTCCTGGCACACTTGATTTTCAGCATAAGCTGTTGACTGAATTCTCGAATGAACGTATTTATCAGTAGGAGAATCAGAACAGCAGAGGAAGCAATATAGTCTTAGATTTCCCAATAGCGAATTCATTAGCGGAGTCAATTCTGGACTCAGCCTGGTATCTTATCCACCAGACAACACGCGCTTTCCCGTGTAATGACAGATGATCGTAAATGCTTAACAGTGTTTTGCTATGCTGGTAAAGCAGATAGCGACTGGGGTGAAGAGCAGCATGGTATCATCTTTGACCAACAGCAACCCATTAAGTACGAGAGATTAAGAACTAGACTTTATTAGGATGATTATCATTACCTTCAACAACTATAAAAAGCTCTAAGTCAAATGGTTCTGACTCACTAGTTGAAGGGTACTAGCATCTGTGGAGGAATTTCTGGGTAAGGGCTGTCACCGGTGCCTAATCCCTCTGGAACAGGTGCACAGTGGTTTGCCACTCCCACATTGCGGTGAGGCTGGGAGCCAGGGGATCCAGCTCGGCAGAGAGATGCTCATTTGGAAAAGAGCTGGAACAAGACAAGAAAGGGCACGGCCTGACTCAGCATCTCTCCCGAGTGGCTTCCACTTATAAGGTTCTGGTGCCTCGTAGAATTTGGAAGCCTTTCTCCGCACAGTGCACATCAGCGCTGGTACCCTACTTGTCCGTCCCCAATAGCAAGTTCTCCTGGGCCACAGCAGCAGCTCCTGGGTGACATGCTTTTGCACCCAGTATGTTTGTAATGGTAAATTCAACAGATTCGTTATAAACTGGTGACTGTTAATATTTTAAAATATCACTAGAATGCCTAAGTAGCAGATCAGTCTAACCTGACTAAGGTCAAAGAACATTTATTGAGCCCCTTCAGGACAGAAGGCAGAAATAGTGCAAAACTGACTTTCAAATGAATGAACAAGAAATATGGACTCAAAATCTCGGCTCTGGCAGACGCTGAACCCAGCGTCATTTGATCTGCAGTAGACACTTGGGTGTCTGAGTAGGTCAGCTGAACCAGAAGGAAACCTTTCTCAAAAACAATTGCTCTTGTTCAACTACTCCAAACTGGTGGCTTCTGAATAAGGGAAAAACTTCTTCTGACATTATAATTAACATAAATAAAATTAAGTCTTTTCACTGATTCAGATACACCTATTAAAAATTACATGTCGCAGAATTAGAGAGGGCCTTATTGTCAGGCCTGCAGTAGACAGACTGAAAGACTTCTTGAAGGGATTTTTCTTTCAAGTCTAAAATACAACCTACCTTTCAGTATAGCATTTCTGCCCAATTAAAGTAATTCCATTGATGGAGAATCTATCATAGTTTGATTATGATTACCATTTATTGCAAGCTTACTGTATTCATTATGAACCCAAGCCATAAAAATATTAACACTAGTAATTATTAAATTGGAGAAGAATGCAAAAAAAAAAAAAAGATAAAGAAAAAAAGGAGGGAAATGAAGCTCATTAAATGTCTGGCTCTCATTGATTGCCAATAGCTGTTAGTGTTGTGTTAAGAGGTTATTTTATTGTTCTCTGCAGCCAAACTCCACCATACCCCATTCAATAACCAATAATTTATGTCTTTGAGTTAATAATAATTACAATAAAACTATTACCCACTTTCTGGCATGCTGTGTTTATTTTAGGATATTAACACAGCAATCCAAGTACAACATGTAAGACTGCCTCAGGGCTTTCTGTCTCACATCCCAGACCTTCTGTTTCTTTATAAGCTTTAAGAGCCACAGTTATAAGAGATATAAATAGTCTGAAGCACAAGAGAATCTCTCTTCCCTGACAGAATCTTTATTTACAAGCTGTACAAACCTAAGCAGGTCAAACAGTCCCTTGCTGGCAGGTTAATAAGGCCCACCTGCCAAATAAACTCACCAGTGACCTCCACAAGGCCTACATAAATCCAAAAAGCTTGGACAAAAGTAGATTTTCTCCCTAGGAATCACAATGGGATGGAATCCTCGCAGTTGAAAAGGGAGTCATCTTTCAAACTCCAGAGTGCTTGTCTACCTGCCATGTACTCGCAGGTATGCAAAAAGCTTGCAAAAACCATGGTTCTTGCCTTCAGAAGACACCATTATTTACCATTTATATCTCAACATTGCTTACAGGACACCTACATGCTGAGGATTCCTGTACTGGTGCCATACAAACATGTAACACTTCTCTGCCCTTGAGTGTTTTTAAAAGGCGAGTATAGTTGGGTCATAAATCAAATCTTCAAAATTATTTAAAACTTAACATACAATTAATATGCCTACAGTGCAATGAAAAGAAAATGGAAGAATAGGATAACTGATTATTTAAGCTGACCTAGAAATTAATTCTCAGAAGCCATAGTAAATTTTTTAATTAATATTGACCACTATGGAAGCGGAATAGTGTTCTGAGACCTGAGCTGTTCAAACACTACTCAGGAAAGTCTTTCCCACTGAATCAATGACTTCTTTATGTCCTTCCCTGAATCAGCTGGGCCCAGCAACTGTCCCAGCATGGGCATATCCACAGACCTTTCAAGAGGCCTAGTCACTGTGTTTATACGCATCTCCATCCTTCAGATTTCCATTTGCTGTTCGTAAAGCCAGCAAACTGGTAAATTCTGAGAGCGTGCTTCCTAATTTAGTACACTTTGAGGATGGCACCCAGCACATGAAGGCGGACAGCCACGCAGCAGTGGATTGCAGCTGGGCAGCAGAAGCTCTCTGACCCAAAACTCTGAAGCAAGAACTTGTGATCCACTCGTGAAGGCAGTTAGTTTGCCTTTGCACACCAGGCTTGAGCCGATTCATGAACAGATTGCACAGCCCAGCTTCAAAGGCAGACAAAGGAATCAAGCAGGGTGGTATGTGGCTAAAGAGACAGGGTGGGTATAGCAGGCAGGGATCACAGGTCCAGTTTTAACTAGTCAGGGAAAGTCTGATGAAGTTCTTTAACATATCGTGATGGACATGTCTATACCAGGCCTACAGGCTGCCTGCCTGTAAAAATCCCTGGGGACAGTTTACAGGCAAACCAGGGACCACAAGAAGGCTTGCAGCTCTTCCTTCCTGCAGGTCTAGAGTGGGCTAAAGCAGACTCCCCACAGGCACTGGGAATTACAGCTGTATCAAAACAGATAGGATTGGGGCTGCAAAGAGACAACCCACCTCCATAACACTAAGTATACACATTTGCCAGAGTGGCTCTAAACGTAAGTCAAATGTAACAGTTTTACAAGTGTATGTGAAATAAGAAACACATGTAGAACGTGCATTTATGATGGTATGCTGAGGCAAAGCATTTAGTCACACTTTGAAGGCCTCTATGTCAGATCACTGGAGGCAATGCTCATTCTTAGGTGAGCTGCATGCTGAGAGCAGTATACTTTTAGTCAGAGGCAAAAATACCTCTCCTAGCCCCTATAAAAGACTTCTAGGGTGATACAGAAGTTGGGGCTTTGAATCGCAGGTCAGGCTCCTGAATTCTGAGTGCCATTTAAGTGCCCGTCTCCTCCTTTGGATCAATGCAAACAGTTTATTCCTGCCTTGAAGAACCAGCTCAAATCCAGAAGATGCATGTAACCTCAAACCTTCAGGAGATACCACATGCCCAGTTGCTGTAGGAATTAGGAGGAATGTCCAACACACAGTGGCTTGTGTCAATGGGAATGCTGCTATCATTAGCACAATGGTACTACCACCGTGCCCAGCGTCAGTGCGGGTAAATCTTCACGTAAGCTGTCTCCTACCCACGGGCCAAGCCCAACACCTCTCTCTGCTGAGCACATTTTTCATTTGAATCAGTTTAGCTCAGCTGCTGCAGATGCAGCCGAGACGGTCCAATTTACTGTACCTAAACAGGATGCAGATTTGGCGCTGGAGCCAGGACTGTCACAACGGCATCACTCGTGCATATAGGGTTGAGCGGCTGACAGTGACCCGCAGCGTAACTCCCGCAGGCAGCTCAGCAGCCGCGTTCCGCTCCCTGCTCGGGCTTGTTCACCAAGCAAGGGTGTCTCATGGAATGCCTGCGCTGATTCACAAAGTGTAAGCTCTGGCTCATTAACAATAACTGGAGCGAACGAATATAGCTTAGAGGAGCAAGCATATCAAGCTCCAGAAAGAGTGTAAGAACATGGTAAAATGTGCAAGAAAAAACGTCCCACTCCTTTCAGTTTTCACATCAAAAATGGCACAGGTGATAATTCAGCAGTTAAGCCTGCATTTGCAAACCTGCTCATCCTGTGCCTCGAATCCAGTTGTTTCAGCCCTCATTTGTCAAGTACATTGGCACGTGCTCAACACCCCTATCAAACAAGTGCTAGGCATGTTGTGTAAAGCCTCCAAACGGTTCTCAAAATTAGTGGATATTTCTGAAAGCATCCGTCAATGAGCATTTTTCTCAAGGCATATATACTGAGTAAATGGGATATGATCACAGCTACAATTTCTCGGTGCAGGAAATTGCCAGCCACCAACATAATTAGAAATAGTTCATATGATCAAATTAATCATTCAAAAAAAGAGCAATTACTGTTAACAGAATAATGGCATGCCTTAAAAAAAGAACGAAATTAACCTTTAGGACTGACATAGTTACCCTCACCATTCTGTACTGAGGCAGCAAAGATTAATATATGTGCAAAATAAAACACTGCATTAGCGTCTGCTGAAAACAGAAGTAGCATTATCTCCCTGGCCTATTCAACCCTTAACAAACTTTATTCTTTGGCACTGGCAGAGAGTGGAAATATCAATAGTCACTTCTCTGCCAAAATGAAAAAAAACAAAAACCACCCAGCCTCAAGACTGCCATTGCTATATAACTCACCACGCTGTGTTTATCGCTGAACAATAATTACACGAAGATTAAGCATATGTCAATAATTTGAAATGCAGTAGAATTAACATTCAAACCTACTTTACCGATCCTCAAGAGCTAAGAGTTATAGAGTTAAGCTTTAGCCTTTACAAGCTGAGATCTAGAAATGCATACCACACATACTACCAAAAAAAATGTAGTTTTGCTCTGTAGTGCTAAACATTAATTCTGATTATGAATGTATTTCAGTATTTATACTTCTAAATGAAATTCATGTTTATAAACAGTAACATACTACGCTATCAACAGATAGAAGAGTTAATGTGTTTTGAATCCTCAAGCTGTGTGTTTCTACGTAGATTAGATTTATTTTATTCTGAATGTCAGCAATGTTTAAATTAAGTCATACTGATGTTGAAGATAATTAGAGACATATAACTTCTATAGATAAATTTATTAGCTCACTGAAGTTACTTATACCAGGCTGGAGCATGTTAGCTGCTTAAAACTGGTATACAGCTGGTTTTTATCATCCCGATACTGGAAAACAGCAGGGACAGGCTCCTCAGTTTTCCTTTCTCCTGGCCTCTGCCTTCCCCTGAGGATGTATCCCATTCTCCTATGTCTTCAACTTTCCTCTTCCTTTTGCTCCCTCAATGACACTTCCCTTCCTTCTGTTCAGCACAAATGATGCAAACAGAAAGAGGTATTTGCGAGAAAAGTAACATTTACTCCATTCTTCTCCTAACTGAAAATAGATCCGGTAAACAAACTGGCATATAACTCATAATATGAACAAGATTCACAGTTAATTGTGTATATTCATCAAACTTATGATTTCTTATAATTTACTCTGAACAGTATTTAATCTATAAGCTATAGTTGCACTTAAGATGTCTTTCATTTGGACAGAGACTAGTTCTGTTTATAAATCTCTAAGCAGATTATTTTCTTTTTTTCCAAAGAATCAACTTTCAGTGAAAAAATATCTCTTTTTTGGGTGAGATTACACTAAACACACAAAAAAATTTGAAAAGCCTGTGCCTTCTCGTTTTCAAGTTAATTTAAAAGTAAAAACAATTCTAATAACACAATGCTGATTTTTTTTAATAACTATTTTCAGTGAACTTTCGTTCAAGTTAATTAGCAAATGTATGTGTAGGTTCTCAAGAGCACATTCAATACTGTAATTTTAGGATGACTATGCTACATTTAATATAAAATATTTTGAAATACTGATTTAAGTTATACACTTCATTCTGTCTCACCTCTACATCAGCAGCTTGCTGTTTCCCTATTGAACAGCCAGCAACATGTTGCAGGGGCAAAGATATAAACGTATACACGCCAATAAAGATTTTTCTTAACAGTTGTGATGACACACGAACTGACACGCTGAAGGATCGGTGGCTCTGTCTAGCTACATCTAACGTAGCTAAGGACTGGTTCAGACAGGGTTCAGGCAGGTTGGAAACAATGATTACTCACTGTTAATCTGAAGGAAAAACATGGACTGCTGGCCAAAGTCAGCGCTCAGGTGATGGGTTGCCAGCTGCCAGCGTGAGAGAGAGTAGTGGTGATGCGAGGGACAACGCTGGGATGCTCTGTCTGCATCAGTGCTGCAACAAAACGCAACAAGAGGTGGTATTAACTTCCCCAGTGTATTCACATTTTGAAGTCGAACTACAATGTCTTCAGTGTTTAGCTCTAACGGGTGGAAAAGTCTGTGAAACAAGAAAAACTTACCTTTGTAGATTCTATATGGCCTAGTACTGCCCTTGTCTCATTAAGCACCTGTAATACAATAAACACTGTGGACATGCTGTGCTGCTGTACTGACCTGGGAATATCTGGTTAACTCATTGACTGGGCTCACATTACTTCAGTTTAACTCTGCTTGTAGTTGTGTTTACATTGCCACCAAGATGATGTGCACGCAGGAAAATATTTACTAAGCGGATGATTACATAAAACCCTGAAACAAAAATAAAAAGGGATACGAGAAAGGAATTCAGAAAGCAATCGATCATTAGGATCCGTAGAGAGAGAAATGTAAACAAGAAGCTCCTGCCACAAAGATCTACAATGAGATTAAATGTGCCTGCGAACTGCACCGTCATTACGATTGGCCTTTGCCAGGAGAAAGGTAATATCCATCATTTCTAATAGCAACAAGTACCCCAAAACGTGCCCCATCCCCTGTAACCCAGCTGACCAGACTCTGGGGGGAGAGAGTTCTGCACTGTTGCGTGGAGTAGTGCCACACACGTAGAATTTGCTTCTGAGCTTTGCCTAACGCTGAAGTGAAGCTACAGCAGCAGCAGCAGTGTGGGCCTTTGCTTTTCCGGGACTGGCTGTCCCTGTGGTGGCAACAACAAAAAATTCTTCCTTCAGCTTCAGAATGTCAGCTTCAAGTCAGGGGCACTACCTACCATTATTGCTGAATAAATGGTCTTAAAAAACCCGTTTAAATTGTAAATTATCTTTTGGCCTAGTAACTAATTCATAATCTTCAAGATAATTATTTCTAGAAAAATAAGCAACTGCTGCCTTTTATTGAGTTCAACAGATGGATATTGATCTTGATACTATTTCTTAATGTATCCATGAAAGTTGAATATAAAGAGCAATAAAACTCTGGATACCAAATGAAACATCAGTCATAGAATCATAGAACAGTGTCGGCTGGAAGAGACATCCAAGATCATCGAGTCCAACCTTTTCCAAATTATATAATGAAGTGCTCTTATCTGCTCTAGTTGTACATCTTTTGTTTTCAGTGACCTGTTTGGCTATCCAAGAAACATCAAACTGTTAAAAATATTAGCTAACTCAAAGCCACAAGAAAACATAATGCAAGGAAATAAAACCTTCAGTAGGTTCAGCCTGGAAATTTGCAACTGCTAGAAACAAATTAGAGGACACGTACTTCAACTCCTTTGAAGCCATCACGTAAGCATGATGCAGTGGGCCTCTGGTTAGCCCAGGCTCGTTCTGCACTGACTGTGCATTTATGCCATTGAAAGTTAAAACTTTTTTGAACTCGGTTTTCAGAAGTGTAAAATAAGTGTATTCTCCTTCAAAGAGTCAGCCTCTTTGTGTACTGCAACGGAAAAACTGAGAGATGATGGTATGAGCTCAAGAAAGTAGACGTTGTTTTTGAAATAAAAAAAATTGTGTGTGCAGTTCCTGTTTGAAAGGGTCGTGACACTGGAGAAGTTTGCACCCGTGTCTATGCCCAGTATAAACTGGTGCTATTCCAGTTAGAGGTGTTAACTCCCAGCATAAACTTTCCTGGAAATTTGCATGAGGGGTCTATCAGGAGGTAATTACATGGTTGCAGATCTTAGCAGCATAGACAAGGCCAGTGAACTATAGGAGTTGAAAGGAGTAAGGAATATTTGTTGGCACCTTGACCATGACAGCAAAATCCTTCCACTTAAATCTTAAGCAACTGACACAGAAGGCAAACATGAGAACTGTATTATCTGGAGGATGTTATGCGTTAGTAGTAAATACAGAATAAGATCTGTGTTTCTTTTATAAGTCATAGACGAATTTGCATCATGGAGCCTGAACACATAACTTACTCCCCAGAGAAAGTTGCTAACGCATCTACAGCAGGTCAGTTATCGATAACTAACCTGGCTGCTTATGTAAGGCGGGTTTTTTTGAGGAGGGGGCTGGAAACAGCAAGCACTCCTGCAAACATGCCATGCTTTGTACTTTTAATATATTAAAATAATTGTTCAGCTATGCAAGAAACGCACACCTGCATAGGCCCTTATGTAGGATAGGATTCATCTATTTATAAATCTATTTATTGGTATTGATAATGATGTCTCTATTTTTAATTACAAAACATCATTTTTTCCTGTATATGCATGTAACTGAATTTTAGAAAGGAAGCTGAAAGATAAAATTGTCGTGACACGATCCAAATTAGCTACTTTAAAATGGGATGCCACTTTCTCTTCAGTGCCGTAAATACTGACATTGAGAAGCTAAATCTTGTTTGTCTAACACCTTCAGTGTATTTTCTACAGAAGGGCTGTAAACCAGCCTTTATCACTACAGACAGATTTCCTCTAATCTCACTTTGAGATTAAAGTTTTAATCAGCCACTGATTTATTCATTACTGAGTAATTAACACTAAGTTTGCACTGTTCAACTGTTAACACCCACCATTTAAACACAGGTAAAAACGCCCACAAACCTCGACATCTCAAAGCAAATTAGAGATTATGTAAAAACAAAATTAAAAATCCGAGCCTTTTGGGTAACAGATGGTGTCATTGCACCATTACCCCGGACCAACGACGCCGGCCTTGCCCTCCTCCATCCCCGTGGTTACCTCGCGCAGGAGGCGCGTTAGGCCCGTGGCTACCGGCTGAGCGCCGTGTCCGCGGCGCCGGGGAGCTGCACCTCGGCCTGGCCCAGAGCTCACGGCTCCTCCGCGCCCCACAAACCCTTTATCAAAACAACCCGGGGAACTTGGCCGTTACCTGCTTTGCGTTACCCGGTGCCACGGCTCATGGGAGTATTTGTTCCCATCGTAACACGACGGATATTTAACGATTTGACCCGAAGGAAAGGAAAGAGCTGTGCTTTCAATTGCCAAATTGCAAGCATATGTACTGATCGGGATGCAGGCTTTAGAAAATAATAAACCAGGCCGTACTTCCCAGAGAGACAGCCCGGGTAATTCGCAGCTAGGCGCGCTCAGGCTCTCAGGACTAACCAAGAGCCGCAAAGCTGCGCGCAGGAGGAGGGAAAGGCAAAACATTTGGCTTAAATCAGGACTTTCAGGGAGCACGCGCGGGGCCGCCGAGGCCGCCGGCTGAGGGGGACACGGTCCCCAGGCGCTGCGGCCCTGTGCCCAAGGGAGAACATACACAATGATATCGTTTTTAACAGCTTTATTTAAAATGAGCGTTTTCCACCGACCTCCCTCTCGCCCACCTGGGGACACCGCCGCGGGAGAGCCAGCCCCCCCACCGCGCAGCGGGCCGGGCCCCACACAGCTCCCGCCTTCGGCCCCACCTCGCCCCGTGGCCTTCCCTCCCCTGGCGCCCGGCCCGCCCTCCTCTTCCTCCCCGCCGCCGCCGCCGGCCCTGTCAGGGCGAGCGGGCGGCCCTCGCCGCGGCACCCCCCCCCCTCCCCGCTCCCGCTCTCTCCTCGCGCCCCGCCCGCTCCCGCCGTCCCCGCGCGCTCGCCGGCGCTGGCTGCCGGCCGCCGCCGGGCCCGCGCGTGCGGGCGGCTCCGTGCGGGGGGATTTGAAACAGCCGCTCCGGGGGCAGCGCAGCGGCGGCGCCCAATCAGCGGCCCGGATTTTTCGCGCTGGTTCTGGCCGGAGGAGGGGGCGGGGCCGCCGCGCAGGATCGCCGGAGCCGCCGCCGTTGCCGTGTCGCTTCGGCTCCCGCCGCTCCCCGGCACCGAGCTCCCGCCGCCGCCTCTGCCCGGCTCTCGGGGGAGAAGGATGCGCTAGGGCACAGGTCAGTAGGCCGGGAGCGCGGCTGGCTCTACTCCCCTCCTCCCTCCTCCTCCGCCTTCCCGGGGAAGGGAGGAGGCACCCGGGGCACGTTCCCGCAGGCCCCGGGCGGGAGGCGGGAGCGGCGGCGGCAAGGCTCCCTCTCGCCGCGGGGATGCTGCCGCCCGGTCCCGCGCCTCGCCACCCGGACCGCGAGCTCCCTCCCGGGCTGGGACCGCGGGCCCTGCCCGGCGAAGCGCTGTGGAGGCGGCGTGGGGGCCGGGGGTCCCGTCGCGGGGCATCACCCCCCCCCACCCTCCCCCCGCTCCGGCCCTTCCCCCGGGGACTCCCCTCAAACTTAGCGCCGGCGCCCCGCCGTCTCCATCGCCCGCGCAGCCCGGAGCTCCCGTTTCCCCCTTCCCCGAGAAGGTTTTTTTGTTCGCTCCCCCCCCCCCACACCTCCCCGCTCTGCTTCATTCCCCCCCTCGCAGCTACCTGGTCCTCGCCGAGGGGCCGCGGGTCCCCCCGCCGCCGCCCCCGTCCCCCCCGCGCTCCGGAGGCTGCCGCAGGATTTGTGCTGCTGCCTGGGCCTGACTCTTGGGTGGCGGAGGAGCGGAAAGGAGCGATGCCGAGCCCGAGTCCCGGCTGTTGCAGCTTCATCCTTTCCCCCCCCTCCCTCCTCCCCCGCCAGCCTCGGCGCTGCGGGAGGTCGGGGGCAACAAAAAGGGGTGCGGGAGAGGTGCCCACCCGTCCCACCTCCCACCCCCGGGGAAGCGCGGGGGGGGGGGGATCAATCAGTGCAAATCAGAAAGAAAACCGGAGGGGGGGGGTGACCGATGGAAAGGGAAGGGGAAAAAAGCCTCCCCCAGGGTTTAAACCATCTCCCTGGGAGGTGGGGTGGCTGCAAATGTGCCCCCCCGTGGCGGTGGGGCTGTGGGGAGGTGGAGGCTGCTCCTGCCCCTTCCCTGCGGGTGGGAGTGGGGATTGTACGGCAGCAGGAGTGAATGTAACTCTGGAAATGTATGGAGGGGGAAGCCATGTTTGATTTATTCCTCCACTAACACTGGTGTGATGATCCTTCTACTTACACCCCTCTGCAGTCCATCCTGGACCTGTACGGGAGGAGAGCCTGGTTAGGAAAAAGGAAAGAAAACATTCCTGCGAAGGCGTTACGGGCTCGTCGGCTCAATCTTCATTAAGTATAAGAGGATAGGGCTCTTGTAACTTGAATTGATATTTGTGTGGTAAAAGAACCTGGGGAACTTGTATTCCCAAGGCCATAGTTACAGCTCATCCGCTGTGGCTTTACCGCTCTGGGGGTGGAGAAGGGAATTTGCCACACTTCTTGAACGTATTTATACTTGCTTTTTGGTTTTATGTTTTGTTTCTTTTTCTAAATATGTCGGCTGAAAGGAGGAGTAAATACTAGTAGAAGTACAGAGAGGGTAAACACCGTATTTAAACAGATTTCAGAGCAAAGGGGCCTCTTGCTAACAGGCATTAAACAGGCAAGAGGCTGGTATCAGTCATTGCCCATGGATTTTGTGTGCGTGAATAGTTTCCTTATGGGCATTTGCATTAAAATTGGTTTATAATGATTCTTAAATTTAGGAGCTAGTGCTGCCCACGCCGAGTAAGCTAAACGAGGTCTGCTTTAAAAAAAAAGAAAAGAACCCAAAACAACAAAACAAAACGGAGGAAGATATGTTTGACGTTTTGCCTTTTCAGATGTCTAAGAAAGGTAACTGTAAACGCTGTAGGGTGGCAGTAAAGTTTGTAATAGATTTTGCCAGGAGTCCTTACTGGTTGTTTATGCAGACGTATATGCTTACTGAAATTCCTTAAACATGGAATATGTGGCTTCAGCGGCAAGAATAGATTGGTTCTTCACTAAGGTGTCAGTATGTTAGTAGAATCTCTGTAAATTTATCGCTGAAGCTATTATTTGCTTGTTTTGGTGTGGGAATTTTGCTCAGGAAATGCAGCATATCAACCTCAATAAACTCCTCAGTTTCACAGTGTGGTATTATTCGACTGTTGGATGTAATCATTGAATAAAACCACTGTTTTGCAGGAGTGCTCAGAGCTCAATACTTGAAGTATTCTTGTTGCTCCAGTAAGCATCTGTATCCCATATATTAAAAGATGCTAGGATTTTTATGTCGTATGCGGCCATCAGAAAATATAGCAGTTTTTTTCAGTGTTTGAATATAAAAGCTCTGGATATTGGAGACTATATGGCTGGTTCCTGTGAAGGTTATAGGAGTATCCACCCTCGTACATACTTGGAAAAATTCAGATATTAAAAGTACAGTAAAACCTGCTAATTTATCAAATATTGTTTGAAAATGTCAGATGGTTAAAGTACTTAGAAAATGGATAATTAAATATAAAATATATTTCTGTTTAGTTCAGTGCAAATCCAACAAATGGCTAGTAAGGATAAAAAAAAAAAAAAGTTTTTATATCTGTAGGGCCACATGCTTTTTCTGAAGCCAGCGGTTGTTTTGCAGATGAGAGTATTGCATTTAAATTACTGCCTGCATGCAATAGACTGGATATTACAACACAAACAACCCCACTTTGTTTTAGACTGGAAGCAAAAATGATTGTTGAGGGGGTTACTCTCTAATATTTGGGTGGTGAAATTGATGTGTATGGCTGTACATACGTATATATTTATGTGTGTGTGTGTTTGCGTCCGAAAGAGTGTGCTGACAAAATAGCAAAGGAATGGCAAGTAGGGATTGTTTTTCAGTGCCCTATTGTCTGCGGCCCATTCACCTCTCACTTTTGCACCGAGCCTGTTTTTTGTTCCACCGGTGTCACTATGTTTCCCAGGCGAGGCCTTATTTCTACAGACTGATAAATGCGTGTCTTTTTCCTTGTGGTCGATCAAAGCCTATTGACTGCTTTGGGACTCCCATGCGTCTATAAAAGTTCACCTGCTCCTGTCAGATTACTGGATCAAGGATGTAGTTTATGATGCCAAGAAGGTACAAGAACTATTCTTGCAGCGTTTCGGTCACCTCTGGTCATTCCTGCTTACGTAACTGCAAGGCATCTCTTAGGTTTTAAGCACAGAAGGTAGTTGACTGCGTGAAAATTACAAGTATTTTCTGCATAGAACAAGGTAAAGTGCCTGGCCTTTTCTGGGGAAAAACATTTCACCTCTCCTCGAGACCACTGTGCTGCACAGTGGGAAGCATCCACTAAGAGGTTTTGCTGAAAACAATGATACCCTGACATCCAGTAGTCAAACATTAATAAAGAAGTGCTTGGTGTCACTAATAATAATACAGTAGATGATGACGACTGCATATTTTAATACTATGTTTTTACGGCTATGCTGTTTGAGCTCTTTAATTACTTTTCTCCAAAGACAAATGAAATGGCCTTAAGGTTGAGTAAATAATGATAGATCTGGTATAATTCTTGAATCTAGCCTTTCGATGAAGGAAGAATGGAGATACTGAAGTGGATCTCAGTGGATAAGTAAGTCCAGGCTTCTGGGAAGCATCGCTTTCCAGTTAAGGTGTAGCTTTGAGAAATGTCTTCACTGAGGATTTGCTGGAATCTTGGTGATGTAAATAAGAAGGTGGAGATGGAATATGGCACCAGGATGAAGGGTTAGGTGGTAAAGTGTCAGTCAGAGCTTGGCGTGGGGAGTACAAATCGCCTTTGATGCGTAATTGCGGAGGACTCGGGAGAAAGGGGCTGGGTGAGGAGAACCTCGCTGACGTGCCAGATAGTCGCCCTGCAGCGTGTAAATTCGTGTAGCTCGTGGAATGGGTCAGTTAACTGTTTTCTAAAATTAATGGTTACTGGGAAGGCTTTGGTTCTGACGATGCTTTTAGGTAAATTGTGTCTTTTACTTCAAATTTGCCCCTCCGTACACCTTCAAATTAGATTCTTTATGACCTGCAGTCATTGAAGGTAGTAACACAACTGTACAAATGTATTTAGTTTTTTCCTTTCAGTTTACACTGACAGAAGTTACAAAAGTGATATATCAAGTGTTATTTTTAACGTTTTTGTCAAGTCGATGGCATCTAGCACAGGTACTTCATTTTCTAGCATCAGCAGGAAGGGAAGTTTTTTGAATGCGTCGTAAGGGAAACTTAGACCGTACTCTATTTTTCTGCCCTGCTGGTGGAATAGCAAGCTACAAAAACGCACAAGATTCCTGGAGAACAGATCATATATATTAATATTTGTGTGTGGTGATAATAGATTAATGCGTAGTCCATCATGCATTACTTTGCTTGCCAGCAACCAAGCTTTAGCACCACATAATCTGTTGGCTCTAGTACATTTGAAAAGCTGCTTTTGTCTGAAGCGTGTAATAGATTATACAATAAACTGAATTTCTTAAAACACGTTTTGTGTGCCATGAACAAATACCTGTTAATTGTGGCTGAACCAAAAGCAATGTTTCTGCTATCCTGTACTATCCAAGATAGCGTCCTACTATCTTGCTCTTGGTAAGAAATTATACCATTACGTGGAAATTGTTGTGATAGTGCAATAGTGTGATGAGCTATGTGTGGAAAGCAGATATTTGGAAATCTTTTTGAACATTTTGTGTCAATCAAGTTAAATTTACGAAGTGTGGAAAAGTATGGAAGAGCTAGCTCATACCTACTTCAGGATATTATGTTGGGCGAAATTACTTTGCCCTGAGGCACCGTTGATGTAGGCTCTTGTATTTGACACAATTTGACACTTGTAAAATATATAAGTGACTTAACGCATGTGTTGAATTGCAGGGGTTACTCTCAACAGGTGATGGCTCAGTTTCTAGTTTTGTCCCCATCCTTGTAACTTGTCCTATTTTTATCTTAGTGCAAGATAGCAATTTGATCTTGTTTTGAACTTTGGTATTCAGCTCCCCAGCACAAATTGGAGCTATTTTATATTCATCCATATTTGGGGCAGGGGTACATGTGTGGCAAATTGCTGGAAACATATAGTATGATGTGCTATTGGAATAGATTTTCACAGAAGCTTTGACATTATTCTCCGGTTGTCAGTGAAGGATACTGTCAGTTTTCTATGTGGCCCTTTGGAAAAGGTGTTCTTGTCCTGTTGGCTGACTGAGGTGGCCATTAACTGTCTTTGTGAAACCTCTTCTGGCCTGTGCCTCGCAGCAAAGTGCTACAGTACTGAAATCTCACATCTGCGCTAGCACGTGCATAAAAAAAATAAATAAATCTGTGTTTTAAAATAATAATAGTCTTTAAACATAGCTGGCCTTGAGGGCTGACATCAGAATTCCACGTTTTCTTTGCCGTAGTCAAAAACAAAATAGAGAGTGAATGTTGTCCTGTTCTCCGAGTTCTGCCTTACTAAATAAGAGATACACCAAGGAGCGGATGAAATATTTTGTGACAAAAATATTTTGAGAAAGATGGCTGAGGATTGGGGAAGATTTTTTTAAGAAATGTGATCAAACCACCATTTGAAATATTTGGAAAAGCTACTGATAAAAGAAGCGATAGAAAGGAGGTGCAGTGGTGTGGCCTCCTATCACTGTGTTTGGGACCCATTTCATGTATTTATTCTTTATAATAAGTCCAAGTGTAAATGTTCCTGCTGTGGCATGGGTTAGTCTGTGGAGCTGAGGTTCCCAAGATCATGTGTCAGATAAATCAGTTGTGGAACTTGCCAGCCTTGGTGGGGTGCCATTGGAGCAAAGAACCCAACTGCACTGACACTTGGAAATATCTGAGTTGGGGAGTTACCTCTGTAGTAAAGAATGCCCAGATTCTAGTCTGCTAATAAAGCCATAGGGATTTTAGCCAAAGTATCAACCTTGGAGAACAGTGCAGGATGAGAGAGAGAGGAATATGGATCGTTTGACTGCATGGAGTAGTTGCCAAGAACTGCCAATCGGATACGTCGGAATGAAATTAATGTTGTGATTTGTCTGTGGATGCAAAATGCAGACCATCACAAGCTGTTTTATAGTAGCACTCCTGAACAAACCAGAAACAAATGCTGTGATTAAATGTGGAAACGCCCAAAATTCAGCAGTAGTGCAAAAACCCGAAGTCGTAAACTTAAAATGTCTAGTAGAAAGGGCACGTACAATATCCATTCATCAGGTGAATGCTTGGTTTAAAAGTAGTAGTGATAACTGAGTCTTCCAAAACTGCAAATAAGGGTGGCAACTACAATTGCTTAACGTGACTTATTTTTACAGTCAAAACTTTTCCCATGTGAAGCAGGTGCAACAGAACGTGTATAAGGAACTAAATTTGTTAAGGCAGTGAAGTAATCCACAGAGAGAAAGGAATATGCTGAGAGAAAGGACAGCAAAAATGCCAGGACATACCCATGGCAAACCTCTCAGCACAGAAGTTTTGGAAAGTGGACAAGAAGGACTTGGTTTGTTGGACAGGAAAATGTTTTATCTTTCTGTCTAGCTACACTATATCTGCAGAAACCAAAACCTTACCTCCAGTTCCAGACCTTTTTACATGTAACACTTAAACTAATCGCTCTGCTGGGAAATTTTTCGTGCAGACATAGCAAAAAAAAAAAAAAAAAAAAGGGAATTAAGAACCATGCGAATGGTGGTAATGCATTTTGTGAAGAACATGTGAAAGCTCCAGCACAGGGAAGTACTTCAAATAATGGCCAAACCAGAAAGGCCACTTAATAGCAAGTATTTGGGTTTGCTTGGAAAGTACTTAGTGCTCCAAGTCTAGGGCCTTGTTTGAGTGTTCCTGACAGTTGTGTGTGTGTGTTTTGTCTCCAGGTAATAAAACATAATCGCATGTGTGTGGGTGAAGTCAACTGAAATTGGCACAGTATGGTCAGGATTACATTATAGACACAGTTACGTTGACCAGATATGGATATATACAGTTCTTGATGGAAGGTACAAGTGCTGTTGAGTCAGTGTTAACTACCTCTGAACTTTACCTTCCAGTTCTTTATTTAAGGCTGTGGGATGTGGAGATGAATGTACCGGATGAAAGAAGTCTTGTGTGTTTTTATGTGTTACCTGTCCATGTGAGAGAGGTGCAGTGTGTTGCTGTTTTTATAAACAACGGAAGACCTGGCCGAAGACTGCTCTGTGGTACAGATTATGATACTCTCCTATGTATACATAGAGCAAGGCTTTTATTCTATTGACGAGGCCTCGTATTTCATCAGTGTCACAGTGCTGCTTTTTAGAAAATTTCCAATGGGCTGAGTGTGCTCCTGGCATCTAAATCCACCTGCCTGGGTGAACAGGTTTTAATGCCACTATAGACAAGGGCAGGAGAGTTTTAAGGGTCTAGGCAAAATTATTGCATCCTCTGTATTAAAATTATTTGCTGTCTGGTCTGATCTGGGCAAATTGTTTATTTCTATAGAGGTGTAGTGGATAACATTTTGTTAATACTACAGTTTGATTCATGACTTACATTGATAACTTATTTTGTGGTGTCGTCCCAGATACAATCTTCCCTTCTCAGAATTTGCACAATCAGAAATTTTCGTGATGTTCTCAGTGAAGCTACAGACAATTGCTCTGCTGTCATGACTACATATGGGAATAAGGGCAGAATCATTGGCCACAGCGAAGAGGAAACAGATTATAGTGCATTTATCTACTGAAGTGAGTACTACGTAAAATCAGGGGATCCAGGTCCTTAAGGTATGGTGCAAGGAGTGGAGGTAGGATACTCAAAAGAAAAAGCAGTGGGAATAAAGAAGGAAATCAAGGTAGGCTTGGACCGGGTGAAAGAACAATGTAAGTACGGCAGGAACTTGACACCAAAGTACTGAGCTATTTGAGGTTGCATTTGGTTCCTTATTCCCAAGATCGGTAGAAGCCAGATGCACAACTCTGGCCCACCTCAGACAGATAATTTCATTGGTGAGTAAAAACCTGCACTGAACAAGTATTGTCGAGTCCTGTTTTGCTGGAGAGGGCCCATTCCCTTCAGCTGAACCATTTGGAACTCTCCAGGAGACAGCAAAGTCTCAAGTTTGCATTTGAAAACGTAACCTCTCTTTTTTTTCCCTCACTTTTAGCCATTTATTAACCAGCTGTTGAGGACTACCTTTTAGTGTTTGTTACTAGTGGTAAATCCAGTAGTTCCTACCATTTTAGGCACCAATGTTCCTCTGCTTATGTGCAGAGAGGAAGTGATTCTTTTCTATTTGATTTGTGGTCCCACCACAGTAGCATCTGTGTTGTCTCTTCAGACAGAAATACAACGTTTTGCAAGAATTTGAATTTACTCAAATCTGTCGCCTTCCTTCACCATCCACCTCCAGCAGCAGGAGTGGAACTGACAAAGTTAAATTTCTGCAGCAGCGGAAAAAGAATATTTCTTCTGATTTTGAAGGAAATTAATTAACAGGGAGCAGCCCTTTTATGGAATCTTCTAGCCTTATCCTCAGCAGCAGGGGTTGATTGCAAAAGCTTTTCCTGAGGAGGAACAAAAATTCAAGTCCATCAGTTTTGTAACCTTGCTTTCTGCAGTAGCAAGTAACTTTTAAAGTGAGGAAATTCTTCACTTGCCATTCTACGGTTCTTAACTGTACAAGTTGGTGTTGCCTGTTGCCCTCACGAGAAGGCAGTAAATAATTTTTTCAGTTGATGAAAATAGATTGTAACATTAAAGTTCCAAAACTTTATCCATTAGGAAAAAAAAAGCAACCCCAAAACAAATTAGTAAGGATTGATACTATATTTTTTTCAGAACAATTGGATGGCAAGTAAATGTAAGTCTAACTGCAAGTACACTAACATTTTTCACACAATTTAAAAAATATGCTTGATCTTTTTTGTGCAAATGTATATTATACCTCTGTGTAAATATTATTATGTACTATAAGTGTAAGGAGATTTTCATATAGTCATTTAAATATACTTGCCTTGTTACTTGAATGGTTAAAAAATCGTTGTATATCTACTGCAAGACTAATGAAGTCTTTACTTCAGGCACTTTTAAACTCAAAATTAGCTCCGTTGGAGTAAAATTTTCTTTCTTCTTCTTTCTCAAGTCATTTCTAAGACTAGTGGTAGACTGTCAGAAAGTTTTGGTATACTTATTTTCAGTTCCTGTCAGCTATTAGAGTAATGGATTTCTTCATGAGAGCTAATACTTCTGAATTTGCTGGGTAGAGCCAGTTTGTAACAATTTTTGGTAACCCTCCACTGCAATTTTCAGATGCGAGTTTTCTTCTAAAAGTAAAATCCGTTTAGATCCTGTAGTGATTTTTCATTATTTTAATATAGTAAAGAACAATCACATGATAAGAAATGTCTCTACTCCTATTAGATATTTTAGGATTTTTTTATTCAAGGTAATATAATAAGCACACTCAAGTTTTCAAATGTATTAGCAGGAATGTGTTGTAACTTTACTAATCTCTTGAAGTATTTTGTCTCGTTCTCATCTGAAAACAGGGTTAACCTTTGGTCTTGAAATTGATGAGAGGATGGGAAGGCTTATTGGAAAGCTGTCTTTACAGGAAAAAATCAGCAGCCATCTATTAGCTTTTTCCGTGCCAGCTGAAAGCGTGATTTGTAGGTAATAAAAATAGATTTTGTGGATACAGTTCTCTTACTGTGAATTTGTATTTAGATGTGTCATCTTCCCCCTCCCTTCCTTCCTCCTTCCCCCCCTCCCCCCCCAAGTAATTCACCTGAGAAATAGCTTTAAGAAAACCCTTAGGCAAAACAAAAGTGGTGTTTAGTAGTGATGCTTGTTGTTGATCACTTTGTTCACTCCCTTTGGCAGAATTGGGAGGAATGGACTGCTCCATTATTTCTGACACACAAGAAAAGCATCTCTGAAATTGCAGCAGATGTGGAAGAACTGCATAATAAATGTCACATAAATGATACTGGCCTGGACAGTGAAGGAGGAATCTGACACGCAGACTAACTGCGTTTGGCTCATGACTGCTGTCAGATGATGGACCTTCAAATAACCAATAACGTTATTTTAAATAACTGCACAATAATTTGCTTTATGTAGAACCTGGATTTTTAGTATGAAAATGTGGACAAAGCCATTGCAAAGCCTGTCTGACTGTCACTGAGAAATTCAAATAGAGACTCTTCTCTGATAAGTCAAATCTTCTTTTGCTTCCTTAAAGTTACTTGTTCACAAGCCAAAAAACCGTGTTTATTCAGCAGACTCTTTGGCTATGTGTTTTTTCCTCTTTGTTAGTGAAAATGATGCTTGTTTGGTCACCAGATAGTCCATATGGAATGATGGTAGCTTAAACTCATTAGCTGCTACTCGTGTTTGATGCTTTTGTCCAATTCGTCTCCCTACCCTCCCCCCAGTTTCCTTTTCTATAGACGCAGAGTCATCTAGAAGAAGATAAGGGATTGCTTTTGCTCCTGTGCGATATGGTGGTCCGGAATGAGTGCATTTAATTTAACTACCAAATCTAATCATATGCTCAGCTGCTTCGGCACCTTACGCTTACAGCTCTGATCCACCACATCTCGTGTGCGATCTATCTTACTTCATTCTTTCACGTCCTGTCTTCTAGATCTTCTTGCATTAATTCGAAGCTCACAGTACCGCTTGGTTATCTGATGCTGATCATTTCCTTTCCTTGCTCCTTTTCTTTTCGGCTCCATTGTCCTCTTCACAAAGAGCCTAGTCCTTTTTCTTGCTTATAGCGTTACGCTGTAATTTTAGGGAGCAAAGAATTTTAGGTAGCAAAGGTTGTTCACAATTTAACTAACTTCAATTCTGCCTTTCTTAGGACCCTTTGTTACTCCCATATACAGATGGACTAGCTTCTTCCATTTAACTGGACCCCACGACATAGCTTAATTTTAAGGAGGAGGACAATTTCCCTCCATCGGTTGTCCTAGAGATGGTGACTAACCTGCAAGTTGCTCTCTGCAAGTCCCATCTTCCTAGTGGGACTGCATTTGCTTACAGGTGCTCACATGTGAATTATCTTTGCCAGTTATTCTGCCTCTTATTCTAAGTCTCTTCTCATTTGGCTTCATTAAATCTTTGTACAAACATGGCCTATTTTCCATATTCTGTAATATGTATCTACTGGTTCTGATAATCTGACCTTCTCAAGTTACTGCCTTTGTTTTCATCTTCCCACTTACTGTCAGCCTGGGCACACGGATTTCATTTTACCAGTTAAACTCCTGGATTTGTTGTCTCTCTAGGCTCCAGCAGTTTGAGGGGCCTTTTTCAGTGCTTTCAGCTGGTTTTAGTAACAACCTTCACTCACTGAAGTTCTAAAACCTGCATGCTGTGTATCTTCAGAGGGATTAGGCACGTCAAGGTAACCTCTAAAAGTCTTCCATTGCGTGGTCTTACTGGTCTTCATATTTTGATGACAGGGGATTGCTACGTCAACTAGCTAGAAAGGTGTCTTTAAACTGTGTCTTCTCACTTAGTTATTTACTGGTCATTGTCCAGACAAGGCCCTGAGCAGCTGTATCTGCATTGGCCCTGATTGAAGCAGTGGGCTGGAAGAGATGATTTGAGGCCTTCCAGCCTAAGTTACTCTGTCACTCTAAGGTATTTTATGTTTTGAAACTCTTAAAGCGATCACGTCTTTGGTGCATCCAGCATTTTGAGATGGAGTGTACCGGTAACATAATCTAATTTAATTATTTGTTGCTTTTTTTGAGTTGTCCTGGTCTGCCTCAAGCTTGATGGCTTTCTAGTTTAAAGAAGTGAGTGATTTGAGAGTAGGAGTTATTACTAAGCAGGACAAAAAAAAAACAACAAACCTAGTAGAATCACAGATTAAAACACAGTTACAGAATGCAGATGTCTCCATCCCGAAATCCAGACCCCGGTAAGTAGCTAATGGAGTCCTATTTAAAAATATTTTTCAACTTAACTGTGTAGCTGATGGATGGGAGGAAGTCTGGGGAGGCTTTTTTGGGTGCTGGTGCTCTTGTGAGGTGGGGACGTAGGGATCGGGGACATTGGCTGCTCCGGCCGGGCCTGGCAACCACTGGAGGGCGTCTGCGGCCGTGGGAAAGCTGCTACTTTAAATTTGTTTTTTTAGATAGAGGGAATTGAGGTGCCCACATGAGATCTCTGTTTTGCTTTCTGGTATACTCTGTTAAGACTCTGTGGGAAGGAAGTACAGATTTTGCAACAATTCAGTGTTTTGGTTTGCTTTTGTTTGTTTTTTTTAAGGAATTTTGCTGTCGTCTCCACAACCGTAAGCATCACATGTTCTGTAACGGGTTTGCCTTTTGCCTAGAGATTTACAGATTTTGTCATCAGTTGTTTCTTAAAATAAATATGATTTCATTTAAATCTACTGAATCACAGCTTGAAACACTGTCATATTATTAATTGGTTTAGGAGTCTGTCTCATGTCCATGTTTTCAGAGAAGGTCTTGTGAAAGCACATGAGTTCTCTTTTGGTTTAGTGAGGTCTTTGTTCTGTTCTGGTGGCATTTTGAGTTTCCTTTTACCTCTGACTCCTCTACAAAAGGATTAATACAGTTGGCTAGTTTCCACTCATTTTATCAGAAATTTATCAGAGGTTTTATTGGTGATTCAGACTTCATCTGGCTAAAGAAAGTTCAGAACCATTCCTGTCATAGATTCACCTGAAGCTCAGGTACACTTACATTTCTTACCTTGTTTAATTCCAGCTTTTCAGGCTTCTGTTTGTCTCTGGAGAATGATATTCATCTCTCAAATGAGTCTATATTGCGTGTATGCAGAGATACCCTTTTATCTTGTAGGTGCTTTAGAGTGTTTTGGAGATGAGAGTATTTACTAAGGAGCAATGGAGGTAATTTTGAGATTCCCCCCCTGCACCTTTGTGCATGAAAAGGCTTCGTGTTGGCCAATTGCTTTGAGTTCAGGCTTGACACCCTTAAGCAGCTTTGCCAGGCTAGGGTAATAAGCATTTATACATTTCTCCTGATGTAGAGGTAGCAAATATGCACGTTTCAGGAATATGCCAGTTGTGAACATTATAACTGTGTACATTAATAAACAAGGTGACAAGATTCAGAAGTGACTTCTTCCATAGCAACTGACAATTCAATAGTTATTCATCACGGTTTTTACTGCGCTTTTTTGGAAGGATGTGAGACTAGATTTGATGAATTTTTGATTCGATGTGACAGTTCTTGGACTTAATCATATATGAAATCGGTTACCTTGAGCATGGATATGCTGATGATTGTGCTGAGCTTTCATAATGTTTATGATGGTGTATTTCTCTGTATTGTGTGTACACTGGAGCTGGTAATACATGAAGAGCCTACATATATGAATTTTAAAAATGAAAACTATCATTTTGCCTGGCCTAGGAGCACAAAGGAGTCATTTTGCCGGATTCATTTGTTTGCTCTGATAGCATAATGTTGAAGTGGACAGGGTTAGCTTTTAGAAGCCTCAAGAAACTTGTCTAGGCCAGGTAATAGTGCAGCTTTAGCTTGGGGGCTGTTTTCTAATTTCTGCATGAAAAGTGGGTGTTAAATGATGTTATTGAGAACTGAAGACTCCAGTAGTTGCTTTGACCATTTGAATTTTGCCCATTGTGGCCACTGGCCTGAAGGATTGGCTGTTTCCCAGTGGGCTAGTCCTCGCAGCACAAAATGCCTGGTTTTCATCCGTTCTCGTAGCCTTTGGCTGTCCCACGGGCTTCGGGACACTTTGAACGCTGAGCTGTGCCTTTTCCCCCAGCGGTTTTCTTTGATGGGAGCCCGAGGGCCTGTTTGTAGAGTGAGGAAGAGAAGCCTGTGCTGCTGCTGTCCATGGTGTAGGTGCTACAGGAACACAGCCTGTGGGGTTTTTACTCTGGCACAACCTCTTAGAAATAAACTCGTCTGTTCTGCATTGTTATTGATATTATCTTAGGTCTAACTCTTACTTGGTTTAAACAGTGCAATACCTTTGAGTAATTAGTGTGGCGAGGACTCATGCTGTAGATCGTTAACAGATTGTTAAAATGAAAACTGTGATTTTTCGCTCTCTGCTTTTGTTTTGATAGAATTGATGATTCCTCAATCTTTTTCTTGGGCTTTTTCATAATGTATATTAACAGATAGTGAAGTATTTTTGCTTGTGAAGATGGTAAACAACACTTTTTTTAGTAGTACTTGAATGAAGGAACCAGATGATCTTTAAGATGCCTTCCAACCCAAACTGTTCTGGGTGATTCTGTCAAGTACATTGAGTGTTATATTGGTGGGGACATAGTTTTGAATACTTGGTGACTTCTGATAGTTCTGTATTATTAAAAGTATGCTCTATCTTTTTGTCTTAATATAGCAGTGTAAGACTGGAAACATCTGGGCTGAATGGACTTTAGCATCAAAAGAAGTTCTCAGCTGTTAACTCGAAAAATTAACTACATCAAAATGAAGCAGGTGCCAGAGATCCTTGGAAATACCAACGGGAAAACTCAGAATTGTGAAGTGAATCGTGAGTGTTCTGTCTACTTGGGCAAAGCACAACTTTCTGCCACTCTACAAGAAGGTGTAATGCAAAAATATAATGGCCATGAGGCTCTTCCATTTATTCCAGCTGATAAATTGAAAGATCTGACCTCTCGTGTGTTTAATGGCGAGTCTGGGGCCCAAGATGCCAAGCTGCGCTTTGAACCCCAGGAAATAAAGGGAGTTGGAACACCACCCAACACTACTCCTATCAAGAATGGCTCTCCAGAAATTAAGCTGAAAATCACCAAAACCTACATGAACGGAAAGCCTCTTTTTGAATCATCCATTTGTGGAGACAATGGCGCAGATGTGTCTCAGTCAGAGGAAAATGAACAAAAGCCAGCAAACAAGGAGAGGAGAAGCAGAAAAAGGAGCATAAAATATGATTCCTTACTTGAGCAGGGTCTTGTGGAAGCAGCGTTGGTATCAAAGACTTCAAGTCCCACTGAAAAGAAGGTAGTACTTTTTTAATATTCTTTCTTTTGCTAGGTTTGTTAATCGTACCGCAGGAAAAAATGAAATCTCGGTAATCTCCATTTCAGGCATTTGAGTAGGTGCTTCCTGCAAACAGGTCACTTTCTATGATGCTCTTTCTTTGTTTGGGTGAAGGACAGATGTACTCTAGTTCTCGCCCATTTTTCTTGATTATGTTAGGAGTAGCCCATAAATTCTGTTTCCATCTGAGTAAAATAAGTCTCCAGAGCAAATCAGGGCACGTGGCAGTCCAGCATCCAGGTACGCAGCCAAGACCTAGCTAGGATGTGTACCTGGGCGAGGGGGCTGGGAAGGCCTCTATATGTAGGGATCTCTTTTAACTGTTGCAGCATGAAGTATTTTGGCTTCCTAATAACCAGATGTTTCAGAAATAAATAACTATTTATATATCCCTGGTTCTGAATTAAAGAAAGGAGTCCTCAGCTGTGGGTTGGCTGATAAATTAGGCTCTTCAGATATTGGCAGTTGGAATGTAGTCCCGACCTTTATTTGTCGTATGAAAGGAGCTGGTGTTGATTGCTATAACCTAGTGAATTGTATTAATGAAAAGGTCTAGATACTTCTATTAAATGCTATTAACTTTTTGTGGTCAAGCTTGTGTTTTTTTGCTTCTTTTAAACATGGGCAGAAATGGAAATTTCACTTTTTTAATTTGCTTTAGCAAGTTGTAAAAAAGAATGTTGCCAGGAGTCCTTTTCCCACTTTATTTAGTTTTTATTGCTAGACTCCTTCAAAGGAATGTGGTTTGCAATCATTTTCTCTCAGAAGGAGAAACCTACGTAGCAGGGATACTTCTATGTACATTGTTTCGCAATGAATAATTCGGAATAGTGTTGTATAACAACAGTAAATGTTAATAAGTGCTTTGGCTAGTGAATGGATACTGTTTTCATACACCTTAAATGTGAAATGTGTTACAGGTTTCTGTCAGCTGCAGGTTTACTAGTTAATGTTGATTATTACTTTCTCCCAAGGTCATACATGCAGAGAAGAATCACACACGTAGCTGCTATATTGCTGATTTTATTTACCCTTATTTTCATTAAAACTACTTAATGAGCCTACTGTGTAAACATTCTTCTAAGTATCAGAAATATTTATCTTTTATTTATTATTTCAATATGTTATTAATCCTAGAAGGATCAATACCGATGTTCTCTTGAATTTTAGTAGAGTTTGTTTTCTTTTGTTAAGGAGAGTGTTCTAACACTACTTGGCTTGGACTTTTCCAAATCACTACTCAAAGATAGAAAATATGGACATAGTAGTAATTTTTTGTCCGGCTTATTATTAATGAGCCTAAATTGGACTAAAAGGTGATATATTTATTAGCATCAACACCTCTAGCATATTTGTGTGGTTTTGGTTTTGTTTTTTTGCAAAGAGGACACTATTCAATGTGCCTGTTTATACAGTTTATTCTGAGACCTTTCACGACAGTTGTTGATTAAGAGTGGCCTTTAATTTTTCCTGGTGAGCAGTTCATTTAAGATTAAAAGAAAGGGTGGTCTGGCTTCTCCGAGTTGTCTTCTGGCCAGAAATGGTCACTAAAAAACCTTTGTCAACAGTTTCCTAGAGTGCTGGAGACCTGGTGACAGGAGAGCGACAGGGTTATTCGCTCCTGTGCCCCACCAGTGAGGACATCGGGACAACCACCTGCTTGATCTCGGACTTCGCAATATTAGAACCTTTTCAGACCACTTGAAACAGAGCGTCGTGTTTCTGGCTTTTTCTTGTTGCATAATGCACTTTAAATTGCGAACGGTGAAAGGAAAAGCATTTGAAGGTCACAAGATGTTTTATAATACAACTCCTTGATTGGAAAAGCCCCAGACTTTTTATTCCTCTCATAGAGAGAATTTGCAACCGCAGGTTTAAAATAAAGAAATAAAACATAATGCTAGAGAACATGCTGAAGGAGATTTTTCAAATGTTTGTGTGCATGTAGACTAGTGATATATGTGTGTTCTCTGTGATCATAATATCTTAATATCAGACCCCTGCTCTGTCTGTTATTTCATCACCAATATCCAAAGCTTTAACGTTAGTGCATCATACTGTGGTTTTATGTAGCTGATTGTGGCTGCAAAGTGGAAGTTGGAGAAGTATCCTTGGAGTAAAAACTGATTGATTTTACATTTAGATCCCTGTCTACTGTAGGTTACAAGTTAATGTAGAACCTGTTTGTCTGGTTTTATTTCTGGGCTGGTTTCTCTCTCAGTTTCTTGTTCCGGCTCTTACCCTTTTGATTTAGCAAAAATTGCCGTGGTTCACATACTGCCTTTTATGTAAGGTAATTATATCTCTGTTTGATGGACATAGCAGATTAGTATCTTGCAGAGGTGAGAGACACAGCATTCAACAAATGTCCCAGCGCTCTGTTGTTGGGTTTTCCTGTTGTTTGGGCATTTTTTGTTAGCATAAAGGAAGGCTGTTTAAAACTTGATCTGCAAGTCAATTTGCAATTGGGATTAAAGGTGATCTGCCCAGCTCTGATGTGAGTTAGATTTCTGTCAATAACCACCACGTTTTCTAAGCCTCTGAGAAACAGCTGTACTGCTTTCACATGCCCAAGGTGAAGGAGAAGCGGGATAAGCTCTTTCCTCCCTCCCCTCTTGCCTTTCGCCCTTCTTCTTCCGGCCCCTGATATCTCTCCACCTGAGGAATTTACTTTAAAATCCAGGCAGAGGCCTGGTTTAGCAACTTTTATGCCAAGACTCCATGCCGATAGTGGTCTGACATCACCTCCAAACATTCTGTGTTATCAGTGATAGATATCACACGCCCGATGTTTGAATCTACACCAAACCCATGGACTCCGGTGACTGCCCACGTGACAGTGCTGCTCGTGGGAGTGGCAGCAGATTTCATTACTGGCTTTTGCTGTGGTTGCTTTTTGAGTTGTATTTGTCTGTTCTTGCAGTGCTACCAGTTAGGAATGAGGACTTCCCTAGATTTTTCTCGCTTGGTGGTTTGACCAGAAGTGAAAAAAACCCTGTTTGGAGAAAAATGGCAAAGCTTTATTTACTTCATATACTGGTATGAAATTATCAAAGTCTGATCCCTAGAGCAGTCCAGTGTTTCTGTATGGGAAGCAGAGTGTGGATGTCTGCAGCTTTCCGTCACACTGGCGGTCCCAAGGGAGGTCTGTGCTCTCTAACCCTAAGAACAGCTCGGCGGGTGATACTGGCGCATTCGGGCTCGTTCCACATAAGCCAGTTTGGGCCTAGGAGTGGCAGTCTGCCCTTTTGGCACAGTTCCCTGGCACGACTTCCTAGTGCGGGTGCAGTAGCTCAGAAAAGCAGCAACGCTGTATCCAGAATAAACCTGTAAGTCCCCACACTTCCAGCTGTGTAAGATGTACACGATCCAAAAGCTGCACCTTCCACATAGCTTGGTAGCCAGCTTTCTTGTAGCCCTCTTTTAGTATTACACCAGATCCTTGGCAGTTTGTTGCTCTTTCTGCTTGATACAGTCTAGTAATGACTTGCAGGAGCTGCATGGGGGGGCAATATCAAGTTACTGGAGAAATTCCACTAGTCCTTGTCATGTGTTTCTCTTGCCGTTTCGTCTTCACAGAGAAAACCTGTTCCAGCCAACTCCATTATATTTGATACCTACATAATGTTATAGTGCCTTTCCCAGTGAATAGCTATGATCTGGAAACCCTGTAAGGGCAGAACAGAAGCAGTCTGAGGATTGTCTGCTGCTTTTCCTGCTTCTGTGCTGACAGTACAGGAAGATGGGGACCATCGAAGGTGGTGATGTTGTCTGATGCTTGTCATCACATTGGTAGAGATGAGCACAAACCAACAAGTTCCCTCTGCGAGGTGTGCTCACCAAATATTTGACTACCCTTTTACAGCTGTTACAGCCAGATCCTGAGGTGGCTTACTTTGGTTTAGTTTTGCAAAAAAAGTAAAAAGAAAAAAATCAAATCAAATCAATGTGTCTTTTTCAGAAGCAGGGCTTGCTTGATTGTTCTTCATCATCAGTTATTAGGGTTTCCTGGTCAAGTTCAGTTACTGAACTTGTCATAACATGTGCAGCTAAACTACCATGGGAGTCAGGAACTAGTTGAAGAGTAATGTGAACTCAGCTACCTTTTTCTTTATTAATAGGGTCTTCTTGAGGTGTTGGATCCTGCCTTCAGGCGAGTGGCAACACAGGCTGGCTGGCTGATATCATCAGAATCCCAAAGGAGTAGGAGTAACCCTAAAAATCTCTTCTGAGTGATCCCTTCAGGAACAAGAGAAATAACTTCTTATCCTTTTAGGAAGGATTTCTGAGCTACTGTTTTGCATTAGCTGTTAGTAAAGGATTAGGTTTAGCTGCACCTTGAAAACTTGTTTGGGCTAAGCAGCTCGAAATGTGGAGCAGTAATTCTCACTTTGGAACCTTAAATTGTTTGTTCTTAACACCTCACTGGAAAAATATTTTAAAGAACTACTTGTGGGTTAAGAAGCACCAAAAAGCATACAGCCTCAAGAGTATACTGGTGTGGGGGGAGATTAGAAGCTGTGAATATTCTCAGAGTGGCTACAAAATTAATTACAGAAAGCTTGAGTATTTGTTCAAGGCTCTTCATACCAGGCTTTCTGTCCTTGTATAAAAATGTGGCTGAATTAAGTACGCTTTCTGCGTAAAACTGCCGTCTCAGTATGTAATATGTAAATACAGTTTGGTTTTTTTTTCTCTTCATAAACACATTGGTGGAAGAATCCAAATCAAATATGAAATAATATCTTGAAGAGCTGGAAAAAATGCTATATACGAATAGCTCTATCGAGCTGGATCAAGGAACCATTTCATTCAGTGCGCGGGCTCAGGGTCAAGCTTCAGTGGAGGATGTGTAATGGAGAGTACAGACAGCAAATCATGGAGTGATGGTCTCTTTGAATGCATTCAGCCTCCAATAGGTTGTGACTCAGGTTTTTAGAGCTGGTGACCTTGTATTTAATAGCTGTAGATGGCTAAATTCACGGAAGATGACCTCAGTTTCTCTTTAAGCCGGTGTAAAGTTTTTGTATCCGTGACATTAAACACCTCTTTTTTAATTTGCCGCCTACTTGTTTCGCTTGAATCTCTCATGATGCCAGAAGTAGGGATCATGAACAGACTTCTCTATTACTGATAGTTTGATCAGTTTCTCACTCATCTGCTCAATTTTTAATTTCACCTTGGAGAGTCTAGTTTACCTAGTGCATTGTTCCACATGCAAGAGCCATTCCAGAATGTTACTTCTTGTTATCATCCTTTTTTGGAACTTTTTTAGGATGAGAACAGTACAGGACGTTCAAGATGCAGATGACTTGCGGAGGCATACGGGGGCATGTAAATGATTTTCTATATTGTTCTCAGTTTCATTTAAAGTTACAAATAGTAGCATTTGTTTGATTCTTGACTGCTTCTGAATGCTGAGCCAGTTGTGGAGAAGAGCTGACCAGGTGTAATCTAACTCAAATCCAAAGAATGTCAGCAACCGTTGCATTGTTTCATGCTCATCTTTGGTTTGTGCGTTCCAGGACTTTTTTTTTTCTTTTTTTGTACTTTATTTCGGTCTTTAGGGCACTATGGTGGTCATGACAGATCAAATAAAGTGGTGAGCAGGCCATGACAGATGAAATAAATTGGTGAGCAGACCATCTTCTGGAAGAACTAACATTCCTTTACGTCTCAACAGCAGATTGTGTGCCATAACACAACTGAGAGGTTAATTTTGCTTTTTGAGGTTTAATTGTTTTTACAGTTGACCAGACATTCTCAGTTGTTGCACTGATAGTCATGATGTAAATGCATACTGTCATCTCAGCACCTCCACTTCAGGTTGTCTTGATCGTGACTGGTTGCCGGCGCAAGGGATTTCCTTGTTCTCACTGCTTTTCTGTTCAAGATGCAGTGAAACTTTTCTGTTGTTCTGCTTAACTACAATAATGCATGTCGAACTTGTGTATTTAGCTGAGAGTTAGATCTACAGTTCAGGGTTATGTTACTTGGATAGATTTACAGGCAGATTTTTGGGAAACGTTAGTGATCTGTACCAGATGTCGTTTCTGGCCCTTAAAGACCCCGTTTGTCAAGGAAGAAAGATGCTTTGTAGTAACCCTTAGGCAAAGTAGCAAAAGCAAAATATTTTTATCTGTATCGAAACACTGATATCAGCCTCCTTTACAAGTTAACTTGTTCTGAAGATGATTTCATCTGGGGCACAAGAACTTTAAGACCTCCAAAAGAGGTCTTTGTTCACAGTCACTAAATTTATGTCTTGTTTCTATCTTATCCTTCTAATAAAAATAAATAGGTCCAATTGGGCCAACATTTATATTTCTTCTTTTTGCAAATACCTGAAGTACCTACAGGAGTTGTTCTCTTGTGCATCATTAAATGGGCAGTAGCTAAAATAAGTTGCCAGTAATGGGGAATTAATTCCCTTCTCAGAAAGACAGTTCGCAAAAATGCTTTGCTTTGGAAGCCCAGTGCAAGAGGGAGAACTGGATCTTACACAGACTTGTTTGAAGAAAAGTGAATTTGTGGCCTCATAGCAGTAACCGTTGCTAGTAAAGCTTTGTTTTATTTCTTTGTTGCTGTTTTGTTTGATTTGGTAAATAAATGTTGTCTTGAGTGTATGTTGAGGATGATTGTGATGAAGTAAAATAACTTGGGGTCTTGGTTCTTGTGGAATCCACGGCACTTTGGTTGTGTGCTTCATGACGTTTTACTGCAATGACTGCCCTACTTTAAAATTCATGTGGGGCTGAGCATTTCTGGCTGGGGTTTCCCAGTTTTTCTGTACATCTTTATTTATGAAATTAAGGAATGTTTCAGGAATATGCTTCAGCATTGCCAAATCAAGGTAATGTCTGTCTTTTTAGGTCTTGTTTTTTTTTTTTTTCTTCCACTTGCCCCTAGGCTGATTAACCACTGATTCCATTTCTTGCATTTCATCTCTAGAAGAGGAGGACCTAGTAGGTGTATGTACCAACACAACCTGCATGGAAACGTTGTGTGCCTGCCTTTGGGTATGGGGATTAATTCTAAAGCTCTAATCTCAAAGGCAAAGTAGTACTTGGACCTATATCAAATTACGAGTTAACTAACAGAGCCCTGTTATGCCAAATCAGCGTTTATTCTACACCTTATTTCAGAAGTTCTGAGGTTGAGTGAAGGTTAGAGAACTTGGATGTGGGCAGAAATCTTTTTCTAATACCCAGTATAAAAGAAGGTTCCATTCATTCTGATCAAGCCTTACCTAATTTAAAATTTCTGAAACATGGAACCTTTCAAAAATAATCTAGTAACTTACAATTTAAGAGGTCATCTAAATGTAAATGCAGAAATTCAGTAAAGCAGCTGAAAGAAACTGTCCTCCACGTTTTTAAGAAAGATCGAGGGTTGGGAAGTGTTCCAGAACTTGTATCTTACTGGATCAATCTGTGAATGATTAAATCTGTTTCTCTTCAGCTCATTTACTTTGAAAAAAAGGTTGTATCCTAGTTACTAAAATACCATGTTAAATTTATTTCTAAAATTCTTGCTCATGTAGTGTTTGTGTAAAGGAAGATTGCTGATTTGGATAGACAGGTTTGTTTTTAAATGTAAAATCGTCTTAAAAAAATACTCATCTGCTGGAGACTTGCTAATGAAGGAACCAAAGCCAGGAAAAAGAATTGAAATGAAATCAGGAGTTCAATGGCTGATTTGGAATACAAAATTGAGCTTTTATCTTGTTTTAAACTCTGTAACTTATGAATCCCTGTCTAAACTTTAATGGATTTTTATTGTCTTCTGCTTGCTTTCCCTCTTGGAGGGGTGATATTCAACACACCGTCCATGAATTGCTTTAGATGGGTTTGTGGAAAGAAGTGAAGGCAAATGGACTATTGTCCCAAAACTTGTATTAGGTTTCAAAGAGCCTCAGCCAGCACAGAAGAGTTCTGAGGGGATCTAGCAGTGACTTTCTTCAGCCTTTTTAGTCCTCTTGTTTATAGCTTTGCTATCTATGTGCGTTGAAGAAAACTAAATAAATCCTGGTTGTGGCAGGAAGATTCGAACTTGGTGTCTTCTGCAAATGTAATTCTTCTCACGGCCAGATTTGACCACCTTTTAGTAACAGAATCATAGAATCATAGAATGTTAGGGATTGGAAGGGACCTCGAAAGATCATCAAGTCCAATCCCCCTGCCATAGCAGGAATGCCTAGATTATGCTACACAGGAAGGTGTCCAGGCAGGTCTTGAATGTCTCCAGAGAAGGAGACTCCACAACCCCCCTGGGCAGCCTGTGCCAGGGCTCTGTCACCCTCACTGAGAAGAAGTTTCTTCTCGAGTTTAAGCGGAACCTCTTATGTTCCAGTTTCAGCCCATTGCCCCTTGTCCTATCAGTGGTTGTCACCGAGAAGAGCCTGGCTCCATCCTCGTGACACTCACCCTTGATATATCTGTAAACATTAATGAGGTCACCCCTCAGCCTCCTCTTCTCCAAACTAAAGAGCCCCAGCTCCCTCAGTCTTTTCTCATAAGGGAGATGCTCCACTCCCTTAATCATCCTAGTTACCCTGTGCTGGACTCTCTCCAGCAGTTCCCTGTCTTTCTTGAACTGAGGGGCCCAGACCTGGACACGGTATTCCAGATGGGGTCTCACTAGGGCAGAGCAGAGGGTCAGGAGGACGTCTCTTGACCTACTTGCTACTCCCCTTCTAACACACCCCAGGATGCCATTGACCTTCTTGGCCACGAGGGCACATTGCTGGCTCATGGCCATCCTGCTGTCCACCAAGACTCCCAGGTCCCTTTCCCCTACACTGCTCTCTAATAAGTAAGAATAAGTAAGTGGTTAATAACAGAAGAAGAGATAACTTGAAGGAATGCACTTAATTATTCTCAAAATCGAATTTGAGGAGTCTTAGTTAAATCTCTGGCTTGGTATAGAATAATTAGAAATCTGCAAAACTAACAAGCCAACCCCCAGTATAACTTGCTCAATTTTTTGTTTTGACCTGGACTTTAAGTGTCCTGTTGCCCCTCAGTTCTTTACCTCACCGTACAATAGAATGTGTGTTTTACGAGGGTGCCACAGATTTAATTGTGCAGAGGTTGACGCAAGGGCCTTTTGAGGGCTGCAGTCTTTGGGTGCTCTACTAAAATATCCCTTTCTGTTTTACTGAAGATGGAACATAAAACTTTGCCAACTCATTGCTTCTTTCTTCATGTCTCCTCATCCTGCTCTGTTTTGTAGTAAGAATTCAACTTTTTGTCTTAATCTTCTTGTGAGAATCTGGTTTACTTTTAGTCTCCTGCCTGAAACATTCTCTCTGTAGACAGTGGTTTGCTGAATCACACAGCGTTCTTCCATTAGACTATAACAAGACATAGTGGAAAAACTAATTTTCTTTCCTAATACCTTCAGTTACTTTGTGGTTTACTATTTAAATATACTTTTCCACTTCCCAGAAGGTGGGAGCTATTTGAATAAGCATAGGGCCTCTAGGGACTTGTCCTCTGTGATAAACAGATTTGTATAACCCCTGAATTATAATTCAAACAATGCAAAACAACAACAAAAACATTCACTAAGGCAGTTATTTTTGTGAATATACTGTGTTTCTATAGACAAAATCATTTAGAATGAACACTGGCTATTTCTTAACAGACTTAAGGTGCCACTGTCTTCATCTGAAGCAGTAGTGCATGTTGAGAGTTCTGCATACGTTTTAATCAGCTATAGTTGTAACTTTTGCTTTTGACATGATTGGATTTCATGAGATTTGTGTCCTCAGTTGCAGTGGGAAGAAGCTGTTTCTCTGTCCTGAATGACAGGCCATCGCTCCTGGGGAAGTAGCTACGTCCCTCCATTCCTTTGCCTGAAGACTGAGTTGTGATTTGTCTTTTATCAAAGACAAATTTCCGACTTTTTTCAAGAAGCAAGAGCTTTTGTAACAAGAGATAATTGTGATGGTGTTTTTTCAGAGAAGACGTGTGGAATCGTCCTATTATGTAGTTTGTTTGCTTGTTTATAGTGCCCTTAATGATTAGTGAATTCAAGTGTCAGAGCAACATTACAAAAATAATCTTTTTTTTGTTCTGTTGCTCACTTTTCTTCAGAGAAACCTACAACCTCTCCTGAGCCTCTGGAAGGAGTTACGTTTGTTCTACCACCACTGCCTTAGTTCACCATCTTTCCTGTTAGAGAGCCAAGAGGACACAAAACGTTTTTACTTAATTGTTATTACACAAGTGCATGATAGAAAAATAGGAGTATTGGTGGATGAACCACAGCACAAATAGATAGCAGGACCTGAGAAATACGTGAGTTTGGTCAGCAAGCAGGGTTGTCTTTTCTGTAGTAAAGAAACATGTTCGATTGTCTGTGTGATTTAACTTTGATTTGAAGTACATTTTAATTGCATGTATTCTGTTCAGGGGTCTGATTGTTTCTTTGTGATGCTCGTAGATTTGTGTTGTATTTTACTTCTTCTGGAATGCAAGCTGACCTCCAGCAGTCGGTGTTTTTGTAACATGGCCTTCTTCTATTACTGCACGATCCGGTGGAAGTTCTTTGATACAGGTTGAAACTGAATCGAAAATGAGAACAAAAAGGGAGATAATAGATATCTGCAAGTTATTCAATGTGTACTTCCCTGTTATGTTACACGGGTACCATCTTTGCTTGTCTTAATTGTTCTCTTTTTTTTTTTTTTTTTGCCCAGTATTAAATTCTGGTGGTGTGTTTTTCACCATTTCTCAAGATTAATCATTGTCTAATCCCTTTTTTGACAATATACAGTTAGATAAAGGGGTTTTTAATGATTTCTATAGCTTTCCAAGTTTGTATAGTGAAATAATAGCTTTTTGATGCATAAGGTATTTTGCAGCAATTTTGAGGGGCTATAATTCCTTGCGTGTGTCTGCACACATTCATGTATACACAAAATAGATAATTATAGTATTAGTATCTCTACCACTGATCACTCTAAAAATTATGAAGTTACCTCAATTAAAGTTATCACCTAGTAAGCTGCCTGGGTGTTTGTTGTTTTGTTTTGAGGGGTTTTTTTAATTACCTTTGTCCCACTTTTACTAAACACTTCTCTGGTGTTTTCATTACGGAGTCTACAAATAAACCTAAAGCTCTTGGTGCAGTAAAGATGTTGCCTTTAAATGCTTTTTTTTTTTTTTTTGGTCATTTTAAGATGCTTTTAAGCTTTGACATTACCTATTACTCACAGTGTGTTCTTGTCTTGTCATATTCATTAGTGAGACCAGAACTAACTGGAAACTGATTGGGCTCTTCTCATCAGATGTAGGCAAAGGTTATTAAAAACCCATGTTTTCCGTGGCTAAGCCACTTCTTTGGGCTGGTAGAATGCTGGCAGCAGTGTCATAAATTCTTGTCAGTCTTCCTGTCACTCATCTCTTATGAAAGTGCCGAGAGAAATGACAAACAAATCTGTGAGATGTTAAAGGAGAAAAAGCATGTTAAGTTTTCTTGTCATTTTTGGTCCTTCTCAGCCTATTGCAGCTGCTGGCCCGGATGAGTTTTTAAGGATACTGGTGCTCTTCAAGGCACAATTTTTGACAAAAAAACCCCTCATTTGTAATAAGGGAATTACTCCATTCCACCTTGTGGCTCCCCTGGATAAAATAAACTTAAAATCTACCTTTCAGAGCAAGTCTTTCAGTAGTCTACTAATCCAGAAAACCAGGAGTTCTGACGCGTGCCGTGCTGAGGGGTGCAGAGCGAGTGTTAGACTGGTCCGTGTGGGAGCGATCGCCCAGGCTTTGGTTGCCCATTTGTGTAACTTCTCTGCAGTCTGGTGGTGGAAGGAGAGGGGAGGGAAGCACTGGAATTCCTTCCCAAAGCAAATAAGAAGTAGTATCACAAGCTGCTTCCTTCTTCCGTTAGTGTAGCTGGTTTAAAGTTTGGGGCTGAGGTGGCTGAGGTGGTGGTTATCTCAGAGGCTGCAGAGCTTGCCTGTAATTAAGCAAGGAGAGGGAGAGGAATTTCTGCAACTCGGTGTCTATGTGTTTCCTTCTGTCAAAACTGCAGTAAAAGGTGATGGGATGAGGCATTCGCAGAGCAACCCAGACTTTTTTGGCAATGACCGCAGGCAAAGACTGGTCTGTGCTCATCTGCAGCACGGAAAGCCTGACAGGCTTTATTTTGTTGACTTTTATGGGTAGGAGATCTAGTGAGAAGTGAGGACGATTTCAAGAAATGAAAAGTTGTCAAATATAGATGCAAAGAGCCAAAAACAGAGGAGAAGGTATTTTAAAATAGCTTTGATTTTGTGTGACCTTCCCTTTCTTTACAGTTGTGCTCTAATCTGTGAGTCTCTCATCTTAAGTTTGCTCACACAAGTATCCCAGAAAGAATTGATCAGCTACTGCAGGAGGAGGCGTTCCCTGCCTTCTGGTGCCTTCACACTGACCACCCAAACACGCTTCCAGTCCTCCCGCTCCGTCCTCCACAGGTGCAGTCAGACTGTTCTGCCTGGCTACATACTGTGAGGAATCCAGATTTGCCTAAACAACAGTTCTTGTTTTCTTCTGGAGGAAAATAAAGCCCTGCAAGCCAAACTCTTTTTCCATCCCAGCTTACAACTTGGTTTGCTATTCTTAAAAATTGTAGAGTACAAGTGTCTCATAGAGAAACTCATTTGAGGACTTAGATAACATCAGAGCATGGGGTTAGAAGTACTCTCTTCTTCCCATCCAATCAGTAATTAAAAAACCCCATGTGGATACTGAAGTAAAATTATGCATATGACTGCCTTCCAGTATTGAACATTTTCTGATGTTTTTAAACAATTTAAATACTTAAGCATGTAATGCCATGCTGACGTGTTGCAAAAATGTTTTAGAGAGGAAGTATTGAAGAGGCTGTTGATGTCTTACAGCTGCTTGTCTCAGAAATACTTTCCAGGAATTTCACCTCCTTGCTTACTGTTGAGATACCTATTAAATAGATCAGGGTAATTCCCAGAATGAAGAAATAAAACTAAACCAGAATGGTGTGGGAAAGTAAGATGGAAGTGTGCAAGTTCACAGTAATATTTTCTGTAGGTTTTTAAGTAAGAGAGCTCTTAAAAAAATAGTGTATAGGATTCTGTGCTGTATTTTACCATTCTTTTAAACTATGTGCACTTAATAAAGGAAAACGTAAATACAGCAAGTGCTTTTTAGATAAACCTTGCAGGTTTTGTCAGAGCTTGTAATTTTCAGTTTTTTTATCATGGTCCAGTATAGCAGAAGAATTCTGGGCATTTTTAAAATTTGTGAAGTTCTTGTAGATATATTGAAATGTGATATTCACCCGTGTGCCACCACCCCTTTTATATTGTGCTGCAATAAGAAGCGCTGCTACAGCCTTTTCATTATTCCAGCCAGCTCTCTTTCCAACTGTAGTCGTAAATCTCTGCAGCCTAATTGCATTTTCTGAAAAATACAGGGACTTATAAATTAAAAATGAGGTTCAGAATCCTGAGTAACGTCTCATTTCTGAAAAGTTAATTGATTGAAAAATATTTTCATCCCACGTATTTGGTTTGAATGCTGAAGTCGGTTTGTGAGTGTTAGGATTAAGGTTTTTTTTTCCGGATTCATCCTCAGCACACGTTATTTCTTAATTTTTAGCTTTTAGGCATAGCTTTTGATGTCAGGTTTAAGTGCTAGAAGGGACATTTGATTTTTTTTCACATCTGCTTGGATCCTTTAAGGTCTGTTGAGAGCTCTGGACTTGAGGCCAGCTCAGCGGGAAGGGTTTTCTGACAGTCTTAGAGAATCCTTGGAGAGCCAGAAGCCCTGAGGCATGGGAACATGGCTCTAGCTGGAGGCACATGAGCCAAGTCTGAATTCATCAGAAAAGCTGAGTCACTGGATGAGTAACTGTCCCCGACAACCAGATGACGTAGCATCACGCGTGTTCGCCAGGCGTAGCTTTAAAAGCTCCGCGGAAAGAATTTCCCAGTGCATTAAGCTTTGTGGTCTTTGATTGGGTGTACCTCTGTGTTCGAGTTGCAAAAAAAAATAAATCTCTGTGCTGTTGCAGCACGTCAAAGATTTTTGTTGTTTGTGTTTCGCTGTGGTGGTGTTCTCTGGATTTAAAGTTCTGCGCGAGGTGGCCCAACCTACTCTCGTTCAACATAGTGCTCCAAATACTTGTTTCAGCATTCTGGGTTTCCGGTCTCTTAACAATGTTCTTTCTTGTTGGTGCTTTTAATTAATTTGAACAGAATTTTGCTCTAGCTCTAATATTAAAATCCACTGGAAGTCTGAAGCTCCAGTCTGCCTTCTGAATGTTGAGCCGGTACATGTTGCACATAAATTTAGTACTAGAAAAATGAAAAAAACAAATTAAAAATATGTGGCGTTTTGTTTTGTGTTTATTTTTACAGATAGCTGTGATAAGACACATTGTGTCCTTTCTTACATTCAGAGTTAATGCTGACATAAAGGCATTTGTTATTTATATCAAATAGAAGCCAAAAAACCAAAATGTAACTAACTTCATGAAATAGTTCGAGTTAGTGGATAAATGTGTTGCTGGACTTTGTTATGATGCATTAAAAATGTGCGTCTGTCATAGGGGAACACAAAATTCCCTTGCAGTTCAGTCTATCCCTTGAAGTGGAAACAGTTCAGCAACTGTTTTCCAATAGATAATATAGCTTTAGAGCACTTGCTATCTTTTACTGGTAGAACTGGAATAGAAAAAAAAGAAATTGCAGAAGGATGTGGCAAAGGATTCACATCCCAAATTCTCAGTATGTAAAAAGACAGATGAAAGATGCAGAGTTTGAGGTTTCTTTAACTGATTATTTATGTAGTTTATATTCAGATATACAGTATTTCAGTCTATTCTGATTTGGGAATTATTTATTTTAAATCTAAGGCCATGTTTGTGTGTGTAACATGTTGATTAATAACATTAAATACAAATTCCACATCTACAGCCAGTGCTCATTTAATGTGTTTGAAATTAAAGTAAGCCTTCCTGATGGTCTCTCAGCAGTCACTCGATAAGATAAAGGCAAACCACAGGTTACTTGCCTGTATTTCTAAGTAAAATAAAAAACCTAAGTTGAACTTGGAATTTTTTTTTCTGTGAAAGAACAAAAAGTATGACTTAAAGTTTATATTACGCATGAAATATAATTATTGTTGTTAGCAAACATAATAGCTCTTTACTGTAGTGAATTATTTCTGATTTTGCTCCTTCTGTTACCACTCCGTTTTACATATAATGAGAATGCTTAAACAGAATATGAACTGTAGTTTGTTTTTTATTTTCTTCTGCTATTTTGTAATTTTAGTGAATATCTAAAGAAATATGGTGACAGGTTTTTTATTTTTTCCTTTTTTATCTTTTAAGGGTCCTGCTAAGAGAGATCCAGCTCAAAGTACCATCAAAGAAGACAAAGTCCATCTGTTGAAATTTAATATAGGAGATCTAGTGTGGTCAAAAGTGTCTGGTTTTCCATGGTGGCCATGTATGGTTTCTGCTGATCCTGTTCTCCACTCCTATACTAAACTAAAAGGTATGTCAGTGATACTACAAATATTCAGATTTCTTCAGGTATACCTTATTTTTTGAAAATGCTCTTCTCCATTTTATCTGTTCAGCTGCATCAGTAACTGAATCCGCTCCTTGTTTTCAAAAGGAATATTAAAATCACACAAACACTATTTGTGAGCATATAGCAGACAGAGCTGTTTTTCCACTGTATTTTTTTTAATCCTGAACATTCTCCAGGAGATTGCAAAATTGTGATTTATGGAACTTTGTGAAGTCTTATTAAAAACTTACCTGATGGTAGTTTCCATTGTTTTTGTGGAAAAACTTGGAGAAGTGATGTGACCTAAAAATTGTATTGAAAACTAATGGGAATTAAATACTCCTGATGATTATACTTTCTAAAAGCAATCCGTAATTCAGGCAGCTAAATTTTCTGTGATTCATAGAATCAACACTCTTAGGTACAAACAGCATTAGTTGATTCTAAACACGGGGACTGCCGGGTGTTAATGAAATTTTAAAGTAGAAATCTGTATGATTTGTTAATCTTTATTTGCAGCTTTGTTCTCTCTCCTGAAACTGTTGAGGTTTATTTGCGCTGGCTGTAGAATGATAAAAGTAATACAGGTTGGAAAGAACCTCTGCAAGTCGTATTGTCTCCAAGTTAGAGCAGGTTGCTCAGGGCTTGGGGAGTCTGTGCTGGCTGCTCCCAGACGCCTGCTTGTCTTTCCTGTGCTGGGACTTGTCTTTTAGGAGAATTTGCCCCATAATCTTGTAACTGTTGAGAGTAAGCTAGTAAGCCTAGCTTGTAGTTCCCCAGATTGTTCTTGTTTTTCTCGAAGACAAGTGCCGTGCTTGCCTTTTCCCAGACGTTGGGTATTACCTCCCCTGATGGTTGTGACCTTGCAAAAAAATTCTAGAGTTCACCCTTGCAATCACGTTGGCCAACACCTCGAGCTCCTTCTGGGGCATCTCATAAGGTCACGTTAGCTCACGGATGTCCAGTTTGATTAAGTGCTCCCTGACTTTTTCCTAATGTGCTGTAGGTGGTGCATCGGTCTTGCAGCCATTATCACTATACTAAGGGACCTGAGGGCTTGGGGGCAGATGTTCTGGTTTAAAAAGCAAACAAAACCCTGAGGAAGAAAAGCCGTAGAGTACCCCAGCCTGTGTCCTTTGCCACCCTGCCCCAGTGTGCAATCCTCAGCCTTTCTTTTACTGCTGTTGTAGTTACAGAAAATCTTCTTGCTGCCCATTGCATCCCTTCACTAGTTTTAACTCCAGCTGAGCACTGTAAACTATTTTTTTTTACTGTGTTTATACCAAACAGTTTGAAAGTTTAGAAAACCTGGAAATGGAATCCAGGAACACTTGCAGATTAAGGGGAAGAGCGAGAACTTAATAGGAATATCAAATCAAAGTAGGATATTTATGCTTCTAAATGCTTTCATGTATTTTATTAAATCAAGTGAAAGTATCAACTTCTGTTATTATGAACAGAGTAGGGCAGTTATTTGCCACTAGAGATGTCTGGAACTTTGAACTATGTATTTCCAAGTCTGCGAGAGGAGTGGTTTTGTGGTTTCGTTTTTATGTAGTTTTCAAGGATTGAATTGAGGGAACAGACTCGAATATACATATAACATTTGCATTGGAATTACAAATTTCCAGTGTGGAGGGAGTGTAAACATGTAAGATTGGAAGTCAGAATTTTTGTCACTTTGGAGGTGTGGTCTGAAAAAACCCGCAGTTCAGTAGGAGTAAGTGTTGCATTTTTACAGTGGTAGGTGATCAAGCTGGGAAATGAGTGGGAAGCTGTATTTTTGCAGAAAGGAATCTGAGATTTGTAGTAACCTATCGTAGTTTTCTCTGCAAAAAGACCGAAGTAATGCAGATATAAATTAGTAGTGCTGCTTCTAAGAAGCATGAAGTAGATCCTCTGATTTATTTTTTTTTTCCAGTGGCAGCATGGCCTCAGCGGGAGTACTTTGTTCATTTCGTCCTGTTTGGGCCATTTCAGTTCAAGAAACTCAAACCAAACAGAGAAGGTGCTGAGGATGGCATGAACAGTAATCTGGGAGTCTACCAGATGGGAAGAACCGGGGCTCTTTAGTCCGACAAGGAGGAGCTAAAGGAGAACCCAGCAACTGGCCTTAAATAACTTAAGTTGCATACAAATAAGAAAAGGCAGAAACTCTTGTTCTGGGAAGAAGAGAGCACAGTAGCAATGAGTATTTAGATTATATATTAAGAAGAACTTGGAAGGGATAAAGATGGTGAAGCGTTGGGGTGGATTGCCTGGAGAAGTGGTGTTACCTCATTCATAGGAATGAGAAATAAGGCTGTTATTTTTTACTGGCTGAATCACAGAATCACACTTCTTGAAAGGAGCATGGTTTGTGCTTCACTATCAAGAATCTCTGTGGTAGCTTTTTATAAGAAACTGTATAAAATAGGTCTTGAAAAAAAGTAATGTCAAATGACTGAATGCAACTTGTGGAGTACTAACAGAAAGAAGGGATGTAAACTTTCTTCTCTTTGAAGTAATACACATGATGGTAGTTTCTGATACTTGCTCTGGAGCTGACTTGAGCCCTGCCTTTCACTTTGGGAGGTTTGACCAGGTCTGGGCAGCCGTCATAGCTGGTGAATGCACCTGGATGTGCAGGCTTCCATCAGTACATATTTCTAGTCTTGTATTATCTTCCGCCTACCATTTACTATTAAAGCACTATCAAAATCTCCTGTTCCAAACAGAGAAGTTCTTTTAACCAGGAGTTGCAGAAGTACTCAGCTAGGTCTCTGTATTTCTCATTTCTAGGGTTAGGATTGACAGTGTTTATAAACAAGCTGAATTTCTGGATGCTAATACCTGATTTCGTCAATCCAGATGGTGAAACTTTAGAAAAGTTTGTGACTTCCAAGTTGTGGGATGTACACTTTTGTGTAAGAAGGCCTATACTGAGTCAAACTAAAGCTCCATCTAATTCAATATCACGTCTCTGATCAAACACAGATGCTAGGATACAGAAAAAGACGAGTAATAGTAATGGTTCCCCAGAACACTCTCCAGAACCTTCCGTAACTGGGGGTTCCAGGATTATTATTTGTTTGTATATAACAACCCTGAATGAATTCCATTATTTTATCCAGGAGCATTGATGTGAATTCAGCCCACAGAAGATACCTGAAAATGCACAGATAGGCTCAGTGACTTTAGTAGTAGGCACTATTATTTAGACTCCTTAATTAGACAGTTACAGCTGTCCAGCATTATATTGTAGGAGGAATAGCGTGTCTGTGTCTGCTTGGAGCTGGGCTGCTGGCTGCTCAGAAGCAGATCTTTACAGGTGGCAGTAAATGTAATCTGTGCCATCTCTCTGCAGCTAGGAAATCCTGGTAAAACACAACAATTGTGCTTTATTTCATCATAGACAGATTAAGTCATTGAAGCTCAGTAGTCCATAGTTAAATAAGATTTTTTTTTTATGGGGACAAAATAATTGCTGTGCGAGAGAATTGCTCCTGACTGTGCGTTAATGAAACACAGACTACTGGGCTGGATGAATGATGGATAAAGTCCCAAGAGCTTTCCCTGTGCCATTCCTCTAGAGTCTCATATCTGACCTCACAAGTCATTATTGTTCTTGTATCTCTCATGCATGTTTTTTTGTATATATCTCTATATGTGATGGTTAATAAAACTTACGCACGTACCATTAATTAGGTTGATTTTATATTACTGTTGCAGATGCAACATCTTGAGACAAGATCGAGCCCCTTTAAAAATAACTACTGGCTCAGTAATTACGAAAATAAAGTTCTAAGTCTAAAAACCCCACTAATAATACTGCGTGAAGCAATCAACCAGACGTATTTGCTGATTAAGGTGGGAGACACGCAGTGTATGAATAACCTAGCAAAATGTGAGCCTGGTTTGAAGACATCTGTAATGGAGAACTGGGACTGTTCATTATTATCACTGGGTAGATGTTCTTACCTGTTTTCCTCCCAGGCTACATGTTAGAATTTTGAAGGTGTTGCCTTCCCCCTTCACTACAGAATAACTGAGATGGTTAGAAGGAGAAGGTTGTATGCCTGTCTTACTGCAATGAGGGGGTATTTCTCTTTACAATCTTAGAACAATGTTTCTTCTCTAGGTTTCAGAATTGTTCTCTTACCTCCCTGCTGTCCCTTCTCTCCCAGCACCCACATCCTTTTCATTTCTTGCTTTGACTCCTTAAAAGCTCGATTAAGATGATTACAAATCGTGATTACAAGCGTTAAAACTAGATGAAGTACATGTCTTTCTGTTCAAGAATATTAAAAGAGAAGTTTAGGCGAATTGGAGATGAGGCCAGTGCGCAGGCTCTCCAAGCTCTGAAAACCTTTTCAAATGTAGCAGAAACATCCAGGCCTATGTGTAAGTTAATATACGTGGAAAAGCACTGATGGGTAATTGTAACCTTAAGTTAATTTAGCAAAGCATATTGTTTGGAATTAAACTATTGGGCTTTTGTATCAAACTTCATAGATCATAGCTCAGAGACTTTCAGGCTGTTTAAGTTGGTTTTTGAAAGCTAATTAGTTGTATTGTGGTTTTGTCATCGTTAAGTATAGCGGTTTACAAAAGACTTCAAGTCTAAAACTTTGGAAAACACCCCAAGTTGTGTCTTAAATACGTTCATTTTTAATTTTCAGGACAGAAAAAAAGTTTCCGTCAATACCACGTTCAGTTTTTCGGAGATGCCCCAGAGCGAGCCTGGATATTTGAGAAGAGCCTTGTGCCCTTCAAAGAAAAAGACCAGTTTGAACAATTATGCCAGGAAAGTGCAAAACAAGCCCTCACTAAAGCAGAGAAAATAAAGGTAAGAGTCTGCTAAGTCAGAAAAGATTTTCAGATTTTTTTTTTACTGTTACAGTTTTGTACAGATATAGATATATCCTGGAAAGCTCTAAAGACAGCTGGTTTTACAGAGGCTTGTAGTCTTATAGTTCACTTACAGATGCAAAGAATGGGATGATTTAGCCCTAGTTTTTACTTATAAAAATCCGTACTCTTCTGCTTTGCCATCGGTTCATGCGTGGTATTGGTACTATCAAATACAGTTCCCTTTGAACCTTTGAATTATAATTAGACATTAGACTTAGTCTGTTGGAATCATTTTGGGTTAACGTTGGCATTTTCAAGTCTGAAGTGGGCAGATTTCTCACACCGATGTCTTACCTTGCAGATGCTAAAGCCTGTTCCAGGGAAGCTGCGTCCACAGTGGGAGATGGGTGTTAAGCAAGCAAGTGAAGCAGTGGGCATGACGGTGGAAGAGCGGAAGGCCAAGTACACCTTCATCTACGTTAGGGACAGACCTCACCTTAATCCCCAAGTGGCAAAGGAAGTTGGCATTGCCGTGGAACCGTTAGAGGAGACCGATGAGTCGTCTTACTCAAACGAAGAAACCACTCAAAATCTGAAATCCATGAAGGAGTCTGGCATTCCTAACAAGAGGAGGAGAAGGACATCCAAATTCTCTGCCACTGATGATACGCAAGAAAGCGATCAGTCGGGGACTAAGAATACCACTCCTCAAAAGTCATCTGAACAGGCAGAATCCAAAAGAGGGATAGGCTCCCCTCTCAATAGAAAGAAAACTCCAGCATCCACTCCGCGAAGCAGGAAGGGCGATGCAGTATCTCAGTTTTTGGTCTTTTGTCAGAAGCACAGAGATGAGGTGAGTCTTTTTTTATCTGTTACTGTTGTTGATTGCCCCTTCTTATTTCTGTATTTAAAGAAACTTCGACTAAAACTAAATGTTACTCTATCTGTAATAATCTGGCATTGAAATCTTAGTCTAGGCAGGAATAGAGGAAGAAGGGAAAGCAAATGAGCAATTTAAACAAGATGGTTGTCTCGCTATTGTACTTTAAGTCATCCTGATATCTTCCTACACAATCTTTATATTAGCCATTTTTTTAAAATGTACATAAAATACAGTAGATACGCATGCATATGCTCAGGCAAGTATAACAAAGGTTATGCTGTTCATGGTAATCTGCTTGTAGTTAGCTTGTACATTCTTTCTGAAGATATGGCTCAGTTCCTTCGGCGTGTTCCCTTGTCTTTGAACTCCACAAAAAACTCCATTTGCAAACCTAGAATCTCTTGCTGAGCTTCAGAAGAAGCTGGTTACCAAAGCTTGTGAAAATCAGTCAGTGTGCAGTCTGCTGGGATGGAAGGTAGGTCCTCTTGAGAGGATTAGACTCCAAGGCACGATAGAATAAACGAATACCTTGACGTCAGCATTTCTTAAGAAGACTGTTACAAGTGTAAAAGCAGTGCTGCTGTTCTAGCTCTGTACTTCAAAATCAGCACCATCATTTTTCTTCCTTACAACCCTCTACTCCATTGTAGTACAATTCTGTGCACTGAAAGAACCTGAGTTCTGGTATTTTCTTGTAATTGTACTGTTCCATAGTACCCACAGAAAGGCCAGAATCTTAGTAGTGACTTTGTCACACTCCTTAGCTACTGAATGGTTGACTCCATTATAAGATATCTGTGTTAGAAAGTGTTAATAGATATGACATTTATAAAGAAAAACAGATTCTGTTGTGTGGAAGTTACTGAGTTGTGATTCAGCTTAGGATTGTTTTAGGTCGTTTGAACTTAAGCTAGTATAGAAAATGAAAATGAACACGACGTTACGTGTACCTTTTAGTGGCTTTGCTTAAATTGAGAAAAACATTGACACTTCAGTTTGCTGGCTCCAGCAAGGGAAGCGTTTTGTAGCCAGACTGTCAAGTACAGATTTTGACGTATTCATTATGAAAAGCTCTATGGGCAAAAAGTTAAGTCTCATGTTTGAGAGACTTGAGTTCTACTTCCACTTTTTCTGTCAGTAACCTTCTGTCTTGTACAGTGGCAAGGGGGAATTTCCTTGGCTTTTAACGTAGGTAGCAAGAAGTCTTGTGCAATATTGAGAGATACGAAAATACTTCTCTGGAAGAAATGAGATTACTATGACTGGGTTTATGGACTCTTAGCCAAACATATCTTACCACAGAGGAGACAACGCCGAGTCTCTGATTTTATATTTCTATGTTCTGTGCCAGTTATCAAGCTTCATTCCCTCTTGTGGTTTTACTGTAATTCTCAAATTAATAGATGGAAAATATGAAGGTTATTGCAATATTTGATGCTGAGGAATTGCTTTGTCCTCAGTTCATTTTGGGAAATTGAAAAACTTGCACAAACTTGAAAATCACAGTGATGATAGTAGCTAATGTCGTACAGTTTGAAGTGAAAGTAAGTAGATTTCAAAATATTACCTATATTTAGAGAGAGGACATCCTACCATTTCTGCCTAGAATACCTTTTAATAGCATCAGTCATGAGAACCCAAAGCCACTTGACTGTGTGATCTAACAGGTGCAGAAGCACTTCTGGGTGTAGAACAGAAGCAGGTTATGAAAACTGCAGATACCAGCTCACTGCAGGTGCCCAGTCCCCCTGGCCAGCCAGGACAGCAGAACCTGTCTTTCCTTTTTTCTTGGTTTGAAGTTAACTGGTGAAGTGGGGAAATACATCCTGTTGTAGATATTCATGCTTCTTACACAGAGCCTGAGTTACCTGAGTTCAGGTAACACGCCCAGCCTGTTGTGTTGCTTTTAAAGTGGCAGATTCGTGCCTTTGGTAGAAGGTGGAAATGGTATCTGAAGTGGTGTTCGGAGTTTCCCCTTCTGCTATGCTTATCTGGTTCAATTTGTGTGGTTTGCTTTCCATCCAAGTGTTGGTTTCGTTGTTGTTTTAGATGTTCTGATGCTTCAGAAGGAATGATATTAATGGATAACTACTTGTGCTGGTGGCATCTGAGAATTTACTGTATGGCTCCTTTAGTGTTTGAACATAGAAACTTAGAAGAAAGGAAGACTGTGGATCCAGAAGGGGCTTTCTGGGCTCTACACCTGGAAAGGGATTGATGTGAATGGAAAAGAATGAATGAAGACTTCTCTTTTGGGGCCTCTAATAATGATGAGCTCTCTTAGAAGTAGAATCACTTCTGCTGTGTCTTGCTTGGAGTCCAACTTTGTACAGTAGTGGGGTTCATATATCGGTTTGGGTTTATAAATTACTGTTTTGTGTGCTGGGGACTGGAGGATGAGGGATAGCTGAATTTTTTAGAAACGAATAATGGCTACTGGAGGAAATGATGGATTTAAGAGGCATGCTTCCCTGAGGGAGGTGTTGAAAGCTTGGAGCACTTTGAAGGTTGTAGTGACACATTAGGTATTTTGTGCTGTTACTAAAGGAGTAAAGATATATCTTGTGCTATTGGCATTCTTAGGTGCTTCCTCTGTGAAATACAACCATAGTAATCCATTAGAAGGGAGTGTTTGGCTTGAGACAAAGGTATCCTTCAGTGAGAGGCAGACAGTTATGCTGTTTGTAATAATCCATTGGTTTGAGCCTTGAATCTGTTTTGAGGTAAATTAAGAAATAATTTCACCACAAGGTGTACAGTTGAAGGTTTCTGCATGCGTGAGGAGTTTTTGAACATCAAGACAAATAAGAGCAAAGTAATACGCTTTTCTTGGATGATCTAGGACGTCCCTGATCCAATTACTGTGTTTTCCACAACTATGTTAATTTCTAGATCCAAGAAAAGGTCTTCTGTGTGTTCTGTAGCATAGTTAGAGTAAGTACCTCCAGTGCAGGATGTACATCAAGATACCTGATGTATCATTTCCAGTATGTATGCCGGGATTAGATGATCTCTAAGGTCCCTTCCAGCCTAGGCCATTCTGTGATTCTATGATTGAGTATTACGCTTGAGTATGACAACTTTGGGGAAGAGCAGTGGGCTTTTCCTTGGAGGCCTTCTTTGCAAGGATCTCTTAAACATTAAGAATTATGAGTGTTTTTTGCTTGTTGTTTCACAGACAGATGAAAGATGATTTTATTTCTCTTTTGGTGAGACTGGAGACGATGTTAATAAACTGTGTCTCATTTGTGCGAACAAAGTTAGTTATTTCTTAGAGACTTGGGTAGCTCTGTGCCCTAGTCGAGCACAATGAACTATGTATTTAGCAGCAATGATCAAAATTGATGCTAAATTCTCTTTCCAAAGAGGTGAAATCTGGGAGAGGTATCTTGTGGGTCTGTCCACATTATCCACTCTCAATAACTTTTTTAGGATTGCCGTACAGAAGCAGGAGAACTCTTAATACTCTACTAGGGGAAAAATTACAGCATGAATTTCCTTACTAGACACCGAAGAGTCCCAGTCGAATGAAGGTGCTACAATTATTCTAACCCCTGGAGAAGCTTTAGTCACACCTTGTATCTTGTTTGACAACGGGAAATGCAATTTAAGACACTTAAATTCTAAGAAATTAGGTTTAATCATTTTCACTTAGCACAGAATATTTGTATTTCTATTCTGTTGAGTGGTGTCACTGTTTGAATGCTTGGCTTTGTTGACCTCGTTTTTGTTTTACTCCGTGATTCTGAGGTATTGCTTGCATCACTCCAGTAATAGGATTTTGGAGGGTGCTGGGTAGTGAGATGAAAGGGGTTGTTATTAAAGCTACTCTTTCATTTCTGTAGGTTGTGCAATCTTTGAGCTTTCTGACTTCTTTGGTTAATCAAATCTGGTTTTCCTTAAGTAGAAGTACGGGAATACTGAAGGAGTTTGGGAGGATTCTTTTTTCTTTGTTTTTAATACTGGATTTTCTGTTTGCATTGAATAAATTTCAGGAAACACTCTTAAACTCCACCTTGATAGCTATTATCTGTCATGCATTATTAAGAAAGAATGCACAAGTTTTTGAGTTCCTAATACTCATGTACATAGTATAAAATGATGAATTAATGCAGGAAAACGTTGCACCAGATGCTAGCTCGTGTAAATCTCTCTGCTAAGATAGGTCTCGTGAGTTCTCCTATGAATTGATGAATGTCTTTGTAGGCAAGCATATATCCCAATATTGCTTGTCTGTCTTGTGTGGTATAGAGTTAAATTTAATCAAGAAATAAAATTTTTTTGAATGACCCTAAGGCAAAATCTATACTTATTCCATCTTCTTAATATTAAAAGGCAAATAGATGCTTCCAAAATTATTCCTGATACTTCTGAATGCGCTAATAGATTATCTTTTTTTAGAGAGACGGAGAGAAGTGGTTATTCAGAGAAAAACGGGATACAGAGGGTTTTAATCTAGCTCTGTCTGCAGCAGAAACGTTAGATAACTTGTTTGTATCCAGGTCTCCAGAGCAACAGAAGCATGTACGCCATTCCTGTCAGTGGTCACCCTTTTTTAATACAACCCTATTTCTGCATGTGTAGGTGGTTGCTGAACATCCAGATGCTTCAAGTGAGGAGATTGAAGAATTGCTCGAATCGCAGTGGAACATGCTTAGTGAAAAACAGAAAGCTCGCTATAACACAAAGTTTGCCATAGTGACCTCTCCCAAATCTGAAGAAGACTCTGGTAAACGTAAAACTGTGCTAGTGTACTCTAACTAAATTTGATATACATAGTGGTGTTAAACTAAGCACATATTTGAGACCTGTAGGGAAAACAGCTTGCACTGTTTTCCAGTTTTAATTCTTGGTGTTTGTGCCAATAGCAAAGGAATGCCAATGGTTAAAATAAACGCAACCCACGAAGTCTACATTTCTTGCTTATTGTTCTGAAAAGTTGTTCTATGTAAACCTTCTGCTGTTTAGAGATTGCTGGTTTCTCATTCTTCTTCTGCCCATAAGCAGCTGCCATTGCATCCACTGCCTGTGAGGAGTGGATGGTGGAAAGGGAAGACCAAGTGTTACTACTAGGAAAATTTGAGCTGGATTTTTATAGAACAGCTAGGAGGCAGTTAAAAAAAAGTTTAATCAGTGCTACACCTTTTCTTCATGTATACCTAAAGTATATTACCTCACGTCATCATCAACTCAGGAAGAAGTATTCTAAACTTTATTCTGAAACTTTCAGCTGTTTGGCATTTTATTGTGCTACTCAAAGTTTTTAGGACATTGTACAAGATAGCAAACACTTTTGGTTTTTTTTAATCTCTCCTTTTATTTTTTTTGTTGCTGTCGTCTGGCGTTTGGTTTTGATAAACGGTCTCAATTATTTTGCAAAATATTCAAGGGGGTTTGGATTCACATATTTGAGAAAGGAGGAGGAAGGTACTTTGGCATTTGCATGAACTTCGTCAAATTTAACTGGCTATCATTTTTCAAATTTAAATAGCTTTACGGCACTGTGAGAAGACTTAATGAAAGTATTAGAAACCAACAGGTGCTGCTTTGGGCAATGACAAGAATGAGAGGGAGTGTTTGAAAGTTTGTGAGACTTGGAAAAATTTGTATAAAAATGGCAGTCAGTTTTGTTAATTATCTGTGTGTGTGTGAAATAACATCATTTTGTGGAAAATTGAAAAGTTTTTAACTTAAAATTTTAAGTGTCAAATATTTGGATATCAGTTTTAAAAAAAAAAACACATTCTGTATCTCTCAAGGTTCATCATTGAAGAATATTGGAGAGGCCAAACGTAAAGTGTTTCAAGACTCACCTAAAAGGAGATCAAGATCCAGAAGTAATTGAAATTTGTGTTGTGTGCAAATAGTTCATCATTATAAGTAGCTATTGAGTGTATTTTTTTATGTAATCGCCCACATATCATAATCTCTTTATTTTTATCTCAGATGTTGTCTTCCTTGACGTTAGACTTTTAATGGATCCCAAATTAAATATCTAAACACTGTAGTGCTGAATTTTGTTCACCTTCCTCAGTGTCTATTGCAAGAAATGTAATTGAAATTGTACCTGTACCAGGTGTTTCTAGTACATGTATTGTGTACGTTTATAGTCATCTGCAGATGGAAACATGTCAGTTCAATCCTTCCCCTACCCAAATCCTCCTACCTTAAACTGGGAAGAATATTGTGGGATTTCTTTCGCTGGCTTTTTGTAAGTAGCAGGTTCTCCTGGAGCCATTTCAGTCTGCTTTGTGGATTAAGAGTCTGATAATAGAACACGTCCTAGATTGTTTAGATAAGAACATTAATTTGGAGACTATATTTTCAAGTCACTATTTTTTTAATACTTACAGCTCTTTGTTCCCACTGGAGTAGAATGCTTGTAGCTGTAGGGCAATTGTCGGTTAACGTGTTTGTGCCCCTGGAGCTTGCAATCTTCATGCTAATCAGACTTCGTAGCTTCATAAACTAGAGAGTGCTGGAGAGCGTAATCATGGTGTAATTTCATCCTGATGAAACAGACCACTTCCTACACCTTCACCTATGATTTTGAGGTGCAGCGAGTGCAAACAATAGCCGAGCCTGTGGAAAGGGTGTGTGGGTCACCGACCTTTTGTAATTCAGCAGCTGCCTGAACTTTGCGGTGAACAGTCATCTGAATACGTGAATAAGCCCGTTGGTTTAAAATGACCAATGTTGGTTTAAAATGACCAATTCTGGTCTTAGGATTTTGGTTCACGGAGGAAAGGGATCTCACGGTCTCCTGTAAAATACAAGTAAACTCGCCAGAGAGAGTCTGGAACTGCCGTACCAGAAAGAGAGAACTAATCTGTACGGTTGGTGATATCGGGTCTTTTCCAGAGGCCCCTTAATAGATGTCACCAGTATTTCCATCTGTATGGTCTGGAGAGCTTATAGGAGAGGTAGAAATACAAGACGCTGTTACAAAGTGGCAGGAGGCTTAAAAGTTTTATAGATCAATCCTGTGCAGCCTGACAAGATGAAACAGATACTGGGCAGCAATATTCACCTCTTAAACTAGTGCTTGTACAGGTAGAGTCACCATTTTAAAATAACTTGAGTATGAAGCAGTTGATTTGGATGTGTTCTAGTTAGTCTTCAGCACCAGAAACGAGACCTTAAGCATTAAGAGGTCAAACTGTGTTAATGTTTAACCATGTTTTAAAAGTAATGACTGAAAGAAAAGTTACTTAAATTAACTAGATCAGTTCAAAATAATTTGAAAGTGGGTTTTAGATTATTTTTCATGTAAGTTTCCCCCATCCCCCATCCCAAGGTAACTTACATGGAAATAAAAGAAACCAAAAAAAGAGGACAAAGGAACCTACAGAAGATTTTGAAGTTCAGGAAGCACCTAGGAAAAGACTCAGGATGGATAAACAGAATAATCGGAAGGTAATTATGTCGTTGGTTTGTTTGGGTTGATTTATAGCAGCACCAGTCACATTGCTGTAGTTAAGTTTGTCAGCATTTCCGTTTTCAGGATTCAAAAAGTAATGTCTGTGTATCAAACCAAACTGTTGTAAATACTCCATGTGAGATGATTGCTGTGGGTTTTGTTTTGTTTTGTTGTTCTGTTTTTTTCCCTGTGGGTTGGAGGATGGAGGTGTGACAACTTGCACTTGCTCCTTAAACTACGGTTGAAAACGTACACTGAGAAAATCTATTTCCCCAAGGAATGTGCAGAGGCATGACTCTTCTGTGTTGTCATGCTTTGTAGTTTTCTTTCCTCCAGGATTGGAGTTCAGAGAGGTAAAAAGAAAAATAAAAATACCTTTAGTCGATATTAATTTAGATGGAAGTTGGGGGGAGAGAGAAAAGCAAGTAAAGCAAAACAGAAAAGCTGCTTTTCAAGAACTGGAAGCGTGTAGGGCACTTCAGAGTGCCGTGCTGACCCATTTCTTCATTTAGGAGACTGCAGTAAATATCAGGGTGTGTTTATCGCACAAATCACAGGCTCCTTTTCAGTTTAGCTTGCTTGTGAGAGTGAGAAATTTCCTTACACAGGTCACTGAAACTATGCACATGGATACAGCCCGAATCTTGGAGGGGCTTAAGCGTAGCTTTATTTGGTCATGCGTGTAGACCAGTGAACTTCACGGGTTTCACTTGTGTGGAAAGCTTAGCTCAGAAGTGGTTCCAGGTATGTTGATTTACTACAGTATTGTGTCCTACTGCAGTGTGAGTATCACAGACCTTATCTCAGGGCTTGAGTGGTACAGCGATTAAACGGAACAACCTGATGGAAGCAAACGCAGCGGGTTTATTTTTAAAATTAATTATGGAGGTCACACTTGTTGATGTCTGTTTGGTAGGCTGGTTATTGTGGCACCTCTGTTGATATCGTGAATACTCAGACAACTTGGTTAGAATTCAATGTAAAACATAAATAGAAGTCAAGGTAGCCAGGCTTAATGAGCTTATTAGTAAAAGACAAAGATAATTCTTAGAGAAATGTTGTAACCTTTGCAGAAAGGAAGACCAAAACTGGTTTTTCACTAATCTAACAGATTAGTTGTTGAATATTCATTTTATATTGTAGAAGAAGTTTTTGGACCCCTTTTAAACTTGTCTAATCGATTTGAATTCACTATATTAGACTAGATCCACGGAATAATTTAAGTTTGCTTGTTGTAGTTAATGCCTGCTATGAAGCCCTTGTTTTGACTGTCCTAAATTTATTTCTTTACTGTCTCCTCAGCATTTGCACGCTACAATTAGCCTACCTTATCACGAGCAGAATGAAAGGTGGTTGCAGTATAGTTCATGCAGAGGAGGTTCTGGTATCTTTGATGCTGTGATGCAAATATGAATATTAACAGGACAATAAATAAATAAGATTAGTGATTCCCATGAGATACATATGCCAGTAGTAACGCTGGCTTAGTAACGTGCATTTAAGAAGTGTTGTCCTCTGTCTGATCCGTTTAGCAGAACTAGTTACCAGCAATCTGGTGTGTTTTCAGTATGAGGTAATGTGGAAACTCTAAGTGTGCACAGCAGTCTTGGTGCTTCTGTCCACCCAAAGGTCCTATATCATAGAGTGGTTGCTTTGCAGTTTCTTTTAAGATTTATCTCTTAGTCTGTTTCCTGCCTTTACCAGCCCAGGGTGCTTCCAGCTGTATGTGCTGCTGCTGCTTAGGAAAACATCTAGTGAGTGGCAGTGAAAAGTCTCTGTAATGATTTAAAACCCCAAATGCTAACCTTACGCCTTCTTTCTGCTATGCCCAGCTTACCTGCAGGCTTTTGATACAGTCATTTGGGATAGGAGGAGCTTTAATGACTTTTTTTTCACAACGTTTTACTTCTTGCATGAGTGTTGTGCTTTATCCTTTCCTTTTTGTCCTTAATTCTTATTTGTGAAACGGGAATGTTGTCACACAAAGTAACTACGTCATGAAAGTTTTGCAAAACTAATTTGTTCATCGACGCTTTCATGGTGTGTGTAAAATGCACGTAAACAGAATGGGAGTTCTGTAAAACATGCTTTAATTTGAAGAGAGAACTGTACTGTACATTTTCCTTCATTTTTACAGAGAAGTGTAACGGTAATCTTACAAAACTGATACTGGGAGCCTTCGGTGGCACTAGTGGTAGAGCATCTTAGTTTACTTCAAAGTCAGTAAAAACACAGCGTAGCACATCTGCAGAACAGTCGCCGTTCCTATTTATCTTTACAAAGGAAACAAGTACTATGGCCTTTGAGGTGTTCACCGGCACATCTTTTGCCCGATGAAGAATATGAAAATGTGTGTAAAACCTGCTGTTGGGTGGAGTTATTGCTGTTGGTCAGGGTTAAACATTCTTGGCTACAATTTTAGTGATGCAATACTGGAATGAACTTGTATCCTACAGAATCAAAAAAATAGTGGCATGTGTGAGGAACAGCATCTAATTTTGACAGCTTTGACCGAAACTTCGCCAGTTTTCAGCCTGAACTCTTACTGATAAATTGTCGGTCTAGAGCAAATTTGTATGTTGTTTACACTCCTGTGAAAATACTGTGTTTATTTTGGAAATGCTGAAACAATCTTAACCATAGTAATTTAAAAAATGGCACTGCTATAAGTTGTGGAGTTGAAAGCAAGCCTCTCTGAGACTTAAAGTTCTGCACAGGGTTTTTTTTCTCAAATTTACATGCTAATTCTGCAGTTTACCTTTCATAATTCAAGGTTTTATCTTGACCAATTTAGACAAAGGATAGTAAGGATAATTTACATGTTTTTTGTTCATTTGGAGCTCCCCTTTTCGATATGCTGAGTTTGGGATGGATAAGTGGGATGCTGGAGTACTGTGTTCTTTAGTTTTTCTCATTCGATTATGGGTTTGTACCCTGTGCTGTAAATGAGTTTTAAAAATTATTTAAATGGGGCTAGCTGAACTACACTACCATTCCAATATTTGTAAAGACACTTTAATAACATAAATCCAGAAATAATTGCCAGTTTTATCCAACCACTCATCAATTAGGAGTTTTTTTATTTTTTCGTATTTTTTTTTGTGACAGAGGGAGACAAGCAATGACAAAACAGCAAAAACAAACTCTTCTAAGGTCACAGAAACCTCCTCTTCACAAAAGAACCAGTCAGGTAATGTGGTCAGAATAAGTTTTAATGTAACTTTTGCAATTAAATAATTTGAAAATAAGCAGGGTGTCTGAGGCAGCCGGCTAAATTTCGCTGCCGCGATAACCAGTTGCAGCCACTGCGCCGCAGACGCGGGGGGAGCATGCCCTCTTCCTTCCCTACCACCATTTTGCAGCATTATACGCGACTGGAATTGCGCGTTGCTGATTTGGAGCAGCAGTTCGCGAGTTCACCATTTGATGGCACCAAATTAAAGCCGTCGCCCCGTGATCTTGGCGAGCCGCGATAATACAAATCCCACCGCTCCAATCTGTCGGGCGTTGTAGCCCGATGAAACACGTGCAGTGCCCATCGATGTATAACCCGTTGCTGTGTGGTTTGTAGCCCTTTTAAATGATGCTTGATGGGAGGCAGCGGGGAGCGTCAGAGGGAATTCTAAATAACCTTGGCCCAAAATCCGAAAGCCAGACTTGCTAATGATGCTCGGGTTTAAGGTAACTTCTGTCAGAGCATGTCTCTCTAGGTTTTATGATGATATGTGCCAAAGAGAAGTAAGCTTCAGCAAGTTCTGCGCAATGTAGGAGCGGTGACGCGCCACGGGTCACGTCTGGTACCTGGCTCCCGTGTGGAACTTCTCTCTTAACAAAGTGTTGGTGGTGCTCGGGTTGTGATGAGATCACGTAGGCCTTCTAACGTTTGTCTGAGGAGATAACTGCTACCTCTGCTTTAAAGAGGTCCTAAGTTCCAAGATGTTTTGATTTTAAGAGAAATTAACCAAAGAAAGAGAATTGGGAAAACATTTCTTAGCCATTTGTAGTACGTATTTGATAAATAGAAACCTCTGGTTTTAAAATCAAGCCAAAACACGTGGTTTCAGAAACGTGCTTCGTGTTCTCTCAGGCCTACGTAGGTGCCCAGAAGACCTACCTAAGTCATTCCTTCCTTTATCTGAAGGAGTATTTTAAATGGCTTCAGGGAGATAACTTTGTAAAGTTCCAAACTTCACTTTGTAAACCAAAATTATTTTACAGCAACGAAAAATCTGTCTGATGCATGTAAACCTCTGAAGAAGCGAAATCGGGCTTCAGCAGCAGAATCTTCAACTCTTGCTTTTAGCAAGAGTTCATCTCCTTCAGCTTCCTTAACTGAGAATGAGGTAAAAAAAAAGTGGTGTTTGCACACAACCATTTAATTACAGAAATTTTCAGATGTGAATCTTGTTTAAAAGCAAAAATCAAAGGCGAATTCTCTAACATTGGTGCTCTAGACAAGTTACAGTTTTGGCCTCTGTGAAACCTGTTAATGTGTGCATTGCAAATTCATTTATTGTAATACGAACGTCTGATTTGGGGACGTCGAGATATTATTGTGGTTTTTAATGTATTTACCAACAAAGTTTTAGAATTGTAACCTTCTATTAGAGGCAAAGTAAAATGCCAGTGTGTTCTGTATTTTCTTCTACAGACTTTATGTAAGTGTACTACATTAGTTACATTATGTAACTCAATATTGTCATGTTGCCATAGCTTTTATATTGAAGCAACGTTCCTAATCCTCTGTTTGATCTAGAGCTGGACGGTTTCTGAGCAGAGCCCCCTGAAGCTCAAATTAGTTTTCAGGCAGTTTAAATGCTATTTCTCTGTGATGCAAATAGCTTCATCCCCAGTAGAGTTAAACAGGCGGCGAAGGATGTATCTTTTTGATACTTACTAATCATAGTCTTAGCTCTGCGTATTTGGAACTGTAATTCCTCTCAATTGACGTACAATAAATGAAACGTATGTACCGGAAGCGTATTCATACAATCCATTAAACCATTCCCCAGGTCATCTACGCTACTAAAAACCAATCAGCCAAAGAGTGGCAGCATGAGGGTGAAGCATGCATGCTGGATTGCTGCTGGATCCAGAAATGTAGTTGGTGGGATTAGTACAATACCCGTAGACAAACGGCTTCAAGCGGTTTGTAGCACAAAAGCTGTAGAGAAAAGACTTGCCTGCTAACAAGGGAGTAGGGCTTCCAGCTTTCCTAGACGCTCTTTCACCTCCCCTAAACGCATGAGGTGCTTAGACACCGGAATGAATGCAGTTCAAATATTCAGTCAATGGTTTACCTTTGGGTGGGGAAAAAAAGATTGCATGTTAATGGCTGTATATCTTGCTGTAACCGGAAAAATATTTTAACAAAAAAACCGCCACAAATTGTCCCTCCTTTACCCCAATAAAACAAGCAAAGGAAGGCCCACGGGAAATAATGTCCCTAGCAGCAGTCAGGTAAAGTAATGCTTGTTCTCATTTTGTTCTCTCAGCTGAGAGACCCCCAGCTGTTGGTTTACCAGCTTCTACTGGTTTTGGCTTTAGTGCTGGGACTCGCTGTGTGATGACTGACTGTGTTTGGGAGCACCTATTCAGCCAGACCAGTATAAGGAACATACTGTCTTTTTGGCTCTAAATATGCATCTCTAAATATTGTAATTTGGGGTGAAAGAGTCTGATATTTCTAGACGTTGTGTTTATCAAATGAAAGCTCTAGAAATCTTTCTCGACAAAAGGCTTGTTGTTGCAGGATTTTGTATTGCGACCTAATGGTTCACATGTAAAAAAGGCTATGATTATATAGGCCGAGATGGAAGTTTTAAAATTTAGCTCTTAATTTACTCAGCTACTGCTAAATAACAAAAGATGCGAGAAAAATTAACACCATACACTACTCACAGAACACAGATACACAAACTAGAACATGAATTAATCCTTTTCAAGGGTTTAGAGATTTTAAAATATCAAAACTATCTCAGTCAATAGACCAGAAAACACACGCTGTCAAGAAACAGAGGTTTTGTGGGCCTGGGTGCCAGGGGAAGCAGATTAGTGGGCTGGATCCTTAGACGGTTTAAAGCTACACAGATCTGAGCTTGTGCCAACTAAGGACTGGACCCAGTTTGTTTCCCATGATATTGGATACATTTTGCCTTTCAATAAAACAAAAATGTCCGGCATGTGTTTCTGAACTTACGATTGATCTATTCTACAAAACAAGGAATGATAGGAATAGGGGGTTGTGTGGGTGGCTACAAAATCTTTTTTTTTTTTCCCCTTTTGTGTTATCATGTAGCCCTTGTCTAAAGGGCTAAATATGTGTGTGCCCTGAGAGCATCCATCCAGAGAGAAACTTTCTCCGGAATGTTAAGGGCAAGAGTTTAAAAAAGTAAACACAATCATACAATGATAAAAGCCTTGCACAGCTGATTGAGTAGGATGTAATTCTTAAGATTAAATACATTTACTAAGTAACTTCTATATTTCTGTGTTCGTTATGATAGTTCTAAATGTTGGCTTAGATGCTCTTTAAGAAAGATCAAAAAAATTCTGCGTATTCCACAAGCACATACACCTCCACAAGCAATACTAGGCAGATTCTGGTCTGTTTGGGTTTTTTTCTTCTTTTTTCTCCCCACACTGTTTGTGGACATCTGGTTCCAGAATGGAACTGGGATATGACACTTATTTGTCATAGTACAACACTTACTTTGTGCTACTGCACACCTCTTAAATGTCTTTCCATTGCAGCCAAGTGCCAGGAAAGGTGTGTTTGATAGGGAAGGTGTGCTCAGGCTTTTTTTCTTTTTTGACATTTTAAAGAAAGGTTTTGGATGCGCTCTTGTTGTCCTTGGAGGTGTTTTTTAATGGAGTTTACCTGAGATTTTAAACCTAGTTAAGGCCAGGTTTTTAATTGGCAAGTTGCTTTGGGTGTGTAATTTACAGGAGAGAAAGACAGGGGTGGGGCTGTGGATTTCTGCCTTAAGAGCAAACAAACATTTTTAGAGCTGACATATCGGATATTAAAAAGTTGGCTTTAATTCCTTTTCAGAAATTGAGCTTTGAAGTTGTTTTGAGATGAATGGACAGACACAGTGAGGTGTTTGTACATGAATAAATAAATTTCATACCTGCATCTGACCTTGAAAAAAAATACTTAATTTTACTTCTAGACGCTTGATCAGTAGTTATTTCTTCCAGTACTTCATGTGAAATATGATTTGGTTCAAAATCTAATTTTTAATAAGCAACTGGTAGGGCCAGATGTGAGAAAGGTGCTCAATACTTCAGAGTCTGCAAAAGCTCGGAGTATTTTTTTTACTGCCTGTGTAAGACTTGGTGCAACCATCCAAAATCTCATGACATTTGTGAGAAGACGCACAGGTGGTGTGTTCTCACTTCTTTTTTTACCTTGGCCCTCCACCCCGCAGTAAAGTAGTAGGTGCCAGTAGAGTGTAACCAGTATTTTTTTTTTTTAAATTAAAAAAAAAAGGGGGCTTTACACTGCCGTTACTGATGGATCATTGGAACACACGTGTGTTTACGTGGAATGTATCTGCTTTAGCTTTTCAAACAATTTTTGTAGTTATTGGCTGGCTTCATTAAATTGAATGGATTTGTTGACAGTGACTAAGCATCACAGTATCCTGCAAAGTCGAGATACTACTTCTGGACTTTGACAATGAAATTGGTTTGGTTTTGTTTTGTTTTTTTTTTCTATGAGAGGACAAAATAAAGAGCATGTAATACTCTGAATTCTTAGCTAGCCTGTCGTTTATCATACCCTCATGAAATATGAGCTGACCAGCAGATGGCAGTTTAAAGAAGCCTGTGAAAGATTTTGAAGGTGTTGCTTTTATTGTAAGTTCCTCCTGTATTCCCTAGAGGGAATTCTTTCTTCTTTCTGTAACGTCCAGCGTCAAAACAAGCTCAGTTGCTGGTTGTAATTACAATTTCTTGCATTTCCGAGGCCTGATAATGCAGGTTACAATAATGCAAGCCTTAACTTTTGTTCTTTTTCTGCATATTAAACAGTTTATTTTTTCCTTGTTAGCGATTTGAGGCAGATTTGGTTTATGGGCATTTTTAGTGGGTGTTAGCATGTATCCACAATGGAGAAAACACGTGCAGTTCTGACAAGGTAAGGCATTTGTTTAAGAAGGCGGTCATGAGATGTGTACAACTTGCAGCTAAAAAAGTACCTCAGCTCCGTTTATCGTCCCTGGAGTCTAGCTGTCCCACAGTATACCACTAAAATATTCTAGGCACGCTCACTGAAGGTAAAAATAACGGTCTTTGAGATCCTATGAACAGGAAGGAAGAAAGAAATTTGCGTTATTTTAAACAATCTACTGCCCTAAAGAAAAAAGACGAAGCCAACCTTGCAGGTTGTTAAAAAAAAATCAGCATGCTTCTAGCGTTTCATTCTAGCTTCCTTCGGAGATAATTTTCTCTTTAAAACAGTACTTGAGGATAATTCAATATATAATGCCACTTTAATTCCTCTGACCTAGCAGACAGTCGTTTCCTGTGTTTGTTTCTGTATGCCTATGGATTTTTATATTTTTTTTCCTGTTTCGAAGCACCAGTAAGCAGTCAGGGGTATGTTTTTGTGGAACACTGCAAGTAATTGGACTTGTTTCTTGTCAAACCTCTGCTAAAGCCTCTAACAATTGAAATGACCTGCATTGCCCACCTTATCATACAGTTTTGTTACGATGCTTCTACTTTCCCGTTGAAAAAAAGTTTCAGGCTTGACTCTTGTTTTTTGGCAACACGTTCTGTGTAGAAAATTTAAGTTTCTTATGTAATCATTCTCATCCTGTGTATTACTTAGGCTTCAGAGTGCAGAGAATCTGTTTACTGAATGTTTACATGATGTAGGTTTTTATTCCGCATCCCCTACCAAAGCATCATGAATATCTGTAGGCAATTTTATAATGTTTTAAAATGTTCTCAGATTTTTAATTAACTTTCCAGGCAAATTCAGAAATGCATAATATCCTTATCTGAAACGTCTAACTCCTGCTAATAATAAAAATGAAACTTGTCCCAGGCCGTCTTTTTTTGCTATTACAGTACTGTGTACACTTGTGGCACCGCATACTTAAAGAGTTTATCTAGTCTAGCAGTATGGGCCAAACTATCATTCTTCATTCAGTTCAGGAATTCTTATACTGAAATAAAGAAAATGTTAACTGTAACGCAATTGGCTCTGTCAGTTTTTCTGTCTCCGTGTGGGTGCACGATAGATTGTCCTTTGAATACAGTCCAATCTGCTGTTTCCTTATCGCTTACTGGCTTGCGCTTATATAAGTCGTGCTTAGATTTAAAAAAAAAAAACCCAACAAACACAACCCAGCCCTCTAGCCGCTGAGATTTTAATAAGGAGAGAGAAAAAAAAAAAAAAAAAAGAAGCAGTTGGGGTTTGTCTGCGGAAGGACGTACAGAGTTTGCTTATCAGAACATGCACGCTCCCAAGCTTTGTAGAGAAAGCCGGGAGCCAGCCCAGCCCAGCCCACTTCCTCCTGGGTGAGTGTGGTGCAGCGATCGCTGGCTCTCAGCTCGGGTCGGGAAGTCTGAGCTTGTAGCAGTGTCCTTGGTTCCAAGTAGCCAACGGCTTTCAGAAGTCATGGAAACATGCTTCTAAAACGCCCCTAGAAAGATGCAGGCAACCCAAGAGACTTACTAAGCCACTGGGTGTCTTGAGATGACTCTGAAAGAGCGGTGGGTCACTCTTCGTGGGTGCTTTTTTTTTTTAGGGACCCTAAACAAAAAAAGCGGAAGGAAATAGTTTGCTTTCATTTTATATACCCCTAGCTTTAAAATAAGTATGCATAGTGGGCTTCATTTCCATTTGGTGTTCTACAGATGGGATTATAAAACACGAGAAGCTCAAGTGTAACCTGGGGAAGCGGGAGGGTTAACTTCTGTGGCTCTGGAAAAATTTGCCCTTTAGTTTCTTTTATAACCGCTTAGGCACAGTGCGACAGAACAGCAGCATTGTCTTGAATGTGACTAAGACCAAAGCTTGTGCTTTTAATGCTTAAGACATGCTGTTAAGCAAGCATATATGAGTAATGTAAGAAGTGTTTTAATAAGACCGAATGAGTTAAGAAAGTGAGTTTTCCGAGGAGGATTTTTTTCCATTAAAATTGCACGTAGGTAGCTAGAAGAGTCTGAAAAGGCGTACGACTGGTGGAGTAGTAACTGTTGGAGCCCGTTCCATAGATGCATAAAGCAGCTTTTCCATGCAAAATTTTCAAACTCATTTTGAATCTTCAAACAATTGGCAGGGAAAACTCATCTGAATTGGATCTAGGAGAGGAGGAGGCCTAGTGAAGCACGGAGATGCGAATGTTGTTCACTTTGCAATTGCTGACACACAGTGAATAGTATTTGAAATCCGTTTCTGCTCCATGAGGTATGAGGTTTTGCCACAACAAATACTCATGATCTAGTCCTTTAGGTCACCCTGTAGCCAGGAGGTACTTAGAGTTTAAAAAAAAAGACACCACCACCCTCCCCCCCCCACCCAGGATAACATTCAGCCAGCAAAGATCCTTTGATAGGTCGTTTTGTGAAAACAAAGACTTAATCCTAAGCCTAAAACAAAAAGCACATTTAATAGCCAGGCCAAGGGCTGATTGAGGGCCAGTCCTGACAAGGAGGGCCGTTGCATTTTATGTTCTTGCTATGGTAACTTCTTAAATTCTAAGGTTGCAGGCTGGATGAGTACAGCCATTTATTTTCAGACCTAGAATTTCTGAACCAATTTTTACTTGTAATTACAGTGTAATGGTTTTGCTGACACCGGTATTTACTGTTTGATTTTTGGAGTTGTCTGGATGGAAGTAGGAGATTTTGAATGGAAATTTCTTTTTTTTTTTTTTCTGAAGTGAGTGAGTGGATGAAGCAAATGTCCACATAGGTATTTCACTTCATCCTCACCTGCTTCTTTGAAACACAGAGTCATCTGAATTTTTGAGTTCCAGGCTACTCTTTCTTGTATCTGGTGTCAGTATGATTGGATGCCAAGTGAGAATATGTCAGTACCCCTTTTTTTTCCCTTTTTTTTTCTTTCTTTTTAGTGAGATTTCAACCACCCAGATGTGGAACTAGCAATACGATTTGCAAAGTTCACCCACGTGATTCTAGAACTATGCAAGATGAGTGTACATCTTCCCTCGCAGCAAAGGTGTTTTTTTTCTTTTTTTTTTTTTTAAAAAAAAAAGCGCCATAGGGAGTGAAGAATTGGCTCGCATTTCTGCTGAGGTGTGTGTGACTGAGACTGGAATCAAGTACCTGGTTGCAAAAAAATGCTTAAGAAGTTGCTGTAGACTCGAACTCGACATTTAGATGTACTGAATGATGCGAGAAATGTTTCCCTGTGTTAGTGCTTGTCCTGTCACCTTTGAACACTTCAACTGGTGGTGCAGTGAGCTGTGCAGTTGACTGAAACTCAGTGTTGCAGCTGAGGAAAGTCTTGCAGTAGGAAAAACATTTGAGAAGTGCCTTTGTACAAAATACTTCTGGCAAATGGTCTTCCTGCCCCCTCCGTTGTCTTTTTAGAGGCCTTCAGTGAAAAGGTAAAATTAAGAATATAAACATGTTCATCACAGAATGCACAGTGCTGACTCGGTCTAATTCCTTTTAGTACTGTAGTGTCTCCATGTCTTATTTTAAATTTACAGAGTTGCACACATTTCCTGCCTTTTCTTAGTCTGCCCAGCAGCCTCCATCAAAAAAATTCTTACTTAACCGACGTAATTGTGAGAAGGAAACTCCATTACTCCACAGTCCTTGCACCTGTATGCACATTTTATATCCCTTTTGCACAAAATGGGGAGAAGTAGTTCAGGAAAAATAAGGTAAATCTTGTCCTTATATTTAGCAGTTAAACAGCTACGCAGTATTCAGGGGCAGCTGCTGATGGAATCTGACTTTATACATCAACTATTGCAGTATGCAAAGCATCTTCATGCAGTTAAGAATTAACTGAAGATTGCTTTCATAAGCATTCTTACATAGTCTTTCTAGAAATAGGTCAATATTTGCCTCAAAGAATCCATTAAGTTCTTCTTTTGGTTGTTGTGAACAGGGAATTTTAGCATATAGTTCAAAGGAAAATTAAAAATACTTTGTGAATACGAAGTCTTGGATGTACTGATTCCTGTGCCGTTGTGGGTCTGAGTAGCTATTGACAAAAATAAAATAAAAAGTTATATAAGATGTATGATCAAACTACCTTGAGAGGAGTAGACCCAATTCTTAAACTAATGACCTGTTGGCACAGTTTATATATTTTCACATGTAAAAATATAATACTAAGCCTGGTGAATTTCCAGAGGTGCCAAAATTTTGTCACAATTTGACTCAGCCACAGGTACTTTTCCAATAACAAAGCTACAGAGAACTTGGGAAAATGCAGTCACGTGTCCTCACACGTTCCCTTCAAGTCTTACGTGTGTGAGTAGTGACTCACAACTGATACACGTGGGGAGGGGACGATCGCCTTGGGAACCCGACTGTGAACGCGCCGCTCCTGCGAGCAGCTGCGGTCGGAACCTCCTTAATCCCTGAAGCGCCGGCCCAGCCCAAACGAAGAGCAAAGCTCCTCGTGACTTGGGTTTTAGGCCGCTTTTCCGTCCTTTTCGCTCGTGTAGGCAGCTGCGCAGTTGCCAGTGAAAAGAGCTGGATGTGGTTTCTGAAACGCTGCCCGGCTGCTCGGCGTTCAGGCAGCGCCGTGTGAAAGCCTCTACAGGCAAGCCCTTGCAAAATGCTGTTGACGTTCAGTAATGGAAGGAAATGGGAAGGGAAGCCTGACTGATGTGCAAAATGTAAAATGTAACGGTGCTTGCGATGATACTAACTTCAGCAGAGGAAGAGTGTCTTCACTGTTGCGGCATCAGTAACTGCTAAGGAAAAGTGGAGGTGATTATCTAGATAGAGTTCGGGTGCAGAAACTTGTCACTTGCCTTTTTTCCCCCCTAAATTTGCACTCCTAAAAATAGTACTTTGCCGTTATGAGAAATAAGAAATTACTCAAAATGTAAACCAGAATAAAATAGCAAACCAGCAATTGCTAGAAATTGCTAATTAGCAGGTTTGACCACTAATCTAACTGTTGATTACTTTGAACGTGGCCTGAGTATCAAAAGAGTTAATTACATGCCATTTACTTTGCTAAGGAGATTATATTACAAAAGTAAGGACAAGACAAGCTCTGTCATGATCACAGGGGAAATATTTACATTTGTAACTGAACAGTGAAAGAAAAAAGCCCCCAAAAACCTGGGCTGAATTTTATTGAATGCTGTGATTTGGGCACTTGTATGTGAACTATGAGACCTTCCGTTCTGGAAGGTTGAGTTAACAAACCACAGAAAAGTGTTAACATTTAGTTTTAGAGGTGGATGTGTTTCCCATCCGCATGAAAGTGATTTCCAGCCATTGTCTTGTAAATCACCTTTAGTTCGTGAGGTATTTTTGTTGGGAAACTTAGCTGTCCCCTCGGTGAATCAAAACCTGCCTGTGCTGCTACAGCTTGCTTTGGGGTACAAATACAGTTTTCCTCAACCATCTTGTGCTCTACCTGTCATTAGGTTGTAAGTCCTCTCCAAGAAACTTTCGATGAAGGTTGCCTCAGCCTCTTCTCCACAGACCTGAAGGGACAGACACTCATTTTACTTCCCTGCTATTTCCGTCGGCTCTTCTGGGATAACTTCAGGAGCTGAGGTGTAGAATACGCTCTTTATTGAGGGAGCTCTCCCAAAAGATGGTTATATAGAACAGGGATTATTTGCAATGGGAGAGAGTGTTTTGCCTTCTGCAACGTATAAATAAGACTAATTTAGGGTCAAACTCTGAATTATTCTAAAGAAATGCTTCCCTCATCACGGGGAATCTGCTAGCCTCCCCCTTTACCAGCTCCCTAAAATTAGCCAGTATGGAAACTCAGATACTGATGGAGTGGATGCAAGCTGTGCATGAGTTACACGTAACGTGACTGGTGGATGTGATGGCTGAACCTTTGGTCGTGGTAGCAGGGACCAAGAAGAACGCTGTGCTGCAGCGGCAGCAGCAGCCTGCTTCACGTGGTGGAAGTTTATCGCTGAGCTGCTTCTGCATGGGTTGATTCTTAAGAGCTGGCCACAAGCAGGTATCTGGGCTGGTCTGGGTAGTGCAAAACTTGTGGTTGATAGAGCATTTGATTTGTGACGCCTGTGAGGCTTCTGACAGAGGTAAGGGAAAGATTTTGAAAGACAGTCTGGTAGCCATACGGTTGGTGAGCTAATGGTATTTTGTTCGTGCCACGGGTGTTGGTATTCGTGCTTGAAATCCAGCATTAATCTCTAGGTGGGTGTGAATTTCCTAGTTTTATCTCAAATGGGCTGACAGAATCTGGGGTTTGTTGTCGCATTTGTGGTACAGGATTTGGTTCTTGCCAGCGCTGCTCCTTTCTGGCTTGGTAATGGTTTAATTGAGATAAAGGGCTGGTGCATTAATTCTGAGGCAGAAAAATCTCAGTTCTGTTAGGAAAAAGGCTGGCAACCTGTGGTTCACAAATGGCTGGAATATTGTGACCTATATCTAGGGGAGGTTCTGAAAAAGGCGTCATCTGCCGATAGGGTTACCTTTCCGTGCAGAGGTTTGTTTCGTTTGAACGTTTTACAGGTACATAAGCCAAAGCAAAGCTAGGAAACCATTGCTTTGAGACAAACCTTATTCTCTTGTGACTGAATATATTTGTCACTGGATATGTTCTGTTTCTCTGCTCTGCCTTCAAAAGCAGTGAGCTGGAGGAAGAGGAGTGCTTTCCTCAAGGGCAAGACTTGAGAGCTTCAGCTGCTGAAAAGAAGACTATCTTAACTCTTAAGTTTTGATTTTTTTTTCCTCAGGATTTTAAGTGTGCTTTGTGGTGTGAGGAAAAGACGAGTGACAACTGCAGTGTCAAGTTTAACAGTGTTGTTATGTTTACAACATAGAGTGCCTTTTTTTTCCTTAAGGGGGAAAGAAATACAGATCCGAGACCTCCCAGCTTATTTTTTCTTTTCTAAACATGACTAATTTTGGCTAGTTGAAACAGGAACATAACGAGGTACTAAAAACGTTAGAGCAGTGCTCTGCTTATGCTGATTAACATTCCTGTGGGAACAGTTTAAACAGAAATAAGTATGTGTGTAAGTTTGCTTAAACCGTAAGGGAAAATGTCGTCGTGTTTTTGCCGAACCGCGTCCCTACCTTTCTTTATCTGCCCCCTTGCAGCTAGAACTGGCTGCTCCTGGCCGTGCGCTCGGGTTGCATTTGCCATTTTCTGTTTCACAGCTCCTTCTAGGGGACAGAGATTTCCTGGTGCCTGAACAAAGCAGTGATTTTACACGCAGTTTCTTTTAGCCACTTTTAAAACAGTCAGACAGAATCTCCAGATCGCTCCTGTTGTAGGAATATTCATGGGTGAAGTGCAGGTACAAATCACTTTGATAATACACATTTGTACAGAGAAAATGCATTTATACCCCTGCAAGTAATCTAGAAAAAAAACCCAAATCAATCTTCAATCTGATCAAATTTACAAAATATTTTTCGATGTGGTCAAGGAGAGTGAATACTAAAAGGAGGGATGTAAGTTAGCTGGTAACGACAGTGAGAAGTAATCGCTCAAAAACAGTGTTTCTAAAGGGATTTTATAAAGATTAAGGCTAGGACTCATTTGGCTTTACATTTTTCTCCCTTATTTCAAAAAAATCACTTCCAAAAAAATCTGCACTTTACATGGAGGTTGGCTGGTAGGTAGGTTGCACGTAGCTGTCTGCATTACTTGTAATGGTAAGCTGGGCCATTTTTAATAAAATGTGTTTCACCGTAGATAAATACGAGACCATGTGTCCAAAAACAGAAATCAATTTCTTCATATAAAGCGGGGTGCCTGTATCCTGACAACCGGTTATTGACAAAATGATCTCCTGAGTACCGTGGCAATTCAGTGTGACTTCCAGTGCTGTGTTGACAAGACTTAGGGAGATCCTTACGCAGTGGAGCTGAAGCGGTGAAGAGGAGTAGCACATTGATTTGCTTTGGTTATTGTGATTATGAGACTGGCAATGGGCTATTCCTTCCAGTTCTCATGCCTGGTTTTTCAACAGCCTCTTTAAAGTACAGATAAGGTTTAGAGAAAACCCACCAAAATGATACTGGAAAAAAATTCCTTAGGGACAAAATTAGAGGGCGTTTTGGCTTACCTCCAGCATGCTTCCACAGGAGGAAAATACCTGGTTCCAAAGGACTTTTAGTATAGCTAAATTACCTGGAGAAAGCATCATCAACTGTGAGTTGCCGTTAGACTACTCACAAGGGATGTGAGTTTTGATGGTATGTGTGAATAACCATTAGAAGAAGCTCAAGGAGAAGTGGCAGGTTTCTTTTGCAATTCTAAATTGTGATGCTCTCCTGGAGAATGTACTTGGTGCCACACGACTCCCTGGGTACCACGTGGGGGCCACAGTATGAAATCGGCATCTTCTGGTGTAGTGCAAGATGGGACGACTCACTTGTCCTTTCCCTCACTAGATTCTATTGAGCTGAAAACTGCCCTATATTTTCCTTTAAATATGTTACTTAGGTTGTTTTTTTGAAGTAAACTATGAATATTTTCTTTTTAAATCCTCCATCTTTAATATATCTTGATCTGTCATGTAAGATTTATCCATAACGGGGCTATCCTTTGCAGTGTTTTGAATTCATTGTTGGCTGCAATGTTCTTTAAACATATTCACAGAACCCTTCCCTTTCCCCTTCCCTTTCCCCTTCCCTTTCCCCTTCCCTTTCCCCTTCCCTTTCCCCTTCCCTTTCCCTTTCCCTTTCCCTTTCCCTTTCCCTTTCCCTTTCCCTTTCCCTTTCCCTTTCCCTTTCCCTTTCCCTTTCCCTTTCCCTTTCCCTTTCCCTTTCCCTTTCCCTTTCCCTTTCCCCTTCCCTTTCCCTTTCCCTTTCCCTTTCCCCTTCCCTTTCCCTTTCCCCTTCCCTTTCCCTTTTCCTTCCCTTTCTCTCTATTCGCACTTTCTTGGAGACTATTTGGGTCACAGACTTTCATATGCAGCTCTAAGTTTACAAGCTTCTTTCTAAAATTAACTGTTTCTCTCTCCTAAAAACACATAACCAAACTTTAATCGAGGGACTTGAAGATATTCCTGTGTTACTGGCTAGTCAGTTCTAGCTCACTGGTACTGATCTGAGTGTAAATAAAATGCCATATTACAAAGTTTTGATGTTTTGTTTTGGCTGCTGTTGACTTGGGGAGGGTGATCGTTACATAATCCTTTTGATGAGGCTTCCACAGATGCATACTCTGGTTTCAATCAAGCTTTTTTTTTTTAAAGTGGGGGAAAGCAAAACCGAAAGAGTGCGTCTAAATCTGCTAGTCTGGATTGCAGCGTGCTTGCTTCCTTTAGTTGGTATTCTGTGCAAACCTGCCCATACCCGACTTTCTCTAACATGTATGTTTGATCTTCAGATCTCCGATGGCCAAGGAGATGAGCGATCAGAGTCTCCCTATGAAAGTGCTGATGAAACTCAGACTGAAGTGTCTATATCATCCAAAAAATCTGAGCGAGGAGCAGGAACAAAAAAAGAATATGTGTGTCAGGTGAGAGATGTTAGCTGGCGCAGTGAGCTATGTTTTCTGAGATTTCCTAGGGAAAAAAATATCTTTTTAAATATGAAAATGACAATAGTATGGCAGAAACAGGGTTATGGTGTGTCTGAGGTGCCTGTTAGTGATGAGGGTGCCATGCCATTAAATGGAATTTCTCATTCCTGGGGTTTTTTTTTTATTTCCTTGACCTCCAGTAAGTGACTTAACCATTCTGCTTGAATTTTCAGATCTCTAAGATAAGCATAATTTGTACCTCAGAATAAATGCGAGGGTGTTGCCAGGTAACTAGTGAAGTGGTTGAGAAGAGCTGCTCGCTTATCTCTTAATAAAGAGGAGGAGGTAAAACCCAGTGGGTTTTGTGCTTCTGCGCGCGGCAGAGATCGCCGCGGTGCGTTGGTAGCAGCGCGTGTGGCAAGCTGATTGAAAGCAAAAAGCTTTCTCAGGACTATTGCAGAAGATTCCTTAGATTATGAAACGGTAACACCAAGCAAACGGGCAGATCAAATTTGTTTCCACAAGACCGAGCAAAGAGTTCTCTTTCCACTTCTTGTACCTAGTGATGATGAGACTGTATCTGTCTTTAACTGTTGGCTGATGCCTTAAATCCTGCCAGCATTATTGTTCGGTTCATGTTCAGTTATGCATGTGTCCTTGCTGACCACTCAGCCGTAGAAGTATCGTTGTGCCAGCTAGATTAATTCCCTTTCGCCAAGGAAGAGGAAAACAGGGATGCTTTTTAACCCTGCTCAGATGCATCAGCGTGCACAGGGAAAAATTTCTTAAAGCTTTTTTTTCTTTTCCTTTTTTTTTGATCAGGTTGTATATACTCATGAACTGTGGTTCTGTAAGTGATATTTGTAGCCATTTAATGGCTCTATTTTCTGTTTCAACTGGAAGCCAGGGCACGTGATGATGCTTGTAAAATTATCTTTCACTTGTTAAATTTGATTTCAACCATGGGAAAGGAGATTTTGAGGAGTGATATATGAGAAGGAATAAAGAAAACAATTTCTTCCACATATGAACTTTTCTTTAACATTCAATGCCTTTGTGTTGTAAAAGCTGTGTGAAAAAACAGGTGATCTCCTCCTGTGTGAAGGACTTTGCTATCGAGCTTTTCACGTAAGCTGCCTTGGGCTCTCTGGAAGACCAGCAGGAAAATTCATTTGTAGTGAATGTACATCAGGCAAGTTTGTCCCTTTCTATTAATTAAAAAAAAAAGAAAAGTAGTTTTCCCATACGTTGTTCTAGGAAATCCTCCTGGACAAAGTGTGTATCTTTGGAGAAACCATGTTTGTCCTTTGGTGCCTGACGAGGGTGGGAGTTCACAGAGCACTGTTAAATGTTCAGTGAGAACTCTATTGCAGCTTGGCTGATTTAGTCTGAATTCCTTTGCCTTAATAACTGCACAATATTTGCTCTCTGAGTGCAATTACAGATTAGATTTAAAGTCGGTCACAAAGACTTCAGAAATCCTAGGCAAAAAAAGCAGCAAGTGAAACGTTTTAAGTCCTTTTTCAGTCCTTTGTGTGTCTACATCAATCTTTTGCTTTTCCTGTTAAAAGACTACCTTATTGCTGTTAATTTCATTTGCTTTTAATCCTATAATAACTGCTTGAAAGTTCTTAATCTTAAAACTTTACGTAAAAGCTTTGCGTTCTTGCTCACAAGCCCAGTTCAATACACGTGGTGAACCTTGTTGGAACAAAGCTGCTTCCAAAACAAAATAAAGCTGTTCCAAGAGGTCCAGAGAGGAGATTAACGGATGCTTGTCTTGTTTGGTGGATCTGCTTCCAGTTTCACAGGATTGCAGACAGCCCATCATCCTGTTTCATTGCTTTAAAAAAAACAAAATCAAAAATTCACAGTCGTCCTGACATACTGAGGCTTATAAGTAAGAACGTAAAAGCAGACGGGTGAGGGTTTGGGTGTTGTGTACACTTTAACTGCAGTGGGTTTGCACTGTAACTGTTTCATCTGTATCTGAGCAGATCCGTATTTAAACCAAAGAATTAACTAGATTGCTGTGTCAAATAATAGAACTTTAGCTGAGTTTTTTTAAGGAAAAAAAAAGCACAACAAAAGCAACTCCCCCATGCGTTACAAAGTCTCACGACAGAAGCATTTTAAATTCATGTGTTTGGGTGAATGCTTGGTTACGTTATTTTTGCTGCTCTTGCCACTAGGTGTGCATACCTGTTTTGTGTGCAAGGAGAGAAAGGCAGATGTGAAACGCTGTGTTGTCTCCCACTGCGGAAAATTCTACCACGAAGCTTGTGTGAAAAAATTTCATCTTACTGTGTTTGAGAGCAGGGGGTTTCGATGTCCTCTCCACAGCTGCCTCAGTTGTCATGCTAGTAACCCCTCGCATCCACGAATTTCAAAAGGTAGTTCCATTTTACGTTTTTATGACACATGAATTAAGTCTGTTTATGGTATTTTAAGGTAAGGAATCTGTCAGTTTAATGTAATTTTTCAGGCATGCATGGACTACAGATTGATTTGAGATTTTTTTTTTTGATAATAAATGAATAATTTTTAGTCAACATTCATATTAACCTGGTTCATGTTCTTTTTTTTTTTAACTAGCTTTCAGTTCTCTGTAGTTAACCGTGTTAAATCTAGAATGCCTATAGCATGAGGAGAGACAGGCTGAGCGTAGCGAGGGCAAGACCTACAAATGTAGAAATGCTGCAGCAAGGCTGGAGACATTTGGTTCTGTGCGTATTTTTAGCTTTGGACAATATCCGTAGATAAGATAGCATGACTGAGGAAAGCTTGTCTACCCTGGTGTGCATAGTTAAAACCTTCACATTTAAATATGACAGTGCTTTAAACTCAGCATGGGGTTCTTTAAAAACCTTTGTTAAGCCAGTATTGTTGCTAAATGCTAATATGCAGACTTTGAAAACATAATTGATTTATTTTTGTGTGTATTTAGGCTACTTCAGGCAGAACTGCCTTTTATTTTTGTCTTTTTTTGTTAGCTCAGATAAGGAGTTTTGTTCAAAATTAACGTGGCAGTGTTCTGCTTTGCTAGGGAAGATGATGCGCTGTGTCCGCTGTCCTGTCGCGTACCATGCTGGGGACGTTTGCATTGCCGCGGGATGTGCCGTCATCGCTTCCAACAGCATTGTGTGTACCAATCATTTCACTGCCACGAAGGGGAAAAGCCATCACGCGCATGTCAATGTGAGCTGGTGCTTTGTGTGTTCAAAAGGTAAACGGATGGGGAAAACTCTTTTGTAAATACGCAGCATCGAAACATTTTATTCTTCAAGTTTATTTTACTAATCCGTGTATAGAAAATTATTGAGCGAGGCTCCCTTGGGTACTGAGATAACTTCAGGTTGGCTTGTGCTGCTTCAAGTTTTTGAGTTTTCTGTTTTGCAGATACAATTTATTAAAGAATGTTTTTACTTGGACTTTGTCCAGCAACCAGAAGCCTGATTTAATTCTTTACCAAAGGCACGTAACGAGAAGCATTTCTCTGTTCTTTCCCCTGTGTTCAGTGTACTGAGGCTTTTTGTGTTTCTTTATTGCTAATACATAATATTAAAACATAAATATTTTGAGAGTTGCTTTTAGTTTCGCAGCAGACAGCAAATTGAGTCAGTTGCTGCTTGGAGTGCCTCTAATTAAGGCTGTTTTGGTTTATGTTGTGCAATAAATGTATTTCTTATTGAGAACCACAAAATGCACAGTGCTGATTAAACTGGAGCAGTGAAAGTTTACCTGATTTGTTAACAAATGAACGTGCAGCGTGGCAGCTTCTAAGCTGCAGCTAACTTTCCACTTGATAACTCATGGAACAAACTAACAACCTGATTCCCTCTCCCCCCAAGAAGAACACGACAGTTAAATTTTTTTAAATTTTGCATATGGTGAAATATAATATCTATTAAGCTATTTTAAGTATGTTGTAGTCACAAAAGTAAAACAAAGTAATTATAATTTGTGGTTCGTTTTTCTGGCTTTTTTATCGCTGGCTTGCTTGTTACTTTGTGTGTATTACTAATCCAAGTCTGCCAGGCATTCAAATTAGTGAGGACCCTTTGGGTTTTGTACACAAGTAGACCAAAGGTGTTTGGTGCAGGCCAGCATGTTTTAACCGTTCATTTTCTAAGAGAACCTACCTCGTGTGTGTCGCACCACTTTGAACCTGGTTGCAACGCAAAACTTTTTGTCTCGATGTGATTCAAACGTGTGGTTTTTTTTTTTTCTCTCTGAAGGAGGAAGCTTGTTGTGCTGCGAGTCGTGTCCTGCAGCCTTTCACCCGGACTGCTTAAATATCGAAATGCCGGATGGGAGCTGGTACTGCAATGACTGCAGGGCAGGGAAGAAGCTCCATTTCCAGGATATTATTTGGGTTAAACTGGGCAATTACAGGTCTGATGAACGGATTTATTTTGTTTTACAGTACTGGCATGCTTAATTAGGGCTCCTACAGTTGACTGCTTCCATAGGCCAGCCTTGCTGCCTGCAGATTTCTCATTCCTCTCTGAACTAGGGACCCCATGTCCTTGCAGGCTTCAGGTTCAAAGACTTGTAGCTTCACTGTTTACCCCCAGAGGACTTCATGTAGTCTTCTGACCTCTGCTTCCAATGCATGAGCCTTCAACCCCTTAGGTTTCGGAGATCTCTTCAACTAATTGACCTGCTATAGCTTGTAATGGGCTAAATTACTGCCTTGCAGGCTGAGACATAAGTCACTCAGGTTGTCAGGTTTCCACTTTGTTGAGATTTGAGTGAGATAGAGGTGGGTGGGGTTTATCCAAGAGAGCATTAATACCTGTTATCAACTGTCTCTTGATCTTTGACAGTTAACAGCCTTGTTAAAGACTATGGGTTTTTTAAAAGATGATGTTAAAGGTGCAAGGACCTTGTAAGTTTATTATGGAGGCAGGCAAAAGTCTCACAGACTTGACTGTCTGGCTTTCCTGTTCTAATCCTTTCTTCTTTCTTTGCCTGGTGACTGGGGGGAGGAAATGATTTTAAATCCACTTGGATCTTGGAAATAATAGTTGGTTACTGCCTTTTAGGGTGATTTTGTTAAAGTGTCTTTTGCAGAAAGAGCTTGACTAATGTGCTGTATTTTTTTATTTGTATTTCTGTGCTAGATGGTGGCCTGCAGAAGTTTGCCATCCAAAAAACGTTCCCCCAAATATCCAGAAAATGAAGCATGAAATCGGAGAATTCCCTGTATTTTTCTTTGGTTCTAAGGATTACTACTGGACGCACCAAGCGCGGGTGTTCCCTTACATGGAGGGAGATAGAGGGAGTAGATACCAGGGCATCAAAGGAATTGGAAAAGTCTTCAAAAATGGTACATAGCTAAAAGTAAACAGAAGTAATCTTGTGATATGCATGTATTACTACCTACATAGCCTTGGGTCTGGTTTTGTACATTTGTTTTGCAATGTTGATTTTTTTTTTTAAATGTGTTTTGGTGTCCTGCGCAGCAGTCACTATTAATAACTTTGAATGAAAGCGTTATTTTCAGGGCTTATAAAAGACTAGCACCTAACTAGAATTATTTCTGGTGAGTTTTACTTTCCAGAAGACAAACTGAGGGTATCTGAGAGAGAGAAAAGAGTAGAATTGATATATCTGTTAAGAGCATCAACAGTCCAGAAGCACTGTTTTCAAGAAAATTGAATAGTGGGACTAGGAAGTGGAAGATGACACGTGTGGGAATGAGCAAGTCAGCTTGGTGGGAGTGATCCTGTCTCTAGCATTTCTGTTGATACAACAATCTTTTTTAGCTTTGCAAGAAGCTGAAGCCCGATTTCGAGAAATAAAGCTACAGCGAGAAGCCAAAGAAACCCAGGAAAGTGAACGTAAACCTCCGCCGTACAAGCACATTAAGGTAAAGTTTGAGGAAATTACAGCAGGTACTCAAAGGTCTAAGCCAGCAGTGGAGAGGAAGAGCTGAGTGCTTGTAATGGTTTTACAGTCTTGAGATGATGAAGTTTTGCTTCCATTGGGACCCCTCGTGTTGCAAATTGGTAACCACTGTAATAACTTAACAATAAACTCGAGTGTTCTAAAGTGATCTTTTAATGTATTATTCAGGTGAACAAACCTTGTGGTAAAGTGCAGATTTACACTGCTGACATTTCTGAGATTCCCAAGTGCAACTGCAAACCCACAGACGAAAACCCTTGTGGTTTTGATTCCGAGTGCCTGAATCGGATGCTGATGTACGAGTGCCATCCACAAGTTTGCCCGGCAGGAGAGCGGTGCCAAAACCAGTGCTTTACGAAACGCCAGTACCCCGAGACAAAGATCATCAAGACCGACGGGAAAGGGTGGGGACTGGTCGCCATGAGGGACATTAAAAAGGTAGGAATCGTTCTCACCCAGCAAAGAACTGGCGACTCTTTGGGCTGCTCTTTGTGGGTTTGGTATATACTTCACTAGTGATACTTGGTATCTTCCAGGGAGAGTTTGTGAATGAGTATGTCGGTGAGCTGATTGATGAAGAGGAATGCATGGCAAGAATCAAATACGCACATGAAAATGACATTACCCACTTCTATATGCTTACGATTGATAAGGTACTTTACGGTTTTTTTCCTCGTTATTTAACTATAACATTATTTTGATCTCTTTTTCCTTCTGTTGGTAACCTTGGTAGGGCACTCTGCTACCTTTGATGTTCCACGGTTTCGTGTATTCACAATGCTGTATCTTCTGTGCCTGCTTGCTCCATTCTGTATACATAATGCATCTCCTTAGTTCTGACTGCATAATGTAGTAAAGTACATGTTAAGGTCTATAGATTGTGCTTTGTTGCTTGAAAACACGTACAGTATGTAGAAGTGTTTATCTGCATAGTCTTAAAGGAAGTATGAATTTTGGGAAATAGTGATGATACAGTTGAAGGAATTACTGTTAGCAAAAATTAGAATTACTGTTGCTAAAATTTCAACAACAACAATCTCATTTGAGTGTAGCCTAGAATATAGTTGTGAGGTTGTGTCCTATATTGGGCGTTTAATATTTTTTTGCACCTACCTGTCTCTTTTTTTATAGCGAATTAGGCTTCTGCTTTCTCTAGAAACTCTTTGCTGAAAGCACTAAGTGCATTAGGAGCCAGCCAGCACTCCACTAATTGATTCTGCAACAAATTAATCCTGCAGATTAATTAATACAGCAAATTAACCAAGCATCTGTGGTTCTCTGTGCACATCTCTCGAGTGGTTTGTTCCTGAGAGAGGGAAGAAAGTGGAGAACCCGGATGGTAGGGGATATTGATGATATATATTACATTGCTTCAGTCCCCAAACAGCTGCCTAGGAGAAGAACAGGAGTTGGGTGTCAGCTCTGTGTATTTTTTGAGTCTTAATCACCTTTCTTTTGCCTGTCCTGCTCTGTATTTCCGCAGCTACTGTTTTCATTAACCCTGTGACTGAGGAGTTCCTGCACAGGAGTTATCACCTAAGAATGATGAAACCGTGTTTCTCTGAACGCTTCGGTTTCTCACCCCTCTGCTAAACTGACATACGTCAGTGTGTTAAATATCTGAACTGAACATGTATTTGACTCTTGCCATAGTTAATAAATTATTGCTGTGGTTCCACCTTGTAAAAATGCCTGTGCCATTATGAGCCTGAGCTGCACGTGCAGGTAGCGTGGCTGGATGAATGTGCACATAGGCGTGACAACCATATGTGTGCATTATAAAAATGAGTTAGAAAGTGATAATATTTCATAAATAAGCTAAGCTTTCTTAAGCAGCTCTGCAGAGAAACACAGGTCTGACTATTTCAAGACTTTATGTTGTTTTGTTAGTGTCTGGTGGAGATAGAAATTAAAAGGAAGTTGTGTGTAAGGATGGGATTTTTTTTTTTTTTACTTTACCAAAAGCTTGTCTGTGTTTAAACTAGGCTGATTTGGGGAAGGCGAGCTGGTGAGAAACTGGTAATCTCTGCAGGTAATCATGCAGGGACTTGGTAGATACCGTAAAACACAGTATTTGTAAATGCATCACAGCTTTTTGAATGCAGAGTAAAAGGTAAAGGGACTAAGTCTGAGTTTTGAGACTTCATAGAGGAAGGTGGTTCTTGAACAAGACCACCACAGTGCTCACTGGAACACTTATCCTGCCGTGTGGCTGCGATGGGTTCTGCGAAAACGTGAGCTAGAGCACAAGTATTGCATTGGGAGTGTCCCGCTCCAGGCCACGTGAGACACTACAGTTCTCAATACAACATGGGCCGTCGGTTTGCTTGTGCACTTCTGGGTCACAACACCCGGTCTGGTTTGAACGCAGCTACTGAAAGAATTTGTGGGGTTTCTTTTTATTTTTTGTTGTTGAGGGGGGGAAGAAAAAAGCCATTCATTCTCCTGCTGGTTTGATCTCCAGGACCGTATTATTGATGCTGGCCCCAAAGGAAACTACTCTCGGTTTATGAATCACAGCTGCCAACCAAATTGTGAAACTCTGAAATGGACAGTAAATGGAGACACTCGTGTCGGACTGTTTGCTGTGTGTGATATTCCTGCAGGTATGTCAGCTTCTGTTGGGTTTGGTTTAGTTCCCTAAGTCAAACCTTATGCGCAGTTACGAGTGGGATGGTCGTGGTTTAACTGATTCAGTGCAAATGCTTTTGTAGAGAGCTCGGCAAACGAGAGATGCTTTGTGTGTGATCTGCCTTTTACTTTAATGTTCCTTAATAGTCCCATGGCTGCCTTTTGTTTTTTGCTTCCAAGGAAACACCAGAGAGACCGCACTTAGTATCCTTGCATTTGCTTCCTGTTGTAGAGTGTCATTTTTGTTGTAGAGATCTCGAACACTACTTCCGCATCTTCTCAAGTGAAAATAATAAGCCTAAGGAGTGGATGTAGGAGGCTGGTTGAAAGTATATCTGCTCTTGTTTATACACACACACATCTATCTATCTATAGCTATATCTAGCTGTATAGATAGATATATATAACGTATGTGTGTTTGTAGACCAGACATACACAGTTTTCTGAAGTCAAACCTATTTATTTTAGAAATGTAATGGCATCAGGCATCATACTGTACTGGCCTCTCATTCATCATTGTCAGTGCTTATAAGTAGTAAAGAGGGGGAAAATCTTATGCCAACAGATGAACAAGCAAGTACAAAACAAGAATACAGATAACGAAACCCTTATTTGTTTGTAATAATTTTGATAGACGTCATTACCTTGTCCTTAATAATGAAAGGGTATGTCTTATCTCACTCAGGGACAGAGCTGACGTTTAATTACAACCTTGACTGTCTGGGCAATGAAAAAACAGTCTGCAAATGTGGTGCCCCAAACTGCAGTGGATTTCTTGGGGACAGACCAAAGGCAAGTAATATATCAAGACATTTTGACAGTGTCTTGCCGACTAACCTCATTTTTCTTTTGCGTTATGCATTAGTGAACCAGTTTTATGTTGTGATATTTTGTCCCACTTTCTCCTATGGGAAATTAATTACTCTGTGTCCTAAGTAAGAAATAATGCTAGCTACTGGCACCAGTTTCTGGAATCAAAAGCATATCAAAGAGGTTGCGGAAGGAATAATCTTCCCACTCCCATTTGAAGTATGGAGAGGAGGTCCTTCACACTGCTCAGTATCAGACACTTCAGAAGGTGGCTCTCCAAAAATCACATTGATGAAGGGACAGGCTTACACAAAGTGTCACACAAGCCTGGGATCGATTTGCGCAGGCAGGCACGAAGAAATGAAATGTACACTTTGGTTTTGCAGGGCTGTCTGCATTGGTAGATATCATAGAATCATAGAATCATAGAATGTTAGGGATTGGAAGGGACCTCGAAAGATCATCAAGTCCAATCCCCCTGCCAGAGCAGGAATGCCTAGACTATGCCACACAGGAACGTGTCCAGGCAGGTCTTGAATGTCTCCAGAGAAGGAGACTCCACAACCTCTCTGGGCAGCCTGTTCCAGGGCTCCGTCACCCTCACTGAGAAGAAGTTTCTTCTCGAGTTTAAGCGGAACCTCTTATGTTCCAGTTTCAGCCCATTACCCCTTGTCCTATCAGTGGTTGTCACTGAGAAGAGCCTGGCTCCATCCTCGTGACACTCACCCTTGATATATTTGTAAACATTAATGAGGTCACCCCTCAGCCTCCTCTTCTCCAAACTAAAGAGCCCCAGCTCCTTCAGTCTTTTCTCATAAGGGAGATGCTCCACTCCCTTAATCATCCTAGTTGCCCTGTGCTGGACTCTCTCCAGCAGTTCCCTGTCTTTCTTGAACTGAGGGTATGGGCTAATTTTCTAGACAGTAAGTAATGATTACTGGGGTGAGGGGATGATGGCAGGGATGTCGACAAAACATCTGGAAGGAATTTTATATGATTTGGGGAAGAGAGTTGAAGTGCAAGCAGCAGGATACTGGATTGAAATTAGTATGATAAGGATGGTATATTCTCGCTGGCGTTACGGGCACAGCTGCAGTTCCTGAAATTCTGCTGTCCCTACCTCAAAGAGATGTGGAGACTGTTTTCAGTAATTCCAGCATGAGTATGCACGACTGGAAAAGAAAAATGAACATTGGAGTGATTTGTGCTGCAAGAGCAAAATGGGGGTGAAGTAGCCACCAGGAGATTAGACTTGGAAATTGGAAGACCTTTTTTTCAGCAAAGCTGAAAGAGCTTTCCAGTAGGAAGGAGTTGTAGAAACAAGATCTGATTTCAAGATGAACTTTTCACATGGATCTGTGGGGTTTTTTGGTCAACACAGACAGATACAGTGAGGCACGGGACAGATCTGCACCAAGTCACATTTTTGTCCATGTGCACGGTCTGCCAGGCACACCAACAGTTTTGTAAGTTGTCTGATATTTTTCCTTCGCAAAACTGGCATTTACCGATTTTCCCCTTACTCTTGTAGAATTCTTCCACTAATGCCTCAGAAGAAAAAGGTAAGAAGACCAAAAAGAGGACACGGAGACGCAGAACAAAAAACGAGTGGAAGAAGGAATCTGAAGATGATTGTTTCCGTTGTGGCGATGGAGGCCAGCTGGTATTGTGTGACAGGAAGTCTTGTACTAAAGCTTATCATCTCTCCTGTCTTGGTTTGGTGAAACGTCCCTTTGGTGAGTCAGTTTGCCTCTTAAACTCGTGTCAACAAACAGCTTGTGCAGGTACCTCATTTACTGCGCTGAAACCTTGTCGAGAGTGTCACCCTAAAAACATTTTCATGTGGTGAGAACTTCGTTGTTGCGTCATGTAGGAGTTCTTCCCGAGTATGGAGACAAAACAACGGCCTTGCTCCTGCCTCTCTGGCAAAATGAGCCTTTTGTTTTACAAACGTAGGTAATTGAGTACATCGCTCAGTTGAGGACATCACTCGCTAGGAGCACTGTGGGCCTGTCACAAGAAAGTAGATTATATCTAAGAAATGCATGGAGCCAGTTGTGTTCAAGCCAAAAGAGTAGCAGCAGCACCTGGAACAAGGCGAGTAGGGAAATGTTATCTGCTGCGGACATCGGGGTGCACTCGCGGATCATAGAATCATAGAACAGTTCAGGTTGGAAAAGACCCTTGGGATCATCAAGTCCAACCATTAACCCTACACTGCAAGTTCACCCCTAAACCATCTCACCCAACACCACATCTAAGAAACACTTAAACACATCCAGGGATGGCGACTCAACCACCTCCCTGGGCAGTCTGTTCCAGTGTCTGACCACTCTTTCTGTGAAGAATTTCTTCCTAATGTCCACCCTAAACTTGCCCTGTTGCAACTTGAACCCATTCCCCCTGGTTCTGTCCCTAATGACCTGTGAGAAGAGACCAGCACCAACCTCTCTACAACATCCTTTCAAGTAATTGTAGAGCATCATGAGGTCCCCCCTCAGCCTCCTCTTCCTTAAACTGAACAGTCCCAGCTCCCTCAATCGCTCCTCATAAGATTTATTCTCCAGGCCCTTCACCAGCTTTGTTGCCCTTTTCTGCACTCGCTCCAACACCTCGATATCCCTCTTATACTGAGGTGCCCAAAACTGAACCAGGATATACCGCAGGAGTTACCTGGTTTCAGTCAGCCACGTCAGGTGGGATACGAAGAAGCGAAGCAGGCAAAACCGGTCATCCCAGAAACAAGAAAAACAATTACAAAATATGCTGGGGAGAAAGTGCGTCTGTAGGTAGAGCACACCAGCCGTCCCTGAGCAAAACTTGCAACAAGCGGGTGAGCGCTGGAACAGTCGGCAGCAGCTGGCTGGATGTTTGGATACTCTACCAGCCTGTGAGTTCTGTAAAATGAGTACAACCAGAGTAATTTCTTCTAGCTGGAGCTGACTGCTGCTCTTGGGTAAGAGGATGTCAAGTCTGCTGCTTACGGCTGTCAGTCGAGCTGTAGAAGCACGATGTAGCACTTTGATTTTTGAGATTAGCTGCGGTAGTTGCTGTCTCATTGTGCTTTGTCAGGAAAGTTGTGCATTGTTTGGCTGCTAAAACAGAAAACTTCTTTAAAATCGAACGACGACATATTTTACTGATGCGCTCTTTGGTTTTGATCGCAGGGAAGTGGGAGTGTCCTTGGCACCACTGTGATGTTTGTGGCAAACCTTCCGTTTCCTTCTGCCACTTCTGCCCAAATTCTTTCTGCAAGGAGCACCAAGACGGGACAGTACTAAATTCCACGTTGAATGGACAGTTATGCTGCTCTGAACACGTTCTTGGGGTGGATTCTGTTGAAACTCAGAAGACTGAGAAACCCCGCAAAAAACTGAACAAGTTGAAGCCTAAGAGAAAGCAGAGGAACAGATGGACGAGAGCTGACTGCAAATAGTCACGGACTGCAGTTTCTACTGCCAACACTATCTTGTAGATAAGTTGTGAATATGACCAGGGAAGGACACAATTTTACATATATTCTGTAAAGGTTACATGGAGGGGGGGGGGGATTTTGTTTTGTTTTTGTTTTGTTTTGATAAATCCACTGAGCCAACCACAGCAGTCTTCTGCTGCTTCTGCACTGATAACGAACTGCATAGTTCAGAAAATTTCAGGACAAACCAAACTTATTAACTCAGCATTACAGTTACACTTGAATTGTTACGAATGTAAAAGGTTCCCTCCAAAATGCTCGCGGACTTGGAGGTAGGTTAAAGTCAAACCAGGTAGGCGTAAACATAGGTGTTTGAGGTAGTATTTGTCAACCAACAGATGTTTAAAATAGTGTATCCTTGAAAGAACTTCTTAGCTCTCAAGTCCTTTTAAGTAAGAAATGGCTTGGTCTGTGGTCCCAATGAGATTTGCTTGCCTTGTGTGTTTTTGAGCAAGTGCTCGAATGACTTTCATGATCCAGGTGCGTCTGTCGCTGCAACCACACACGTAACAATTCGTTCGTGCTCTCTTAAAATAGCTCTCCAGCGATTCGTAAACAAACATGATTTTAAACATCCTTCCACCAAGAAGTATAGTGCGTGGTGGGGAAGGCACACACCCTGTCCCAGAGAGCGGAAATCTTAGTTGTAAGAGATTTTTTTCTATACTGTTTTTTCCTGCATTTCATTCCGGCGAGACAGAAGTGGCTTGAGCTTGCAGAGCTGTACGAGTCTGGATTTAAAGGGATATTGTATTGGAACCTAGGCCCACTACTCAAGGATTTTTGTGTCGTAATAAAAGTAAATCTTACAAAACCTATTATTTGAAAAAATTAATTAATATTTTTCCTTACTGTCAAGTAAAACACAGATGCAGACATTTTGTTGGAATGCTTGGAGCATTACAAATTTGTGATAATGCAAAAAATGCCTGACAAGGAACAAAAAAAACCCAACCATGAATGAAAGAGAAGGTGAAACTTGACTAAAGTACAAAAGCTAAATTCAAACCAACTCATTAAAGGTGAAAAAGATTTTTGCAGAAGCACATAGGAAACAATTTTAATGTGAAATTTAGCCCAGCTCTGTTCTTGTTGATAAATTTTGTATAAAACTGGCAAATCGACTTGGCAAACGAAAATTATTTTTAAAAATTTTTTAGGGGGTCTGTGCTCGATTACCCTATCGCCACAGGGTTGTGTCAGCAAAGAATTATTTGCCCCCGTTAGCTTCTCTCGCTGGCAGTGAGACAAATACACAAGACTTACGATTGATAGAAATAATATTAGAACTAGGAAAAAACAGTAAAAAAAAAAAGTCTTTACTCGTTTTCTTCCCAGTGCGTGCCCGTGGTGTGTGACGAGGCAGCGTTACAGGTGCGGTTCGACTTGTGCCCGTGTTCCCTGTGTAAACACAACGTGCGCCTTCACGTCCGTTCAGTAATTTGTGTGTGTTCTAGCTTAGTTTGCCCTTAATAGTGCGGAAACTCTGTGTAGCCCCTTTAAAAATGAAGCCTTGCTATATCATGAAAGTGAATGTTTTGGGGTTTTTTTGTTTTGGTTTTTTTTTTACCCCAAAGTGTTTCTTCAAGATTTGATTGCAGATTTAGTTTTTGGAATTATCGAAATCCCTTATGTGTTCCCAACGTGTAAAAACTTTGGTTTTATTAGAAGATATTACTTGAAAGAGGTTTTAAATGTAGCATTGCCCTATCCTGAACTCTTTGGTGTCTATTTTGTGACCAAACTCCTTTGTTCTTCTAATCAATTTTTATAAACACTCTTGGAAGGTTAAATTGCTTTTCGAATAACTTTGAAAAAATAGCACAGTTCACCATAGGGGGAAGTGTTACACGTTTGCATTTTTCTAAGTAGTGTGCCAAGCCTTGCACTCGAGCTAAAAATCAAGGTTTCTTAATTGACTTTGAGGGAAGCTTTCCCTCTGCTCTATATATTTGTTATATCAGGACTGAACAGCACAGGCCTGTGCCTAAAACCAAAACCAAAAAACGATATTATTTGTGTTTCTCCAGCATTGATTTTTGAGGGGAGAAAAAGGAGATCAGGTAGTAAAGCAGAAAGATTTTTCTCATTGCTTTTAAACAAAATGAAGGAATTTTATGTCATTGGGACCATTCTTTGAATACTATGCCATGTAAGGAAGGCTTTATAAGAATACCTTTAAATAAGTTATTATAAAATTTTACCTTGACATTCCATTGCTTTTATAATTTTGTTAATATTTTTTTAGTTGTTTCGTTGCTTTTTCCTCTTCGTGTACAGGCGTAACAGCTCTGGCACCCCGGAACAGTTACGCCCCAGGTCCTACGAGGCAGATGCCCGCTCCCAGAAGCCGCCGTCTCAGACAGTTACTGGTTGGCAGCGCCGCCCGCTGCACCATCGGTCGCGGAGCCTACAGCTCCCTGTCACAAGCACATTTAGCAGGGCGGGATGCAGCACAACCGCCCGTTTTGTATCTGTCTGTGGGTTAAATAAAGACTTTGGCATTCAAAGCGATCCCTCTTGGCACTCTTTCCGTAACGTTTGAGTTTACACAAACGGATCTCGAGCAAGCGGCTGTTGGACTTTCCGCTTCCTTCTACCTCCTCTCTGCTCCTGGCTCCTCGACTCCTGGGGCCAGCGAAGGCTCGCGTTGCCGAGACCGCCGGCTAGAGGTTTGCTTTCGAGTGGCCGGGAATTCATCCTGCCTGCTTTGGAGCTTGTTCTGGAAAAGAAGCGTGGATCGTGTTCTCCCTCCATACGTACCGACCGTGTAACCCCCCCCGGGAGCTCAGCTTTGTCACTCAGGTGGTGATCAGGTAGAATTTTAGTTTCTGAATCAGGAAATGTGGTTTTCAGGTGTCTTAATGAAGGCTTCTGTACCTTACTCCACAGCACTGGGGAAATAGGCTGCAGTTTTGTTACGAAGGTGAAAGAAGAGTTGTCTCACTCTTTTCCTTCTCCCCCTGTTCAACAAGAGTAAACAGCCCTGAAAAATTAACCTTTCTCATGATGTGACTCGATACATTTTAGCATTCGGGAACTTAAAAAGTTTTCTTTTATAAATTCGTCTTAAGTAACTTCTAAGGTGGCATTAAATTATGTACTTGGCCTCTTGCCCAGCACACTCTCCAAAGCTGGTACATGATCGCCAAATCTAGCATTTGTTGTTCTTCTATCACATGACCAAGCATGGAAACAATTTTCAGTTGAATATGTTAGATGTATTTTCATACAATCTAGGAAGAATAATCAAATTAAATGTCTGTTTTGTTCAATAGCTTTGTGTTCATGGTCAGTTTTTAGTTTCGGTTTGGGTTTTTGTATTTAATTGCCTGGAAAAGCAAAATATCCTGAAAGACTTATTAATGGGATTTCTTTCCACATTGTTGAGTCCCATGGCTGACTGCTTGAGAAACTTCAGCCTCTTATTAAATATTACAACTTATTCCTATTTACTTAAGAAGTTGCTAATTCTTGGGGGTTTTTTGTAAAACAGCTCTACATGACTATTTTTGCACCACTTTTTTTCATGAAAGAAAAAAAGAAGTGAAATGGTACATACTAAGCAAGACCACTCTGCCAGTGAGGTAACTGGATGTTGTTCTTTCACAGTGAAAACTTAAACATCAAGACTTCCTCAGAGACTCTGTGGAAATAATGCTTTAAACTTCTATGGACATGGTAAAAATTGCTCTTTGGCTTGTTTTCACATCATCACTTATCACAAAAATATTGATTTTTTTTTTTTATTTTTTTTTTTTTTTCAGAACAGGTTTCCCTGTTGCAGTGCTGGTTTCTGTTGCTTGTAATTTTACAGGCTTTAATGATCTTGAGCTGGAGTCATGCAGCCCTCCCCTAGTCCTTCACCTTGCGTTTGTGTAGCTGCCACTGCTCGCTCCTGCTCAGTCAGGTCTGAATGTGACTGCCTTTGGCTCTTCCAGATGTTTTTTTTCTTTAGATCTGGTTTGATACCATGGGTGGGCTCTCTCATGTCTGACCAGCAGCTACATTTTTTTTTTTTTTACAGTATTTCAGGCAATTGCTTTGATACTGAAGGATTACAGTTCTGCCGACATCCTCTGGGGCCATGCACCAGGATTGTGGCCTCTTGCTGCTCCTGTGGGAAGCTACAATTTTTTGTGAATTGAGAAACTTAATGCCTGTCTGCTAAATCAACAGCGCGAGAGAGGCCGTTGGGGAGGATGTGGGGAGCTCTGCTCTGCCCGTGGAGTTTTGGGTATGGTTAGAGGTACTATCCAAGTTGCTGCTGATCCAGATGAGAAGTACAGAGTGGTTTGGGTCAGTTGGAAGGGACCTTTAAAGATCATCTAGTTCCAACTTTCCTGCCACGGGCAGGGACACCTCCCTGTGTACCAGTTTCCAGGGAGGGAGCTTCTCCAGTGTGTCAGGGCGACTGTGAAGGACCACATAACTCTCTTCCCATCCATTTGTTCATCTGGCACAGTTGAGAGAGAACCCATATATCTTATTTATTTCTTTAAACACAGTTAACACCTCCCCTGGGAAGAGGTGAATGAGCAGCTGAGGGCAGTAACCACTTAACCCCTCACCAGCTGGGCTGCTTCAGCTGCAACAGCCCATGGAGGAGATGAATGTGAGAAGTAGCACCTGCTGCTACCTCAGTGAACGTTCAGTTAAAAGCGTACATACTTCTTTTAATAGTAGATGCTATTTTTACTAGTGCTCATCAAGCTCGTGGAGCACAGCACTGTGATGTAGGGTCACGGCCAGCTGGGACATCGGGGCTGACACAGCACACCTACTATGTGTGTGAATTTTACTGTAGGAGGAAAAGGAAGACAACAAGGAGGGAGGGTTAAGAGACCCCCAGGTGCTGATTTCATGGAGCAGAGGAAGCTGAGGGTGGCTCTGAGTGCCTGGTATGTTGGTGAGAGCTCAAGTGGCCATGAGGACCAGGTGTAGAAGGCTAAACAACACTGTGAGGAAAAAAATAATAAAAATATTACAAATAACAAGTTTAAGAGAAGGGTCAACCAGCCACACAAACACCTACACAATCTGAAACGATCCCTGTAAAATACAAATCGATCACACCAGTTTAACCAGGTGGTTAACCTGGGCTGGCTGCGCAGGAGAAAGCCTGGAGTGCCACAGCTCCGTCCAGGTACAAACCCCACGTGCTGCCCGCACAGGTGGGAGATGAATCAAGCGTCAGGGATCAGAGCAAGAACTTCACACGGGCATTTAAGCACTGGGTCTGGTACAGGCACATCTTCTGGGCGTGCAAAAATTTGTAAGGTGTCTTCTGCAGCTGCAGCACTCCACTCCGTTTGGCTCCAAAGGATCATCACAGCGTCGTGGCTTACTGGTGTGACTTGGTGGAGAGAAAACCAATTCCTGGGGCCTTTACTGGAAGTTTTAAGTTGCTTTTGTGGCTCTAGCATGAAACAAAAGGGACACGTGTCCAAGAATCGACCATTATTTAGTTGCACATGTTTTCCCACACCTGAGAGTAAGGGGAAAGCATTGAGCTCCCTTTCTTTGACTTACCCTTAAAGTAATGGTTTTGAGAATGGCAAAAAATAATTGCATATTCTTAAAAGGAAGCACCTTCATGTTAGTTCCTGCTCAGTTGGAAGTGAGTGTTGTACCGCAGGAACTTCAATAACTGGAGAAGTCAATCCTCAGTTTGTGGAGCTGACTATTGAAGAGAGAGATACAATTGCTGGTTTTGGGTTTGTTTTTTTTCTGAAGAAGGGAGAAAAAGCATTTACTTGTGAACGAGGCCAGGAACTGAAAACAGGAGGACTTTTTCCATCAGTCGATTTTAGTAGAGCAGGCAGCTGGGTTGGTTAGCACAAGAAGCCACAACTCAAAAATTGAGTTTTATTTCTCAGCACTTATTTTAGCCATACAGAAATCAGTTGCTCGTGGTTAACCATCTCGCCCATCCGCGCACACACAGGTATTGCCCCAGGCAAGAGCGAAGCGGGTAGTTGTTGCTGATGACACGGCCCAGGCTACCAGCCAGCATAGACTGGCTCCCTGTGCTCCATCCCCCCGTAACTCGTGTGTCGGCCTGAGCCTCCGGGTAGCAGAAGAGACTTTAACGATGTCTTGCTATATTCTTGCCGCCTTCTCAGAATTATTAGGAAGACAGCAAGGATTGCACCTGGAAGGTAAGGAAGGGTAGTTATTTCCAGACAGAAAAGTGTCGGCTTTACTCTGGAAGCTGCAGAGACTCATGAGAGGTTTTAATAAAATAAACCTGTAACTTGCTTTCCTACACCCATTTACTCTCCGCTCCATGAAACTTTTATTTTCCACTTGGCATCTTATCCATTGCAGATCCCACCGAAAGATCTTGTTGAGAAATGGGTTTGCTCCATGTAGCGCTTACACCGAAGCACAAGTAACTGACCTAGATTAACTTTGAGTCTAGACCGAGATCAGGACTGTCACGACAAATTACTTTTAGGTTGGGCATGGACATGGAAAAATATCAAGCACTGTGACATTCTGTTTGTTTGTTTCTGGCGGAAGCGTAATCAGGGAAATTTGATCTTAACAGAAGAGCACAAATCTGTCGCTGTGATGCAATATGGCCAGACAAATACATCCAAATTTAGGTTGCGTGAGCAGACAGTCTCACGCTAAACGGCTGATCTGTCAGACGAGCCATTAAATACTCACAGGTTTCTGTGTGGGTTGTTTCCCTCACCCCTCCTCGTAGCCAGCTCTGTGAGAGCAGGGACTTAACTGAGGAATGCTGCTCTGCACCCCTCAGACTTGTTTATCGGAAGTGCTGGTTAACGGGCCCTTGTCCCTCGTGGACAGGCTTTTCATACACTTCATTTTAATTTACTTTTTGTAATTAATACTTGCTTCAGGTGGCATCTGTTTTGGCAGATTTTTGGACTACAGCCTGGCATGAGGGGCTGTCCCAAGCCTCAGCTTGTGAGAACAACCCTTGTGTGCTTCCACCAGGACATTCAAACCCCTGGAGATGAGCAGCTGACCAGTGCTCCTAGAGCTACAGCTCCTGCAGCCCCTGCTGTCCCCTTCTCCTCCTGCCTATCCATGGAGTCCTCAAGTGCCAAAAGAGGAAGGTGATGAGAACAAGCACTGCTTTGTCACTCGAGAAGCAGCTTTGCTCCCTCTTGTTCATTGAATAACACATCTGGTTTATCCCCCCCTCTGCCTTTTAACAGCAGCTGGACTGGAGAACAGGTCTTTGGGAGGCACAGAAGTGTTGCGCTCAAAACGCAGAACCCCATGGATATGAAGCTGTAATTCCTTACCCTCCGATGACTTACTCATCTCTACGGCTTAGCAATGAAAATCTTGTGTCAGGAGAGCTGGCAGCACAAGTGGCACTTCCAGTGGGGTTTCTGTTCATCTGCCTGCACACAGGAGGCGAGTCCCTCTTCCCCACTTGCTCATCTGCCCTTGTCGCAATCCATAAGAGTTTACAGTTGCTCGTTTAGATCACAACTGTTCTCTCTGATTAAACCTCCCCCAAACTTTGATTAAAAACTACACAACTCATTGTTTTCCCTCTGCTAAGTCTGAAAATGCCTATTCAGTGTTTTGGAATGAGCACTCATGGTGTAGCTTCCAGGTGGAATAAGCTCACCCACTTATTGGCTTGCCCTAATGAGCTAATTACAGGGCACAGCATCTGGGGTGAGGGATGCTCTGCACACTCAGCAGGAGGAGGTTGTCTTTCATGCTGTTGGCTACAAGGTGCGCAACAGCATCCGTACAACCAACATCACACAGGCTGACGGTGACCCTGTCTTGCTGGATGCTGCAGCAAGAGTCACAGGGTGAAGATGCTTTTAGATAACTTGAATTCTCATAACGAAAGGAAATTGTCCTCTTTCTTACTTTCAGGCAGCCAAGAAATTCCTGGTTTGGGCTCCATACACACACCTGCTTCCCAAGGACAAACAACAAACATTCGGCATTGTGCTGGCCCTCCTTCAAAGCAAATACAGCAACATCCCTACGTACAGATGGGGAAAGGATTGCTATTTCTTAGGATCACAGAGTAGACTCAAAAAGACCTTTAAGAGTGTTGAACCCAACCACTGAGAGCAGTCAGAAAGACCTCTGTTAGAAATCCAGGTTTCCAGAAACATAAAATACACCATCCAGAGAACACCACTGGCATAACACGAATCACCCAGCTGCGGAGGGGCGGCTGGTTTTACCATAGGACAGAGGAGACCAACACCTACCTGCTGAGAAGACAGCCAGGAGAACGACCATGAGGGGAGTCAGCTGGCAGGAGTCGCCTGCCTTGTACAGGAAGATCTCCATGCAGTACTCCGGCTCGGTGCTGCCCGCGGGGCAGAAGGCGTCAGGGGGGCACTTGACCGGGTTCACGTCTGGGCTCTGCCCAAGAGAAGAAGGAACTCAGCACCAGCCAGTGGGGAAGACTGCACAAGGTAACGAGTGTGAAGGGAGGGGACGCTTCAGCATTAAAACAAACAAACAAAACAGAAAAAAAACCAAACACTGAAAGAAAACAGCCAAGAAATGAACCCGCCATCCGTCTGCCCCTGTAGTGTTACTTGGAGTAGGGTGAAGGGCAGAAGGTATCGTTACACAGTGTGTCCACACACCAAACCCTCTCATTAATGGGGACACCGTCCTCTGACCTTTCCCTGACGGCCCAAAGTGGGACCGGGCAGCTCCAAAGCCGGACTCCTGGTACCGTAACTTTAACCATCTCCCTTCCTCAGGCCTCTGTCTTCATTCAAGAAAAGGAAGGAGGCTCAGATAAAAATAGTGTTAAATGAAGTGTATTTAGCTTGTCAGGGGACTGCTGGATTGGTTAATCCAGGCTGTCACAGCAGCTGATGGAGACTCACCGGGCAGTAGTGATTTTCCGGGCACAGGTCACAGCTCTCCCTGCCCCGCTGTAATTGGTATTCTCCTGCCCTGCAGAGCTTGCACTGCTTGTCCCCGGGACCTTTGAACATACCTAAACCAGCAAATAAGCACAAAATTAAGATCAGGAACCAGACCCCCAGGTTTTTGCAATTGTGTATGGATGATTCAGCGTTCAAAGCCACAAGGAAAAAGGCCATTAAATATTTCATGTGTGTAACAAAAGCTGAGCCTGGGCTTTGCTCAGTGGCAAAGGGCAGGATGAAGAACAAACAGGGACAGAGGGACCGACTAAAAGGTATCTGGGAATCAGAGTAAGTGTGAATAGGAGTACGGTGGGAGATGGGTCGTCATGAGCTGTGGCTTTAAAGCAGAGGGGAGGCTGGAGCTGGAGGTCAGCAGCACTTCATCCTCCCTAATTCTGGATTCAAACACCTTTTCCAGATGTTTGAAACTTGCTGAGCAGAGTTTAAAGCATGGTTCAGTTTCCTAAGCTTTACGGGAATGATGGGTCATAGAAGTCCCAGGTCTCAAAGTGGCAAATGCTTTCCTGCATGTTTAAAATGTGACCTGACTACCAGAAGTCCCTGGTGCTGTCTCTGGAGAGGAGGATGGCCACCCCTCTGTGGTGGCAGGGGCAGCTGGAGCTCTGCCCTCCTGCTGACTCACCCTCTGTGGCTTGATGTCATTTAAGACATGGGTGCAAGGAGCAGAGTCATTTCCTCACTTCCCTTCATTGACTGTCCCCCTCGCCTCAGGCTCACTCTTGCAGAGGATCCCCCACCTCTCCTAGCAACTCTGTGGTCTCATCAACAAAACAACCACCACCAGCGGAGATGTGTTTTTGCTGGAACCGCATCTGAGGCTTTTGACAGCCCTGGCACAGAGGTGACCAGCCTTCCTCCGAGACCTCAGCCGTGCCGGTGTGAAGGTGAGGCATAGGCACAGCTTCCAACAGCAGGTCCTAGCAAACTAGGAAGGGTCAAAAGAATCATCCCCAGCACCTTCCCATTACATGAGGGCAATGCTTTGCTCTGCAGACATCAGCCAGGACATCTGTGCTGTCAGGGAGCTCTGAGATAGAAGTGACACGCCTCAGGAATGAATCATTCCCTCTGGTACTGAAGCTGCGGGTTCCCAGCAGGGCTCTCGCTGCCCCTCCACCCTCTGCTGCAGAAGTTACCTGCCCGGCAGGGCACACAGTCCTCCGCCGCCTCCTGAAGAGCCTCTTGCCCACCGGGGCAAGGCAGACACGCCGTGCAGCTGGTGTTGCTGGGAAGAGAGATGAGGCAGACAACACTGCAGGACAAGTACTTCCAAAATCAGCCCATCCCACCAAAGCCATCTTTCTCATGTATGCACAGACTGAAGTCTCCAGGGTCTACCAGGAGCTAAGCTTTTGCTGTTTTGTGGGTACTCATCGGGTTTCCCCAGTGTGGTTTCTCACATGTCTAGTTAGGGCTCGTCACATAATGGTATTTCTGTCCTCTCTTTGGTTGCTTATTTGCATGAAATTTGTATAAACTTGCTATCCCAGAAGTCAATTTTCCTTAGGAAACTTGGCTGGAACTGGTCACTGGGTACCGCAGGGAGTTGGGAGAGACACCTGCCACACAGCCAGGTAAGCCCTGGGTCCAGTCTTGAGGCAATTTCATAAAGGTTCAGCAAATATCTTCTGCATAACATGGGACAAATAAGCTGAAGGCGAGGCCAGAAGGCAGGCAAGTATTTACATGCCAGTTCACTTGCTTTGGAAATAAGCTCCACAACCTCTCTGCAGGCATCCCTACGCACCTGGCGCAGAGCCCATCGCAAAGTACCCACCACCTGCACCGCCACCAGGTCCGCTCCCGCAACCCTGAAGGTGATGGCTCAGCCAGGGGAATTTAGTTACTGCCTTCTGCACATCTCGACTCAGGATAAACAAACCTCAAAGCTCAGCTTAAATCCACAAAACTCAAGAGCAGTGCTCAGCTCAATCCCTGTGCCTGCGTCTGTTTGTTGTGTGCAATGCAGCCGTGTTGGCAAGGGGGGATGGCAGAGGTGGGCTGCAAGCTGGTGCTCCACCACTTCAGCCCAAGCTATTTCCACATCCAGCCAGAATCCTCCTCTCCACCACACCGTCCCTCTCTTACCAAGGCTCAGCATCAGCGTCCCTGCAGCTGAAATGCTGGTGACTTGCCTTTGGCCACTACATGGGGTCTTCTAGCTCAGTGGCTAAAAGAAAGCCATCCCTCCCTGTCTGCCTGACAGCCAGCATCACAAGTGGACTTCTTACCTGCAAAATGATCCAGGCAGGCAAGGCAGACAAAAAGCTGCATTTTGCTTGGAGCTAAAATAGCCTGAAAAAGAAAAGAGCAAGACTTCAGGGTCTTACCTCCACTGTCACCACCCCACATTGTTGTATATTTGCTCATTGTTTTACAAGCAACAAAATCAACGCTTCACAACACACCTCAGGTGGCATTTCACAGGCTAATTCAGGATGTTTGGTTTTCTATACCTCAGCCCCCCGACAGAGCAATAAAAGCTTCCTAATGACCTCTTCCATGCTGAGGGACACGTGGGGAGCTCAGGCAGATTTCCCTGCTGTCAACTCTCCATCCAAAAACCAGAGAGACAGAGAGACCTGTCAACTTTCCCAGCACAACAAGTTGAACTGGAATGAAGCTGAAATAGGAGATCCTGGGTGACCCCATAGGTCACCCCAGCCCCTCCAGGGGTTCCTCCACTGCAGGAAGTTTGGGGTGCAGCTCCTTCCCCCCCAGAAAAGGGAAGGACACAGGACCCTCCAACCAGGATGGCTCTGCTCAGGGCAGCAACCTGATGTTTGCTCTCCCTCCCTGCACTGCCAGGACCACAAAGGGCAGGAGGACACTCATAGATCCTTTTCCAGAGCGTGACAAGGAGAGAAATGCCCTGAAATGCCCATGGCTGGGGCAGGGGGACAGGCAGGACCCAGCTTGTGAGTCTCTGCCAAGCCAACAGGAATCTCTAAAGGCAGGAGAACAACACCTGGGAGTTCAAGTGGTTTTGAAAGGTGCTTGATGATGCACAACCACTGGTCACTGCCATGGGGGCACATGGAAGCTTGAAGTATCGTGGGTAAGATCTGCCTGACGCCCTTCAAACCAGATTTGCAACAAGCAGCAGAGGCTGCAGCAGGGCAGAATGAAAATAAAACAATCCTGATATCCCTGCAAGGAAAAAAAGAATTTCTGAAATTCATAATCATGTGATTTAGGGGCCACCCGCACAGACCACTCTGTGGTCCGACAGAGCGTTCAAACCTGATGAGTAAAGGGAGGGACGTGTAGCTCCCAAATTTAGCAATGAATAGCCAAGATTTAGGCATCAACCAAACATTTTGGCAGGCAGATTTTCAAAAGAACAGTTGTGCGTGTGTGAGGAGCACTTAATTTGTGTACAGAATAGCTGCTGCATTGCATGTGTTAATTGGGGTTTTGCATAAGTAAGTGCTAGACTGTTCTGAGCATGTGGTTACCCTGTGTGCGAACACACTGTACCAGGCTCCTACTGCATTAACCAGAGGCAAAGTAGCTCACTGAGAACCTATTTTTATTAATGTCTGGGGAATAAGGGGAATATTACACTTATTACTGAGACTGCAGAAGATTGCTTAACTGAAAGCAAAGGTGGTTTAGACTAATTTTTGCCATTAAAAATAGAGGCGTACTTGATTTTCCTGACACTGTCCTCCCCCTTATGCTGTAAATGAATTTCCTAAACCCTTCCTAACTTTCTGGAAGACTTTCCCTGTGGTGTTAGCATAAGCTTGTTGCAAACAGAAGCATGACTCTGAGATCTGTTCTTTTCATCGGAATAATGTCAATAACGAAACGGGAAGAGATCTGCTAATTCTATTTTTAGCCTGAACAAAATAACCTGTTTACTCTTCGGTGCTTTGAAGTTACCTGGTAATTGCACCTGGCCATGGAGGAGGCAGGGCAGAGAAGGGGAAAGCATCACAGAGCCTGATGAAAATGCATTTGGGTTGAATACAAAATCGAAGCTCACCTTTCTCACACGCTCTGCAGGCCGCAGCCCCAGACTCATTAGCGTACTGGCCAGGCGGGCAGGGAAGGCAAGCGGTGCTCCGCGTGAAGCTGGGAGGGAAGGGAGCAGAGGTGAGAGCTGGTTTAGGTCAGCCAAGCCTCTATCCACCTGAAGAGAAGAGAGCAGGGCACGACTCTTCGCTTCACAACAAGTCTAGAAACAGGGTAATTATAAAGAAGGAGTTTCAGGCAGAAAAACAACAATTTGAACTCACCTGAATGTTAAAGGCCCACTGAAAAAAAAATGAAGTTTTCTATGTTACTGACATTAGAGATGCCCTGTGCCTCTGGGCTATATGGATTCTGAATTCTAGATCTTGAAAAACATGTTGCAGCCAGATTTACTAACCTTGTTTTAAAGGCAGCCTTTTAAATCCACACTTGAAAATTGAATTGAATCAGAAAGGTGCTTGATCTTACAGCATCCACCAGCAATTTTAAAAGGAGCTGCTCCACTGTGGAAAGTCAGGTCACTTCAGAGTCAAAAAAAAAAAAAAAAGAGGCTAAACCACAGGCACTGATGTGTGAGAGTCCTGACCTTAAATAACAGGGACTGTGGAAAAGGGGTGTGATATGTTAGACCTCTGCAAGGAGGGGGAGGAAAAGGGGGAAAGGCAGAGAAAGAGGAAACCTGTTGCATTCATCGCCAGCAGAGCCAAATCCCCAGCAACAACCACAAGGGTGTAAGAATTTAACACGCTTAGGATGCTCTGGAGGAAAATAAGGACACACTCTTTAGTTCCTTCTGAAACCCCAGGGCTGAGCGAGATTTGTAGGGGGAGGGGGAAACTCCAAACAACAACAACAACAAAAACCCTGACCATCACAACCAAACCACACCGTCCATTAGAAATGTAGCAAATGCTTCACCTAAACTGATACAGAACCTGCACCTGCTCAAACCTCGGAGAGTTTGGATTCTCTAAACACCACAGAAATGTAGAATGATCCCATCGGAGCCCCGGGCAGCTGCTGTGGGGATGGCCGTGCACACCCTGGGGCCTCCGGACCCCACCTCCCCACATGCCCCCTTCTTGTGGTCCCCGCTCGGACACGTGTCAGCCCAGGCACCACTTGATGACCCCTCCTGCTCCCCGGCTCCGCGTTGTCCTTTCCAACATCCCAGAAGCAGCATCTGTGTGATGCCCTAGGGACTGACCCTGACTGGGTTTTTTAAAGCACTTTTGAGGGTAAACAAGGTAAGGCAGGTCCTCACAGAACAAACAGCAAGGGGGGGGAGCATGGAGGAAGGAGCTGGTAGCCCCTCAAACTCGAGGGCTGCTGCAAACAAAGTGCATGGGCAGGTCACAGAATGATAGAATTGTCAGGGTTGGAAGGGACCTTAAAGATCACCTAGTTCCAACTCCCCTGCCATGGGCAGGGACATCCGCCACTAAATCAGGCTGCCCAGAGCCCCATCCAGCCTGGCCTTAAAAACTTCCAGGGATGGGGCTTCCACCCCCTCTCTGGGCAACCTGTGCCAGTGTCTCACCACCCTCATGGGGAAGAACTTCTTCCTAACGTCCAATCTGAACCGATCCATCTCCAGCTTTAATCCATTCCCCCTGGTCCTATCACTACCCGACATCCTAAAAAGCCCCTCCCCAGCTTTCTTGTAGCCCCCTTGAGATACTGGAAGGCCACAGTAAGGTCTCCTTGGAGCCTTCTTTTCTGCAGACTGAACAGCCCCAACTCTCTCAGTCTGTCTCCACAGGAGAGGTGCTCCAGCCCTCTGAGCATCCTCGTGGCCCTTCTCTGGACACGCTCCATCCCCGGGGCCAGGTCTTGCTCCCTCTCCCCAGGGCTGACAGGAATGGAGCTGTGCCATGAGGAACAGCTGCCCGAGAGACAGGACCCACCGGCTGCTCGCAGCAGACATCAGATTTCCTGATGGGAAACGGCGAGAGCCGCACACGTGTGTGCCCCCACAGCTGGGGAACGCTTGTACAGCCTCCCCAGAACGAGGCAGCCCAGTGAAACTGCATGGCTGGATTTCTGGTTGGGATGTCTTGTTAGCTTTTCCACACTGTATCAGCTCAGTATATTGCTTTAGGTGCCAGCAGCTTAAGCATAATGAGATCCTTTGGAGGCAACAAAATAGGGACTGAGAAAGTAATTGGGCAAAGCATAGAGACGGAGCCAGCTGGCCACAAGTATTCTAGAGAAAAGCTGAGGAGATGAACCTACACCTTGCTCCTAAGCGTGTTCCCACCATTGCAAAAAACCCCACATATGCCCTCCTAATACATACAGGGGGCAAAAAAAATAATAAAAAAAAGCTCTCTCCCACAGAGACCTGGAGCTGCTGCTGGGAAGCGCTCAGCACCGGAATGTCCACAGCAAGGTTTCCTGGTGAGAAGAGCTTCACAGAGCTGAAGAGGAACACACCTTCACACCTCCGCTGCCCCACGGGGAGCTCATTGGAAGCACAGACCAAAGGCAGCCTGGGGCCTTCTCCAGAGGCTGCAGTGTTTGTAGCTTAGTTTAACGGGTCTGTAGCTATTTCAGCTTTGCAGTGAACGAGCTCCCTGACCTAGTTTGCCACAAAGCCCTGCAAGAAGCCTGGGAGGACATGGCCTCTTGCTGATGCCACCAAGTGCTTCGCACCGTGGATGGGTGCTGGGGCAGCGAGCCCTGAGCTGCAATTTCTCTCAGTGACACAAAACCCTGTGCTCCTCACTGAGAAACAACCCTGGCAGCACTTTTCGCATAGCTCAAATGAAGAGATTTTGCTGTGTGGGAAGTGTTTTGAGGAAAAGCATCCAACACCCAGGGGCTCAGGCACTTACTTGGCATAACGGCCCTGGGGACAAGGCAGGCACGATGGTTGCCCACTTGCAGGCTGGTAGTGGCCCAGTGGGCAGGCGGTACAGGCACTGGGGTCTACGCATGAGCCCCCCGCACAGCACGAGCAGCTCAAGGTGCCTAAATTGGACAAAAAAGTCAGGATAAGGATAAGGATTGGACTTAACCCTTCCCCCCAGGTGCTCATGAAGGCAGGTCACTGCCATGAACGCCCAAGTGTTGGGATGTAACCCCTCCAGCAAGGCAGTAATGTCAATGCTAACTACACTGCTGTGCATCATCAGCAAGTGGAAGAACAGACATAAAATGATCTAAGGTCTTAAGTCTATCAATGTGGATTTCTGGTAATTAAGATGACTGCTTTTTTCTCTTTTAATTTGAATGGCTTGAGGGTTTTTTCCTTGTTTTCCCTCAAAAAAAACCCAACAACAAAAGACAAAACCCACACCAACGTACTCCTTTAGATTACTGATAATTTGGGTTTGCAGGAAGCAAAGAGTAAAATCCCAGAGCTTGAGGATCTGTCTTAAGCAGCAACAGCTTTTCTTTGAGCACAGGTACTGCGGCATTCTCACCAGACAGGAGCTCCAGCTCCACAAAACAAATCCGAGCTGTTCAGGGGGATCATGTGGGATTTGCTGTAGCTGCACCCATCAGACCTGCACCCCACTGCTTCCAGGAACCAGCCCTTGGTGCTGCAGCAACCAAGCATGGGCAAGAGGAGAAGACCATGTGGCTGGACATGCTGTGCACAAGGAGGGTAGGAGTTACCTCCTGTCCTCTAAAGATTTTCCCTAAAGCATCAGAGCTGCTCTTATTCCTCTTCTTAGAAGTGATCTGCAGCAGGGGAAGTAACCAAAAAAGTACATGCCTTGTGTTTTGGAATTAATTTTTTTTTTAACTTGGGGTTTTTGGGACATGAGGAAGTAGTGTTTTAAAAAAAAACAACAAAACAACCAATCACGTTATAACATAAATACCTTCTGGACAAGGCAACATTATGAACTCCTGAGCACAACAGAGCTTGGTTGGGCAGTTCCTCAGGCCCAAGTGAAAAGGCAGTTTCTATAGCAGTTTCTCTTTCAAGCATTTGAGACAGATAGTTGGGAGCTGCCCTTGCCTTTGGTGCTGTTCCCCAAAACAATGTCCTCCTGCCAATGAGGCTGCACTTGTGTCACACTTTGTGCCACAACCCCGCTGCTTCTTCACCCCACCGGGAAGCCTCGGGAAGAACCATATGCCACGCAAGGCCAACAAAGGCCAAGCCTTTAACTTCAGAAAGGTGCAATGAATTAACTCCCACTCCTGCTGCCTGTCCAAGCTTCCAACATGAGAACATATGCTGGTTTCACCTCCCTTAACAAGTCACTTTTCCACCGAACATGAGAGTCAGGATGAGCAGGAACTCTTACCTTGGCTGGGAAATGTCCCTGGGGAGCAGGGGGCACAGGTTGTCACATTCACTCTGCTACAGTTCGAAGGCTTGGCCGTGGTGAGGAACGGAGGTGCTGATGGGACCCCAGGAGGTGTGGTCTTGCCTGGAGGGGACGCTGGGGCACTAGTGGATACAGCTGCTGGTTCTGTAGGTGCTTGAGAGGTGGCCATGCTGCCAGAGGTGAGGACAGTCACATCCGTGGTGGTGGGCAGAGTCTGAGCAGGCTCTTCTGTGCTTGGATCAGCAGGTGGTGCTGCTGTGGACATGGCAAGGTTTGCAGTGGTTGACACCACTCCAGCCGAGCTCGTTGCAGTGACAGCTGGGGGAGCAGAGGCCATGGTAGTGGTTGCATTGGGAGGTGCTGAGGTTGACGCAATGGTGACCTCAGTGTTGGTTGTACTGGAAGGTGCTGGGCTTGATGCAATAGTAACCTTGGTGTCGGTTGTACTGGGAGGTGCTGGGCTTGATGCAACGGTGACCTCACTGGTGACTGCACTGGAAGGTGCTGGGGTTGATGCAATGGGGGCCTGAGTAGTGGTTGTCTGGCCTAAAGCAATACCTAAGAAAAGAAAAAATGTTACTAGTGCCTAAATTACTATTTTCCCTTTAATGGAGGCTTCCCATTTTGTCCGTATTAACTGCTTAACCCGGTGTGTCCTCGCTTGACTTCTAGAAACTCCTCTCTGCCATGTTGCACTGGAGAGCGATACAGAAACAAGGAGGCAAGCACTGGCAGCATCTGAGCATCCCTGGCACAAGAGACTTATCAAGGAAATAAATTAGTGGGTCCACGAGGCCACAACTCATGTCCAGGAGGTCTGGCTCTCACAGATAAAAGGGCGTGAGAATTGTCCAAAATGCTCAATTTTGTTAGTGACAGTTCCTCGAGAGATTTCACCCCAAGATCTCATGACAACCCGATTTAAGACGCTTGTCAAGTAGCTGGCTGGTTTATCCCATCTCTGCTAAAGGGATCAGCAAAGAGAAGTCATGGGTTTGGGATTTTGTTTTAAGCCCTTCTGGAGATACATCCAGTAACAAGAATGGAACCCTCAGGCCAAGACTTGCTTTGATTCCAAAATCCCCCCATCAGAGTCGGGGCAGCTCTAATCTCCAGAGGAAAGGGGTACTACTGCAGCTCAGGTTGTTTTGCTGTGACACCCCGCCTCCTGCTGAAAGCCTTCTGTTGGCACACCAGCACAGGGCTTGTCTCCCAGCCTCTGAACACAGGAGAGACCCATAAAACTCAACATGAAAAGTAGCAAGCTAGTTTAAATTTAGCAGTGTGGTACTGAGCAAAGCAAAAACAAAATAGCCGGCTCCTGCCGCAGCAGCTGTCGCATCGGCTTGGGTCAGAAACGCAGGGCAGGGATTTACTCCGAAATAGCTGCAGCTTCTGAAAACATCCAGCTTCTCCCAGCCTCAGTGTGTGACCATGGCTGGTAACAGGGCATTTAGAATCGTAGAATCATAGAATCATTCAGGTTGGAAAAGACTCCTGGGATCATCAAGTCCGACCATTAACCTTACTCCAACAAATTTCACCCCTAAACCATATCCCCCAACACCACAGCTAAATGATCTCTAAACACGTCCAGGGATGGTGACTCAACCACCTGCCTGAGCAGCCTATTCCAATGTCTGACTACTCTTCCTGTGAATTTTTTTTTTCTAATTTACATGTTCTTCCGTGCGGCACACATCTGCTAAGCCACTGCAGCAGGGGGGGCTGCTGAAATCGAGTGGCCCTTAGCAGAGGAAGTAAAAGGACTATTTTAAGAAATTGCTTTATTGGTGTCCAGGAGCCCAAGGACACCAGACAGCAGGATGGGGATGAGAAAGGGCACAAGCAGGATGAGAAGCTGAGTACTCAGAAGGGCAGCGCCATCAAATGGTTGCAGACCCACGGGTCCCTGCAGGCTTTTTCCCAAGCATGATTCTCCCCCAGACTTTGATTTCTCTCTCAATTTTGGCTGCACAATGCAAGGCTGGGCACCACGGGTACCAGGGGTTAGCACCGCCATGGTATAAACACCACCACCACACAGACCAAGCTGACCTATAACTCTAGATTTCTAAAGCAAGATCAGGGTACTGAACAAAAGGGCCCTTACAAAGCTGCAATCACATGGAGAGAGCTCATTGGAGCACTCCTTCCTGGGCCATACTGCCTTCTTTGTACGCCACAGAGTGCAAAAACCCATCCTTCTGTCACCGTTGAGCAAAGCAGCAGATGAGCACGCAGCCGTCTGGGCCACTGCCCACACTTTCTCACTGCAGACTCCAAAACAGAGACATTGAATTTAACAGCGATCGTTTTGTGGCACATTTGTTTGCCCTAGGCCCAAATCCAAGTGATCTGGAGATGCAAGTGCTGGCCTTAAGTAGGGAGGGCAGCTCTACAGCACCCACAGAAGACACAGGTACCTCGGCCACGCTCTGACCCAAGGTGGAAATGCAGTTTCTCACGTCCAACTCACCCGCTTGAAGGGCTGAAGTCAGTCTGCTTCTCTTTCCCCACGTCTGGCAACAAGCCGAGCCAATCCTGAGTTTTACTAAGCTAATCTCAAAGCAAACATTAGCAGTAAGTCAAGGGCACCATCGAGTTCTGGGAAAAACTCACAGAAAGACCCCTGGGATCAAAGTCCGATCTCCCATGGGGAAGCCTCTTCCCAACACTTGCTCGACTCTGCCAGCCAGGGACACCACAGGGGATTCAATCACCTTGGTCTGCCTGCAACTGGATGGATCCTGTTGTTTGTGGGTTTTAAAAAATATGTCTTTTTAGTTGAATATTGCCTCTTTATAAGCTTTCCTTGGTTGGTTCTGGCGTTACTCAGTGGTACTGTTCCGATAGATTTTTTTAAAAAAATTGAAAATATAGAATCATAATGTTAGTAAAAATAGCCACTAAAAAGTTGCTCAAAAATCCTTAGCAGCTGTCAATAGCCTTCAGTAGTTGTTGTAGTTCATAAATTCATTTAAACAACTTCTGGTGCAAAAAAAAAAAAAAAAATAAGCAGGCAAGCTGGAAAAGTAATTCTGAGCATCTAGTAAAAATGGGTGATGTTTTGTTTTACCAATTATAGTATCACAAGTGTGAAAAACCAATAAACAACGTTAGCTGCATCAGACCGTTTTCTTTGCTGCACTATAGACACTGGGGAGCAGCAATTTTGCTTTCTGGAGACTTTATCTTTCTTGAGGGCACTGTGAATCAACAGAAGTACCTCCAGGGATACTTTGAGGATGGGTCATTTTGTGAGATGCTTCATTCCAAGAACCTTGAAGATGTCAGGGAAGGTTACTGAACTCTTAACTACAGAGCTAACCCTTCCTGATTCAGAAGACGGGCAGCTCTGCCGACCCGTCAGGCACACGGGCACTGGCTGGGATCTCACCAAACACAGAAGTAGGCTGGACACTCCCTTATTATTTCTTCCCTCCTTGCACAGCCCCACAGCCTGCCCTTCCGAAAGGCGAATCCTTTGAGCCAAAAAAAACATGACCAAGACAACTGTTACGGGATCCAGGGGAAGATAATCACCCCCTCGGGTGAATTGAACAGATAAAATAATTGGCTCCTGATACGGAGTTTCCCCCAAACCGTTTAATTTCAGGAGAGCGCCAGACTGCAGCTCATACCTTGTTACATGGTCGGGCTGATCTGGACACACACAGAGAAGATGAGGCTCGGCAGGAAAACGAGTTTTGCCCCTTGCCAAGGAGCTCTGTGTGATCTGAATGGTTCAGGCGGGGCTGATGGGTTCATACTCCCAAAAGGGAGGTGGCCGCAGGGCCCCCAGCAGCTCCCCAGATGCAGGTGGGCTCTGGTGAGAAGGGAGCAGGGCAGCACCTCGCCCCAAGGAGCCTCCAAGCTGCACATGGCCAGCTTTGCCTTGGAAGGTACATGACCTGAAGTGCAACAAGTTTTGCAGATCACACATAGCAAAAATACCAAGTATAAGAAAGTAGATTTTTTTTTTTCCCCCCATTATTGGTAAGTAGTACATAAGGATGAGGAGAACAAGAAGAGGAACAGAGAGAGGCATGATTAGAAAAAATATTCAGGCAGTTTTATACACGCTCTTTGTCTTATAAAGACCCAGTTACCAAAACACCACAAGAAGGTGAACATACTGGGGCATCCTCTTCCCTGGAGTTTAAGATAAATCCTCAGTATCATAGAAGGCCAATGGTTCAGGTTGGAAGGCACCTTAAAGATTATCCAGTTCCAACCCCCTGCCATGCGCAGGATGACCTTGCACTAGATCAGGTTGCTCAAAGCCACATCCAAACCATGCAGAAAAATAGGACTTTATTTTCCTATCTTCCTTTTTTTTTTTTTTGTGTTTCTTTTAAAAGCAAGTTTTTACAGTTACCATATTAAGCCTGCTTCCAACATTATGTATCTTTCAACACTTCCTTCCTCCCCCCTTCCTCTTGCCCTGCCCTTCTGCAGCACCCTGAGCGGGTGAAGCGCGGTGCTTCCACAAGTCCACTCCAGCTTCACCCACCTCTGTGCTCAGCCAGCGAAGAGAAATCGCTTCAGGAGGACTCACCTGTTAAACATGCCGTGGTTAAGCTCCAAAGCAGAGGAGATGGCCAGGCAGTCATTTTTCCCCAAGGAGTAACACAGTTTGTCAGAAGCCAAGACCAGCAGCAAATCTCCTACACCCAACTGTTTCTTCTCCTCTGGTTTTGTGCCCGATATCGTCACTTGACTCCGATCATGTGGCTCTGTCAAGTCAACCTTCTCCCAACAAAGGGGAGTTTTATACTCAGAGGCTGCAACAGGTCTTAAGATGTTACCAGCCTTCTCAAAGCGTAGTGCAAACTAAACACTGAGCAGAAGAGCAAATCTAAGTCTCTTCTTGTGGCACGCAGAAATACCTACGAGAGAAGCGTCCAGGAGGAAGCGATGGGCTTGCAGAGAGGAAAGGGCAGAGCTGCGCAGGAGCCCTGTGCCTGGCTGCTGGCCAGCCCCCCGTGACCTCGTCAAGTGAAAGGATTTCATTTTTTAGACACCCAGGATTTCCTGCAAGAATTAAAACCGAGAAAAACAGCCCCAGAAGAGTCCGCAGCTCAAAGCAGCTTCCATTTTAACCGAGACTAAGCACGCCCTGTTCATAATTCACTCAGTGGTGAGCACAGAGCTTTCTCACTGGTGTTTAAGCCCCTCCTCACTGCCCTCGAGGTTTCAGACTCGATGCATCAAGTTGCTGTGATCAGGATCAAACTCAATGATCCTGACGATGATTTTGAGGTGAGGGCATTAAGTTTGTCAAGGTCCCATTGGGTTTTCTGCACGTTACCAGGTGCCTATCCTGCTTGCTGTTTGTGTCCTGAGGCCAGGTCCTCCTGCCTCTGCTGCCTGAGTACAAGATGTCTCCGTGATTTCCTCATGGCTTTGCAGCCCTACTTTGAAAGATTTCCACCCCCTTCCCTCTGCCCCAGCAGTTAGCAACAGCATTGCCCAGCCTTCACCGTAATAGAGGATTTCCTTTTGCATAACAGCCGAACGCCACATCTGCCCCTACATTCAGGGAACAGCCGCCTACTCACATAGGACTGTGGATGCTCCACGTGCAGAGCAACCCCAGCCACATGTTCAGTGAGCAGATCCAGCACCATCACGCGCTGCCCACGTCCAAGATCCTCCACGTGGCTTGACGGAGTGAGCCAAGAGCCAGCGTGCTCTAACCCCAACCCTCAAGCTTTCCTCACAGTGACTCGGGTAGGGTCAGCACGGCATCACACGTAGTGCCCCGACAGCTCCGTGCTGCACGTGTGGTTGCTCCCCTTGTTGCACGGCTACTGCATGAACCAGGAGGTTGCCCAAGGGAAGGTTCTCCTGCAACCCCTGCCCGCGCAGCCCAGCAACACTTCCTGCATGAGCTGCACAGCCTCTGCCATGGGAGATGCAAGCACTCACCAGTCCCTGTTCAAGGATCTTCTCTCTGGTACCTGCAGCTCTGCCAGGGACACACTCTTGCGGTCCTGTCTCCAGCAGCAACAGTCTGTTGATCCTAACATGCCTCATGATGGCTGCAAGGAGACTGGGGAGCCTCTTTGACTCATGTATCAGCAGTTTAGGTGGGTAATGGTCAGTCAGCAGTCAGCTGGCTTCCCACTGTCACGTATAACCTTAGCCTTACTGCTAAGCAAGGAAAATGTCAGACTTGAGGACACAGCACCAGGCCCCATGCTCAGCCCCTTGCAGAGATGCCACCCAACAGCTCGGGGCAAGGCAGCAGTGAAGGACTGCCCTCTCCCTGAGGGCAGATGGGCTCTCAGTGTGACACTTCTCACCTTGGGTTTATACATTTCACAAGTTTCTGTGCAGGAGGTTTGACCTCAGTCTGTGTAAGTTTGTCCACGGGCTGAGGATCTGCAGTGGTTGGACAACTTCTGCGTAAGCACCATTTCAGGATGAAGCAGCCCTGTGCACCAATAAAACGCTGTTGGCAACTATCCAGTGAGATTTATTCTATCAGAGGAGCTAGTAGCAAATCAGTCCCCTCCATATCACAAACTGCACCCCTTGTTGTTGAGGAGCCTTCCCTCCACCCCCAAGTCCCAGGAGCAAGTCGTACGGTTCCTAAACAGCTACAGCACACTGGTAAATACTAAAGAACTGGACACCAACCACTGTGACTGTACTTTCACTTGCAAGTTTCAGCCTGGCACATGGAAGAGAAAAGGAAATTGTATCTTAAATCCCTTCCCATGCCTCTAAACTCTCCCTTTTCAGAAAAGCTGAGAGGTGAGGCAGGATGCTTTCTTCTCAGTTGTCTTAGCAACTGGGCAAGTTGGAAATAGTCTTCTGACAGGAAAAGTCTGATGCCACTTTAGGGCAGAGAAATACAAATAGTTTAATTTATATAAACTCCCGACTTGCCCTGGCTTGTCTCAGTTGAGATTAAATGCTTTTGCTAGTTGGTTCACAGAGAATAAAAACCAGTGTCATGGCTGATCAAAAGCAATGTCCTAAGCTGGCAGAGGGCCCTCTTCTTGTCAGTTCAGTTGCTCTTCCACAGGTGGTGAACCTTCTGTCCCCAAGTAAGTCGAGCACTGCCCTTCACCCTCAACACTTGCATGGCTCCTTACAGGGCACAGGCAGCAGTGGTGACATTTCTCCCAAGAACACGGCGTCCAGTTCACACAGTAAGATGTTTATAACATGTCTCATGCATTGCTTGGCCTATGGGCCACCACAGGACTGCACATCAATTGTCTGCAAGCCACCTGGGTGCTCGATTTCAGAGAGACCTGTCTGTTTACCAGGAGAGCTCCTTATTTAATAAGGAACACTGAGCAGAAAGTGTCTTTCAGACACCAAACCTCTTCATGTCAATCATGACCTGCTGTCACCTCAGCTTTTGTTACCTGGGACATGATGCAGCAGTGGGGGTGAAAATCACTGTCATCTACACTGAAGCTAGTGAAAAGGACAGGAATACATGACCTGAGAGCAGATGGACATATCCATCAGCCTGGAAATGGTAACAGTCACTGGGTGAATCTCTAAGGTCAGAAAGTCCCGATTAACTGTCAGCAGATGGGAGCATAAAGATCATTTTTAGGCTCTTCCTATGACTATCCACGCCACTCCTGTCACTGCTTGGGTTCTGCACTTAACAGACACTTCTAGTGCCAAATGACTGTCCTGCTCCAAGCCGAGCAAGCTCCTGAAGAACTATGTTGTTCCCATTACACACGGTGCCTGGTGTTCTGCATCCAGCGGTTGGACAAGACTATGGTTCTTCAGCAGCTTGTTCTGGATTTGTACCCTACCTGGGGGGCTGGGCTGCAGCTATAGCCTGGGAAAGAGCAAGATGTTCAGACAAACTGCACTCTGGCTTCTGACAGGTGCCTTTCTTCAAAAACCATTTGTCCTCAGGCAACACAGCTTGCAAGTCATACCAAAATCTGGCTGCGTGTAGAAGAGGTATGAGCCAGCAGGTACCACTTCCTGCTTTGCAGACAAAAAAAAAAATTAATAAAAAAGCACTGCAGCACTCCTGACACTCATGGGATGCACTGCCCCAGGGGCTGGGTTGGGAAGCAACTGGGAATCCAGACCACCCTTTCAGGTGCAAGGTTCTTCCACGTCCCAGGTACCTAAATTGACTCTCATAAACAAGCAAAGAAGCTCAGACTTCAGGAACACTGGTCCAACAGCCAGTCTGCAAGTCAGCAGATGCAGCTCACCCTCCGAGTGCTCTTCAGTAGCTCACCTGCAAAATCATTATGAACATATGCAGCAGATGAGCCTCCCAATCTGGAGGACCTTTGCTACAGAATTATGACCAGACTCCTCAATAGCTGTAGGTCAACCTTGAACTCAGTGAGCAGGAAGGAGGCAACCACAAGTTTCCTTCATTTTAGGTAAGGGAAAAAGTTCTGCCATCCTGTGCTGCTCCTGAATGATACTGGAACCAGCTCTGTGCCTAAGAAGGTGGCCAAGACACATCTACACAGGTGAGAGAAAAGCAAGCCCAAGGTTTCAGTACTCCTGAAGGAACAAGTTTTTGTGCTCTGACCAGATGCTAAAATCTGTACCTGACCAAATGGCCACACGATGGCACCACAGCTTTGGGGAGTGAGAACACATCAGCATTTCAGAGTCAAGACCAAAACTCTCTTAAAAAAACAAACAAACAAAACAACCCACAACCCCACAAAAAAAAGAAATCCCAAACAAACAAAAAGGTGCCACTCTTCTCAAACTGCACCAGCAGGGACTTCCATGATCAGTGTTGTGTAGATGGAATAACAAAACCCAAAGGTGAGCAGAAGGAATTTAAGTTATAAAAAGAGTTAGTACAGTCACTTTGAAACAAATAACTCCAACCTCTTCTTTTTAATTGTTTCTTCTGCACTCAGATTTAGAAAGAATAATAAGAATTTGGGGGGGCAATGAGAGCCAAAGGAAAGCAGGAAAGGTGTGGTACTGCAGAGATCTGATGGTTTATCCCACCATGACAATGTATAAACTGACACCACAAGTTTGTTTTCTTAGAAGTAGCACTGAACATTTCATTATTAATTAGTTCATCAGTTAAAAGAAGGTCTTAAAGCATAAAGAACTCCGAAATGGACTAGTGTGTCTTGGACTTAGTGTTAAGGATGCAGGTCAAACACATTTAGCACTCTAGGCAAAGCACTACATCAGCTGCCTTGGAGCAGCACACACAGGAAAAAAAAAAGTACAATTTAATGAAATCAAAGTAAAAGGGAGTAAGTGTGTTATCTGAAATGCAGCTCTCCAGGATCAGACACAGGTGAGGAACTAAGAGCATTACCAAGACAGAAAGGTCTCTCATCAGCAGCTGGAGACTGATGACAGGACAAGGGGCAATGGGTACAAGCTGGAACATAGGAGGTTCCATAAAAATATTAGAAAAAACTTTTTCACTGTGAGGGTTCCAGAGCACTGGAACAGGCTGTTCGGGGAGGTTGTGGAGTCTCCTTCTCTGGAGGTGATCCTGCTCTGGCAGGGGGCTTGGACTGGATGATCTTTGGAGGTCCCTTCTGGCCCCTGGAGTTCTGTGATTCTGTGACACCTTGCCCATGCTCTTGCTGGTCCCATGGGGATTTAAACCCCCAAACACTCAAACTGAAGACGCCGGGTTTTCAAGCAGCGGCTCCCAGGGAATGCCAATCCCCTGCCTCCTTCATGAACTGGCAGCACACGTGACAGTACGGGGCCTCCCACATCACTCCAGCTCTACTGAACTCAGACCATGACCCAGAACAAGGGACTCTGCAGAAGTGGAGACGCATCTGTCAATACATAGCTCAGAAAATCTCAAGGTAAGGCACCTTGTATTTTTCTTCAAGTCACTGCTCATATACATATATATATATATATTCGTTCTGTGGGCAGTTTTCAGCCATCAAAGAAACCCCAACAAAGCAGCCCAGAGAACTGCTCTGGTGACACCGCTTACCTCTGAGCATGTCTACAGCTCCAATTATTAGTGCCCCAGGCCTCACACTTCAGGAATGCTGGCAGGGCAGCTGCTGGTCTGTAACAGAGCAAACCAAAACACCTCAGGGAGGGGATTCCACAGGCACTGTATCATAGAAGACCCAGAAAATAAAATCTGTTTATAACTCACTGGAACAGCTTTTAACATACATCACTAAGGTCTTTGCAGAACAGAGACCAAAATTTCCAAAAGAGTTATGCTCTACTCAGAAGAGGAGAAAGATTTAAAATCCAGCACAGGCAGTGCTGTTTCTGCTGTCAGTGCCTGTAGCATTTAGAGGAGGGAAGGAGGAAATGCAGCCTGGGTCTTACCTATCCAACAGCTCTGGACCAATGCAGGTGACCACAAAATATTAGCACAAGCAAGATCAGTAATAAGAGCTTGTGTCTCCAGCTCTCCTGCATGAAGAAAGAGCCAATAACAAAATAAATTTTACTGAAATACAAAGAGTAAAAATAAGAGATACTATGAACTTCAATGATATCAAATGACAGATCAGACACTAGAGCCAAACCTACATGCTACTAAGGGTTTGAATCAATTGCTTTTAAAGAAATGCTTTTCTGTTGCTTGTGACATTTCTACAAGGAAGGAGTAAGTGTATTTTAATATCAGATGCTACGCAGAAACCATGTTCTGGGATTCAGATGAAGGAAACTCCCCAAGTTCCTCAGCAGAAGGTCTGGTATCGTGCAAGTGTCTTGAAACAGCAGGTTCTGAAAACAGTTACCTCACCTACTTTAGAACAATTACTTTTTTGCTTCTTGCCTTATTTTTCCTTTCCTGCTCTCAGAAGAACCCACCCATGCACACCTTCATGCACAGGGGCAGGAAGAAGAATGAAGTGCGAGATGTTTTAAGCTCTGTCTAAAGGCATTAAGAACACAGGACAGCTTTACGACAGTATCTGACACTACTTTGTCTGAGGTTTAAGAGATCAACAATTGGTCAATCGTCAGTCACAGTAGTTAGTATTAGAGGTGCACCCTAGCCATTGAAGTGTGCTTGTACCAGCTACGCCTGACCAAAAAGTCTGGTGATAAGAGATTGCTAAAACTAAATGGGTTTGATTCTGCAAAGGCCATTCCCAGGAGCCAGGCAAACTGGCACACAACTGTTCACATGACAGGTACCAGTGAGTTGCTCATCTGGGCACCAGGAATTCTCTCCGACAGAGCAAGTGCCCTGTAAAGGTAACAAGCAAAATGTGCTTGTCAATCTATTCTCAAATCTTCGTCCTCAACATTCTACCAGAGCAGTTGACCTGGAACAAAATTCCCTTCCCAGCTATTTGATAAGGTCAATTTGACATAGAAAAGAAAAGCCTCAAGACTGTGTCTGGCACTGCAACAGCACAGGCAAGTGTAACGGAGCCACATCATGTAGTACAGGCAAGAAAATTGGACTGAGGCCACCCACACACAATGTTGAGTTATATGGATGCGTATCACAGGATAAACTACACCATAGAAACAGTATGTCTGAGCGTGAAAACAGCTTCTGAAAAGTACCACCAAACCCAAACCAAAGCACATGCACTCTCCACCGCTCTCAAACTGAGAGAAGCCACTAGTGCTGTAATTCAGCTTAAGGTGTTAAAAAAAACAAAAATAAGGGTTTGTTCTACACTTTCACACTGTGTGGGCCATCCTCAGAACCTGTGCATGTCCTACCTTCCTCAGAACATCAGGCCTAGGCTGTGACTTGAATGCTTCAGTATATGCACACCCACACATTGTGGAGACACATCACCCATGGTTAATCAGCTTTCAGTAAACCTGTCCAGAAAGCAAGAGCAGGTATTTTGGCAAACCTTCTACTCACAAATATTCTAACCAGCAAAACTAGCATATGTCAGCTTGGAAATGTCCGCTTTGCAGTGCGTCTACAGAAGCAATGTGACATAAAGTTAAAATGGATACACGTGATCGTGCAATGTGGCTGCTTGGTCCCAAGCTAGAGGTACTCATCACCAAACCAACTGCTAGTAAAATACACAACTTGACTATTAAGAAGAGTATCAGTCAGTTTCCTTAGAAAATCTAAATTTTTATTATACATACTGTATTACACTGAAAATACGTACCCAAAGACAGAATATTTTGAATTTACAACTGTACAAAAAACAATAGAAAACATATGGGCTATGCTGTAGATGTAACATTTTACAAAATGACAGCTCTTGTTAAAGGCACCAGATTCCCAGAGGGCTCTGGCTTAACATTTATTTAGTCTCTTTTTCCAGTCAGATCTTACTATGAAAATGCGATTCACTCAAACTGTATCATGTCAAAGACTTGAGCAGTCTGCGCTTTGATACAGCTCAGTGAGAGAAGTGACCAATTCCACACAGAGATGTCAAGCAACTACCAAAGGCTCCTCCCCATTGCATCCAGCATACTAGGGTTTTGCAACCCGGAGATTAAATGACAAAGCTACCAGTGAAAATCAAGTTAATCCACAAAATATTGGCCCAATACTAGAGCGTTAACCACACTAAGCCTAGACTGTTGTGTATGGAAATAGCTACAGAGCACTAGAGAAGGAAAACAATGTTCTGTCAAAAAAGGAAGATGGAATCTACAATCAGAACTCCTGCTCAGCATCCTCCTTGAGCTCACCTTCTTCATTTACACTCTCTGCATTCTTTCTGGTCCTCACAGCACTCATTAAATAAAAAGTAGCCTAAAGAAACCCAGCACTCTGCTGCAGGACAAGTCGTTAAAGAAGTCTCGGGATGCAAGTACACACTCTCTCTCCCCAAGGAATAAGAAGTTTGTACAGGGAAAACATGCCGTTTCCATTGCTGCTTTCTTCAGTATCCCGTGCTTTAAAAATTGAGCTAATTCATATCACACCTAGGCTTGCACAGACAGGTGCTTCTTCACAAGCAAGGGTAAGAGAAGCCGGGACATCCTGCCTTGCTGAGGTGCACTAACACATTTCAGAAGTTTGGGCTTTCCCAAAATTTCATGCTTGGATAAAGGGAAAGAGGAAAGGAAAGCTTTGAGAAAACTCTGAACTACCTCTCTGGTCAATTTGTCAGTACACTTGCACATCAATCTGGAGTCAACAAACGTTTTGGTTTAATCTTACAGCACACATTGAGCCTCACTGAACAGAGCCCAGCTAACACCCAGGTGACTGAACACTCAGGACAAAAAAATCCTAAGTTCCAGGGCCATATTTTGTTCTCTATGCAACAATTCCACTATACTAGAATTTAAATCTTGATCTTGCACTTTCTGAATTGTCTGGGATTATCCCTACTTTTAGGCCACTGGTTCAATTATTTCACTCTCTGACCCAAAGAGCTCTATGTAGTTTTACTTCCTATCCTTTTAACAATGTTGCAAGAACCCCCCTTTTTTTAGGCATTAAACCTACAAGCTTTCTAGATTCACAGATCAAGTAGAAGAAATGCTCTGGTATTGAGGGTCATAAAGTCACTTAGAAATAAGTTATTTTTGCAGTGTTAAATGGTCTCATCCTAAGGACATAACGGAATTAAAAATATCCTATGCTTCTATTTAAAATTTCAATTTATTGCATATGACTGACTTTAGACAAACGGGCCTGGAGACCAACTTTATTACGCAGCAATACAAGCAGCAGCACGGTTAAGCTCGCTGCATACCACTGCACTCAGAAGACTCCACCTCGTCCTAGAAGGGCTTCTTGAAGAGGAGAGGGACAGCTGCTGCCCTCCCAACAGCACAGGTCTGAGACACAGACATCTGCAGACTAAGGAAGTGCAGCGAGGGACCCCCAAAAGAGCCATCACACAGCAGCTCCTGATCACTACTGAACTGCAAACAGCCTTGCATCAACAATTTACAACAACAGTACACGCCCCTCAAGTCAGACAACAGTTTAAAAGCTCGTTCTTAAAAATTGTATTTGGTACTTGCAGCTTATCTAACAAGCAGGAACAGTTAAGACAGAAGTACCATACATGTTTACAGAAAACTGGTCGTCACAAGAAAACTTTAAAAAATCTGAATGCAGACAAGAAAAGGAATGTCACCTTTCTTTAAACCTTTCTTTTAAAAGATGAACGCTTTCAAATTCTATTGTTAGCCCTTACTGTGTAACATACTATAATCAAATAATTTATAACCATGAAAATGCATTCTACTGAATTCCTAAAAGCTAAAACCCACTACTCATCCTCACTTGTCAGGCTGGTTTCTAGCTGTTTAAAAAAAAAACAAAAGCAATCAGAATCACAACTACATTGTTTCTGAAATGGGGTAATTACGTGGAAGAGAGTCCTCAGTGTGACAGTTATATATGAGTAACTTTCACACTAACACATGCACAACACTCCGTAATGGTAGCTGGTACCATCAAACAACTTGCCCACCTCAGGAGCTAGAACATCCCATATGTTTGTTTAAATAAAGTTGAGAAATCTACACTTTTGGTCACATTTTAAAACACTGTAGAATACAGTTTTTTCTCACTACTTATACTTGCCCTGCCCTGTTGGATAATTTGTTTGAAAAACTAAAAATGCAGTAAGAATTCCCCAATACAAGAAGACTAATTAATCGTCTAAATGTCTTTGCTAGTATATAAATGTACTTATGGGATTTGGTCTGCTTTCTTTTCAGGAAAAAAAAATAAAATCTAATTTTGTCCTAAAGAGTTCCAATTTAACATGAACCTCCAGTCAGCCCAAGGTACCTCCTCAGCACCAACCAACCACTGTGTTACTCATCCTTGTATTTCTTCCTTTTAAGCACCATTCCCAACCAGGTGCAGCTCTATAAGTACTGGCAGAAACCAGACGTAGAATTCAAGTCTCCCTCAAATGATGACACCACCTTCAAAGGATGAATCCTGAACTATGTACATAAGCTCTCTCAATAAATGCAAGCTTTATTTGTACTATTAAAGCCACATTACACCAGTGGTGTGAACACAGTTATAAAGATAAAAATGTGCTTCTACTAGAAGGGAACAAGTATAAGGCACATTTATATGCCAGTATAATTGTGGCCACATTAACGATTATACTGATAAAACTACACTGGAAAGAACCACAGCTACAGTCATTCAAAACTTTTTGGATCAGGGCTTGGCAATCAAACACGTTACGACTCTCAACCAAGCAGAAATTAACACTGCCTGAAGACAACAAATCTTGCCAACCATCTGTATTCAGATGTGTCACTCAACCATTTTTAAACTAAGCTGCAATTTGTCCTGAGACGTAATAGTGCCACCTCCTCCCAGGTAAGTTATGCTGTTCCAAGGGCTTGCTACACAAGAGCTGCACGACAGCTTCTACCCCAGGACTTACACAGCAATGAGCTATCCTCTCCATGCAGCAACAAGCAACAAGCCACCATCACCTTTTTTTTTTTTCCTTAATTTTGATGTTTCTTTCTTCAGAAAGCTACAGTACTCAGTTTCCTCTCAATCTCAAATAAAGTCAAACACCGATTAATGCATGGCAGGCACAGACATTGACAATACAGCAAGTTAACAAAGCTGCTTGACCTCACCCTATGACCCTAGCATAAATAAGCTAAACATACAGTGGGTGCCACCAGACACTGGACATCTACCACCTGCAATATTTAGTTATACTGCAGCTGAATTACAAAATAATCAAGCACCAACCTCTGGTGCTTTAAATGTCCATTCTTACAATAGAATCCATGTAGCCAAAGAGAATATTTTTTACAATAAATATCTGTGCCCCTGTTCAATGGTAAACCGTGAATGACTGCAGTAGTCTTCTCTTCTGTACTCAGAAGTAAACTGCTTCCATCTGTAATCTTTCAGTCGTGATCTCCTTTTGCAGCGTCTTGAACTGTAGGAAAATAAAAACACACCAACAACTTTCCCCCCTAAGATCACCTTTCCCTCTCCCAAGATTAAAAAAAAAAAACAACCAACTAAAACACACACAAAAAAAGCGCGAGTTTGACACCATCTTCTGTGTTAACTGAGCCCAGACAGGCTGAAGAGCCACAATTTCTACTCTGGAGGGTAATAAGAAAATGTACAAAATGGCATTCGCATGTACAGTTGACATACTCTATGAGCTGGTTGACTCTAAGCTTGATTTGGTCCAGTCTGCTGCTGCCGCATCTCTTAGGAAACATTGGTTATAGGTTTGTACTTCTTGAATCTGGTCCATTCACCAGTGGCATAGTTCATCTCAAAGACCGTATCAACCAACATAGTGGTGCTGCCAGTGCCATCTGCTTTTGGTAAATCTTCTGTATGCTCACTAAGCTTGATTTGGATGATGTCACCTTGCTCTTGGCAAGGATTCTCTGTGAAAACAATAGAAACAGATGATTCACTTCAATGCTGTATTATACAAAGGAAAGAGCACTTGACTGAGATTTGCTGGGGAAAAAAAAACCCACCGAAAATAAACCACCACCACAACCACAAACCCACTCCAAACCCAAGTGATCAAGTAATGCCCCTAGCACACATCGCCACCTCCCTCCGTACATTACAGACTGTTTTAAGGACAACAAAACAAACAGGGGAGTAAAGTATGCCAGTGTAATTAATTTTGTCATACAAGAAGATCATATTTAAGTGGCAGTTAACAAACTTGAACTACCAGAGTTACTTTATTTGGGATACATTTTGCAGTTAAAAGCCTCGACAATTTTCAGCTGTTCTAGAAGGCCAAACAGCTTCACTGAAATGTGACAGCAGAAGCATTAAATGTTACATTTCAAGGTACCAAAGCTCAAAAATATGAGTTGGCAGTTATTTACCCAGCCTTCAGAAGGTGCTAACATTATTACTGAAGGAATTAATAATGTTATATACTTATATATATATATGCACATATGTTTATATAGATAAGAAACACACACACTTTCAGACTATTTTACCTTGCATTACAAATAACTGTCCATGCTGGTACTAAAGTACACTCTCCTACTGTAATTCAAAGTAGCATCTAGTACTAAGAGCACCATCATTAATGCATGACACACAAAACTTTCTTAAAGCCCAGAGATCATCACAGTAACTCTACCCTGGTCATCCTCAATAATGTATTACACTAATCCAAACACAAGAGCCACATTTAGGCTCCTGCACTCCAGTGATAAGAGCTTCAAATACCAAATTAGAAAGCAGAGCTAGTGCAGATGATAGAGTTCAATTAAGGACTCTTAAGTTCCTTCTCATCTTACATCTGATAATCTCCTGGGCAAAATAGCCTTGGTCCAACAAGGCCAATATGAGAGGATTTAGCTATGAGACACCTTATCTCCCCGTGATTCACAGCACCTGTGGTTACCTGAAGTCTCCAAGGCAACAACTGCTACATTTTCTAATGCAAAAGGCTCTGCACTATCCAAACTGCCTCGACTTGCCATGAAAGAACTTATGTTCCTTGGTCTTCTAGACAGGCTACAATGATCTAACCAGTCTGTTCACTGTTCTGACTGGCTGCCTTGCTTCCCTTCAACCCCTAAGCCATATGACATGCACTCAGTTGTGTATATACATCGTGTTTAGCAGCTGCTCTGACCCCCTGTTTGACTCACTGGAAATACACCCTACCCTGTTCCAGATAGAAATAAAATAGTTGGAACTATCACCCATAAAACTATACGCAGTCCAGAGTAAAGCAAAGAGTTCAGTACATAAAGAGCAAAGGGTCTTGCACTCCGACATGCACATTTAGAAATGCCAGGCTGTATTTCCAATCTGGGTATTCCAAAGCAAGCTAAATCAGTCTCGATACATGCCTCTGGATCCTGCCATGAATCCAAGTATAAGAGCCTTTTCTGGCCTTGTAACTTTGTTTGCAGTCTTGAACATTTCCTGTGCAGCGTACATTTGCTCCCTCTGCAACAGATACAACAGATACAAATTTCAGTGGAGAAAGCACTGCCAACAGGTACCATATTAATGCTCAGACAAGCATAAAAGAGTAAGGTGAAAGTTTGTAGACCTACAAAAAGTAAACAAAAAAGCACCTTAATCTCAAGGCTTTCCCTCTTTAATGCTTACACCTAACACAGCAACAACTGATTTCTGAAACCAGGAGAAAAAAAAGAAAAAACAAACCATCAACCCTACCTTTAAATAGTTACAGAAACACATGCTAAGAGACTTAACGTTTACATTATCATTATTTGTGTTCTTTATGACATTAGGAAAAAAGGCAGGCAAAACCTAATGCTTCCTCTACAATCAAAATCTAGGCTTGCAGTAAAGTCACAGGACTTTTGTTCTTTAATAAACGAAGCTCAGTGGGTTGAGCGTGGTGCTTGAAACACTAAGGTTGCAGGTTCGATTCCCGTTCGGTTCTCATGTGTGTTGCCTGACCTAGTCGAGAGGTGGCGTCCCTGCTCACAACAGGGAGGCTGGATTAAAATGATCTCTGAGGTCCCTTCCAGCCCAGGCCATTCTATGATTCTATGATGATTCTATGAAGTAGAGGTACTGACAAAGTCACCTGGCTTCTTAAAAGTTGATATCTATTAAGCCAGGCTTACAGACATGCCTAAAGTCTTCAAACCAGCCGCACCATGAACTACCTGCTAACAAGAAGCAGCTTGCTTGTAGTTGCTGTTAAGTTTTATTTCCTCCCCAGTCTCAGGCTTCAAAAGGTAAGGAGTGTGAGTGGGAATCAAAAAAATAAAGGCTTTTGCCTTAGAATAACCTACTGATATCTCTCCTTCTACCATAGCAATTAATAGGATCCTTTCTAGCAGCTTACGTTATACACAATCGGTGGGCAACAGCTCTGCTAGAAAGACACCTTTCTCCCAAAATTCTTTGCAAGACTAATGCAACATTATTTCACATGACTCTATAATAAACAGCAGTAAATAAAGACATCTTATTGTGACATTACCACCACACAATTGAAAGTATTGTGATTAACACCAAGACAGCAATGCTAACTAGGCCACAAAGCATCTTCATTATCTTTGGTTATAAGTAAGCTGCCTCAACCACTCCACGATCCAAAGACCAGAAACTGCCAGCACGCTAAATGAGAACAGTAATAAAAATTTGTGTTTTCCAACATACTTCAAAAGCCACACTCAAGAAGAACCTGGTTTTACTTACCGTAAGAGAAAGGCTTTTCTTCGGTGGCGGCTGTTGCTGAGTTTGGGGGGCCACTTGTGGTGCCTGTGCCGCAGGGGAAATGGCAGGAGGCGTGGTAGGCGTTAGGGGTGAGGTAGGTGTAGTTGCAGGTGGATTAGAGTTACTATTGTACATGGGTGTTCTTTGTTTGAATTGTGCAGGAAGAGTTGTGGTAGCATTTGGAGCTGCAGGCTCTTCAGTTTGTCTGTTAGTCTGCAGGGCCTCTCGCGCAGAGGCAGCTGCAAAAGCCAATCAGGATAATTAAAAACATTATAACCCACAAACCGGGATTAGCATCACCAATGGCCTTTAAAGAAAACTAAGAATTCCGATTATTTCACTTGAGCACCACAATTCAATACACCATCTAATACCTACCTGAAAAACCGAAGAGCTAATGCTCTCTCCACTCAATTATCTTTAGCAGTAATGACAGACATCCAAGTGACCAGCTGTCAAATATGGACTGCACTATATTTAGCATCAAATGCTATGTTTAATGGGTATCAGATGTATTAAATTGAAATTGCTGTATTTACTTTTTAGTTTATTGTTAGAAAAACTGTACTCTGACCCTACAAGGACTCTTGCTGTATTGTTACAGAGAAGCCAAAATCATAAAGATATTTCATCAGCTTTTACCTACAGCTTCCAAAGAAACCGTAATTAAGTCTCAGCCAGTAACAAACACTGAAAATACAAATACTTAAGCAGATGACAATTAAATGCAGTCTTCACAAATCACTTATTAAATATACCAACTGCTAAGAGGGTTAAAACAGTATTGGCAAGTCCTAACTCTGTTATTTCTCAAAGCTGATCCATTTACCTGCACTTAAGTGAGTTACCACTCTGAACCTGGCTGCAGGTGGAGCTCACATTTAAGATCAAGTTACTGTGATTTGGTAAGTCACCATCTGTCCAGCAAACAGCAATTACCCAGCACACCCTCTAGCCAGTCACATTCTTTTGCAGCTGAGACAAGCACAGTTGCTCAAGCACCTTTCACACATCTAAGGTTTAAGCTCACCTATGCACACTGTGTTCAGAGCAGACTAAAAGGCAGATAATCGACCAGAGCCACGCCGATGCCTTTCAGATCAGATTTTAGAGAACAACAGGTCTACCGTTCTCCATCTAGGCCCAGACACAGCATCAGTTTTAATAACAAGGCTATTATGCAGTAATATGTGGAATTGAACAGTGAACACTGGAGAGGACAAGCATTTATAACAATTAGTCACCCAATAATTTTGTACAAATCCTCAAATTTTATTACTGGCTTCCTCTCACGCCAGAATAACTGACTTGCATTAATTAACATGTCTTAATTACAAGAGACCAAATCTGTGGATCTTCTGGGTGCATCTTCTATCAATGAAATGGTTTCCTAGTCCTTGTCCATAAGAAAAGCCCCATACTCCAAAAGGAAATTATTTAAAAAAGTAGAGAACAAAGGCAATAGATAATTTTAAACTAGGCTTTTCCTGCTGTTGAATACAATGCCAAGGCTCTGGAAAATAATACTAGTTGCTGACAACACTGATGTGCTCTTGGCTGCGTTCCCTCTGGAGATGCCAATTTTCTGCCAGAGAAAGATCTGCACAGACCTTCAGAGAGAATCTGAACTGTTCCAGGGCCAAGTGAAGCAATCAAGTTTTGCATATGCATTTCTCTATAGTAACCAACATGCCACAGCTCACATACATCAGGACAAACATTGCAGTACCAAATCACAACATGCAAGTGGAACAACAATGCATTAAACTTCAAGGCTGGTTCTCTGTTAACTACAAGGTCTGGTAATGAATCCCAGCCACACACATCCAGTAATGCAAACTGACACATTCCTTTAAGACTTCACATGCAGCAGCGAAGGAAAAATGTAAAATCAAGTGTGTTAAAATAAAAGGTATAGAAATAAAGGATTTGTATGAATGCTATTTTTTACTATTGGCAATTTTCTAGAATTGAAAATACTGTAGCACTTTTCAAAATGTGCAGGAGCGCAGATATTACTTATCACACGGTAAAAGGAAAACAGCTGGCTTGAACCCAGCCTGTGTGAAAGCTACTATGTACTTGCCTCTAGAAACTGACCCGACTTGTGAAAGCAAGTGTTTCGTAAGTACATGAACAGGGATGCACGTATGGAGTATATATTCTAGACTTAGGTAACTTTAGGCATTGAGGGCCAGTTTAGCTCACTCAGGTGGGCTGAGCGTGGTGCTGAAACACCAAAGGCCACAGGTTCAATTCCTGTTCGCTTCTCATGTGTTGCCTGATCTAGTTGAGAGGCGTCCCTGCCCATGACAGGCAGGTTGGATTAAGTGATCTCTAAGGTCCCTTCCAGCCTAGGCCATTCTACAATTCTATGATTAAAAAAGGCTGGATTTCCTATTACAGAGTAAGAAAATAAAACCAGTCAATTGTTTTGCTTAATTAGCAGCCATTTTAACACTTAAAACCAACAAGCATTTTCTTTATTTACGTTAAATGACGTGCCTGGTTATCCCAAACCCAAAGGCTCGGTTTCTGCAATGAATTTTTAGACTAAGGTTGAGTTTCACTAGAGTTGATGGATAGCAAGCTTGTAAATAAAAAGAGCTAGACAGTAAAACTGCATAGAGTTGGAAGTATTAGGACCCAAAAATGGCTCTTACCTGGCTGTGTTTCGGAGCTTGGGATATACGAAGAAGACGGCACCACGCTGGGGGTAGCAGGTAAGTAACTTGTAGAAGGTAGTGCAGGCTCATTGTTCAATGAGCCAAGTTTCTGTAAAATAGAAAAGAAAGTGTTACAACCACAGTGCATATACACATGCACTGTTTCTGCATTTTAAATGGAATTTCAACATTAGTTCTGCTGTGATATTCCTTTTGGAAACTTAATTACAGACTCCTCTGTTGGGGTTGAAAGGGCAAACTTGCCTTTACTCCTTACACAAACTTCAGACATTAGAACTACCCTAGAAGAGAAAAATGCAGCTTTTATTTCCCCTAATTCAGATGAAAGTTGCTTCTGAAAGCACAGTTTGATCCTGGAAAAAATATTATGGAGTCAAGCTGCTGTTTCTCTGTCCCATCCCTCAGCTGGCAGCATGGAGACCAGATGATGAAATTTGTGCAGATGGTACCCTCTGCACTGTAGAAATCAGCGATCTTCTGCCTGAGCAAACAAGTTCTTTGCTATTAGCAAGCAGAAACCCGTGTTCCTCCATGGGCAAACAACGTACTGTAGGATCACCCAGGAGAATGCAAAGACCTCTGGGACATAAGCAAGCAAAAGGCAGCAGTAAAAGCACAGATAAAACCCCGTTTCCACTTAAACTGGCTGTAAAAAAAAAGCCACATTTTGTAATTAACTATACATGATATTGCACACATGACATCAACACAAGAGCGTGGTATCTCTACAAAGATCTTCACTTTAGCCTACAACACAGCCTTACAAACATAAGAGTTTGACAGAGGAAAGAACTTTTGGGCAAATCTAGCAGACAAATCGTTAAAGGTAAGCTTACTAGACAAAAGACAGATTCTGTAGAATGTGGAGCTTGCCAAAAGAAGATATTCCTAGTCTGCAGAAAGACAGGCAACGACTTTTGCTTCTGATACAGGTCTACCAGTGTCTGCCTGTATGTTGGTTTTGGTACGTGTGCCACAGATCACTACTTCCATAACCATGGGACAAGTGTTGCATGTGTCTACCATGAGGCTCTAGAGGAAAAGCCTGGCTCACCAACCAAACCAGAGGTCTCAATCAGTGCTCTCCAAAGGCAAGCACTGCATTTCAACACACGGGCTTGGAGGCAGAGGCAATCATGACACTTGAACAATCTGGAACAAGAGAAGACACTTAACATTGAAGATGGATTTCTCTTGTCTCAAGAGGCTTGCAAACACTGGGTACAGCAGCCTCAAATTAGATACTAGTATCTGAAGAACAAAGATGCCCAAATTAATTCCAGGCCAAGGCTTGCTGCAGTAGAATAGACAGTTTCTAACTCAGAAGTGGGGAGAGGACCTAACATTCCTGTAAAAGCTATGCCCTGACTGAGAAAATAAAGCTGCAGCACAGTTTTTCCTATGCACCATATCTGAAAGAATAGGGGAAAAAAACCTGCACAGAACACCTCCAACCCACCTCCCACTTGGACTCACTCTATCAACAGCTTAGCTTTTTCAATAGATCCTAAACAAAAACAAAAAGACTTCCATGGGTTTTAAGCAGCCCAGATTTATAGCTATGGGTAATTTGGACATGGATCAATTCCACTCTATTTCTCCTCCCTTTCCAGTAGCAATGGTACTGGCTAAGCCAAGTTACAGGCAGGTTTGGAGACCTCAGAAAAAGCCACCTTCTGGATTAAGCATTGATTCTCAAAGATTGCAAGATAAAAACAGAGAAAAGAACCACAGAAGGGTACTAGCACATAGGTTCTTTTCTCAAGCCAGAAGACAGATGAGTTTTAAAGAGTTGTTTCTTGCTACTCATACTCAGCTGTCCCTCCTAGGCACAGGCCAACGACAAGTGCCCCTCACCAAGACTTCTGAGGACACTGTTCTACTTGGGTCACAAAGGATGCCCAGGCACAGAGTGAAACCTGCAGGAACTCCTGGAAATGACTCTACTCCCCCAGGGTCAGAGAGCTCTTATATCCCTTTCATCTCTGACTACAGTCCTCAGTTACAGAAATATCGTACCCCACTGCAAACTTAAAACAGCAACAAGCAAGCAAGCAAGAACTTTTACCTTCATCCTGCATTGAATTTTTCAGCTAGTTTGGTGAAGATATAATAGAATGTTGAAATAATTATGCAAAGATTTTTACATTAAAAGGCATGCTTCAGTAAGTTACTAAAGTATCATTACAGTGTTTAAGTGTTTTAGAATAACATGCATTATGTTTTTTGTTGTTTTGGTTTTACCTGTGTAGACACAAGGCCAGCAGCATAATCTGGGGTAGCATTTTCTACTACTGTTTCTTCTTTGGCTTGTTTTTCCACAACTTCTGTATCTATTGCATAAAAACAGAAGTCAGTTCAAGGAAGTTTTCAGATACATTGACTTAGATATACTTTGTTCAAACAAAGATATAAAATTGATTATTCTCTGTCCACTAAAACATACTACAAGAGGCATATGCTGAAAGTTTGGTACACACAGTAATCTTCATACACTGTTCTATGATCAACCCAGTTATGAACTGAAGCACAACACGTATTCATCAAGCTGAGTAACTAGGCAGAACTGGCTAATTCTGCGGTATCAAAAAGCATCAGAATCCAAGTAAAAATTTAACTGCAATCATAATTTTCTTCTGAGACAGTACTCATATTAGTCACTTAAGATGTCTCAATTTTACTACAAATTTTTTCAACATCACTTCCAATTAATTTGCTTGGCTATACAGCCAGTAGAAACAAGCATATCAAAATATCTCACAACAATTCCTGTAGTGAAGCCACTCATACACCTACAAGCTCCCCGAAGCACAACCAACTAGCTCAATCCTTCCATGCAACTGAGGCAAGTTATTACCTAGGCACGGGCAGTGTGATTAGCAGCACTGAAAAAACAAATTAAGTGAAAAACCTCCCATAAAGTGTTTTTTTGTTTGCATATTTTTTCCCTTTAAAAAGCTGAACTGAAGATTAAGTTTTAACAAATGAAGAACAAATATAGATCCTATTTGCAGATGTATTAACAGCCTTCGCAAACAGCACGCTGTACCAACCTAATGTCTTTCTTCTTCTCTTTGCTTCACGGCCCGCACCTACCATATCCAGCTCAGAGATATCTAGAAGCTAAAAAGAAAACCCATAGAGAACTTAATAAATAAATAAATGTCACACCAGTTGATTCCTAAATATTGTCCTTAATTTTTTCTCTAATATATTGATACTTGATTCGAAACAGCCTCAGGAATGCCCTTTAGATCAGAGAGGAGAACTGAGCAGGAAAGCAAGAGACTAAGAAAAAGTGTACCTACCTTTACTCCCCTTTCTTTGCGCAAAGGTGTTCTTGAAGGAGGAATAGGAGTTCTGTTTCCAGAAGGACTAAACACACTAGGTGCTGAGGTACTCCTGAACGGAGCTTGTTTTGGTATTCCTTTGAGTGGTGCTTAGGGAAGATCAAAAAGGGCAACTCATGTTATATATATTTAACTAATTAGAAAAAACAATAACAAGGAGTTCTTTGGCTTTTCCCTCTTCTTAACACACATTCCCCTCCCCTTAAACTTCAAATGTCTATAACATGGAACTGGCTATAATACTTATACAGCTCTCAAAGGCCAGATTAGCTTTTAACCTTCGAACAAGGAATAACATTTAACCAAGCCAATCTTCAGGCTAATGCTTGCAATCCCATTTGACATGAAGTAATTAAACTGGTGCACTGCTATCAAAACATACTTTTCCTATATACATGAAGCTTTCCTTGCTTAGAACAAGGAAGCTTTGAACACATCAATAGATACTGGGCATGAATATTCTGAACCCAATTATTGCTGAAGTTGCTCTTTGAACTTTAAGATCCAGTTACTTGCTAAAACTGTATTTAATCAGAAATTTCTTAGCCAAGCTTCTGCAGGGCAAAGGGGTGGTAATCTAAACAGGAGGTGAATTACAGCTTTGCAGAGGGGTTTGAAATGCTGAAGCTGCTGTTTGCATGGGGAGGATCCAGTTTGGGTCTGTACTGCAAACAGGAAACTTGCTGTCTCAACCCTCATTAGAAACTGTTGCACCTATAAGAAGTTGTTTTCTCCAAACTTGACACCGTTACTCTTCTACCTCACACTTAATGGAAGCACTGAAGACAGCATTCTTTCATCAACTGTTAAAAAATTAGGGACACGTATACATATCTATCAGGTCTTTGAGGCTGCTCACAATCTCATCATAGCCTACAATTTGAAGTTAAACACAATTTCAGTTTGAGGTTAGATGCTCTATATCCCTCTACATCGTACCAAAAGCCTTTTCACCATGGGACAATTCTCTCTGACCAACCTAAGTTTCAGCAGAGCAGACCCCACCTGGTCCCACAACTCATTTCTAGAGACCACCTGTCTCTAAAGGCCAAGTCTAAAGACCAGCTTTATTAGTTCAACAGCTAAAGAATGTCAAGAACAGTCAATTTCTATACTGGGACAACTTTTAGTTCAAATTACAACTACATTCTCTGCATTTCCTACCTGAACATGTGGCCAAACATCGGTGCTCAAAACCGCATCTTAAATGCTTCACCACAAAGTGCTTCATAGCTTCTAGCCACCAGACCAAGGAATCACATTTTATACCTCAGCATCATACGGGTGGTCAGAAAAGTTATACCTGGGCAGTGATTTGTAGTAACTAATTTTGGACTCTCCTCTTGCTCCTAGTCAAAAAGGGCATTTCAAAGAGCACAGCAGATTACTGTGACCCACCCTGCTCCCTTTCGGAGCAACATGACTTCACCAGGAGTTATTCCTGGAGTGATGCAAATTAAATTCTACTCAAATCTACAGGCATGATCTAGCTGCAAACATTTTAGAAGCATGGCAGATACACATATGCCACTTAAGAAAACCCCCACACTCTTATTCTTTCTGACAAGACATGTCAAACATTTAAATATCAGTAGAGAGGAAGGCAGAATGGGAGAAATCCTTTGCTTAAAAAAGTTATTTTTTCTGAAAACTAGACAGTAATTTCGCTCTTCATGAAGGCTATTTTATCTGATTTTCTTTGCAGGAAGTGATGAAAGTGAGTCATACTTGTTGTATCTATCTTTTTGACCAGTCCCCTGCCTTTGGCATGGAAAGGCACTCCTGCAGTCTTCTTGAGCTGCTGTGCAGTCTCTGTTGCTAAAAAGAAAAAGAGCTTTAGTTATTACAGAACCTGTGCTGAAAAAAATGCAATACATCGCTTCTTTATATAAAACATTATTAACAAATATATAAAAATATGCAAATAACAAAAGAAAATTTGTATTTTAATTAAAACCAAGCTCATTTATGCAACATAAACAGCACTTGGAGAAAATGCAAAAATCAATATGACTATGCAACTAAATTAAAAGAAATGATCAGAACAGACTCAGTAGATATTGAAATAATTAAAGAAATTTCTATACAGCATCACAAAAAGTTACAAATCTTGTATTTAGCCAGACTAACTGCTCAAGTCACATGCAAGAAAGAAGGAAGCTGCTGCAACAAACAGCAGGTAAACTATTTTCAGATTGTTTGGTTCAAGCAGCTACCAACACGTGTACATGCTGCCTTTTGTTAACGAAAACCCGCTTCACTTTCACACCCTACATAACCCATATAGCCACTCTGAGCAAAAGAAAGCATTAAGTTGCAGCTCTTGCTCCCTGTTGCAAAAACAGATGGCAAAATAAAACTAGGTTCTCATTTCAGGTTTGTTTCAGGAGCTTTAACCAAAGCTGTCCCTCACAAATCTTCAAAACTGACTGTTTAACATATCCATGAGAGAATATATCTGTGCTTTAAAAAGCTACAGCTTTTTGTACACCTTGAAATCTGAGTAGCATTTAAATCAAAATTAGCATTTTAATGTAAGTATGGTCAGAATGACTTGCACCTGCTCTTCCACACATCAGTCTATCAAAGGAAAAAAAAAAAATCAGCCAGCAAAGAATGCTCTTATGACAGAAAATTTTAATTTATATCCCCAGAGTAAGACTAGAGAGTAAGACTGAATATAATTTTTCCTTTTGCCATTTAATTTGTTTCTTAATCTTACCAACTAGCTGTAATACTACTTACACTTCTGCAAGAGTTCAGCTCTGAGCGTGGCACTCTTAGGTTTCCTTTTCAGCTGGAAGTGTTTCACTGGGGGGGTAAGTGGCCCAGCTAGTGTTGTCAAGGCATTTTTGTTTAAATATTGGCATTCCAGGGGCAACATAGCTGAAGTTTCGCATTCACTTACTGCATAAAGAGTTAACACAGTACACAGGGGTATTAGCACCTCTTTGATAGTTACAAAGCATTTCACAACTAAACTGTACAGGTGTTTTTAAATATTAGATTACCTGTTTAAACACCAACAGTAATTTAGTTCCAATTATTACACAGTAGGTAACCCATTATTAGGATGTTTTTTACATTAGCTTCATAAGAGCTATGTTAATTATACCTAGTCAAATTACAGGAATCTTAAATATGTTACCATTGTCAAAGTAAAAGAAGATAAAGATGATCGAATTTCCAGATTCCTTAAGTACTGCACATGAAAGGAAACGACTAAACAAGAGCCCAAATCTAAAGTGTGAACAGGCAGGCGATCATGTGTTTACAGCAAGAAACCAAAATGCTTCCACCTCCAAGTCATTTCATTATTGGTTTGCTGCAATCCTAACTCCAAGACCACGTCTGGCCATCGACGCCTGAGGGCTTCTTCTAGGCAATGTGCTAAATCAAGCTCACTGAAGTACAAGTAGCTTTGTATCACCATTCACTACACTGTTTGAAGCAGCAACTGTGCAAGTCCCTGAGCCAACATTTTCAGCTGCTAGGCAATCCCTCGCCAGCCAGACGACAGCAGCGTAACTCTTCTTGCGATCAGCCTCCCCCAGGGCACCTATCCTTTGTAGCCTAGAGGAGGACTTCCAGCAGAGACGCACCCCGTCTGCCCAACACAAGGGTGCTGCTTCCACACACATGAGGGTGTCCACACAACCACTGCAGAAAGTTTTACTGTCTTCTTTGGTACTACAACATATAAGACAGAGCAATATATGAAAAACCTCAACTTACTAAGCTGCAGTAAGTTGGTTATTACTTATCAGTGCTCATACAGCCTGTCTACAATACTAATGAATCCACATTACCTCGTGTGTTGCACTTCACAAATGCACAGTGCAATACCTGACATTTAAGTTCTGATGATGATAATTTAAGAAGTTTCTATTCCTCAAATATCATAGTTCCCAGTCCAGTAACACGCTAGGTCATGAACTGTAGCAGTTAAAGGGACAAGATATACTGCTTGTCCTGATACCCATACTTTAGCAAGACTGTCTGTGACATGACAGGGTATTTCTGAAGAAAAGGCAACATATTTCTATAATTTTCAACAACAGAAAATGCTTACCTTTTTCTCTAAGCTCTCCTAAAATATCTTGAACATTGGGATTCTGTTCTTCAAGATCAAGGTTAAGGGAGCCAGTATCTGGAAAGGATTTTAAAATATCAGCTACCATTAAGACCCAGGGGTCTGAATCCAAGGTAGCGAGCTGGATAATTTCAGTCAGTGCCCCTTTCATCTAACAAAAAAAGAAAGAGAAAATCAGCCAATTGGAAACAGTTTTAAACAGGTTATAGTTGGATTTTTTTAATTAAAAAAAAAGCAACAAACAACAAAACAACACCAGAATAGGCATGCACAATGTTTTACTACCAGGGAAGGGAAGAGGGAGACTGCTTCACAGTTACACATTAACTCGCAGAACTAAGTAAAAAAATTAACCAAGCTATTTTTTTTTTTAGTATGGCTTTCAGTCAATATAACCCATTTGTTTGGAGCTTCTGGCAGATCAAGGCTTTGTTTAGCACTGAATGTTTTTACTAAAAGCAACAGAGCAGATTCTTACATTACTGCCTCCTTACATTCTATGCTTATACTCTCAGTGTACCCACACCTTATATTCAGTGATATTCAAGAATACACAGCTGGAATACAACAAGTTATTTAGAACAGGTATCTAAATGCAAATGTGCCCCTTATGGGCTACAGAATAATTAAGCTGACAGGCCATCACACGAACATAAACCAAGTCCTTGAATTTTTACTTAAGCTTAGGCCAAAATAATGCATTTCACACTGATCAAAACTGTATTGCTTGACAATAACCACCTATTATAGAAGTAGACTCAGCCCTCTAACGTGTCTCAAGTAACAAGACTACCCAAAGTTTCTATAGTCAGGAAAAGTATTTTTCTTTAAGTATCTATCCCAAAAAAGGAAAAACAACCCATAAGTTAGTACAAACGTTCACTGTTACAGGTTTGTTTTTTTAAAATTACTGATCAACATGCCTATTGTCACTACAAAAATAAAAAAAGGTAACTACAGTCAAGGGTTTACACAGTGAATCTCAGCTTATTTATCTTACTTTATTCACAGCTAAGCTTAAGCCACACAAATAAAGACTGAACACTTGTTTTTTTCTCCCCAAGTAAAATTTCATACAAGTATTAAAGCACTAGTTTCACAGAGGGTGTCTGAGATATACTGTGCATCTACCACGCCACAAAACACACTAGTACAATTACCTAAACTCTGTAGATACATTCTATCTGCATGGTATTAACACTGGAGAATCTACAAGCAAGTATAAGGAAATATTTCAATTTCGATTTTTCACAATCCCCTGTGGCTCACGCAGCTTAGTTAAAGTCTACGTGTTTCTGAACACAGGTAGAAGAGCAATAGATTCATCTCCGCCTTTATACTGTATTTCTTTCCATTTAGAACCAGGCTTTTCTTATATGAAAAGGTTCAACAAAATAAGCTTCCTTTACTCACATCTCTCTAAGAAATAAGCCAGATTTCCGGTCATGATTTTTCCTCCCAAGTAAAGCTCAGAGTCAGACAAACATTGCGTGGGTGAAAGGGATTGAGAAATGTCAATGTTACTGCCCTCTCGCTTTAGATACCTTTACAAGTGCACTATAGGGGCAGTTTGTCCTTTACCCCTTGCATGTTTTATCACTCCGAGGAATATTCTTGTGAAACAAACCAGGGCAGTCCATCTGACCAAAAGCTGACATCTTCCTACAGCTTTAGGCTTGATCAGCATCACGGTGTGGCTGACAACAGTCACACAAACAGGAGAATGGCCAAGAGAGTAACAAAAAGGAGACACTGCAACAGTAAGTTACCATCCCCAGCAGCGCTATCAATTTGCTTTGGCTAAAACTGACCACATAACCATGGCAATACACTGTTTAACATGTAAATCAGCACTTACCCAACCAAAATAATCAATTTCTAAGGTTCTAGTCTTTATTGTCCTCCATTACTCAATTCTTCCTCAGTAAACCTAAAACACGCACCTAAACTCTACATCGCCTTGTCAATCTCTCTATTCTAACCCTAAACAGCTGATCAGAAGCCACTTCTACAGTGGATGAGGTCAACTGTGCACAATACCAAAACACAGTTTGTTATTCTTCTATCTATCCTATACGAATTACTGTACTGATTTAGACAAAACACCTGGAAATTTAGAATGCCACGAGAGCTGATGAAGCTACGGTTTATTTACAGCTCTTACAAGCTAGTATCTGGGCACCACTAATGCAGGTAAGCGTATAGAATGCAATTCCTCCATCAAAGTAAACTCAGACAATAGTTGCAAGGAAAGATGTTTCCTGTATCCTCCCAATTTACCTTTCACATCTGCTTCACAAAACTACCTGTACCAAAAATTCAGAGCTACACACCTATACTACGTAAGTTCCTGCGGAGCTCTTTTCCGAGTACATCCACTGCCCTCAGGACAACTAAAATTCAGGCAACCTAACTTATGCCACAACCCACCACTTCATATGGTTGATTCCTTCAAGAACGGAGTCAAGAAGCAATTTGTTTGCCTAGCACTGGGCAAATCCTATTACCACACGGCCTAACAGCGAGAAAGCAGGCACTGTCACACTAACGGGCACCGTGAGCTAATTGGAGACCTTGCCTGAACATGGGTTTGCATTTAACAAGCCTGGATTTGAGTTTTGACTCAAGATTGTCTTCAAATGGCAATTTATGTTCCCAATCTGCTGTTGAAATGGCAGATAAAAATTTTTATTTGTGGTTTGAGAGTACATGAAATGCAACTCAAAATAACAGAGAATCCCACATGCAGTTTTTCTGTTACTTTACAGAGCACAGCCATAATCCCAAGCTCTTAATTGTATAAGATTGCAACAGCGGGTCAGTAAGAGTCCCATCAGCTACAACCAGTGTCTTGTTAAGCATGAATGTCAAGATGTGATGCAACATGTTCTGGTATTCCTCTCATCTAAAACTTAAGGATCCTAAGTATTTTTCTCAGCCCTCTGGCACATATACACACAAAAGAAAAAAAAAAGCATAGGGCACAACGAGAAATGTTTCACAAGAAAGGATCAGGCAGGATGGAAAAAGCCTGGGAATGAAGACAAAGGGAGAGTAGTAACGGCTGTGCAGGAAGAACACACCAAGAGCACCGTGGGAAGGGGAAACGTTACTGGAAACACGCAAAGTGACAGCTCCAACGTGACTTCTTTGTTACGCCTAAATTAATGTATGCTACTACACCTTCAAACAATTGCATCAACAATTAGCTAATAAACCCAATCAAGTTTTAATCTTTCAAGGGCTGTAGAAAAGGTGATATTTAATAGGTATCTGTATTATTATTATTATTGAGCACTTTCATTAAGCTAAAAGCATTGGACTGAAAGTGCCATATAAATATTTATGCAATACAAAACTACGATGGATCAAATATCGCTATTATATGCTTTGTATTTTCATCACGAAAAATAGTAGAAATAGCCAAGAGTAGTATTAGATTAAAATATACCACATCACGGAAAAAGAACACTGAACGCACGCCAGAGAGATGCATCCTGCCTATTCTGAAGGCAGAGGGAAAGGCAAGTGTCGTGTGCCCTCGAACTCCACAACTCCCACCTACGTGAACAGGGGACTTCTGACTCACAGAAGGAAGCAAGGAGAAACAGTTTTGATTTTTGCTCTCCTGCAGCTACTGTAATAAAAGGGCAGGCCGCTGTCGGGACAGGGAATCTTCCTCCCCAGATAATTCAGAGAGCACAGAAGCAGAGTGTCCTCATTCCAGACTTGGTTTTAACATCACAGTCTAACCCTGAACAAACAAATTAAACACCGGCACAAAAGGAAAACTTGCATTTGCCACTGCAAATCAGGTTAACAAGAATATAATGTACAAAATAAACAGAAGTAACTGCTCTGCCAAATTCACGACTGAAACTCTGGTCAGCACTAAACTGAGCTTTAGGCACCATTTCAAATAAGCTCAATTATCTAGGAAAAAACCTAGCAGATGAAAAGCTGGGGGGTAGGGAGATTCAAGAGCTAGCAAGTTCTGCCCAGAAAATTACAGCAGGAAAGGATATTTTTGTTAACTGCCTACAAAACACACTTAAAATGAAAACGGGAGCCAATTATTCTTATTAGTCAGCAGGAACAAACAAGCAGTAATGAGGTTCACAGCATGATAAAAAATTAGGTTTATTACCTATGCCACAGGAGTATTAGGAGGATTAAGTCACTTATATCTATATATTTAGAGTGTTGAATGAAAACATTATTAAAATTGAAGGATATTACATTTGAGAAAAAACACACTTAAGTAAAGGACTGAGCTTTCAAGAGAGCTCATTGAAGATTCATTTGTCTAGACTGAAGCTTTCACAGAGATTTAGACCAGCAGCCAATTAAAACGCTTCTAAAACAAATACCACCACACATTTTCTTGATTCCCACATAAGCTTTTACTCCAATGTCTGCTCCCAAATGGTTTCCATCTTATTCTATGCCTCAGTGAAAATTCTATTATACAGAAAACAGGAAAAGAAAAAAAAAGTTCTGAAGACAAAATAACTAAATCAAATATGTTATCTAGAGAGGGGAAATATCATTCAATGTGTTACATAACAAACCCGTACAAGATTCTGCACCCACTGCTGAGATTCCCAAAGCTTTACAAAGTTGACACATTTTCCCCAACACAATTATTAAGTTTCCAAATGCCAGCTCAGCGCTTCTCACACATGATCGATACAGACTGGCACAGGGCATGGAAAACACACACAGGAGTTTCCAAAGAGACTAATGAAGTACTGTCACAGTTAAATTTAATCACTCTCAGACATGTGAGTGATTTCCAAATTATGAATTTTACCTCCAGGCAGTAACAGGTATCCTATACTGGTGTATTTCTGCTAGCAAAAAGACACCGTGTTTGGCACTTCACAATACACTGAGCAGAGAACACTGCAGAGATGTACGCTGCACAGTGCGGGTATTCTGAACACAAACATGAACATTTATCTTCTGGACACCATACGAAATATATCCAATGCCAGTTAAGATATCCAAAATCCTGAGAGTAGGCTATGAAACAAATCTTCACAAATGCAACCTATTTTAGCCAACTCACCACAAACGGTGAGTATCTGATAAGACAACATCCCTTTCTGTCAGCAGTTCAGTTACACCCGTTATTTTTTCCATTTATAGAAGGAAGTCTATAATGATAATAGCAGATCTAGTAGCAACGTTAAGGGTTTCTGCCTGATGAGTTTTTCATTATTAACCATTTCTAAACCTTTCCTCTCAGTTAAAAAAAAATAATTAAAAAAAAACACACTTCCTTGAAATAATCCAAATGTTACTGGTATTTTCTAAAGGACTGAAATACAATAAATCTCTAGATCTACATCGAGTGTGTTCTGTTCACAACAAGATTAAATTTATGACCAAATTCACAAACCCAGCAAAGACATGAAAAACCCCACAGTGATTTTTGTTACAGCAGTTACAAGAGCTTTATATTTGGAACAACACACTCAAAGGCACAACTGTGTCTTCTTTACCTACACTTCATCTCCACGGCTAACAAAGGCACAGATCGTGTAAGGTTGCTGGCTACCATCTTCCTCAGAATCAGTTCAAAAAAAAGTTCTTGCACCTGCTTAGTGTGCAGCAGTTCAACAAATTCTTTCAGACTGTTTGAATTTTGCTCCCTCAGAATTGGCAGTCTTATTTATCAAGGTCCCTAAGCTTTCTGTAGGCTCTTTTCGATCTAACACCATCACTAATTTGTTAGCTTTTTCTAAACTTTGCAATACTCATTTCTTCCAGGCTACTTGAATTTTCACACTACTTCAGAATAATTTTGCATACTCAGAGTTCACGTGAGCTCGTGCATAGCACTCCATATCCCTTTCTAGGGGGATTTTGTCCAAATCAGAACTGCATTTATCAGACACATGGAAGACAGCTGTGCACTGAAGAAGCACTAAACGTGAACACTACATTTTTAAAATTACCCATGCTGAACAGGAATTACTCATTTTTAAAGTGGCACCAATTATACGTAACAGTGACCAATCTTGCAGATGTGGCAAGACAGACACTGACATATACCAAACTACTGCTCAGTGTGACAGTCACGCATTTTCAGCTTAGAAGTACACACGAGCTGAGCACACAACAATCCAAGTTGCATACCATCTCCCCACACCCTGCCTAGGATAAATATTAAGCCTAAGCAGCAGCTGTGCCCCAGCCAAGAACGAGCCTGGTGCAAGCACAGTTGAGGATACTCTACCCAAGGTGAGGATTAACTACACACCACCTCCGTGATTGTTACCAGGAACCAATACCGTGCATTGTGCAAGTAAGAGAGGAACTCCTCAAACCTGGCTGAACAGATTTAAATGCTTCCTAATCATTCTTCAACAACTGCCCCAAACATCAGTAGCTGCCTACTGGTAAGAACAAGCCAGCTGTGGATGGGGTATGGTCCAGGGCCAGGTGAACAAGCTTGCAGAGCCAGCCAGCTTATTAGCTGGGGCAGGACAGTAAAAGAAAGCATCAGCTCTTCCCAGAAAGGTAAAGAGATGGGGAAAAAAAAAACCACAAACACCACACAACAACCAAAAAAAGCCCAACCTAAAAAACGCCATGGCAGTTCTCCTCAAGCAAGACCTGACTGCCAGAAGGTGGGGAACAGCACTGCTCAGGGCAGCCCCCCGATCTTCCGTTCCCAAGGTTTCAGCACTTGCTGCTGTCCTCCCTAAAGCCGAGATGTTCGGCTTGAGACACCTACACGGCTGCCAGCATTAAGGAAGGAGAGTAAAGAAACCTGACACACACGACTGTTCCTGAACGATCCGGCCTCTCTGTCCTAACCCTGGAACAACCGCTGCTGCAGAGGAGCTCCCTTCCCCAAAGGTGCTCAAACTGTACCAAAACACAGCCCTGCAACTACAAGTCCGTGTGCAGGTGTAAGAGTTTCGGGTCGACACCGCTTTCAGAAGACTCGTGCCAGCCACAGATTCCCCGAGGAACAGGAGGAGCAGCTGGAAAAGCTTCCAGCCCGCTCACTCCCCCACCACGGCGAATCCCAGCGCTTTTCCTCACACCAAGGACCCAGGTCCGCCGAGCTGAGCCTCAAGCGGATCGCTCCGCCGGCACAGACCGACCTTCCTCCCCCTCCCCGTCCAAGAAAGGCTGCAAGGGAGAAGCGGGGATGCCCCGTGGGGGACCAGCCCCGCCACACACCGCCCGCCGCCGAGTACGGGCGGGCACCCGCCCCTGTGGGGCCGCGCTCGCTCCGAGCGCGCTCCCGCGCGGGAGGAGGCAGCGCGAGGCGGCACCGCGCCTCGCGCCGGGGTCTCCCCTCCCCGCCGGCTCCACGCGAAAAGGGCGGGATGGGGGTGGGGGGGGGGGCGGGGAAGGTGGTGCTGGCGCTGCACCCCCTTCTTTCTCCCCTCACGCCACCTCCGAGCGACCTCTCCCCCCTCAGACACACGCACCCCACCTCAGGTGAGCTTCCCGCGCAAGCTCCTACCCAGCTCTCACCTCATCCACCGCCCGGCGGGGCAGGTGCAGCATCCCCAACAGTAGCTTGAGCTTAACGGCCGAGGAGAGGCCGTGGAAACAGAGGCGGATGTTGTCGATCACCGAAGCCGTGAGCAGCGAGGCAATGCTCGGCGGCGCCCACAGCTCGTCTGTGGAGCCCAGTTTGTTGTGCAGCCACAGGCCAGTGTCGCTTTCCCGCATCGACGCCATCTTGGGAGCCGGGCGAAAAAAGAGAGAATTCTCCACGGGCATTTTATGAAGACACCTAAAGGGAGGACGGGAGGGAGTGAGGACCCCTGCGGGTCGCCGTCTCGTTCGTAAGCCAAAATGGCAGCGCCCTATGAGCTTGCACTAGGAAAGGCGGAGATTCTGCCGTAACCTAAAATGGCGGCGCCCAATCGACGAAAAATAGCGACGCTGTACTCATCTCTTGTTCAGGTGCAAAATGGCGCCCACCACAGCTTTTCCTCCGTATTGCAAGATGGCGCCGCCTCACCGCAAAGAAGCTTCTCTTGTCACCCCCGACTAGTCGTTCCTCATAGTTCGCCCTAACTTCTCCGGGGCTCTCCTGGGCAGAAGAGGGCTGAGAACTAGAAGCCGGGTGCCGAGCTACCGGCGGCACAGCTCAGAGGGCAGGCCAGAGCCCTCCCCTCCCTTCCCCTCCGAGGACGGCGGCCTCTCCCAGCCGGTCGCTCCCGCCTTCCCCTTCCCGCTGAGGGCGGGAGGAGGGCTGAGGGCCCCACCGCCAGGCGGCCCTCCCTCCGCGGGGCTGGGCCGGCCCTCTGGCTTCCCGACGCAGCGTTTGGCGGAGCAACACGTCTCCTTTGCCGCGTCCCCGAGTGGGGCGGGAAGCCCATCCCCTGAGCGGGGCCTGATCGGGGACACCAGAGTCCTGCCATCGCCCCAGTTTTGCTCGTTCTCTGTGCTAAGCTGATTTAAAAGGCGTGTGTTGAGAGGGTGGTTCCCCACCCAGTGCCGTGGGAAGCTTATTAGCGCTAATAGCACCTTAAAAGTTTGAACGCCCACCTCCGAGCTTTCCCCAGAGGATTTATTTCCTCAGCCTTTGCCTCTATTCTCACCCAAAGGCGGCTGATTGACATGGTGCTAGATGGCGAATACCTCAGTGATGCTACGCTTTGCTATGAGCCAAGTGGCTTTTTTTATCTTTTTCCCCAGAGATTTTTGTGCTGGGTGCTTCAGAGGTGTAGGAGGTTACCTCAGTGTCTGTTACGCTCGCAGCAAGCACTCCCACATTGGGGGGTAGGTATGTGTACCTTCATCTTCCCTTGTTAGTTGAATAGGAAATAGTTCACTGTTATTTAAATAGGGAAAATTAGTCAATTGCCTAAATCCCAAAAGACTCAGAGTTTTTCAGGTGTGACATAAATGGTTCACTTCGGTGTCTAATTCAAATTAAAGCCTAGGAGTTGGAGGAGCGCACGTCAAATTCACCTTCTCTCTTTCTCGACGTTTCTGAATGAAATTGTTTTCTTTACAACGTTCTTCCTTAAAAGGAGGTTGTTTACAACCTAATTTTCCGAGGAGAGCAGAGCAGTTGTTGAAGTGCTTTGTATTTCCTCAACATGGCATTGTTGAGTGTTAAATTTTATTCTTGTTCCCAACTTTTACTAATATCCAAAATGCTGAGTTTCTGCAGCTCTTTGGTGCTATGAACACTGACTTTCATCAGTGTGGAAGGGTTTTAGAGCAAAGAGTTTCTGTGTGAAGATATTGTGAATTGTGCACATTGAGAATATTTTTCTACAGCTAATGATTTAGCATGTTTGTGCACACATGCGTTTTGTTGCTAGTATCAATGTTACTGAAAACAAATGTGATGTAAGACAAAACTTGTGTATACAGTCAGCTGATGTTCTAGAACAGAAAAATCTAAGTTGGGACAGTTTTTCTAGCACATAAATTGTTCTGTCTAGAGTTTTAGTTGACCTCTATGTCAGTATGTTTGCTAGTTACACAGTTATGGGAGAGTTATTTATCCACAAGGAACTATTTATGTGTTAGTTTGTGCAGAAAAAAAAAAAAAGCTAATAAGAGTCTGGGATAAATTATTAAATTGAAAACAGAATAGAAAATTAATTAAAACAAATGGTTTACAAACAACTGTAAAGGAATGGTATTAGTGTAGATGTGAAATTAACATGTTGCTATCACTAATACCCTTTCCCCCCCATTAGTTATACCCGCTTGTTTAAAGTAGGCACAGATATTGAAGACATAGGGACGTGCTTAATTGTGGCACAAAATCCCATTTTGTTCGCTGGGACTATTTGTTTGATGGCAGGAGAATGAGTTTTGGATTGCAGGTTAGCTGGGGTAGAGAGCATGTGTTCCTGGACCTTACTTAGATTTTGGTCTGCGTTTATTCAAGGGTATGAACTCAGCTGTGAAAAACGTTCTGAAAATAAAAAGTGCAAAAGTGGCACAACTGCGACAAAATTCCCCAAACCTGTTGGGGAGGTATAGCTTAATATTTCACCCTTAACTCTGCTTTCTGCTGTCAGCTACTTTTGGAAATCTATAATGCATGAGATTACAAAAACAATCTAGTTGAAGAAATCTAGCAGTGTTCTCGCCTTCAGAAGTGAGGAGAAAAGCAACCAAAACCTTTTCAAGGTGGGTTAGAGGAGATAAATCAGAGAACATGCGATGGTTTGCGCAGCAGGTGGTCTTCAAGCAGTAGTTAACACCTGGTTAACCCAGTTCCATGAGATGACACAAATAGTTTTTTAAGCATCAGACCTGATAAATACTCCCCAGGTCCATACTACAAAGCGTGCAGTTGTGCAGCCTCCCTCTGCCACATCACATGGACTGAACTTTTTTTTTTTTTAAAGGGTAATTTTGTTCCAGTAAACTTGGTGTGGGACTAGGTACTGGCTTTCTCAGGCAACGCCAAACTGCGCAGCGATGGAAGCTAAGGGGGTATTCCTACATGCTTTTTTGTTCCTGTGCCTTCCTCGAGGTATCTATTTTTGGACACAAGTGTTAAGGCCCTGAGCTGCACGGCCATCTAGCCTGAGCTACTCTAATCGCTTCTGTGTCCTTATCTGACGTGTGACTTGAAAAGGGAGCCGATTCTGTGATATGTATCTGGAATATAAGGTTTTGCATAGTCGGTTTGGCTCCAGTCCTATCACCTGCAAATTTGTCCCTATCTGCTGTTAACTGAAAGAGCATGTAAACGCTGTGGAGATAAAGTGCCAGCTAGCTGTAGCAGCGTGCTTTTAGCCTGTCTAGTTACTCATACCTTAACTTCTTGTTTTAATATAATAAAGCTTTATTTATTTTTTCTTCCGAAGTTTTTTTTAGCTTGAGTGGTGACTTTCAGAGTAACATGGCAAATACAAAAGTGCTTATTCCTCAGGGATTCCTGGAGGTAGTAAGCCTATACTTGATTTCTCTGGAATTGTTTTATATCCCACATGATGTTGTGTTACACAGTTAACCATCTGCAGATGTTTTCCCCTCTTAAGTCGCAAGTCTTTTGTCAAAGGTGGTGATGCAGAATAGCAAAGTGTTGAAAAGAGTTGGAGCGTGCTGCAAGACGCTGGAGGGAATCTCCCTGGGTTTGCTTGCCCGGTTGTGACAGTATTTAAATAAAAGCCAGACATAGGCAAGGCTTCATCTCTTCAAATCCACTTTCTAATTGTCCTGAGAGAGATAGGACTTTATCTCACACCAAAACCAGTGCTCCAGGAGTTTCCCAACGTGCAGTTTGTCTCCTTACCTGTTGGAAAATAGATATGCTGGGGTGAATTAGTCCTGCACTACTGAGGACAGAGCGCTGTGTTACAGCCTCAGTGTCATTGTGTCTGCTCAGAAGGGTGTTGCAGGGGTAGAGCCTGAAGTTTCTCTGGCCTGCAGGAAAGCAGCGCTGCAGCTCAGCCGGGCACCCAGATTGAGGAGCAGTACACAGGTGGGCAGAGATCTCAGACTGAGGTTGCCATTGAGCTCTCCATGAACAAGAAGCTGCTTTAACCATGTTTTAGGGAAGTGCTGAGGCGTGTGCGATAAACACACCACGAGCATTAGCAGTGGCACCAAGTTCCCACTCTCGCCTCATCTCATCCTGCAGTGGCAAATGTGGCAGTTTCCAAGCCAACCAGGCTTTCGGCTGTGATTCGCCCCGTGATGACAGGGGCTGGCCCAAGAAAGTAGACAAAGCAGTAGACTATGTATTACCATATAGCACACCCTCCCGTCCCCCAACATTTCCCTTAAGGTCAAATAACAGAGCGTTTCTGCAGGTTTACTTTTTACTTTCATGTTTGTCACTGGAGTTCTAAACACTGCGACTTTTTAGTACATTCAGTATTTCAGTGTGGTTTTAAAGCGCGGTTATCTAGGATTTCAAAGCAGAATAAGAAGGCGAATCTTACCCTGTGGTGCCAGGTTGGCACCTAAGTTGTTGGCGTGATTAGACCTTTAGAGCTGTCAGGGGCACTAATGGAGTAACTGGTAGTAGTAACAGGCTAATGTTCTTAATGTTAATTGGGGTTTGGATGATGGTCTTTTGAGGTCCCTTCCAACCCCTAACATTCTGTGATTCTACGATGATCAAGGCCCACGAAGAATGAGAGGGAGAACTCAAACCAGTCATTTCCCCTCTCTCTTGCTCTAGAGCAGTTTCATTTGATATGCTGCCACCTGGGCTCTGATCTGGTAGTGACTAATGGTGCCTGAAAATTGAAGGTTATCAGCGGTGATGAAACAATTTCCTTGAAGTCTCTGCGGAGTGGCATACCTGTGTGACAGATCCCATCCCAGAGGACACAGCCACCTGGAAACTCCCCTTCTGCTGTTCCCTCGTCTCTCCGTGTGTCACTCAGCAGCAGCTAATCAGTGTGGTGGTAACACATCGTAGGGCTGCCCGGGCTTCATTAGTGTGCACCGCTTCGAAGAAGGTGCTGCCCTCCTACCTAGCAGGGCCTGTGGGGTGATTAATGGGACTACCGGGTTTTACTGGAGTCGCATTTGCGTCCCATGTTTGACCTCACTGGTCATCAAAATGGTGTTTGTTCTCAGGGCTGGTGGACCTGGCTGAAAATGATTTCTTTAGCTTTTTCTGGGCATCTCTGCTTACAGCCGTTGCTGCTGCTTTCACTGACACAGCAGCACTTGCCTTTAAAACGTCTTACACTGCCTTTCTTTCACTCTTGATTTTACTAAGTTTTTTAGTGTTTACTATAACAAAAAGAGGCACTTAAATAATTATTTAAAACATGAAACTGTGAATACAGAACTCAATTACCTTCCTAATTACTTTTTAATAAACGAGAACACACTGTGAGCAGTGCAAATGTCATTAATCAGGCATAACAGTGTGCAAAATTAAAAACCATTAGGGATTTTTAAAAGCCACTGGGACCTAAAACACAAAGTGCTACACACAATAAGCTTATTCTGCCAAAGTCATGTATTAGGGCACGCATGGTGCCTCAAATCATCTCTGCTTACAATGATAGGACCAAATGGCAGAAGGGCCTTGCTTTAGAATCATAGAACATTTTTGGCTGGAAGAGACCTTCAAGATCATCTGGTCCAACCTTTGCCCCAGCCCTATCAACACCATAAAACCATGGCCCCCTGGATAACATCCACCTATTTCTTAAACACCTCCAGGGATGGTGACTCAACCACCTCCCTGGGCAGGCTGTTCCAATGGCTGACAACCCTCTCAGTAAAGAAATTCTTCCTAATATCCAACCTGAACCTCGCCTGGCGCAACTTAAGGCCATTTCCCCTCGTCGTATCACTTGCCACTAGTGCTTTGTAGATAAGGGATTCAAGGGAATCGTTCGGGATCATGTGCTACAAGACATCCCATGGCATACATTTTAGAACGTGGTGGTGTTGTTTTAGCATTACTTCTAACAGCCATCACAATGAAATTGTGCTGCAAAATGAGGGGCGTTGCAGGCGGTGATATCAGGCCACATTGAGGCAACGCTGATCTCTGATAAGAAAGTCATCAAGTTTTCCAAGAAGATTGCTTCCCTCTTCATTACCTTCAGGGACTTTGTTTGCCAACACCCATATAATTCTCTCCCTCTTATTAAGTTTAAAAAATTATTCTTTATCTTATATATTTTATTTTTTTTACTATGTATGCAGAGTTCAGGAGTATAAGACTGGATGAGACCTCCTATGTCGCCGCTTGCTGTCATCTGCAACGTTATTACATTGATCTTTTTATAAACTCTTAAACTCCATTTTGCAGCTAACTTGATTGTTTTACTCTGCTACTGAAGTCAGAAAACTGTTCCAGAAACTCACTGCTCTGGCGAGGATTGCTACCGTCTAATTTCCTGACTAGATTATGGCCATTTTTATGAAAAGATGCTTTTTCCTTTCTATGCATACTGCATAGATTTTGTCAGCCTCTGTGAATATTTTTACTCCTAAATTCTGTTTTAGTGCCTGTGGGATAACGCCTTCCCTGCCACACCTCTCTCGACGGAGTCTGGGGTGCAGTTTGCTTTGTTTGCAGTGAGAGTGCACTGTTGGCTTAAATGGGCTCATTGCTCAGCCTGACGTCACCGTGAGCCCCCGTCCTTTTTGTGGGCTGGTGCTCAGCCTGGTCCCCATCTGTCCTGATGCCTGGAGTTATTCTCTATTGGGTTTGAGATATGTGTTGTCCTAACCCTCCAATTTCTCAAGATCTTCCTGAATTAAGATCTGCCAGTCCTCACATATCATCATCTGCACCTCTGATCAACATGCTGAGCACCGTGTTCTTCGCTAGCTACGTGTCAACCGGTTTTTACTAAGAGAGCCTGGTGGTCCAGCTGGTTTTCAAACCATCTGACAGACTGGTGGCCCAATCTGTGCTTGCTCAGAAGGACCATTTTTGTGTCACTGTATTAATTAAAGTAAAATAGAACTGAAAATGAGTAATTTTTTTGGCATAGATCCCACTCTGAGTGCTTGGAGAAGACTGAAGAGCCCAGGAGGCACAGAAAGGACACACCAAAATATCTGGACAGGAGTTACGATATTTAAGTCTTATCATAAAGTTGTATTGTGTTGTAGGTACCTTATTCCACTGTTTGAGAGAATCTGTGTGTGATAGAGCTGGATGTTCTAGGTGTGATTTAGGAGATGTAGGTATCTGGGCCTGAAACTCTTTTTTATTTATGAGTCAATGGGGAACCTGGATTTCACAGTCAATCTCTGCTTGCTCTGGATCCTGGTCAGTAACAACAGTGGTAGTGACGCAAGGCAAAAGTACTTGAATTTAGAAGTTGACAGCTCCCGCAGAGAAAATTTCCCACTTTTAATGGTAGCACCTGACCCAGTGAGCTTTCCAGAGTTACTAATCATGCATTTCATACTCTTAGAATTAAAAGAGAGATTCCTTATGGCATTATTTGCTTTGTTTCCGTCATTTGTTGATGCTTGTTTCTGTATTTGTGCGGCTTGCTGGGCAGAATTCTGGTGGGATGGCACGTATTTCTTTTCTGAGGACAATGAAATCAGGAGCTGAGTGCCAGACTACGCTGACACTTGAGGTTTGGCTGTACAAACACAGGTCTGGTGGTATGGGAATGTGTCAGAAACTGAAACACCAGTAATTCAGACTGCTGCCACAGTGGGTAAGCATGACAGAAAGGACAATCAGGGTAGGCAGCAAAATCATGTTTTTTCACCAGTGGAACCACTTAACAGTTGCAGAGTGATGGCTTCAGGATAGAGTTTGGGTAACACATGTTTGGACTAATGGGCACTGTTTGAGTTATAATTTTTCCAAAGAAGTTTTAATAGTAGTGCATATAAAGTCAGAGAATTCACACACACAAAATCATTTGATGCAAATCATTAATCATAAAATTATACAAATTCACCCACAATAAATTTCAAATGCGTACGCGCTTCCCAGCTCGTCTGAATAAATAGTAAATGTCAGTTAGTGCCTGGCAATTAAGATCTGTAGCGTTAATTCAGATGCTGCTTTGAAAACTAGAATCTTTTTGAAAAACACAGATTATAGTGAAAAAAAAATACAGAGACCTCCAAAGAGCATGGCAAGGAATGCATAACTAAAGAGTCTGGCTGAAATCAAAGCATCCCTCAGTTTAATGGATACTGGGAGCTTGAACTGAAGATAAAATGACCTAAAAGCTTTTCAGGTTTTTTTATGCCAGTGAATTTTCTCCACTTGTTTTTACAATTAATCTTTAAAGTCTTTTATTTTTGTTCTTTTCATTGCTGTGAGAAAAATCCAAACAAGCACGGGAAAGTGACTGGCTTTACACAGTTTTAGAGCTATGTAGAGAACAGCAAAAATGACTGTAAATCTTCTAATCTTTTTCAGTCATAAGTTATCTTAGACTTCATTGGCAAAGGAAGAGTTCCAAATGGACATGTTTTATTGTGTCATTCCATATTTTGTCCATTCCAGTCCATTTATTTGTTAATATTTATCAACCGTAGTTAAGTGTTTCTTGTAGATGCTTTACTTCTGAAATAATACTTTTGTGATCTATAAGAAAAGTCAGGCTTGTAGGAAGACATCATTATATTTTAGCAGATATAATTGGAAAAAATAAAGAAGCTTTCAGGTTTATAGTCCTTGTACTTGGTCTGATTTCATCTAATAAAACATAGTACCTCTCCTTACAAATTTTCTTTTTTTAGCACAGATTTTCTCAGCATGGCTGGATTTCCTCCAGAACTGTAATAATAACTTACAAGGTTTCAGTTTTTACAGGCAAACTTAGAGCATTTAGTATGTGGTTGTTTATGAATTATTGAGACATTGATACTCTCCCTAAAAACTGATACTGCATGTCTATTATAGACCCAGTAAATTAACTTTTTAAACAATGTTACTTTTCCAAGGATTTTGGATTAATATTATTTGTTTCAGTCTGGTGTGCTGAAAATTTTCTTGCTTTAAAAAAATATTTTTGTAACTTTAGCAAGACTTCTGTTGTATTCTAATAACTGAGGTGGCGTCTTGATAAACACATTTACAGGGAGCTTCAGAAGGCGTAAATTTGGTTTACATGTACTATTTGTATCTGTTGCCATGGTTGTGATTGCCATTGGATTTTACCGACTCAATCCCTGATAAAAAGCATTCTCACAGTTTTATGAGATACATGCTCATGGGGACCAAGGGGACAAAGTCTCCCCCACTGTAAGTGAAGACAAGGTTCGTGACCACCTGAGGAACCTGGGCATACACAAGTCTATGGGACCTGATGAGATGCATCCTAGAGTCCTGAGGGAAGTGGCTGATGTAGTTGCCAAGCCACTCTCCATGATATTTGTTAAGTCATGGCAGTCGGGTGAGGTCCTTGGGGACTGGAAGAAGGGGAACATTGCACCTTGACCTCACTCGCAAGGTTTAATTCCAAGGAGGCCTTAGCTTTTCTAATTGCCTCCCTACATTCTCTGACAGAGACATGGATAGTTGCATCCAGAGGGTGGTGGTAAATGTCTTGATATCCAGATGCAGAGGGGTGACAAGTGGTGTCACTCAGGGATCTGTACTGGGACCAGTTCTGCTTAATATCTTCATCAATGATACGGACAGTGAGATTGAATGCATGCTTGGCACGTTTGCAGATGACATCAAGCTGAGTGGTGCGGTCGACGTGCCAGAGGGATGGGATGTCCTCCAGAGGGACCTGAACAGGCTGGAGAAGTGGGCCCATGTGAACTTCATGGGGTTCAGCAAGGCCAAGTGCAAGGACCTCCACCTGGTTTGGGGCAACCCTCGTTATCAATGTAGGCTGGGGGATGATGTCCTAGACTGCAGCTCTACAGGAAAGGACTTGAGGGTACTGGTGGACAAAAAGCTGGACATGAGTCACTAAGGCATGCTTGCAGCCCAGAAGGCCAGTTGCATCCTGGGCTGCATAAGCAGCAGCGTGGCCAGCAGATCGAGAGAGGTGACTCTGCCCCTCTGCTCTGCTCTGGTGAGACCTCACCTGCAGTGCTGTGTCCAGCTCTGGAGCCCTCAGTACAAGAAGGACGTGGACCTGTTGGAGCCACAAAAATGATCAGAAGGCTGGAGCACCTCTCCTATGAAGTCAGACCGAGAGAGTTGGGGTTGTTCAAACAGGAGGAGAGAAGGCTCTGGGGGGACCCTATAGCAGCCTCCCAGTACCTGAAGACATTCAAGGTCAGGCTTGATGGGGCTCTGAGCAACCTGAACTAGTTAAAGATGTCCCTGCTCACTGCAGGGGGGTTGGACTAGATGACCTTTAAAGGTCCCTTCCAACTCAATGCATTCTATGATTCTGTGGGTCTACCCTATTTAACAAAGAGGTAGCTAAGGACTAAGGGCAGATGAAATTGTATGCTTAGGGTAAGAAAACCAGATGAGGCAGGTCTTTAACTCAATTTTTCGGCATCTGATTGGTTATTTTTGCTCTACATTTTTGCTCTTCGGCAATATAACTGGGTGTTTTGGTTTGGCCTGGCTGGATTTTGGCGGCGGGGGCGGGGAGCTGCAGGGTGGCTTCAGCAAGAAGCTGCTAGAAGCTCCCCAGGTTTGACAGAGCCAATGCCAGCCGACTCCAAAGAGGGACCCGCCGCTGGCCAAGGCTGAGCCTATCAGTAAAGTGATAGGAGAGGAACGGCTCTGTGAAAAACATACTTAAGAACGGGGAAAAGGACTGCACCATAACAGCTGGCACAGAGATGGAGGAGTGAGAATCTGTGCAGACACCAAGGTCAGTGAAGAAGGGGGGGTCAGGATGAGCTCCAGGCGCCGGAGCAGAGAGTCCCCCGGGTCTGTGGTGAAGACCATGGTGAAGCGGGTTGTCCCCCTGCAGCCCATGGGCAGGGTGCAGATGTCCACCGTGAGGATCACCGCATAGATATCCACCGAGGACTCCACGCCTGAAGGGGACTGTAGCCCGCGGGAAGCCCGCATCAGAGCAAGTCGCTGCCGGAACCTGTAGCCCGTGGAAGAGAGGAATGCCCACGCTGGAGCAGGTTGGCCGGTGCGACTTTTGGGACGCTGCGGGGGACTCACGCTGGAGCAGTTTCCCCTGAAGGACTGCGCCTCAGACTCACGAGGGGTGGGCTGCCCCTCGTGAGGTGTCTCACGTTGGGCAGTTTGTGATGAATTGCCCTTCGTGGGACGACTCATGTCGGAGAAGAGAGTGTGAAGCTTGTCTCCCGTGAGAGGGACCCCACAATGGCCCTGGGGAAGAGTGAAGAGTCCTCCCCCGGAGTGAAGCAGTGGTGGAACCAACGTCGGATGAACTGACCATAACCCCCATTCCCTGTCCCCCTGCGCCGCTCGGGGGGAGGAGGTGGAGAAACCGGGATTGATGTTAAGCCCGGGAAGAAGGGAGGGATGGGGGAAGGTGTTCTGTTTGTTAACATCTGTTTACTCTTTCTCACTTCTCACTACTCCTCTCTGATTAGTTCTTTTAATCAATGTACCTAATTTCCCCAAAACTGAGTCTGTTTTGCCCGGGATGGTAAATGAGGGTGATCTCCCTGTCCTTATCTCAAACCCTGAGCCCTTGGAAATATCTTCTCCCCCATGTCTGGCAGTGAAGGGGGAGTGAGAGAGCGGCTGTGTGGGTACCTGGCGGCCAGTCAGGGTCAAACCACGACACTGGGCTAAACCAAGGAGGAGAAAGCTGGAGCTAAAAATAATGTTCTGCTGTTCGCACTTTTAAGTTGTATTAATGAGGAGGATGTTTAAATCCAACTTAATCTGTTAATCCATTTTTTACTGTTGGGAATGTAAATTAGCTGCAAGGAAGATGTTTTGAAATGGATTGTATTGACACTTACATAGAAGAGTTTTTGATCTACAACTCTTAAAGCCCTTTTCATATGCAATGTTATGAGCTTAGGTTTTCAAACTGATGGAGGAGAGGAGTGAGAAGAGCAAAAGAGGAAAGAGAAAAATAAGAAGAAAATAAAAAAAAATTATTACAAATGTTTTTGTTTTCCGTAAATGTTTTGGAAAAAGTTAATTATAGCATTTTCACATAATTCATTAAAAGCTCATCAAATCCTATGTTTAGGTTTTTAAGTCCATAGAAGACTATCATTGAGTTTAATGGTGAGAAGATCAGGCATAATAGGAAGACACTGAACACAGAACAGTCTGAGCATCAGATATAATTGACTCCCTGCTACTCTGCTGTTTTGTAGAATGAAGATGAGTGTGTGATTTACTGTGATTAAATGGAATAGATTGTACCCTGACGTGTGCAAAGCCCAGTAGTGCAACTGTATCTTAATTACATATCAAATGACACAGAGCAAGAAAAGTAATTCCACAGTGGAATTAGGTACCCAGCTTCTTTGCAAACTGCCAGATGCAAAGCTGCCAGATACCGTGTAAAGATCTCTGCTTAATCCTAGCACTTCACATGCAACCCTTGACACTGAAGTGGGAATACCGCAGTCCTAAACAGTAATTGGGAATAACGTGGTAAAATGCTGATGCCAGTGGGGCAGGGATAAACCAGTTCTTTGCACATTTGACAACATGGCAGGAAAATGCAGAACAGGGAACGAGCAAGGAAAGGGAGAGCTGATCCCAGCCAAGCGTAGGGTGGTGATGAACATGGAAACAATAGCGGATTTAAGGCTTTTTTTGTTTTACTGTCATTCGCTGTTTGCTTTTTCACTGTTAAAATGTTCAGAGATGAAATGCTAAAGGTCTTGATGATTCACATACAAACCTCTACAAAATTGAGTCCAGAACCAACTTGTCAGAAGAGCTTGCAGGAATCCAGGGAGGAAGCTCAGAGGAGAGCAGAGATGATAGGATTGTTGCACATCTGAGTAAATCCAGTTAAAGGTCTGTGGAAAACACATATCCGGCGGCTGTGAGAGGTATGAGGACAGATGAACATGGGTATAGAGAGAGGTCATCTGCCAGTTTACAAGTGTGATCCTGTCCTCTTGGATGATGTATTGGGATTGTGTTTTACCTCTTACAGCTTGAATTTAAGAGGCGGGATCTGTTACTGGCAGCACAAACAACCCATATCCTGATGAATACAAAGGAGCTGTAAGACCAGTGCCAAAGATCCAGGGCCAAGTGTGTCAACTTTATGCACTGAAGCATGGGACACAGATGCTCAAGTACATCAGCTACCGGCATAATTTCATCAGTGTTCCAAAGGGAGTGATTAGCTAAAATACCAAAATACTCTATATTAATTTACCTCTCTCTTTAAATGCCTCGTTATTATCTTATCTATTTGTATACTGAGTTGCACTGCCTCATTACTGTTTGATAATAGCTTCTTCAAGTAGTTCAAAACTCTGTGGGCCTTTTTACAATTTTAATATTATGATAAAGCTTGCTCTGATATAGATTTAAATTAATCCACAATAATTGGGGTTAAAGTCTCTGAAATGTCAGTCTTTTAATGCACCTATAATCTACAGGGATTCCTTTTATGGTTCTTAATGCTTTCTTTTACATAATGTATCTTTAAATTCCATACAAAAAATAATATAAAAGCTTTTAAGGCTACAGAGTCAAGCATTCTTAAGTTAGAAAATGCCAGAATTCATGTTTGCAGAACTTTGATTTGCCTCCCCTTGTGTTTGATTGCAAAGTAGTCATTAAAGACATGAGCTCATTGAGTGCACAGAAAGGATGGTAGGCACTTAATGAGCAATTATTCAATATTTTGTTCTCTCTTTGATGCTTGATGTGGGCCTCCATGCCTTACTACTTACTGTTCAAATCCTGCTCTGAAGACAGAATTAGTAATTTTGTTATAGGCTTTTCAGTGGTGTACAAAAGTGCAGGAGCTGAGAGTTTCACAGACAGAATTCTACGTATTTTGATAACATCCTCATAGAGTAAGGAGAAGATAGCATTACAGCTAATTACATTATATTGCAGCTACATTTTTAGCCATAAAAGCACAAGGTTAGAGTTTAAGCTTTCAGCAAAACCCTCAGTTCATGCCCACCCGTGAAAAATGGATTTTTAAGTAGCTAATTTAGTAGTGTGTGCAAAGTTGAAAATAGAATCCTATCCTTCTGAGCGGCATACGGATGCCTTAACCAGCAACAACTTTTTTCTTCCTGCAGTCACTGTGTTCTCTTTCTGCAGCAAAAGACCCAGGATTCTCTGGACAAGATCTGATTCATTACACAATCCTGACTCATCTCCATACCATGGTCCATCCTGTGCCCTGAGTAGCTATATACAGCCCTATACCAAGAAGCTAGAGATGCTTCCCTAAAAATGATGGAAGAGTTGCAGAGGGAAAAAAGAAAAAAAGAAAGCCCATGCCTGCAAGTACGTCTAGCAGGCCCGATGGTCTGGGTATTTGCCTGCCTCTGTTACCTGATGGGGCTTCAGTCACTGCTTTGGTCTGTGCTGGTGCTGAGCGTGTAGAGTAGATGAAAAAAACCCACACCCTCAGAAGATGGGTAAAAAACAGTTCATGAAGTGTGTGGAAGATGAGTGCTGAGAGGGAGAGAAGGAATTCTGGTTGCCAGGAAGCTTAGGGGAATGTACTGGTAGGAAAAGGAGGACTTGTTTACCCCTGGAAGGATGTGTCTTGTTGTTTACCACCACTGACCCAGATTGCTAATGGCAGGATCCTGACCTGTGAAAGATAACAGGATGCCCTCCGCCCTGAGAGGTTAAGCACAGCACTGCATCGTAAAACAATGCACCACTTCCCTCCTTAAAAAGGGCAAGGTAAAATCAGTTCCTCTCTTCCATGTCCTCATGGGTGGTGGAGATAAACCCCCTGAAGAAGTGATAACACATAGGTGGGGGTTGTTTGGCCTCAACATTCCTACCAACAGTCTTCATGTAGGTCCCCTTCAGCTTCTTGATCTTTATATGACAGTGTTTGTGAAGCCATTGAGTGCCTCTGCTGGGACTGTCAGTGAGTGATCAGTACATACCAAACATACTTGCTAGGGATTTTCTGTGGTCCTCTGGCTACATTTCCAAGTGGTGGGAGAGCCTAGACCTCCTCAAGGTACATGGGTACTCTCTAACTCCCAGCTTTTGGAGTGTGGTGCAGCAGACAGTAGAGTGGCACTGTCAGTATATTAAAGGTCTGCAAGTCTTTCTTGAGACAGGGACGTTTTGCATAGGCGCCCATGTGTGAAGTGTAACAACGCCCGATGCGTAGAGGCCTGCTGCACAGCTTTGCTCATGGTTGAGTGCCTGGCCCTGCTCCAGGTGGGAGCTACACCAAAGCACAGTCTGCACAGGTTGCATGAGCAGCGTCCCGTAAAGTGATCTCATGGCCAGACACCCTTATCGTCCTGATGTCCCACCGGAGGGGCCCTCAGCACCCTATCAAGTACTCCCAGAGCTAGATTTTGAAGCCTACCAAGGGCTTCAGGTCTCAAGGGCAGATGTGCCACTGGTATAGGGTGTTACAGGCCTACTAACACTGCTTCCATGGTGGTCGTAGAATTCCTGTCCCATCTGCAGTACAGGCAGACAGGATCTCCATTTACATTACACATATGCCAGGAGAAGAGATGGAAAACTCAGTGCGAGCATTGGGAAACAGAGGATCAAGTGTTTCATGGATTTTTGTGCCCCAGTGAATCTGTATGCACAGTAAATGTAGAGCTTCTGGCACATAGGAGCTGGGACTAACAGAACATTCATGGACCTGAGCTCACAAACTCCCATAAGTCTTTACGGAACCTACTTGTACTGAGATTTTCAAAGGCTTTGCCCATAGGAGCAGTGAGAAGGACATTCCTGATACAGATAGCTCCTCTGTTAAATTTCAAGGCTCTGCATCAAACTGGAAGGTGCAGCAATGTTTTAACAGAGCCATCTTGCATTTCTTTTGTTAAGAAAGACATTCTTCCATCTTTTTTTCTCATAGACAACTCAACCAACATTTTAATGAACAAGCAAACAAAAGTCCCTTCAGGTCCTCAGCAGTCAGCCAGCACAGAAAATCTTCCTCAAACAGTTAAGGTTAAAAGTTGTAATGTACTGATCCTACTGATAACAAACCTGGTAACGAAGGTGCCAGGCTGTCTTAACTGTGTGTGTCCATATAAAGAGCCAAACAGGAGTTACGACATGCAGTAGCTTACTGTTACAAGCCACTCGTGAGATCACGTACCTTCTATTTTTGCTGCTACGTTCCTCAGGTCAATTTAGTGATGCAAAGCATTAGTTTTACTGAGTGAACTCCACCCTATTTGATTTAAATGAGAAAAAGTATCAATTATTGATTATTATTAATTAGCCCAAACAAGACTGAACAAATGTGAAATATGAGAGCTAAGCTCATAGCAACAATTTAGAACATGAAGGGATGCATCGTGCACCATCTCGACTTGTTCTATTACAGAAAACAAGCATAGACATGGTCTAATTTCCGCCGGATAGATCTATCCAGATAATACCTGTTCTCATTTCTGTAACCAAAAGGTGGCAGCATATTGTCTACTTTCCCTTTCCATCCATCCCAGCTCTAAGCTCCTAAATAACCTTACTTGCTCAGTTTGTCAGAATGCCAGGACGTCCAGAACAATCATGCTGACTAAAGAATGCTGATGAGATCTTATGTGATATGAACTATTTATCACCTTTAAATAGATGCAGGAATAGATCAAGGACTGGTGATTTTATTCTGTTGTTTCAATGACAGTCTGATTGACTTTTGGAAATGTGAGTAAGGGTTAAATTTCATCTCAGTGGTGTAACTTCAGAAAGACACCTACCTATAGAGCTTAACACTTTTATTAACAGTAATGATTGTTAATAAGCCCAAGATAGTATCTGGCAGATACTATTGATCTATTGATACTATTAATTCAGTTTTGTTCCTACTTAGGTACTTCCTGCTTTGGTCAATACACAAAAAGCCAGTGGGCATCCTAAGGAGCAGCAAAGATAGGGCAAATACTTTACACAGTGCAAATACCAAGGTGAAAAGGACATGAATGTACTAGTTGAGTTTTGCTGCTTGAGTCCCTCAGTTCAGAAGCTTCTGGAAAGGTGCCCAGAGACACCAATTTCCAATTTTGGCTGGTTAAGAAATCTGGAGGTGGAGTAAAGCATTCTGCCACATAACCTGCTCTTGGATCTCCAGGGGTACTGTATACTGGGAAGGATGCCACAAATCCTCAGGAAACACAACTGCTACAGAACACTGCAGTGGGTGTCCTTAGCAACTCAAAACACCCACATGTCTGTCAAACTGGATCCTGCTCTCTGCACTAGCATCCCATACTCAGGCTGAGGCTCTCAATCGTGATTTTCCAGCTGCTCCATGGCCTGGCCTGGGAACTGTAAATGACACTGCTCTGCGATGTTAGCTGGAGCTTTTACCACAAGGGTAAATAGAGATTTTCGACTTGAGAGAGTGGAGAACTTTGGTTCACCCCGTTTGCCAGGTAGAGAATAAATGCACAGAAAAAATATGTCTGATAATTACAGAAAACTTTAGGGTCACTTTCAAGCCATATTTCAGTAGATGCATATAAAGAAATGCTGTAAATACAAGCCTCAGCAGCCACCCGGTCTGAGTCCAGAAGCTTTTCTGAAGTTATGTGATATACCTGGTTCCTCTGAGTGCTGCAGCTTGCCAGTATGGGTAGTGGTGAGCAGCAGACCCCCACAGCACTGCACCTCCTGTCTTTGCTGCCATAACTAGAGATCAGATTTAATGAAGAAAGACAATTTATAGACAGGGCCGGATGAAAGATTAAGAAGAATGATATGGAAGCTGATGCTGAAAAGCAAGATACAGATGCAGGAAAGGTTGGTTAGGTGCCTTCATCTCAGTCATAACTGCCCATGTAGATGCATTTGTGAGGAGTAGCTCACAGACTATCATCTTAAATTATTACACATCCCTCCAAATGGAAGAACAAGTTTTTGGCCTGCAGTGTCTGACACAGAAGCATCATACATTTAATTTAAAAAGCTCCCCAAACATCACATCCTTCCTCAAGAGTAGAAGAGGAACAGCAATGCTTATATGAAAATTTTATGTGATGTTAGCCCAGCATGTGAATGCAAAGTACTAAAATATACATAGCAATGAGACCATGTAAAAGCACATATGAAGAAGGCTTTCCAGGCTTTAACCTGGGTCTGTTATAAGTAGAGATGCCTTTGAGGGAGGCTGATGGATTTTGGTGTGGTAGTAGGTGTTGGAAGGGACCTCTGAAGATCAAGTCCAGCCCCCCTGCCAGAGCAGGATCACCCAGAGTAGGTCACACAGGAACGTGTCCAGGCAGGCTTTGAATGTCTCCAGAGAAGGAGACTCTACAACCTCTCCGGGCAGCCTGTGCCAGGGCTCTGTCACCCTCACAGTAAAGAATGTTTCCTTATGTTTAGGTTGAACCTCCTATTTTCCAGTTTGAGACCAAGATGCTCCCCAGCAGCACAGCACCAGGTGGGGGGTTTGCTGCACGGTATTTCTGTTGTTCTCTGTTGTGTGAGTGGCTGCTCCTGGCCTGTCCATGCCTCCAACTTGCCCTCCTGTTGCATCTGTCCTCGATTCATGCCAATATGAGCTGATTTCAAAGTTGCTTCTCTGTTGCCCCCTTCATTTCACACCTCTTGGTGAACAGCTGGTCTCTAGAAACAGAGGAAGCATTTCTCTTTGTAGATTTCAAGACCAGCTTGAAAGATACAGGACAGAGAACACCTCACTGTGTTCCCTGCTTGCCCCAGTGTTAGTGCAGCTGGAAAATTGTCTGTATGACTGGTAAATCTGAGACCTTTTTAGACTTGGAATAGACATTCAGCACAGGCTCTATTTTGAATGGAAATCTATTTTCCTCTATCCCTTATTTCAAAAGCATCTGTAGCTCACAGCTACGCTCAAAACTGACAAGTCTACGTGTCAAATGGAAATGCCAACATAGTATGGTGTGGCATGAACAGCGCCCAAACATTTTCTTATGGCTTTAGTTTGCTGGTGCAACAAAGGTATTTTTTAACATTTGTCTGTCTCAGATAAAGGTGGGGTCTTAAAACTATATTTTTTTTTTATTCTGGAGAGTTACTGTTTCTGCTGCCTTTATACCCTCCTCTTTTTCTCCAATGATATTGGCAATTTAATGCTGGATAGAAGATAGAAAAGCCAGAATTCACTGATTCAGAAACATCCCACACTACAATATCCAGTCTCTTTTCCCCCTAGATAAAAAGTGCTAGCAAAAAAGTGCAACCTGCATCAGATGTAAATGGCTGATCTCAAGATAAAAGGTGACTCATGGCATAATCAATCCTCAAAGCCCATTTTTATGCAAAAGGTGACAGTTTAATCCTCTGTTAATTTCCGTGTTTGGAAAGAGGCAATTTTCCACTCCAGCTTGGAAAGAATTAATTGCCAAGTACAGCATACTAGAGCATGAAGACAAGATCACAAAGTATAATGTGTGCCTTTGCCCTCCAAGATACCTTTACACTTAGAGCTAGGCCTAGGCCATAAAAACCACCTTGTTTTGGTAGTTGCTATTAGTTAATGGAAGCAGCAGGCTTTTTGAATAACCTGTTGACTCCTGACTAAGCTTAATTACAGCTTTAAAAAAAATACATCTGACACTTTCACTGTAAATAAGTTGACTAAGTAGAAACAGTCCAACTAATAAAGTAATTGATAGTAAGACAGCAAATGTTTTCCTCTTTCCGAGGTTTTACATTTCAGAATATGGGTATGCTTATTTTTTAATTTTTTTCAGCGAGCCTCCAGTAAAAAAGCAGATAATAATAATGAGGCAAGGCATTCCTAAGGTTCAAGAAAAAGAGGGCTACACTGTTGCTCTGAAAGCACTTCAGTTTCTTCAAAAAGAGGGTATGTATTTCTGCAGAAACCTGGCTGGAACCAGGTGATCCGGTCTCTAAGGAAACGAGGTCCTGCAGCTGGTCAGGGAGGTACTAATGGCAGTACCTAGTGGGAGTAATGGGTAATGGGAGCACCTAGTGGGAGTAATGGGTAATGGGAGTACCTAATGGGAGTAATGGGTAATGGGAGTACCTGATGGGAGGTGCTTTGCCTCTCTGGAAGGCAGCAGCTCATGCTGAGCTCAGAACTCAGTGTGAACTGGGAGGTGACAGCTAATGCTTCTCACAGATGAATCTCTGAAGAAGCTGTGGCTCCTGGCCCTGCACCAGCGCAACAGCGTGCTGTCTGCCCCCTTGCCATCCTGGGTGTCCTGCATCGCTGATCCGTTTTCCAAATCACGCACGAAGCCCCTTAAGTAACGTCAGTACCGTGGGGCAGTGAGTCAAATCGTGCACATCAAGGGAAAAATGTTAAATACTTCTAGCTTTAAAACTGCTGAACATATGTTCTTTGTTTTTGACTCAAAACCCATTCAAATTTAAATACAAAACCAGCTGAGCCAAGTGGGAGTATTTCAAGCTCAAAAAACCCACTGGAACCAGCGAGGAATGGTAGGCTTGTTTTGTTCGCACACCAGTGCATCAGTTCTGTTTAAAGTGCTTTCCCTAAATTAACTTCTGTTCCAAGACAGTGTATGAAAAAAATAGCAATTGGAGAGGTTGAGGATGACAATAAAAATTGTAATTCAGCTTTAATCACCCAGTGCAGTATAGCCACATTTATCTGCCCTGTGTGGTGTGTGCTTTTTCAAACAGTGTAGAGAGCCCTGGTACCTTTTTGTCAAAAGGCTACTTCATCTAATGTTACTTGTTTCTTTGCCTCAATTATATTGTAATCCACTAGAATGTATTTTTAAAAAAAAAATCTGGAAAAATACATATTTCAAATTGCATATTAAAAAATCTCCCCATATGACAGCCACCTACCCTAGATGTGAACCCATTGCCCCACGGCGATCCAGGATCATGTTAGATGAGACAGTGACTCTAGAGAGGTGGCTGCTTATGTTAGCAAAATTAGCTTGTCACAAGTGCCCCATTAGCATAGACATTGCAGGAATTTATGCAATGAAAAAATGAATCTTTTAATCCTCACATAATCTCTTTTTTGCTCCCTCCTGATGCAATTTCCAGAATGTAGTGGGAAATGAGGTTGAAGATACCTGCTTTCTGAGGAGAGGATGCTGCTCTTTGGGCTAAAAATGCAGAATGCTTGCCCAGAGTAGATTCCTTGGCAAGAGAAGAATACTTATGCAACTGAGAGCTCTGCTTTGTTCTCTTCTTTCCTTCTTTGAGATGTGGAGATGAGAAGTAGTTTGTGCATTATCACAGATGCAAACACAATACTTCAAATAACACAGGATGGTGCTGTGGGCTGCCCATGTTCTTGGAGATGAGGTGGTCCTTGTTGCAGATTCCTCATCCAGAAGGAATGAAAAGGAATAACCAGGTGGTTACTGCCTTGTCTTTTCCATATCCCTAATAATAAGTCGAAAGTCCTAGAAAAGCCAAAATGGGCCTCAGGATGGAAAAGGTGGACAACCGCTAGTGAGGGCCTTTTTCAGCATCTTAGGGCCTCCTGCTATTGGCTGAGGGTTTGACTTGGAGCCAGCTGTTATTCTGGGGGGATGGATTGGGCAGATTTTTCTCTCAGACCTCCCCTGCCTGTAACATTCCTTTTTAAAAAAGTGTATGCTTGTGTCTCCCTGTCCCCAGATAGCTGATATACATTGATTCAGCACAGTCCCAGTACCCGTATTAATTTATTGACTGATCTTGGGGAACCTATGCCGCTGACTCCACAGTATTTTGAGAGCCTTCCGTGCATGTTCGAAGTTCTCAGGGTGGTTACGTGACTTTTAAAAACAGGTGCCTCTCTTGAGTTTACATTCATCTACATTGTTGTTTGCAGTCTGGGCTGCTTGGAGCTGGCCATGTTAGGAGCAGAAAACCAGCCGAGCTGATGCCAATTCTGACAGATGGGATGGGCGTGGAGTTGTTCGGTGACACTCCACGCTGCCCTTTACAAAGCACTCTGTGATCTGTTCTGGCATAGTACACCAGGCTGGCAACTACAGGGGGGTGAGAAAGCAATGTGCCTGCTCCAGCCCTCTGTCTAGAGAACAACGGCATTTTGGCAAGGGGATAAGGTGGTGGAGAGGTGCACAAACAACTGTTTCTTTGGAGGGTCACTAAAGTGTGCTCAGCTGTATAAGAGACGAGGAATATATGAAAGGAGCAGAGGCAAAGTAAGGAAGGGAAGAGCTTAGCTGACAGACAGCTTTCCTTTTCTCTCGGCTGCTGTACTGTTCTATGCACGTCTAAGCACCCAGTAAAGTATCTTTTGTGATTTCTCGTCCTCCTCACCTTGAAAATTTGGCTTCACTGTAAATAACCTGCTCTTGCTTTTAAACCTAACCACGGTTTCAAGCTATTAAAATTGTATGAGCAGCTGTACAACTCTCAGTCAGGCAGTGATGAATTGTGGAAGAAGAGTTCAGCGATTTGGCAGGCAGATTCACCTATCAGACAGATGTACTTACGGTTTTCTGACAGTTCTGGCTTCCAGCATAACAGTGAAAATCCTGTTTTTCTTGAATTGCTGAGGTTTAAATTTCTAAAACCAGTAATCCACGGAAGTCATGGTAATGAGACATACTTAGAGAGTACCCCATACAATGAAGCTGCATGGTGACGTCACAGTCCTTATGATGTGTCACCCTCATGTCTACATCCCTTGAACAAAATTTTGTAGTTCATGCATCAGTTCTAGATCTTCAAAGTCAAGTTACCTATTTCTTCCTCAGAGTGCTGTGTGTCACTATTGACATTTTTGAGGTGGTCTAGAAAAAAAATTATTTGTTGTTGATGTCCAAATATAAAGCATTCTTGTCCATCCCAATTATACTAATCTCATCTGAGGGCTTGAAAAGTTTAAGAAAATGGATCTTTTCTCCACTTTTCCAGCTAAACTAACCTTTCTTTTTCTCTCCCTTACCCAACCTACTTTCTTATACCACTTTTGCTTCGTGGCTATGTTAACTTCAGCTCCCCACTTTTGTGTGCATCCTGCATGACTCTGCATGTTCTTTTCCTTACAAGGGAAATCTCCCTTCAAATACCCGTTTGTGGGGCCACTCCTCATAGGTCCTGCAGCCTACTTAATAATATTAATTTTATCATTATATCCTTCTCCTTGTCATATCAGTAAATGAGTTATAGTTTTTTGTTTGTAAGAGGAAAATATTCCTTTTTCTGGCTTTTCAGTTTTCTAAGATTTTTTGCTGTTAATTTGTCATAGAATTATAGAGTCATTTGGGGTTGGAAGGGTCCTTTAAAGATCATCTAGTTCCAAGCCCACCTGCCATGGGCACAGACATCTCTCCCTAGATCAGGTTGCTCAAAACATGATTCAGCATGATCTTAAAATAATATGTATCTGTCTATTTTAGAGTTTTTCAATACACCTAGCATCGTGGCACATTTGTTTCCCTTCTGCATTCTCATCCCCTTAGAATACATTTTTTGCCCATGGTATGGATTTTGATTGCTTTTTAAGTGAGTAGATGTGAAGATTAGAATGAGTTCAGGCGAAAAAGAAGCATTTCAGTGGAGCATTTTGGTATTTGAGCCTCCTGGGAGGTTCCTGGTTGTTGAAAGGCTTTTACTAAAAGGGAGGTTTTGCAGCATTTTCTAATTCTGGTCAGACTCTGGATTCATGAGATTTCTTTGGAAGCTACTTGTGCAGACGAATGCCCTTAACAAGATTGATTTGTTCTCAGCTCTCTTGAAGTGCATTCTGCAGAGTCACAGAGCTGCAGAACTGCTGTTGTGTTTCATACGACGAGTTTGGTGTTGCTGGGGTGTTAGATTCTTACTGCCTTGTGTATTCTAACAGGTGTTGGAAGTGGACAGTGAATGAACAGTCTTAAAGCAAAGCTGCCATGGATTTTGCTGCCTAAAACTAGATAGAGAACTTGCACTAGCTAGAGTCCAGATGCTGTCTTCCTCCGTACACTTGTGATTTAAAACAGCATGCAGTGAAAGCCAATAACTTAACCAAGAAGACAATCATGGAGGAAAGCAAAAGTACTTCCCAGGGTGCTAGAAAGGAAAGAATGCATTTCTCGTAAGCCATGCTTTGGTGTCAGAGCATGGAAGCACAATTGCCTCCAGTGTGGAAGTGCCCTGCGTTTGGGCAGCATGTTTGGTGTCGGAGGTGCCAGCACAGCTCGACAGTGGTTGCTAGAACTAACTGTAACTTAGTAAATAACATAGGATACTTCATATTTTTTCCTTCAGAAGAAGAACCTAATCTGTTGGTTTGAGGGTTGTAGACCTACACTTTTTTTGCCAACAGTTAGAAATAAGCTCTCCAAGGAACAACTAACTCATTTTGCCCCAGTGTCTCCCTTCTACAGTGTTAGCCAGGTGAGCTTGAGGATTCAAGGAGTGTATTCTGTTAATAAGTTTGTGTTAAAACTTGAGCCCTGCTTAAATCACGTTCTAGACCTCCTGAGGATGGGAGTCTGTCCCAGCTCTGAGCACTGAGTCGCTTGTGCTGTAATTAGCCGTGCATTTAGCAGTGGTGGTTCTGGTCTGTTTCCCAGCAAAGATTAAGATCACTATAAGATATTTAAGGAACATTAATTGCTTACTGACTAGTGTCTAAAAACATCCATGGGTCACAAATCCAGGGCGTTTTAAAGGCAAACATGAGTAAGCTGTTAGCTGGAAACGGTGCTGTCACAGTTAGTGCGGCATCAGGATAGTGCTGGACCAACCAGCTTCTGATTTGTAGCACTGTCATCGTAGGAAGGAAAAAAAAAATGTAAAAAGGAGAAGCCACATCTGTCAGCTTGCAAATATCTTGTAATCATGAACTCATGTGAACGATGCTATTTTCAAACATAGATGTGTGAAAGTAGATCCATCTTTAAACCAATTAAATCATGGCGATACTAATGTCAGAATTATTGATTATCAATGAGATCCAAGTATTGCTGTCATAAAAGTCATCCTGGATCAGTCTCAGGTAAGTGACTGCAAAGCAGTTGATTCCTAGAGCGGGGAATGGATCTGGAGCCCCCTGACTTTGGCTCTTATGGATTCTGAAGTTTGCGAGTCCCTATGAAAACTTTGGATAATGAACATCTTCTAGGGAAGAAAGGGTCAATGATAAGCTTCCAATTCTAGCAGACTGATTTCGTTTAGTTTCCTCAGTTGTTATTTTTCCAGGCAGCCTTTGCAGGGAAGCTGGCTAATGGTGCACTGCTGCTCAGCTAAGAGACCTTCTGTTTTCTAGGCCATCCATGTTAGAATGAGGCCCGTGGCCTCTGAGGTCTGGTTCTAGAATGGAAAGCTTGGAAAGAAAGCAGTTAGTTCCCCTCCAGTTCAAAACCCATTCATACGCGTGCGTATTTGTATAGTTGCTGCAAAGTACTCAAGACATCCCTGTGGACTTAGCAAACTAGTTAAAGTTGCAACTATAAGGTACCTAAAAATAGCTCAAGTAGAGCTCGGGACACAGCTTATTTCCCCAAAGATGTGTGTGCAGGAGGGTGGATAGCGGCAGCATGAGCCAAGGACAGCTGAGTTAACACTAACCTTTCCTGAATATTGCCATGGGATTTTTAAATGCTTCTCAGCTTCCAGAGAGATGCTGAAAGACGTGAACTCGGTTTAGCTTCTCATCCAAAAAGCAGTAAGTAGTTCTGACAGTGCAGGTCTCCCTAAGAGCTGTGTGGAAAAGTCAGAGTTGGATGTGAGCCCAGCCTTAGTACTGCGCTGAAACACAAGACTTTTGGGGCCTACGAGGAGATTATTCCTCAAATTACTGCTGGGGAAAACAGAGGGAACAACAGTTGCAATTATTTGCTTTTACCAAGATACACAAGACCTGTTCAGGGAACAAAAGAAGGCTTCGTTTCTTGATCTGGTCACTCTGACACTGCCCAAGAGCTTTAAATTGGAAGGAGAAGAATAAGGTTTGCTCTATGAATAGCTCATATATCAGAGCGTGGGACAATGTGATCAGCCTCAGGTAGTTTCACATGATTCATCACATCTGCCTGAAGGCCTCGATCAACACTCCAGCCTTACACAGCCCCTGCCCTCAAGCTGTCAAAGCCCAGGGTTACGAGAGTGTGACAAGGAGGGGACTCAGCGAGAGGTGTGAGCTGGTGAGATATTGGTATAACGAGCACATTTGCATAGTGTTGGCAGTCACAGCTGGCTTCCTCCCCAGGCTCTGCCAGGCAGCAGCGCTTTGTAGGATCCGTGGCAGAGGTAAAGCTTAAAAGAGGATTTGATGGAAGACAAGAATGGTACCTTGTGGGAAGATTTTTACAGTGTTTTAGAGGGCAGGCTGTGAGAAAGCATAAAAGTGTCTGCAGGAGAAGTGGCAGAATCTGTTATCTCTAGTGAGGGAAGAAAGTTTTCTGCTGTGACAGAGTATTAGATTTAAGAGCCAAGGAGAGACCAAGCAGTGAAGAGGCTTAGAGGTAAAGACTCGAGCTTTTCTCCCAATCCCACAGAAATATTTATAGCATCAAAACACGCGCTATCAAGATGAAAAATGGAAAGCTCAGAAACAGTGCTTGGATACTTTCTAGCTGGTGGGGATCTTGGAAAAAAAAATCCATTGTGTTCGACTTCAGTATAAAAAGAAGTTATAAATTCTCTCTGCTTACCTCATAAAAGATCCCCAAGGGCAACTGGGAAGTCAGGGTGTCCCAGCTTTCACCCAAATGTCACTTTTCACACTCAGCCCGAGGTGCCACATGACCACCACTGCAACTTCAAGCACACCAGGGAAATGGCCACTGAGGGCTTTTGCTCAGGTTCTGGTCTGCCCTTCTAGTTTTGGGGTGCCCCAGGGCTAGCATCTGTACCACCCACACTTCACACATGAGGGAAATAAAAGTAGGAAATATTTTATTGGGGTTGTAATGTTCTGGTGGGTATGCACCCCAATACCCTTAAAATAAGAGCTGCTCCCTCTCTGCAATTGCATCAGCTGAGTCTGAAGTATATTTTTACTCTGCTAATCTTATGTTTAAAAAGGTAGTAATTTCAAAGCAGAAGGCAAGAAATTAACAATTTGAAATTGTCAAAATAATTTCTTTCAAAACATTTTTCAAATAAAAATATCCTAAAATGGATATTTTGGATGCCCTCCTCTGTGGATCTGAGAAAATATCAGCTACAGTGAAAAGTTGGTGCTTAATGCACTACAGAGTGGAGAGAAGTGAATAAAGAGGATTAAAATGCTAAAAAGGTAGTTGTTACTTGCAGGACACGTAGATTTAGGACAAGGCTAAAGAAGGGAGGTCACTAGCTGGTATGAGCTGCTTAGAGCAAGGAATTTGGCAGCTGAGAATGGCAGAACCAGATTTTTAAGATTTTATTTAATAGAGTCAGAGCCGCCTATTGCATGGGTTTGGAAGAATGAATCGGTGATAACTGATAATGCACTGGTGCCATCTGCTTGATGTTACTGTTGTGATAGAGAAAGGACAAGGTGTGGGAGAACAGAGTAAGATTTACTGGGAATGATCAATAGCACGGGTTAAGAAAATACATATATTGATACAGATATAGACGATACCGATATATAGATAGATATAGATACAGATAATAGATATAGATATACATATAGATATGGATATATAGATATGTCTGTATATATATGTATATATGTGACTATGTTATTTATTAGGAAGAGAGGTCAAGGGGTGAGGTCAGATGGCTGAGAATAATCATGAATAAAGTTCTGCATTTGTAATGTGTATATAGGCAGATGCTTAATCAGACCAAATCTTGTACAGTTCTCTCTGCAAAAAGTGCTGAATCTTGTTTGCCCAAAAGAACAGTCTCTAAAGTAACTTTATATAGCATCATAGTTAATGCACTGAACAACCTGAAATTCCAGCGTCTCACTTGAGTTGAATTACTGGGAGCAAACCATTCCCCTAGGGCTGTACAGGAGAGATAGGTTATAGAGCATGCTGACAAGAAAAATGTTAGCCAGCGAATTAGTCATAATTCTGAGAAGGAGCTCCTGGTCATAAAAAGAGAGAAAGGTTGTGTGCCTGACCTTCCTGGACACGGAGTGCCCCCACCTTTCTCCATGAAAGCGTCTGCATCCCTACTGAACTGGCTCAAAGCAAACAGCACGCTCCCTCTGAAGTTCTGTGCACATTCCTCAGTGCTGCGCCGGCCCTCCTTTGGGATGGGCAATGTGTTCTGAGGGGTAGATGCGGCCCCTGATCTTGGCTTTGCTTTGACAAAAGCACTTTTGTCATCTGCTCTCCATAATTATACTGCATCCAGCACAAGTGCCATCGGTGTTGTTCTGGAGTACAGCACAGGGGGCACTGAAAGGGGAACAGAGCTGCAGGATGGACAGGGTAGGTGAAGCTTACCTGGAATTTGGACTTTTAACATTCAGAGTTTAAGTGTCTGCACTCCTGGCAGCCCTGGGACTGGGATCACAGAAACACCCAGCAAAGCGTGCATGGGTTGTTACAAGTCCTGTAAAGCCATTCAGATGGCAGACTGTGGACTGAGCAGCTCCTGGCCTTCACCAGAGTCTCAGCTGCAACATGTCCTGCAGTTCCTGAGCACGATCCCACAGTTTTTCCTGCTTTCCCATAAAGCAGGTGTAATTTGGTGGTTATTTCAGGCAGTAGGGAAGCAAGCTGCTTGAATCAGACACCGCATCCAGCTGAGCAGACTTCAGAAAAACCATTCAGCAGGCTTCAAGGGAGATTAATCGAATGGCCTGGCTTTAAAAACCTTACCCGGAGCAGGTGAGTAACTGTCGAAATGTGCATGTCAACGCAGAAACATCCTTCCCCAGACCTGGGAGACACCGTCTGTTCCTCTTTAAATCTGCGCCGTTTGCTGCAGTGCTCTGCATTGTTGCCATGGCAGAAATCTCCCCATAGTAATAACCTCTTTCAGAGAAGGTTAAAAAGAGACAGTGCACATGCTCAGAAATGCTGCACTTGTTCTGTTAGCAGTTTGCAGCGGCCATTTCAAAGAGACCGGCACAAAGACGAGAGAGAGATCAGGTACTGATATTTTCTTTTTCCTTTGTTAGAGGGGGTGACTTTTCTCTTTGACACAAGTCCGTGCACAGGTCTGTCCCCGTTCCCAGTTGTGCTGTGGAGAGAGACCGCCCTTGTTGCCTGTCGTGATTATTCCTCACAGGTACCAAATTCGCACGGGATAGTGAAGAGGTAGTAGTTAGATGTGATCTAAGGTGATCGCTGCACTTGGCGACCAGCTGTTTTGCAGTGGGGCTCACGGACGAAGCTGAGCTGACGCTGGGATAGGTGATATTTAATGGACCTTGAAAAAGTTTAACAGCGTATCTGCTCTGTTTTGTTCAACCTTTGTAGTCAGCTGTGAGAATAGCCTCTGCTCCTACTGACCAGGAGGCGTCTGTGTTAGGTACTTTCCAAGGAGGCTGGTATTATCCTGATTTACTGTTACTTGGAGACACTGCTGCATCTAGTTGCAAAGCTCGGTGTCTTTGATTGTACTTGCTTTGACTGCAGATCACTGTTGATTAAGACAGAAAACCCAATCTTCTTGTTAGGATTTAAATCTATTTATTTTAAGGATTGTAGAAATAAGAAAAAGGATTCCCAGATTTTGTAATTTTTTTTATGGGCCCAGGTGTATCAGTGACTACAGGTAAGTGCTTGCCTCTTGCTTCCGAGCCATCCCCTACTCTTATGTTTAGGTTGAGGTGCACAGAAAGGGGATGTGTATAACGCTGCTTCTTTCCTGGATGAGTTACTGGTTTGCACGTGCTGCCAGTGTTCATGCAGAATTTGCAGCTTCAGATTAGTAGATTGCATGTACTGAAGAACAAGCTTGTTCTGTTCTGTATTTGTAGTGACATAGGGAAAAACCTTTCCTTTCCTGCCTCCCTTTGTTGCCCTTCTAAATGTGAAATACAAGCTGTTTGAGGGGGTGCTGTACTCTTGCCTTCAGTACATGCAGATTTGATGTTCTTATGCAACGTTTTTTGCTTAGTATGCACCAATTTAAAAATCAGGGAGAGACAGAATGTTGTCCTGCTTTCCTGGGTTTAACTAAAGAGATTCTTAATGTGGATTTTACTATGTTGCTACAGTTTAACCTTATTTGATTCTTTCTTTCCTCCATTTGAATCTACAGGTATGGCAGGTAAACTTGGCTGAACTTGACAGGATCCTTGAGGCTTGGGTTGAAGTCTCCAATAGACAGTTGCAACTTAGCCAGTCCAAGTTTCCTGTGCTCCCCCTTGATCTGAGCAGTTTACCTGTTGGATCAAGAAAGTAATTCACCTATAAAAATTTTTACCTCTCTGTGAAGGTACCATCAGTGTGCTATGTAAATTATAATGGTTACCTTTAGTTAACTCTTGAAAAGATGGTTCATCATTAAAGCAAGACAGAGGATAAAAACCTCATTTCCAGATTCAGGGCTATTTCAGCCAACTCTATAATCCCTGCAGTTTTGATCTCAAAGCCTAACAGTGAACCAGCTGTCCAGATTCAAGGAATAGTCTGGGAATGCGTAGTTAGAAAAAAGATGGGAGTTACAGGACAGGCCAAGTTCCTGCATCCTGGCTTGCAAATAAAATGAAAAACTGTCTAGAGACTTCTGATCTTCACCTTCATGTCCGGGGACATTCTCTCCCAATTGGGTTTTATGTGCACTGCTGGAAAGGTACATGCCCATGCATGTACTGATCTACTGATTTTTTTTTCCTTTCAGCGGAAAGCTGCCAATCCTTTAACCATCAGAACATTAAGTTCTTTGTAACAAAACCCTTGTACACGTAATGTTCCTCACTAACTTCTTTATCTTTATGTCTCTTGATAAACAGAGAAGCACCCGTTCCCAAGATGCGGGCACCCTGCCTTCTGAGAAGAGTGGTCCTTGCAGTTCCTGTGGTTTTTGTGGTTGGACTGCTTCTGATGGAGCCTGTTAGATCTGATCCAGAAGTGGGAACAGCCATACCAGCCGAAAGTACGTACCGCCCTGCAGTCCTCTCATAGAGCTTCTACTGTAGGTTTAACGTTGCAGGACTTCACATCGCTGAAGCTTGTCCAAATAATTCAAGCTATTTTGGACGTGTCTTGCTTATGATTTTTTAAAACCACGGCTTGATGGCATATCATTGGTGGTTTTCTCCTGCATCCAAGGCTTTCCACTCTCTTACCCACGTCTCCTGCCTGCTGCCATCTTGCTTGTACCTGAAGCCTGCCCCTGTTCTGCTCCTTTTCTTTTGTACAGCCCTTTCATTGTGTTAGCCCTTTCTATGACAGGAATCATCCTGTTTGCTTTTCAGAGACATTATTGAGACTTCCTTTTTTTCAACTCACATTAACTGCTCATTACATATTTCATTCTTGTTAATGTCTACTGTATTAAAGTCAATAGTTTTTATTAAAAAAAGCAACACAATGAAGATGTCAAGAGAGCACACTTTGTCAACAGCTAGTCTTGTAGCCTTCAATTGTCTAATTCTTCTTTGCTGATCTGTGTTGAGTTTATTTTCTGTCATAAACATGATGGATCCTTTGCATCAAGTTGTGTGTGTGTAAAAACCTGTTCCATCATAATAACACTAAGATTGAGTGGTGGTATAAAAATGAGAGAGGAGGTCTTTAATGCTGCTTAGTATTTAATTTTTATATCTTTTGTTTTTTCCTTAGCCAGTTAAAGAATTTGGCAGACTTCTTTTCTCCAGCAGGCAGGATTTCTGTCTGCTGGTTAGCACACAGATCATGAGCTGGAAGCTCACAGTCCAGCTTATCAGAGGCATGAAGTAATCAGTCAAATATCAAATGGTTGCAAAATAGGCTGACAGACACTGCAGGATTTTCCAACATCACTCTGGGTTTCATCCTTAATTCCTTACCAGACCTCAAAGAACAAACTAAACCTGCACTCAGAAGTTCTCACTTGCATGATACTTCCCATGAAGCTGTCAGAGAGGTGTAGGCACCGAGAAGCAAATAAGATCGTGTGGAGAGCCTGATGATTTGAAGACATTTCATCTTATCTATATTTTGCCTGTCTCAGACAGCGGTACACTGTTAGGGCACAGCTTTGTGCTACATGATAATCAAGGCAAAGAAAGCCTTGTGACCTTCAGTGTGGATATCTAAATATGGGAATACTATCTTAAACACTGCAATTAGTCCAGAATGCAAGAGTTCTGCTTATCAGCAATGCCCACTAATAACAAAGCATTGTGTTTATCTGCTTCTTGCTTCACTGGCTGTGGACAAAGCTGTATCATACTCAAAGTCAGAGACTAAGTGATCTTTCTTTGTGATATCATAGTCGATTTTATTCCATCAGCGTTCTCTTTAGAGCTCAAGATAAGGAGACAAGATTTTCCAGGGAACAAGTTCCTGGTTTCAGAGGTAGTTTCTGAAAAATCTGAATGTGGGGTTGAAAATGTGCTCAGGGTTGGTGGAGCAAAATGAAAGACTCAAATTATGGGTTTAGTGTTTCCCCACTGCAAATTGTGACAAGAGAAGAGTGAGTGGAACAGGAATAAAGGAGGAAGTAAATTTTAAATGCAAATTTGTTGAAGTAATTCTTTTGTCGTTAAGAGATTGGGTGGACCATCATGATGGTTTACAATAACCTGGGCTGTTCAAGAATATATACACCAGCATTCACTCTGTGGACTCTCTTCTGTAGCTCTTCCTCGCGCTAAAATCACTGTTTATTCCTTCGTGCCATATTGTCGTGATTCTCTACTAAATGCTCTACTAAATGTTCTCCTAGGTCGTCCATGTGTTGATTGCCATGCATTTGAGTTCATGCAGAGGGCTCTGCAGGATTTAAAAAAAACAGCATATAATCTAGACACACGGGTAAGGAAACGTTCAATTTCTTTATTTGTATTTAATATGGAAGAATATGCTGTGGATAAAGTAGATAAGGTGCACGGATTTTGTACGAGGCACTCAGTCAACTGTACTGTCCTGTCTTCTAAGGCTGAGTAATTGCATGTGGTCTCTCCATGCAATAATCTGTGGAATTCTTCTGCCTGGGGGTATCAAGACACTGGGAAGCTTAGGAAAGAGTGAGCTGACAGTCCTCAGATCTTTATCCTTCTCTTGCGGATTTACAGCCATCAGCCCCGCTATTCCAGATGCTGAGTGCACACCTTTGTTTTTACTAGAGGAGGTGAGGTGAGAGCATCATCTATATTTATTAGCCAGCTCAAACATAAAACCTACTAAAATAAAGTACTCCCCTGCATGTGCTTTTACCCCTGGAGAGAGGCTGAGGGAGGAAACATCATCTCATAGACACTTTTTACATTGCTCTGATTCCTAAGCGATGAGAAATGCCACAAAGTAGAACAGCACAGAGGACGGAACTTGTTTGGCTTGCAGTCAGACTTGGAGAATTTGCCAAGGCTGGTGTCTTCCTTCTGTGAGGAAAGTTGAACCCATCTCTTGCTGTCACAACCTGCTGTCTGTCATTAGCTGTATCGCAGCTGCTGGCAGAGAGCGGTGTCTCGGGAGAGTAGCTTTTTCCCCACCTCCTGTGGACCCCTTAGCTGAAGTGCTGTATCTACACTCTCGCGCAGATTTTTCAACAGAAGGCTCTCCAGCATTTTTGCTTTTCTAGTCTATGGTCAAGGCTGTTCACAGTTCAAAGCCTGAGAGCTGGCGTCTTTGAGGAATGGTTGAGGAAACTCCGAGCAGGGTCCATGGGGTTTAGGTGAAAACGCAGGTGCAGGAATGAAGGTGCTTTGAATTGTGACATACTACAACAAACAAACATTCTGGCAGAACCAGACTGGCATGTGGCACGTTTATGGTTAAACAAAATCTGTTCAATAATTACAAGTCAAATGTATTTTGGGCTTCTTCCTAAGAAATCTCATTAATGAATACACCTGCTGAGCACAGTGTACAGCCAAACAAGGCGGTCAGATTGCACTATAAAGTGGTTCTAGCACACTTTTTCCTTCTTTTACAAACCTTTGAACTTTTAGCCAAAATTTCTAATTCTTGATTTAAAAATATCTCAGCTAAAATCTTCTCTTATTGTCTGGCTATGACAGTGACTTTTTTGACACCCACAGCTTGCAGACCAAGAGAGAAGCTTTATGAAATACAGATATCTAAAGCAAGAATAGCAGGAAGAGCCCCAAAGATAGCAACTGTATTTTAATACTTTCAAAAAAATAAGTAAGTATAAAGAGACAATGAAAGGAAATGAGGATACAAAAAGGTTCAGAGAGGAATGTCTTATTATTGATTTTCTGTCATGATTTGAACCCGGCTGGCAGCCAAGCACCGCACAGCACCTTGCTCACCCTCCCATCATCCCAGGGCATGGGGGAAAGAATTGGACGGGTAGAGGTAAAGACACTTGCAGGTTGAGATAAAAACAATGTAATAATTGAAATAAAATAAAAATAATATTTATGGTAATAATAATGGTAATAGTGGTAACAATAGAATATACAAATGAGTGCTGCACAATTCAATTGCTCACCAGCTGCTGACCAAAGCCCAGCCCCTTCTTGGCTAGTGATCCCGGAGGAGAGAAAATTCCAAAACCACAGTTGTGGAAGAGCCCCGGCTTCATGGCCCACCCTCACCTATGCACTGGGCATGACGTCGCATGATGTGGAATATTCCATTGGCCATTCTGGGCTTGTTGCCCTGGCTGTGCTCCCTCCCAGCTTCTTGTGCACCTGCACACTAGCAAGACACGGGAAGTTGAAAAGTCCTTGGCTTCCTGGCAGCGACTAAAACCGTCAGCATATTATCCACATTCTTCTCATGCCAATGCCCATACTGAACCCAAAACATGACTGCTGAGGAGAAAAATTAGCTCTATCCCAGCTGAAACCAGGACATCTTCACAGTTGTAGATTTGACAGCAAGTCTGAAAATGTGGATATATTCTCACCAAAACAAACCTATTGCTTCCTTATCACTTTAAAATCTAAATAATTGAATCCATATTGAGATCTGCCAGTGCCTCTGGACTAGGACAGGCCTATACCAGCAAAAAAGCTGGGGATTGTACCTACATCTTCAAAATACCTGTGAGTATGAGGACTTCTTGGAACTGCCTTCCACAATGTTTCAGGTCTTAGTTTTATTACCCAGATATGGCCCTATTTGATGCAAACTGAGAGTTTTAAAACAATTGCTTTCAGCCACGTATGTATTTTTACATTTCACTATTTTAATCTGTTTTGCTGCTCAGTGAGACGAATGTTTCTGTCCCCAGAAATACAATTCCCTTTGTTAATATTCCCACTGGAGACAGGAATTTCCCTGAGAAATTCTCCTTTATTTGCAGGCAAGATTTTGAGATGATGACTAAACAGCACCTAACTGTTGGAGGAGGAGGGATTCCCAAAAGCAGAGAGAGGAAATTCCCCTTTAATTCCTCCTGTGAATCTTACCCTGCAGTTCTGCACAGGAGAAACTATACAGTTTTATTGCACAACTCAAGAGTTTTCACACTTAATTTGGCCCTGTGTTTATCTGCATGATGTCTCAAAAAGCCAACTGACTCTAGCATTGGCCACATAACCTTCTGTGGTTGTAACCTTCTCCTCTAAGGAGAGGGCTCTTGTACTGCTGGGCGGGAGCTGCTACCATCAAAACTTTTCAGCCAGCTCCCTACTGCATCTAAATGCTTCTCAAGACAGAGGCCAGCAGGGAGCAGGCTGTGAAACAAATCCTGTAAAATAAATCCAGTCCATGGGCTACACAGTTCACTGCAAGTCTGCACTGTAGACACTTATTTTCAAAATTCCAACCCATTTTTCAGAGTTAACCAGTGGACCTTGCATTGCAACTTTCAAGAGCTCAGTAACTGCATTTTTAGCTGAATTTATCAGCTTTTTTTTTGTAGGTTCAGAATCTGGACTCTGCCCTGTTAGGTTTTTAGGTTTTTTTTTTTAATTTATTTTAAAATTTAGCCCAGCAGGGGATAATAACAAATTTCTGTGAAAACGGTTTTGTGGTCATGCTCACAAAACAGTCAGCAAAGCTGTATTTGATGCCATTCACAGAACAGTTTGGGTTGGAACGGACCTTAAAGATCATCCAACACTCCTGCCGTGGGCAGGGACACCTCCCACTAGATCAGGTTGCTCAAAGACCTGTCCAGCCTGGCCATTTTGTTATTTATTCATTTCTAAACTGTCAATGCTCATCTGGAATGTTCAAAGCACATTAAGTTAGATGTGCCCATAAAAGTAAAAACAAGGACTTGAAAATGTTGTTAAAGATGTCTAAGATGGTAAGCAGCCTTGAGGCTGAGCTCCAAAGCTGTTGGCATGCTGTCAACCTCCCTTATTCAAATCATTGAGAATGATGTCAAGGACATGGTTAGAAGGTGGTGCCTGAGTGTCCTGTAAGTGATTAGCAAAGTCCATTCAGATCTTCCCAGTTTTGCAGAGTAGCTGAAACAATCCAAAGTGATGCCTGATTTAACACAGGAGCTCAGGGCTGTGTCTAGTGATTTATCATGTAGGAAAAACCCTGACCAACAGATAGCTTTTCCCGTACTAAAAGGCAGCTGGAAAGCACGGTGCTTTAGCCCAGATCTGCCTTTAGCTGATATAGGTCAGTGGATAACCCAGCTTTTAAAACACACCCTTTAAACACATGGCAATTCCTTCTTATAAGGAAAACACAAATCAGGCAGATTAAAGATGGATTAAACCAATATTTAGAATTGGTAGTCTTCGTAACACCGTTTTTCTGTGTAGCTGTCTACAGCAGTAGGAATTAATTTGGTGGGTGGATTTCCCACGGCTCACATGTCCCGTGACAATAAGGATCCAAGTCCTCTCATAGATCAGACTTACTCTCAGGTACAGCTTCAGCTCACAATAAACAAACAGGTGAAGATACGACGTTGAGCTCATACAGCTCTGTGCTCCATCGTGCATCTGCTGAAACCACAAGGGCTCCAAACCGACAGGAAAACCAAAGTGTGTGTGTGTGTGTGTGTGTGTGCTCCAGAAAATCCCTGTGGGCAGCAATGATCTCCTGATGTTGATGAACCCCAGTTCAGTTGGGGCACCTCTGCTTTCACCAGTTTGGGACTCCTTACCTTGAAGAAGCCAGCAATCTCACCGTATAGTCGAGCTGTGCTGGCTGTGTGCTCTCTCAGCACCTGTGGTGTGTTTTAAGCTCCAGCAGCATCTTAACAACAGTGAAACAGGAGAAATTACAACAGAAGCAAATTTCTTCCCTGAGAGAGGGTGGTCGGTCACTGGAACAGGGTCCTCAGGGAAGTGGTGACGGCACCCAGCCTGTCAGAGTTCAAGGAGCCCCTGGATGACTCTCTTGGTAATATGGGTTAGTGTTAGGTGGTCCTGTGAGGAGCTGGGAGTTGGACTTAATAATCCTTACGGAACCCTTCCAATTTGAGATGTTCTACATCTCTATGATTAAATTATGCCTTATTTTCAAGAATGAGTCCAGGTCATAATACCCCAAATTTAATTTTTTGAATATGTTTTTAAGTAAAAATTAAATTTCTGGCAGCTTCTTTTTTTTAAACCTCTCGTGAATTTGAGAGCTTATGTATCAGTTTATTTAGCTGAATTAAGAAAGGCAAATAACTTCAAACAAAAATAACACAGAGACACATACTGAATGTATTAATGCAAAAAACATTAATTTATACTGGACTGAATTTCTCCATGTCACAGGCAGTATTGCCATGTTGATATGCCAAATAATTGTGCAAAAGCTAAATTATTTTGCAGACCAGTAAGCAGTAACTCTGATTTTTACCTCAAGCCTCAGCTTGTTCAACCAATTCCAAATCTTAGAACAAAAGTAAAATAGACTTTTCTTTGGGAGATAATTAGTTTTACAGCGCTGACATTTGTTTTCTGATGTTGTTTTTGTTCCCCTTCCTATAGACAGAAACTCTGCTTCTTCAGGTGGAAAAGAGAAATCTGTGTGACTGTGTAACTGCAAATCTGCTGAACTGAATCCTGGAGGCCACCTGAGGAGTATTCAGCGGTTTTTAAAATGCAGCTGTATAAAATACAGCTTTATGGAGTTCGTGTTACCAGCATGTATGCCCCCACGTACTGAGGAAACTGGGGTGCTGTGTCTTATGTATTTGTCTGTTCTAGTTTTTTGGTTTTGGTTTTTTTTTTGAAGAATACCCTCTTTTCACATCCATTAGGTTGCCAGTTCAATTCAGTAAATCTGTTACCTGGTGCTAGAGTGGGGGAAAAAATTTACCTGCTTTGATTTTTAAATCAGAGTTGGCCAAGCGTAACCCACAAGATAAATATGGCCAGCAGTGCTCTAGAGACACTTGCAGCTGGTTTTTGTCTCTAGTATGAACATATCTCTGTGGCAACTTACCCAGTTATACTGAGGCAGGAAATCGGGGTCCCGGTAGGCTTTGCCTGTGTATTAAAGATGATGGACGTCCTCTCTGTTTGTTGTCTGCACTGTGACCGCATTCAGGCACGTTGTAGTTCTCTCAGCTGCAATGAGCTACATGTCATGAAGAGTTATATGTGTGCTGTACTTGGACCAATACAGTTTATATCTTAGTGCTGAGTTTTCTGGTATCCTGTGTAAGAGTGTTGTCTTCTTTAATTGAATCCTCTAGTTTCTTCTCCTCCTTACCTGCACACTCCATTCTTAGCCCACTGTATCTCTAAACAGCTTTATCTTAGCAGGTCAAATGGAAAGAGTAGCAGCAGGAGAATAAGGGTACGACTGGGCACCCTTGCCACTTCCAGCTGTACCAAATGCTGCCACCAGCAACTGCTCAGCATCACACTGAAGAAAAGCTCCATGCAATGCCAAGAATTGCTCCTTATTTTACTTCAGGTGAAAAACAGGGTTTAGGTCACACGTGTTTGGGCCATTCTGTGATGGACTGAACTCTGAACATTTTGGTCTTTCCTTGTAGTTTCCTTTGAAAGCTGCTGTTATTGTTTCAGGCATGAAGAAAGACTTGTGTACCTGAAAGCTGAGATGACTTATCCTCAAATATACCACTTTAGTCTAAGATACTGCATCCACTCACAAGACTGAATTAGGCTGAGCAGATTGCTCTGAGTAGATGCCCTGAGTCTGATGTGATTTAGAGCCATCTCAAACCACTCTGACAGTGGGACTGTGGGGTGCTAATCTGGCTCGGGGAGTGGATGGGAGGTGGACACGTGAAGGCCAAAATCTCTTGAGCTGAATTTCGAAAAAGGTGTCTGTCTGCAGCGTTACTTCTCTAACTAAACCGGTGGGACTTTGCTGGAAGTGGATGAAAGAGGAAACACAACTACTGCTCTGCCAGTGCAGCTGTAGGTGCGGTAACAAACGGCTTGGGGAGCAGACGGCCTCAGGAGCTTGCTGAACCTGCCCAGAGCTTGGAAAACAGGTTCCTGCACACCGAGGAGTGCAGCATGCCCTTCTGTGTGGGACCAGGACACAGGGCAGCACAGAAGCGAAGCATGAACTAGAGAGGGGATTCTGATGTTATTTTTCCAAATTCCTTCAAGGAGTGCCTCTGCTGTGTGGTTTTCACTAAGCCCGTCCACACAGCATGGGAGCACTGGCACTGCTCATATCCGGCTGCTTGGCAAAATAAGAGGAACTGCAAGCTTCACCTGCAGCTCCTCTCCCAGAGACTGGGAAGGGGCAGCAGTCCTTACTCTTGCATGGCAGAGAATTTTCTGGACTTCTTGGAGCAAAGCCTCCTTTGGAGGGCTTCAGCTGATCCTGGCCATAACAGAATGGCTTCTCAGAGCTTCTTGGCTTTTGCTGCACTTGGCTCATCCCCATCTTGTTCTAGCTTGGCTTTGGTCCTCTGTTTTACACTGGACCTGCCTTGGCTCCCTGTGCAACCTCCATTCCCCCTTTCAGTAGGGCATTGCCCTCTCCGTAGGCTCAGGGATTTCTTGGTGAACCTCTGTGCCCCCCATCTTGATGACTCTGTATGAAGTCTCTGCAAGTGTGGGTGGTGAGTCTGATACTCCTCAAGTCAGCAGTCCCTTTAGATCCAACAGGTAGCACTGCAGGAGCGATAAACGGCACTTCAATTTACCATCGAGTGAGTGAACATGGTGCTGAGGAATCCTGGTGTCTCATTCCTTGTCCAGGAGAGACATTGTGGGGAAAAGCCTCTTTTAACCTGGGAAGCCAACATTCCTGTTACAGAACTTGGAGGAAGTCCCAGAACAGTTTGAGTGCTGAAAACTCTGCTCACAAAGCTGAGTTAATCCATGGACTGTCCACCAGGATGCTGTAATCTCACCAGTTTGTTACAGGTGTAGACAGGAACCCAGCCATGGTCAGTCACTGGTTTTGCCAGGTGCTGAGTAATAAGATGTTCTGACACAACTGGAAACACCTGTAGATCTTGATGAATTTTTCATCTGGTATCTGCACAGACAGTGTCTTGAACAAATGAAGATCTGACCACATCACCAGAACTATGGTAGTGAAACACAGGACCTATAGCTTCTGCCACAAGAGAAGGCACCCAGAAGGGCAGTAGATGAGGAAAGAGGAATAACTTTCTCATTCTCTTTCTCAGAATCCAAAAAATCAGATTCCCTTCAGTCTGCAGAAGTTCCATTAGAACCAAGAATTTCCTAGTGGAGATTGCTGTATGCTCCTTTAAAGCCAAAAGCCTCTAAGCTCCTGAATTTCAAAGTGACTTAAAACCTAAAAAGGGTTCCAGGCATGGATGCTATGAGAAAGGAAATGCAAATATCTGCATGTATTCTATTTCTTACATTGGCCTGCCTACACTTTTCTTTCCTGATAGTCAAGGCTGTCATCATTTATTTCTGCTCCGAATCATGCACTTGCTGCTAACATGCCAGCTTATCTTTGTTAGCCTTAAGCATTTTTTGCTGTTTAAATCAAAGCAAGTGATGCTGCACTTTTCTGGTCATTTAAGTGACAGTATAGCGTGTTCTCTTTTTCAATAGAGTCTGAAAATGGAACAGGATTGGCAACTGTCTCATTATTCTTTATATAGCTTCATGCTTCTTTGAGAGTCCAAATCAACTGGAAAGGCTGCTGACTGGTGATGCAAGTCAGACCGTTCCACAGGGTAGGTAAGCCAGATGCAGATCTCAAGGGAGGACAGTGTTCCAGGTCCTGTTTGGGGTGCAGGTATCTGAATATTTTCTGTGAGCACTTATGGCTGCAATTAACTGTTAATGTTCATGCTCAGGCAAACAGAATGGCAGCCTCAGCCCTGAGCTGCATGTAATTGTTAGATGCTTCCTGAGCATTGATGCTATTTTAATTTTTTTTTTAAGATTAGAACTTTGATTTTACCCTATTCCTTTATTTTGTTCCTAAACTCTGTAAAGTATTTGGCTATGCAAAAGCCCATAGGTATCACTGACAGAGAAATGAAGGAATCACATCACTGAGAATTTTTTCCTTTGTGAAGTGTCAGTTGTTGCATTAGAGCAGTTAGGTTCTTGTGGTAATTGTTAGAGAAAGTAGAGGCAAAAATACAGCTTCCTTTTAGCTTCACGTGCAAAGTACATTTATTGTGTGACTTTTTGATGTGTATAAAGATATTTATCTAAGAGGCTTTTCTACAAAATAGAAAGTGTAGAAGTTTTTCTGAATAACAGAGTTGTCCAAATGAATGGAAAGATCTACTAACAAAAAGTACATTTTAATGTTGAATCTGGACTAAATTTTGAGCCAGCCAATGTTCATTTAGGCAAACAATACTGACAAAATCTGTCATTTTGTGTGGCTTCTGCATTTTCCTTTGTATAAATCCCAGCAGACTTTAAAGTTTCCAGCAATACCAGGTCTAGTGAGGTTATATCTATCCATCTCTCCACCACAACCTAAAAAGGTGTCTGTGGTATCATTCTGAAACTTTTCAGTTTAAAAGAGGCGCTGGTGAGAGGCGCAAGCTTTGGGACCAAAATCAAAGTTGCCAGCGTTTGTGAATGCTTATAATCAAGGCTTTCGCTGGAGGCCGTCTTTAGCGCTGTAAGTTGACTTTCAAAGCGTGAATTGCTTCTCTTCCCCAGCTAAAGAGCAGAACTTCATCCATGCAGTAAATTTGATACACATGGTTGCTTGCCTGCGCAGCTCTTGCATTCATCTTGGACTATATATACACTGTAATAAAGCACCCAGCTTGTGGAGAGTATCTGGTTTCAGCCAACAGCACTGAGTGTAACTAATGCGCAATTCAGCCTTGCATTGAAGCGGGAACTGACCGATGTTTAAATGCTTTGTGACAGCTGGTATATTGCACATTTAAAGTACATTTTGTTTCATATATAGTGTGAAATCAAACTGTATTTTACCCATGGAAGGTTGGACCATGTCCTAGAAGTCAATAACATTTCTAAAATAAAATGACGTCTCCCCACCTCCCCTTTATACACACACAGCCTATGCAGAGGAGAACCGTCTGTGCCTTTCGATACTCTGGTTTTGGTAGCCAGAGAACCATGTCCCCAAATCCCAGCACTTAAAAAAACAACTGACAGATTCTTCCTCAACATCACCTACTCTCAGAACAGATGAATTCAGAGTGGACTTCTACACACAACTCCAGCAAGGAAAAAATGACATGCTCTCATCTTCCTAAGCAGGGGTATGACTGGCGGTAACAAGGCAAATGGCTTCACTGGCAGTGGCATTCAGGCTGAGAGTACACGAACAGTAAACAGCTGTTGCCTGTGCCGCAAATTTACCCCACGTTCAGCAGTCCAATGCAAACCTCGAATGTAAACTAGGAAAACTTGTATTTTGCCAGTGGTTCTTACTTTTTCTTGGAACCAAAAGCCTGAAGTGACCTTCGTTTCACAACAGCTTGACAACAGCCTCTCCTGTGTAGCAGAAAGCGTTCTAGACTTCAGAAGGTGTTTAAAGACATTTGTCACACTTGGCTTCAGCTGATTTTTGGAGAACTGATCAAGTCTAGGTGCTTTCCCACATCTTACACTGTGGTGAAAAAAGCCTCTTGGAGTTGACTGGTTCCTTCCCTAAAGGATCTTGGTGCTAAGTTTCTATCATAACCCTATTTGCAGCCACATCCATGTTTTGCAGTGTGTGTGGACTTTGTTGGAACAGCAGCAGTGTCTGACCAAGCTTCAGAATGTGGTTGTGTTCTTGAAGAGTTTTCCAGGAAGCTTTAAGATGGGGAACTTGTCAAACGATGCAAAGAACAAATTTGTCATTTTGTGAGGGAGGCTTTTTTTCCCCACCAAACTTCTGACTATTTAAAGAAGATACTGAGCCATCAAGCAAAGGTGAATCATTATCTCATGGCATGAGGTATGAGATAAGTGTAGGGTGCTTTAATCTTCAGTTCTTCTCAGGGCTTGAGGTGGCTTCCAGAAGAAAAAAGACAACACAATTTATTCTGTTTATGGGCTGAAATATCTACAGTGCACCAGCCTCTCTCTTCCCAATTCATCTGCAAGACTGTGAAATATTGATTTAAAGGAAGACCTTAAAGAGGCCTTCTAGTACTTAAAGTGGGCCTACAGCAAAGATGGAGAGGAACTCTCTGTCGGGGAGTGTAGTGATAGGATGAGGGTTAACGGTTCCAAAATGAAAGAGAGTAGATTTAGAGTAGCTGTAAAGAACAAATTCTTTACTGTGACGGCAGTGAGACTGGAACAGGTTGCCCAGAGAAGTTGTGGAAGCCCCTTTCCGGGAAGTGTTCAAGGCCAGGTTGGATGGGGCTTTGACAAACATGGTTTAGTGGAAGTTGTCCCTGCTCATGGCAGGAGGGTTGGAATTAGATGATCTTTAAGGTCCCTTCCAACTCAAACCATTCCATGATTCGGTGGTTAAGAAGCTGTGGCCCCTGGCAGCTTCCCTGCAGCCAAATGTCTCTTTATCAGTGACCCATCTCAAAATGGAGATGCTCTCTAGCTATCGTGTTTCCTTAGACCAGAAAAGCATTGCCTTTGCCCTGATAACTGAGGAAGAAGAAATAGTCTGAATTTCAGATGCTGCACAAGGGCAATGCATTTCTCCCGGGTGTGTCTGTGTTTATGCTGGAATTGCAACACCAAGAGCTGGGAAGTGACTGTCTGGGAAGCAAAATGATTCTTGTAATAACAGAATCACAAAAACAAACAAAAAAAAAAAAAACCAAAAAAAAAAAAAAAGGGGAAGGGAAACTTTTCCATAAGAAATCTCCCAGTCCATCCCATCCCTTGTCTTTATGCAGGGACAGCTATCCCAATGCCATTCCCAAATAATGTTTAAGCTATACCTAAAGGCTTAAATATTCCCCTATCTGTCACACGCAATCCATCCCAGTACCATCCCTATTATTAAGAAGATTTCCAAGGACTTTGGTGATGCCTTCTTGGTGCAATTTTAACCTCTGGTTATTTCTGCTGCTGTTGGGTCTCTGCTAGTTCCAGGTATTTCAGTGATCAAACCAGATGCAGTACTACAGCTCAGACATTCTGCTGGAGGCAGTCTCAGCTCTTACACTTCTTTTTTTAATATCCCATTTTTTGGCAATGACAGGATATTGTAGACTGATTTCAGCTCATGACTCCTGAGCTCCACTGTAGAAGTGCCACTTAACCTGCTGTTCCCCATTCTAAGTATGAGCCGTTGATTATTCCTGATGAAGTGCAGTACCTTGTTCTCATCCTTAGAAAATTTTATTCTGTTTTTAGACACTTTTTTCTAACTTGTCTGTATGATTTAGAATTCTAGTCCTCTTCTCCAGCATCAGCATGGAGGCTTATAACCTCCAGGCTGATGTTACATCTTAAATAACTGCTTTGCCTGTTCATTATTCAGCTGATTAATGAACTGAGTCTCTGTGGACCAGCTGCGATACATCCGTCCATGGTGACAGTGACCCATTGCTAACTCTCAAAAGTGACTCAGCCAGTTTTGCTGGCCTCAGAGCAGCTTCCTTAATTTGCTTCTCACAATGCTGGGTGGCACAGCATCAGAAATCTTCCTGAAGTTGATCAAATCTGGCTTTTCCTGTCTGCAAGACATGTTACCATGTCACAGAAGGAAACTATACTGATTTGTGTTGATTCTTGACAAACACCTCTTATTTGCAACCCTGATTCTTGCTTTCTGAATGCTTACAAACTGTCAGTGGGATTATTGCTTCTGAAAAGTTCTCAGAGATTGATGGTAAACTAGTTTGCATGTAATTTTCCAGTTTCTCTTCCCTCTTTTAAATATAGTCACTGCATTTACCCTTTTTGATGGCTAGTATAAGTCGCGTCTTCCCTGAGCTCTCAGCAATAATTGCTGATGGTAGTTGCTTTAGTTTCTTCTCTAAATATCCTGAGGTAGTTCTAGCGATAGTTCCGATAAAGAGAGATCTCAGCAGATTGAAACCCAGAAAAGTGACCTGGTACAAACCTACAGGCATATGTTACCAAAGTAAATTTCTGCTAAATGTTCTTACCTAAAACATGCTCACTGGTATTAGTTGTGTTAGCCTCCTGCTCACTAGCTCAACTTATTTTGTTTGGTAGATAAAATGGATGGGAAGCTCTGTACCACTTTCTAGGCATCATCTTGACTAGCTTTCCCCTTCTGATGAAGAGAGAGCAAAGGTTTCATTTGGTTTTTGTTTTCCTTACTCCTCGTGTGTTTAAAGAATGCTTTCTTGCTATTCTTCATGTTTCTCACTTTTGCATCTGGTTTTGCTTCTTGGCCTTTCTGGGCTTGTGCCTGTATTCTCTTGCCACTCGTATTCAAGTGACAGTAACCAGACACAGATTCTTCTGTCTCTGTGCTTTCTTCTTCTGTTTGAGTTCAACAAAGGGCTTATGGCCGTGTTAGCAGGCAATGATTTAGTACTTCATATTAGACTGGGAATAACCACCCTGTTTTGCATGTGTACTCATGACTGTAAATTCTAAAATAAGAACTTTTGCCTGCACTTTCCTTTTGCACATGTATCTAACTCAGGCTTTTAATGTTAGTGATTTTAACTACCTGTGATAAATAGGCATCAATACAAGGTTTTCTGAGGGAGCTATCACATGTCTATCCTCATGAATCATCTTCCCAAAAAATGCCTGGATGCTTCTGATTATTTAGAAGGAAACTCTTCTTTTGTTAGCAAATTATAATCAGGTATAGGTTCTCTTTAGAAAAAGAAAACAGAGTATAAATATTTCCAACAGCGCTCTGGGTTTCACTATGACATTCTTCAGATAGCAAATGGACTTCTATGAATCTCTTGGAATGTTCTTATCCTTCAAAGTAAATTTAGTATTTGCTATCCCTTAGTCATAGTGGCAGGCAATAGTGAATGTGATAGCAAAGCAAGTCATGCAAGTTCTTTCCTGCTTCTCTCTTTTCCAGCTTTGCTGGAGGTGATAAAACAACACAGATTTATGGAACATTTCCATGCAGGCTGGTTCCTGTTCCCTGTGAATTGAGGACTGCATCTTGGATGACACAGTTCTGTTAGCAAGAGGAGTTGGGAACTTTTTTCGTGCTTCTTAAAAAACATGGCATTTAACACAAACTGGCCCTACTCTGCAAGTGCAATGTCAGTTTTACATTGGCACCAAGCGACTAAAAAAAGGACATTATTTTAAGCTTAGTAGTGTTCTGTAACACAGAAATAACACCTTCCACCCTAATAGATGGTGGATGGAGAGCACCCTACTGCAGATCCCTCCCACTGTCACAAGTGCGAGCAAGTTCCGTGGTGCTGTGCTGACTGGAAGGCAGAAGTCCAGTTCAACAAGGACTCCTTCTGTAGTGCTGTCAAGGTGTTAAGTTTGGATAGTGGGTGGTTGAGCCGTCGGAAACGAAGACAAGGACTGTCCCTCCTTTCACAGAGAAGCTTTATTGGATGCACACACAACTATGGAAAACTGTACTCTGATATATAGAACCTAAGAACATATCACCAACCCATGTGTAGGCATCCTTGGAGTCTTGGCATCCCGGGCATGACACATTTCAGGACATTGAGCTTCTCTTTATATCAAAATTTCCCAAGTTCTCTGCTCTGGTCCCCTTTTATACTTTCTGCAGTTGTTTATGATGGGTAACACCTCTGCTTACTTCTCTGGTTGTCCTTCCTCCCTGAGATGTCAAGTTCCTTTCCTTACATTGTGAATTGCACTGCTTGTTTTACCTACTGACTGAAAGATTCAAGCAATCATGAATAAGATTTTACAAAATGGTTACAATTTTAGAAAAATTTATACCTTGAAAAAAATATTAGAACAAACAGTGGTTTCCACCTCATTAAAGGTTATTGCCTCTGTAGGAAATTCTTTTCTGTTCTCTTCTTGAAGCTCATGTATGAAAAATATGATATGGCCGTGGGACCATAATGAGAATATGCGCAAGAAATACATATGCCAGGGTGAATGGAAGTGTAAGATTTGGATTTTGTGCCAGAATTTCCATTTGGTGTTATTTAAAACTGCAGATCAGGGCTAGACTATGTGACCAGCCCTAGATGAGTGTATAGTCAAATGGTACAATGTTGTTCCATTATATCCTGGCTTCTATGGAGCTGCTTCTTTAACAGGCATCTGAGGCCTGTGAAAAGACACAACAATGTTAAATTGGGACATCTCACACAACCTCATTTCAAGCTTCTGACCTCAGAACTTGGATTAGGTCTCAGATTTTTATGGAGCAGTGGAGCCATTTTGGTGCACGTGTGTGCCCTGACTCACCTTATGAAGACCCCATTAACTAAGACCTTCATTTGGACCTTCCATGCAAGCGAGGCTGAGTTGCAGTTGCACTTGGGGCTCAAAGTTTTCTTGGTTTTGTTGCTGTGTCATTCATGCAGGAATTGCTTTCACAACTCTAGGTTGACACCCTGCAGAGTCCTCTCTTGCATGCACAAGGGAATTCCACTTTGCCAGAAAGTGGTCAAGAGTCCTTTAAGATGACTGTTAAACTAACCTGGTCCAGTGAAATGAGGGTCATGAGAGGTAATTCTGAGAAAGCCACAAGAAGAAGTAAAATCGAAGGAGAGTACATTGCTGGTGACAGACCCTAGGGCTGAAAAAAGCCAGGGATAAATTGTGTCTCAGCCCAGGACAGCTGATACGCCCACAGCCTGGCAGGTCAGTTATTCTGTACAGACCAGGAAAGCTGGAGCCTGTTCCCCGGGGAGAGGAGGTGGAGCCGTGTGAGAGAAGGACAAAGCCATGAATTGAACAGTTATGTTGCAAGCTGAGTCCTTAACCATGCTCTGGGGCAAACAGATATTGGGAGTGTGGGCTTCTCTTCTGCAAAAGGTATCATCTCCACTTCCTGAACGCTTGATTCATCTCCACTTTACGAATGCTTGATTTCAGCCAGGCACGTACAGGTCTCATGGAGGTCTCACGCTTGAGTTTTGTCAGGGCATAGCCTATTAGCAAAATCCCAGATCAAGAGCTGATCTTGAAGTGAGCATCCTTACACGTTTGCAGTGGGTAGGTTTCGGCTGGGCTGTTATCAGGGTTATCCTGATATCAGGTTATCAGGGGTGATGCTCTTCAGGATCCATATTCCTGGTTGGTTCATGTACCTACGTTTCTGGTGTCCACAAGGCTTCATTTTCAGTGTAGTTGAACAAAGCCCACAATGGAGTCTTTCCCGGAGTACAGGGGGCCATCACTAGGCCCTACATCTTTATTTTTCCAAGCAAACTTCTGAGTTTTCATTTCATCTAAAACCTGCTCAAACAAAATCTCACTTTAAGTGAGATTTAACTTTTAAGAGTTACAGCTAAAGCAGGAGGTGGGAGCTGCCTATTTCTGCACAGTCCCTTTGGGAATAAAAGCAACAAACGGGAAAATTGCACCAGACTCTTCTGTGGGTGGCAGCAGCCAGTGTTCATCAAGGAGAGGACGTGGCCTACAAGGAGCGGAGGCAGAGGAGGAGTGCAGCAATGACCATCCACCACATTGTGGTCCCTTTAAATCTTCTTCTCCACTTGGCAGCTCCAATTTTTCAGTGTTGCTATAGCAAATCTCCATGGCAATGACCCTAATCAGGGAAGGGGGATTGCAGAGGGGACGCATGCTCAGAGTTGCTGCTGGAGCCTCGCCTGCTCGCTAGAGCTGCTCCAAGGGTCTGGCACACAGGCGAAGAGGAAGATCAGGTACTTGGTAAACTGGTCCTTGGGGTGCATCGCAAACCCGTGGCGTGTCGCTGCGGTGAAGTGCGCGTGTGGGTTTGCATGTGGATGCGGGTCTGTGCTCACCGAGTCTCATCCACTTCCTTGTGGGAAGCATGCTGGGAGCAAACTGCTGATTTTCACTATTCCTCCCCTTTTCAGGCGGGCAAGATAGCTTGAATTATTGATGAGAGCAATGGCGTGGCCGTCTGTCTGGAGTGTGATGCGTGTGGCGATCCCGTTCCTCTCCGTGGTTGGCCTGCTGAGCGTGAGGCTTGTCGGGGCCAGCCAGGACTCTGGGAGTGTCATTCCTGCAGAAAGTAGGTACCTGCCGGGCACACTCGTGCCCTCCCTCTTTCTTTCCTCCACTGAAGCCGCAGCAGTCACCCAGACCCGAAGCTCCAGGGGAACGTTGCATTGCCTGGTTAGCGAGGGAGTAGTAACGAATTTGTAGCATGTCAGCAAAGCACATGAAAACAATGCTTATAAAAACAGCAAGCAAGCAAAGTGTTAGTAGTTATTTCAGAAAAAAATACTAACTTCATACTATAATTTTCACTGGAGCTTGTTTTAGAGCTCTTCGGTTGTAGGTCTTTTAGACCCCCTTCTTGCGAGTTTCCGTTCGAGATTTGCCACAATATATATGACATCCTTGCTAGTATGGGTATTGTGAGAAAGAAATTTCTTTTTATTTCTGCTAGAGCATTGCATTTTGTTTATTTTGGTATTTGGTTGGAACAATAGGTCAGGTTCAACTTTCTTGTAATTACTACAGCTTGACATAGGGGAAGTTTATCCAAACATTAAAGCACATACAGATTTCTGAAATCCTGCTGCTATTCTGCAAACCTAAAAAATAAATGAATATTACAAACTGGCTTGAGCACACCATGGAGCTGGGAGCTCTTGAATTTGGATCACAGCTCTATATCAGCTTTCTGTGTCATTTTTAGCAAGCCTTAGTTAAACTTTCTCAGCTCCAAAATGAGGCAATAGTTCAAAGATATTAGGCGATGGAGTCAATGTTCTCAGGGTGTTTTGGTGACAGCAAGTCAGAAGTAGCCACTCATTAGAAACTTAAAATATCCATTGGGAGAAAAAAGGAAAAGGAATGTAACTGCATACAAACCTATCTCCAGTTCTTAGTCATGTTTACTTTTTATCACAGCTATGGTTTTGGTTTTACTATCACAATATTTAATACAAAGACTGATTAACTCACTGTCTTTTATTATCCTGTAATTCCTTTCCTAGTTTTCAAACACCTGTTATGTCTACAGGACCTACATATTGAATTCCTTTTTTTTTTTTTTATTCTCTTCTTTTTTTATTGGCGCTAAGTTTTGGTCTGTTCTAAAACAGACCTTGTCTCTATTTTAAGTGTCTGTTTTCTGGGCATTAATTAATTTTAATAAGTTTTGTGGCAGGTAGCCCATTTTGTTTCCTCAAGGAGCAAATCAAACCTGAAAAATAAATTACGTGTGCCCTTTTTTTGTCTACATTACCAGAGGCAAGTCAACATGTTTTTTTGGAAAAAAGTATATAGTGGTTCCTTGCTGTGCTTGTGTAGTGGAAACTCCTGTTTTATCTGTAGAACAAAACTCTTGGCCAGGGTCTCTGACCCCGGTCTCGGGAACTTGGCTTTTTCATAGCCTCTGGCCATGCTACTAAGTTCCCTGAAGAGCCCTTAAGGAAGATTCCTTGTCTTATCTTATTCCTGCGAGTAAGATGTGAAGGTGAGGAATGAAGGGCAGTGTTTGTGTGGCCAGACCTGCTGCTCTGTCCTGAGCAATGGAGGCTGGGGGCATTGCTACAATTCGTGAGGGTATTTATGCCCGAGGCCAGGCCAGGAGGAAGATTCTCAGCTGACCATGAATTATAAATTGTTTTGTGCTGCTGTAGGAATAGAATTCTAAAGTGACATGGAACTCAGATGCTCCTAATCAGCCACTTGTTGAGAGTGCTGCATAGCTGTTAAGTGCTCCAGGTACTTTCCTTTGCCTCTTCTGTTTTTATAAAAGAGCTTCTTATATCAGGGCTCTTCCTGATAGTTAATTTGTGGAACTCCTCCCCTAGGGTACTGTGAACACTGAAATTTTGTGTGAGATTGCGGAACTGATAGGGTAAATTCAAGGAAAAAAAAAAAGCCTTAGAAAGGGCTATTAGGTACAGCAGCAGTTCTTCTGGCTCAGGAGCAGCCTCCTGAGGCCTGGGAGGGTCTTTGAGGGCACATCCCTCTGTACTCACCCTGCTCTCATGGTCTTCCATGGGCATCTATTGCTGGCCATGAATGTCACATCTATGACTGGTACTCACAGACATTTCCTGGCTTGGGGTTGTGACTGTACTAGTAACCTGCTGGGATGGTCCCTGGCACACTTTAGTCCGTGACAGGAGGCTATTTGCCAAGCTGGAAGACAGAGTTTACTGCTCTAGAGATGAGCTGTCCCATGCCAGCTGCTCTCAAATCTTGGGAGCAGTCCTAGACACATTTAATGTGCCATAGGAGACGTAGCTCATAGGAGACAACACTGGGCCAGGCAGACCTTTGATGTGACCTAGTACAGACATTCCTGGATCTTTTCCTTCTTGATGGCAGAACCACTGGCTATTTCTCATCGAGGAGCTGATCCTCCTGAGCACCGACCTGTTTTGGGGTCAGTGCTAAGTGCAGTGTGTGTGCACAGGTTCCCTGTTGCTGGTGCTTAAGTCCATACCAACAGCCCAGGTATGATCGTGGCTGTGTGATCCTGGATGACCCAGGGAGAAAAAGGGGGTTCTACTACACTTTCTTTACAAGGATCTATGACGTACGTGGGCCATACTAAGTGTCCTTCTGCAGGGCAGAGCAGTGAAGCTCTCAATGCTTTCCTCTGTTCCCAGTGGTGCGATCTGGTGCTGGGAACATGCCTTGAGCAGGAACAATCCCTCAGGGACCGCAGAGCACTGCAGCTTCTCTCTCCAACTTGGTGAGAAAAACGTGTCTCTCCCGCAGTACCACGGGTAGGAGAGGGGCACCAATGCTTTGGTGCGAGCGTGTGAGGTGCAGGGGTCACAGGAGGGAAGCACAACAGTGACTCGAAGTTCTTAGCATTGCAGGGAGATCCTGCCCTGTGTGGTATCTGGCTTGGGCTGCCATCACCTGCTCTCTGCTTGGCGTACTTTCTGCCAGACAGAGGGCCAGGCCCAGCTTCTTATGAATAATGCTAATTAGCAGAGATTAATTGTGTCATTATACTTTATACACAGCACTTTGCATATGCAAAAGACTGTTCAAGTCTGGAGTGGTGTTACTAACATTTGCTGATTATTTTCTTTAAAGTTCAGTGCAATCCACTACACAGACTAAAGTAATTTCCCCAGCCTCCCATTACGTTTATAGTCCAGATCACCCACTGTGAAAGCCAAAATGTGGAATTTGAAGAACAGAAGCTGGTCAGTCTGTTTTCATTAGCCAAGGTGCATGAAATACAAGGAGTAAACGCCATGTGCATGCAAGGGAAAGTAAATCAGACTTCCACACAGTGCTTTCAGTTCCAGTTTTTCAACAAAAAGAAGCCAAGAAGCATATTTTAAGCTCTCCTCCCCCACTTCTCCCCAAACACACAGAGACACATACAGTCTTCATGCTGACAGGACCCATTTAAAATATTATAGCTGACTCTTGATAATTCTCATTATGCTAATCCACAAACCTGTTAAGTCTCCCAGTGAATGATAGTCTGTTCCCAGTTGTCAGCAAGGAATTAATAGCACTCTGCTGTACTTTGCTCTGATGTGACTTAAGGTTTGGTTTCATGGTTGCTTTAAGGTAATGTAAACCCGTGCTGCCTCTGCACTTTGCCTCCTCTTAACCTGGCCTCCTCTCCATGCCCTATTTCTTCTTCTGGCCCTAGAACTTGGGCATTCAGGATCTGATCTGGAGGTAAAAAAATAATCAGTGATCCAGCTTACCAAGCAACTCCATGGTCAGTCCTGCTGTGAGTGAAGGAACATGTGGGAGCACATAGCCAAGGACAGAAAGCAGGGTGGGTTTGCTCCTATTTGCAACAGCGAGTGTTTAGATTTATTTAAAACCTTTGTGAAAACAAGCCCTTACACATCATTACATTGGGGAAATGCCAACAGGCATTCTACTGAAAATACTGTGAACTTGAAGAGAGATTAAGTCCAGTGAGACAGGCCAGTTTAGCAGCCCAGCTCTTCAGTTTGGAAAAGGAGACACTGAGGCAAGGAGTCACGGAAAGCAGCAAAGTCATAAGTGGGACAAAGATGGTGAATATTAAACAACTGTCTCTTCCACTGAAAAAATTAAAGGCAGGAAATGAAAGCAGCAGATGTTAGCTTCAGAGCATTTTGTTCATTTACTGAATAGCTGAGCTGTGGAACTCATTGCCACAGGATGCCGCGGATGCCAAAAGTGTACATGGGTTCAGGAAGCAATAATGAAAACTAGTGTGAGAAAAATTCATGGAGGGCTTATCAGACATAGAGACACAAGCCAGACTCAGGATATCCTCCAACCTCTTGGTAGGCTAGAAGAACATTGCTAGAGGTTTATTCTTGTAACTTCCTTAAGTACCTGCTATTGGTGACTGTGAGAGTCTGGCTGGTATAATAGCCTGGTTAGAGTGAGGACTTCGGCAGCTCTGCTGCAGCTCTAGGCTTTCCAGGCAGTGCGGTATTGCCCTGATTTTATGTGGAAAACTGTGCTCAAGTTGCTCTGTGCAAGTGCAAAATGCCTGACAGAGAGATCAGTGCTGCTCTAGTTCAGTCCCCAACGTGCTGACCAGACGTGTGCTCTGTAGGGCTGCAGGGGCAGAAGAGTTAATAGCCAGCCACCTCCTCAGCTGCTTGTCACCCCCTCCCAGGTACAGCTCCCTCTCATCTGCCAATGGTGCTGCTTCAGTGAGTCCTCTCTGCATGGCTGGAAGTCAGAAGCATGCAGCCCATCCTGGGATATAGCTGGTAGAGGAATCACATGAGTTTTTCCACTGCCAGCACTGCAGGGCTGCTGGCACCCAGCAGGCAGGGGTGCTGTCCTGCCTGCTGTGCCCCCACCAAGGAGGACAGCCCAGGAAACTGTATTAGGAGAGAATGGCCCCTTAGGTGGTGAAATTGGCTGCATCTGCACTGTCTTTGAAGACCAGTGCCATGTTGGGAGCTTTGCATGTGCTGATCCAGGGCAGGTGTCCTCAGTGACGCCACCATTTGATGCCAAGGCAGCTGCTTTCACAGGGGTAGCAGAAGTGAAAGTAACACTTGGCATGGTCGTGCTGTTCCACTAGTACCTCCCTGTCCACACAGAAGCACTTGGCTGCTATAGATACCAGTGAATGATCCTGCACGGCCATGGCCTTCATGAGGGCCTGGGAAGACTTCCTGGGTGGCAGGCAGTGACTGGCTGTGGAATTCATGTCTCTCCTCAGAGATGCTTTCTCCAAACTGCCAGATCAGGAGAAGTTAATTTGTGACCCGTAGTTTGGTTTTTCTCCAGCAAGTTCTGATTTTGAGGACACTTTAGTGACAAACACTTCAGGGTATGCAGCAGTTCAGCGATTTGGAGCCCGGGCAGGGTGCTTTCTGAGACGATGACAGCAGGGAGAGGGAGCAGGCCATGGCACCAAGGGAGTGATGGATTTGCTGACAGCAGACTGAGGATAGAAATTCTTTCTAAGGGCCCTGCTCCATGATCTGAAGTGAAAACAATGAAATTGCTGAAATACTGAAAACAGGAGAGGGATGAATGTCTTTAAAACGTGCTCAAAACCATCCTGTTGCTACGCCTCTTGGACTTGGAGAGAGTCTCTGTGAGTGATGCTGTTCCTATAGACTTAGGAACTTGTCGTCTCCCCAAATCCTGGGAATTAAATCCCCAGCTTGATCCCTGGGTGTCCCTGAGATGTTACTGCATGGAGGTGATATGAAGGGGGATGGATGAGAGAGAAACACCTCCTGAAAAGGTTAAAGGCCCTAAGAGGCTTGCTGGGGACTGAGAAGCACACTGCCTTCCATCAGCCCCAACTCAAAAGTCTGTGTAAGCAGCAGGGTGCCAGGCACAGGGTGCTGCTCTGCTGACGGCAGGTCCCTGGCTCCAGGCAGCTCCCCAGCTGTCTCAGCAGCAGCTTTGCACCCTCTTTGCTTTGCTGGAGCAGCACAAGTGGCTGCCTGTGGATAAGGATTTCAACACTCCCCCCAAAATGTCCCGTCTCCCCATTTCCCCTTCATCTCCGCCTATATCTGCAATTTCTTTATCTGAAAACCCATGCTTCATTAACTCTGTGACTGAAAAAAAGGGCCTGAGATCAGTGCAGGGTGAATCCTGGCAGAGAAGAAATGCCCAGGTCCAGAAGTGAGCCAATTTCTCCGTCGTCAAGTCCCCTCCTCTTCCTTCTTCTCTTCTCTTCTCTGCCTTTTGCCTGCCCTGTCCCTCTGTGCACACACACTGGCACCAGCTGCAGAGCCAGTGGGATGCTTTGCATTCCTGGCAGAAGAAAAAATACAGCAGCAGGTGAAAGGAAGCACATACAGATCTGGCACTGTCCCTTGCCAAGCTTCTCTGTAAAAGCTCCTGTAAAAACAGTCCTGCCTGTCTGATTTCTGAACCACTGGAAACTGCAATTTTCAGCTTGTCGGTTGAGAATTAACCGGTGCCTGAGGAGGGTTAAGGACTTCAGTGTTAGGGGAGAGTCCAATCTGAAGGGGAGAGTTTGGGAGCTGAAAACACGCAACAATGGGCAGACTCAAGCCTGGGCAGAAAAGCACACACAGCAAAAGGCTCTTGTGTTTTTGCTGGTCCTCACACGTTTGTGCAAGGAGAGACACAGCTCTGTCCACAGGCAGCCCTAAATTTGTACACGTGCAGGTGTGGGTGCCTGGTAAAATGGGTTTTCTCCTGGCTTTGCAAGATGTCTGAGAATTCCCCCTCTGTACTGCTACATTCCAGATTTCACGCTGTGACAGTGATGTCTTTTCTGTACCTTTTTCCAGGTCGTCCCTGTGTTGACTGCCATGCGTTCGAGTTCATGCAGAGGGCGTTGCAGGATTTAAAGAAGACGGCGTATAATCTAGACACACGGGTATGTGTGCTCCTACAGAAATGCTTTTGCTTAGCCTTTATCTCCAAGTGCCCAGGTCTGCCTGCCTATGAAGAGCAGACATGACATCTCTGCTGACTCACTTCCATTTCAGCAAATAGGATTGTACCAAGTACAGATTATTTTTCACAGGCTGGGGAGCTTCATTAAAGATAATCTAGTCTGACTTCTTGCATAACAGGCTAAAGAATTAACCTAGACAGTCCTTGCATCAAATAGAGAAGGAAAGAAGATGTATGAAGGGAGAGAAGAACAAGAAAGATGATTTACTCTTTATCTCACAACGTTGGCTCTGAGCTGTAGCCTGGGCAGGAGCCAAAAGTGAACTGGAGCGCAAGAAGGTGGCAGGCAGGGCAGGGAAAGGGAGGAAAGGGAACAGGAAGGGAAAGGGAAGCACATGTATTCCTTGCTCATAGATTGATTTTACCAATGCGTACATATCTGGCTCCACAAATATGCACCAGTACTGACTGGGATACGACTTAGCACAGTGGTTCCTATGCTGTCTGATGTTTGCAAGGAGAAGGAGGCTTCTCGCCTCTTATAAAGCCCTCCTCATGTATGTCTTGTCCTGCCTCTCCTTCCCTAACACTAACACTGGCAACATGACAGTAGAGCAACTTGTGGTGAGTGAAACCAGTTCACAGCCACATCTCCCAGTTTGCTCAGGTGCCCGCTCAGTGCCTGTGGCCAGGGCCGTGTGTCGGTAGGTGAGAAGGGCTCCACGTTCCTCTGAAGTCACGCTCTGCTCAACCTGTCATTCGCAGCAGAATCAACCAAAGAGATGTAAATCAATTATGTGTCTCAAACTGTGACACAGAAAGGCAATTACATTGCTTTGCCTTTGGTTTCTTGTGACCTTGGGCAATCATGTAGGGCCCCGCACAGTGACGTTGGAGTGACTTTAGCTTTCTTGAGCTATCAATAGCAAACTGATTAGGGCAGAGCTCTGCGTGCGGTATGGGTTACATTGCAAAAGTTTCCCATGCACTAGCATACTAAATAACTCTTAAACATCAGACTGTGAGTAGAGGGGCTTTACCTCAGACAGGTAAAGGATGTTTGGATTAGGTTCAGCTGAAATGTTTTGTACCTACACATGACATGGCAAGACCATGTGCAATTGCAGCTGTGTTGGTTCTTAAACTGTCACCAGGCTTTGGGTGGGAAGTTAAAGGAGATACTAAATTTCTGTCTAAACTGCCCTGGGAAGACTTTTCTGGATGCGGTAGAGGCAGCATAATTCCTTAATCCCACTTACAGAGGTAAGTATCCGTGTTGGGTCTTCTATTTGGAGAATGAGGTGAGAATACAACCCATAAGAGAGCAATGCTGTCTTGTAAGAGGTGAGGCAGAATGTAAAAGGAGAAGCTGGACCTGGAGCACCACAAGATGAGCTTCTGTTCTACCTGGAGAGGTCTGAGATGCCAAGGCTCTGATTCAGACAGCTCTCAGAACAAGGGGCATGGGAACAGCGCATCCCCAAAGCAAATGTAACCTGTTATCTGAATCACCTATCCTTTGACAGCTGTCAGAGTTAATACTAGTTGTACTATCCATCTTTTCCAGCCTTTGGGTTGAGACTCCGAAGGCTTTACTTGAAGAGATGCTTTAGTTAAATACAAATTATTGAATGATACAGAAATACCAAAGTGAAATGCAGTGGCCATTCCCCTACAAACGGCACACTGTGGTGCTCTATTCTCTGAAGGATACAGCCTCCATATCCTCCCTTAATCACTGCTGTTCAGCTCATGCTGACCAACTATAATTTCTCAAGTTTCACACAAAAAACTTCATTCAAAAAATCCTGAGTCTTGAAAGTTGTTGTTACAAGGGCAAGCCCCATGCAAGACTGTTCCTATAAGGGACTTCCTAAGCCAATGCCCGCAGGGCTGAAATTAATTTTTGTAATTGATGCTTTTCTTTCATAGTCTTCCAGTTTACACTTGAGAGCTCCCAGAGCTGTTCTTCCTGCCTGTAAATAGTCATGAGTGATGCCTAGGCAGGATTTGTGGTAACAGTGACAGCTTGTTGGCATTACAGTGAAATCCAATAAGCCTGTCTGATGTTAAGATGATTCTATGACTTCTGTTGGGCTCCCAACAATGAGAGCATTCACTCACCCAAGATTTCATTGTATGAGCCAGGAGCAGTGTTTAATGACGCCTGCCACTGCCTTAAGCCGGTAAGTGAAAGCAGACAAGCAAGTGCTTTTTAATGCAAAGGTGGATATCAAAAGATTGAGTTGAAAAGGAGAGAGGTCTATGGAGGGGAGGGAAAAGCAGTTCTGAAGCAGCCTCTCCTTGCAAAAGCTTGCAGTCTGAGAACAACGAGAAGTAGGGAGTGGGAACTGCTGGGGAATTGCTGGCCAAGCAAGGCAGAGCTTAGTGGAGCAAGTGCCCCGGTAGAAGTGCCCAGCTATTCCCTTGGAAACTGTGTGTCTTTGTTAATTAGCCCTTTGCTGTTTCTAATTTGTCAGGAGGTATCATGCCAGAGGAACACCAGAAGGGTGAAGACCTTGTTGTTTCACAGAGTTTTGAGATAATTTGTAAACCAGTGGTTTTCAGCCTTTAATGTTTTCTTCCAGTGCAGATGGGGAGCTTACTCATGGTGAATGTTAGTCTGTTAACTCTTTTTTCCCCTCAAGAAACTCATCAAAGTCAGTCTACAAATGGCTTAAGGGACCACAGACCACAGGGTGAAAAACACAAGATATGCCCAGGAAGAAGTTTCTCTTCAGTCACAATTGCAGTTACTAGTTGCTTGCACCAGCAATTTTATTTTGAGTCTTGCAAGAGATTCAGCTTGTGAAATGATGGTGCCATTTGGGAAATTCAGCCTTTTTTTTCCTCAAAAAGTGAAACCAAGACCCACAAAATATTTAATTTATTTGATCACAATTAAATAAATGATACTTAAATATCTGAGGATCTGATTTTTTTTTTCCTCTTGGATACAAAGAAAAAAAAGCTTGGAAATGCTTTTCCACTAAGGTGCTCCAAAAGCAAGAGCAAGTAATTTTAAATGATGTATAGAGAGAATGGTTTTTAAGTTTTGATGGAGTTCTGGGGCCATGGCTCCAAATAGAGTTGATAATAAGGCAACTGTTGGTAAATTAACTCAGGTTAAAATAGGAGCCACAAACTCAAGTCTAGATCTGCCCTGAAAGATTATGAGTTTCAGACAACGAGGTTAGACTGACAGCTGGATTGAGCTCAGAGTTGTTCTAGAGAAACAGCGATGTAACTGAGAACACAACTGGCTCCTCAGCACGTGCTGTCTGGTGCAATTAAATTATAACATGCTGAAGACATCGTGAACAGGAAGTTATCAATCACTGCGGAGGAATTAAGAGCAGTGCAGTGGAAAGTGGAATTTTTCTCAGCATCTATAAAAGACACTTTGACAGCCTACTCCCTGGAAGTTAACTGTGAAAATGAAAACATTTAAACTATAAAAATACTCTCCATGCATCTCAATGCTGAATATACTTACTTCATCACTTTTTCTGGATGAAACCCAGCGCTAATAACTATGATTTTTCACTCAGCAAAGCACCTTGGCTACAGCTGTGCGGAGGGATTAGGTCTAATCAACTATCTACTCCTCTAAAGTGATATATTCAGTTCTTTGATTTCTTTTTTTTTTTTTTTTTTTTTGCAGACAGAAAGCCTCCTCCTGAGAGCAGAAAAGAGAGGCCTGTGTGATTGCTTTCATGCGGTACACTGAAATGAGCACTGGGATTTGGCCAACGAACATTTATTCATTTTTAAAATGCTGTTTGGTAAATTACAGGAAGATCCAGAGTGCAAGTTGTGCCACACCACGAGGAAAACAATTTTTATCCAAACAGGTACAGCTCAGTTAGATGATTTTTTGCTTTGATGTGTTTTATCATTACTATGTGCAATATTGCATCTGCTGAAATGTCAACAGAAGAAGCAGTGCCAAAGTCTCGCTCGTGGGTTTTATGCAAGGATAGCATCTCGCTTTTCTGGTATTTCAAGCCAAAAATTGTCAGGCCAACCCCTCAGCACATGTGAATTGCCATAAATCTGTGAAAGTCAGTGGAGTCGAATCCTTTATTTACGGTAGAATGTATCCCTAACATGAAACGGAAGCTACTTTGCAATGGTGCATAGCTAAACATTTACAAACAAGCAGCCATGGCTTTATATAGAAATTAATAGTTGTTGCTGACTGCTTGGCAGCCCAAGGAAGGTATTTGTTCCCAGCTGTATCAATAGTCCAGCGCACAGTAAACACATTAATCTGTATCACAATTTTAATTTCTTCGGAGCCACGCAGTAGCTGTGATCTTTTTGGAGAGATTTATTAAGTATCTAATGTGATCAGTAACATTTGTAATCACATGAATACTGCATGGCAATTGAGCTGATTGCGTCTGCCAAAATCTTCTGGAGAAGTGTCTTTCATTAAGCAAATCACATGCTGGATTGAACCACTCAAACTGGCCTCTACAGAGAGTTTTGGCAGAGAGCCTACAAAACGCCTGCATGCCCAGGAGTCTCCTGCAAACTGTATTTTGAGAAATATTTCAGTTCTTCCAAAACGGGCCACAGTTCTTGCATGGATCCTACACTCCATAACGGCGGGTTACAATGCTGGTACTATTAATATTCCTGCTGCAGTCAGTGTAAGATAAGAGAACAAAACATGTTAATCAGTGTAGTGGTAGTAGTAGTAGTAATAGTAGTAGTAGTAGGCAAGATTGCACCTTATTACTCTTTGAAAAAAATACCAAATCCTTTCTCATTTTTTTCCTTTCTTCCTTTGTTTTGGAGAGGAGAGAAGATAATGACCACAGTGGAAATTTCTTGTAGATAATAACAGAGTTTTCATAGGGCTTAAAATATCACCCCCCAAACACAATCAGTAGAGGTCTGTATACCAGCTGCAGCATCTACGTAGAGGCTAGAAACTTCTACACCAACAAGAGAGCAGTACCATCAGCAGTGATTTTCAAATTCATTTTACCAACTCTCATTAATATGTATGTCTTCCCATAAGTGGGTGATATTTTGCTACCAGGCTGCCCAGTAAGTTACGATGGTAGCTTTCTGTATGTTTCCAGACTGCTTCTCTCCCATTTTGTCACATTAGGTGCAGGGAAATGGGGAAGCGTGACCCACTGCCAAATTATTATTTTGTGTGCAGTCACACTCAGTGACACGATTGCCGTCATTATTTACTGTATGCTCTGCCAAAGCTGTTTGAAAAGTGTGTGGCTCCCAGCAAGAAAAAGATTCCTTGCACCTGCATTTCAAGTAGGAAATTTGCTTTGCCCTTTGTAGGATTCTAGAAAAACCCCTTCTAGGTCATTCAGGACCTAGCCTGTGTAAAATAGAAGCAGCGTGACACAGCAACACATCGCTTCCAGTAGCTACGCTCCACTGTAGCACGAGCAACTGACTGGTGGGAAGCAACAAAGGTTCTTGCCATAGACTATATTGCATTTCACAGATGAAACAACAGTTTAACACAACTCCTTTGCAAAATACCAACCTTAGGTTACTTTACACCCACTTGGATTTGAATTGAACTCATGCATGGATTTCGAGCTGGCTTTTTGCAGGAGATGGTGTTCCAGCACTGAACCTGTGAGTTTTCCGGCACAGCTCACCTTTTCAGGGGACGGCACGTCCACGGTTTAGTATTGCTACTGCGCATGCTCGTTCTGCTGGTGTCTTAAAGAATCTTGCAAAGTCCTGTTAGCAAGCACTGTTTTTTCGGCTGTGGGTTTGGGGTTTTTTTTAGAAAAATGGTTACTCACTGTTGAGATTTGATATATGCAGCTTGTTACGATAAAAAAGGTGGGTTGAATGACAAGTGGATGTTCTCTGACTCCCGAAGGGATCAGAGTGACGCTGCAACTTTACGGTTGTGATGGTGGTGATTATTCTGTGTGTACTCCTCTTTGTCTGTAATACAATACAATAAAAGGGCAAGATGCATTATAGTATATGGTGTGCTTTCTTACTAGTTTGAAAAATGATAGTGCTAACGCATTAATAAATATCTGGTCTTTAATTAAGTGGAAAATCCACGGAGAAAAATTCTGTTTTCAATACAAAAATAATTCGGGTTAAATTTATGAATGTATTCTTATTTGCTGGAGTATAAAATTGAACTCACTCTCATTTGAAATTAAAAGTACTGCAGTGATTTTTGTGGGCTTTTTTTAAGGACCCCATATTCTGTGCTTGGTGGTTGTGATAAAGCTCCTTATAACTGCTGGATGGCATGAATTAAAAGACGTTAAGCTAGATAGTTTGAATATTATTTCTCATGAAGTTAATTTAAAGTCAGAACCCCCTCGAGTGCCCATTTATGAGAAGAAGCTGTGTCTTTTACAAAAGGATTTAATTGCAGGAGGCCTTAAAGCAGAAAGTCTGTTTTCCCACACAACACTCCCAGCACTGTTTTGCTGCAGAGTCAAGGTGTTCCTCATGACCTTTTGCAACCAAGCCGTGTCCTCTTTTCTTCTCGCGCAGTGCTGCTGCAGGTAGCCCGGGGCACGTGGCATTTGTACACAAGCTGGAGTGCAAGTGGTCAGCCCTAAAGATGCGCAGCCAAGTCCTCCCCGTGGGAGAAACGGTACAATCACGTTAGCGTGGTGCCATCTCTGGGTAGGCAAGGTGATGGATAAATGCTGGGAAAGATCTCCGCATGTCCAGAGTTTCTCATACCTGAGTAAACACCTTATTCGGGTGGAATTCTGTGTGTATTCTGTTGGTAATTTTTGTGCTCAGCCTTAGGATAACTCTCTGAAGACGTGGCTCTGGATTTCATTCTGATAAATGGGAACACATTTTATCTTGCTTGTAATGAAGATTCCCGCTAGGTAACATCAAAGTGAAGTAGTAGGTGAATCTGTCTAGTGTATGGGCTGATGTTCCTCACACGTTTTTGTGTGAATATTCTGAAAGCCCCATGGAATACTCTCTCCAGATAGAAATCCCATATTTAGAAATCAGTTATTTCTTTGCACCCAAAACAAGTCTGTAGGTAACGCCTGGGTGATCTGAGCATCCAATACCCATTCCCCATTTTCTAAGCAATAGTTATGAAGTGTGCGTGCTCTTCCCTCGAGAGCAGCCAAGTGGTTTCTGTGGCCCCTCCTTCACCTGCCCCAGGCTGGTACCCAGAGACAAGACCTCCTGTAGCAGCGGGACCTGTGGCAGGGGCTCATGCCGACCCTTCATTTGCTACCAGAAGACGGATCCCACCTGCCGAGAGAAAGCTCTTGCTGTGCTGAAGGAGGCTAACAGGAATTCCAGTGTAGTTTAAAGATAACTTAAAAGAAGAAAGGCTCTGAGGCTGTTGTGCCTTGCCCAAGGCACAGAAGCATAAAGGATATTTTTGACCTCATTAATGTTTATAAATATGTCAAGGGGGAGTGTCAGGAGGATGGAGCCAGGCTCTTTTCAGCGGCGTCCATTGACAGGACAAGGGGCAATGGGTGCAAGCTGGAACATAGGAGGTTCCATAAAAATATTAGAAAAAACTTTTTCATAGTGAGGGTGACAGAGCCCTGGCACAGGCTGCCCAGGGAGGTTGTGGAGTCTCCTTCTCTGGAGACATTCAAAACCCGCCTGGACGCGTTCCTGTGCGATCTACTGTAGGTGATCCTGCTCTGGCAGGGGAGTTGGACTAGATGATCTTTGAGGTCCCTTCCAACCTCTAATACTCTGTTTCTTTGGAACCTGTGCAAGGCAGAAAGTTTGCCTTTGCCTCTCTTGGCAGGAATGAGACCCCCTTGTCTAAAACAATGCTCTGCTTAGTCCTTCCCTGGCCAGTATTCAGCGAGCAAGAGAAAAGGGGAGGAGAAAAAAGATACCTGCCTTCTGCAGCCTGACTGAGTTCCTGGCAAATCAGTGCCCCTGACTGAGAAACCAAAGCTGCAGCCTCTTAAGGATTTCTGTGCTGGGCATGGTCGGTGAGGGCTGCAATCAGTTTGAATGAGGGCAGTGTGGCAGACAAAGCCAGCACAGCGGTATTAGCAACAGGATTTGAAATGAGGAGCACAGAGATGTTGACTGCACTGATGCAAAAGGAGAGATTATTTTCCCCACTCTCATCAAGCATGGCATGCGAATTTTCCAAGCTTTCCACAACGTTCTTTTGAGAGATGTACAACGAAATGCAGATGGAAGAGGTGGTTGTGAATAACCCCCGTGCTCCTCAGCTGAGGCTGTGCAGAACATGGAAGGTCTCAGGGAGGCTTTTTGCTCTGCTTGTTCACAAAGAAAATGCGGAAGAGCTGGAAGCATCTTTTGCAAACCGGTACTTGCTGATCCGAAAATTAAAGGCAAGCGAATCTGCAGGTGCTTTTACTAGGCAAGGAGAAAGGCAGCACTCCCTTAAAGAGTGTTCTTGGCAGCTAATGTTAAATTGAGGTGGGAAACTAATATCAATTGCAAATATATATATTTATGTATAATATGTGTAAAATATTTAGCCTCATTTTTGCTCCACTAAACATTTCGAATAAATAATTTCTGACAGCAATGGATGAAGCAGGATGGGTCTGTCTGCTAAACTTCTCGAAAGATACCGTGATTTTCCAATTTCTGAGCCTGGCTCTGCCTCGAACAGGCCTTGGGGCTTTGTTCAGAGCATGCACTCAGTGTCTCTGTGTCTCCACACAGGCAAAGGAAAGAGGGAATTTTCCCTCAATGCTCATGATAATTTGTTGACTGCTGGAGAAGGAGTCCGCACCCAAACAGCCTTTGGTCTAACCCATTATGGATGAATTTCTGTGCTTATGTTGCATTTTCTATGTATGTGGCTAGAAAAGAAGTTGAAGTTACTAACGTCATTCCCTAAACCCCTGAGGGAAGGAATAAGAAACACAAGGAGACTGTTAGAAAATTTAATCTTCCTCACTATTCTTGAGGAGACTGAAGCACATGGTAAACTCTACCAGTGCCTACTTGCTTTGGAAGTGTCTCATCAGCTCCATCCCTGGCAAAGGGGAGGCAACTGGATCCTTGAAACATGTAATTCCAGTTCGCTGTTGAGTTTAAATATGGAGAGAAAAAGCAAAAGCAAAAAGACTAGTCACAATACATCAACAATGGAGTTTTTTACAGAGAGGAATCCCAAATATTCACTTGCTCTATCTGTCTGTAAACACAGTCCTGTTCCTAGTAGATAAAAAGAAATAATTAACATTGCTGATGTTCATTAGTGTCCATTATTAAAGCTTCAATTCACTACATCCATCATTATGTTTTCCATGCAATAACTCTTTGCAGAAGAGTCTCCAGTAAATGATGGACCTTTTGTTCAGCCTGGCTTCTTTGAATGCATTCTTTGAGCTCTGTATGTTTCTGTTCATGCTGCAATCATTATCCGAGCTGTTTTCTCAACACTGTGGCCCAAATTCTACCCATATATGCCCACACGGGATTCTTCATGAACTCACTGGAAACCACAAGAGGTGACTCAGGCCTGTTTTGCACTGACACAGTGCTGGGTCTAAAATAACTGCCTTTTGGATTTCCTACTGTTCCCTTACTGCACTGTAAAGGGTTTTCCTGGGGAGAGCAAAGCCCCTGTGCCCTGTCCCTAGAAATACAGAACAGGGGACTAAGGGTTGAAGAAATTTGACCCTATAAATTGTGTTTCTCAAGCTGATCATGAGTTGACTTCAAGATTAGAAGTTATCCATAGCTTAAGTACTGACCATTTGAAATAACAAAGAGAGGCTTAGCCTTCTTGTGATGCAGAAGGTATTTCATCATCTTAAACATTAAAGACAGATAGTGTCTGCAGCACAAAGTACTGAATACATATGCTTTTTTTCTAAATATTGATACACCAACCTGCTTTTAGTGGTCTGTGTATTATATATGGGGACAGAATGACATTTTTCAAGAGGGCGGATTCTGTTTACATCAGAATTCATCCCATATAAATAAATAAAAAAGGTGAGGTAAAACTATGGATCTGTATTTTTCCCCCCCCCTAGACACAATAATTATGTTATATCAAACCTAACTTCTCTGATGTTTATTTCCTTTTCTTTTTAAATGCTTAAGAAACTGTGCCTGTATCTCACTACTCAGGTGTGCGTGGGAGTTGAATGTATAGCAGACTGTAAAGCACGGAAAGGTCATCTGCAGCAGTGAAGTATAGGATAAGCCTGAAGAAGAATTTGGAAACCAGGAATTCTGAAACTGTGATACAGCTTTGTCACTCAGGTGCTTTCGGGCACAGGTCATGTTTTTTGGCCATCTCTGGCCTTCAAACTCGTCAATGGAGCAATACTCTTTTCACGAGGACAATGCACACCACTGTGTTTCACTGGTGAATAGACTAAAACTAAACATGTTATCCATATATGAAAATAGCAAAATCATCAAGCTACAATTGTTTTAAGGTGAAATCTATTGACGTCATAGCTCTGTATGACTTCTAGTGTCAAAGATGCAAATAATTGGTGTCTAAGCATTGCCTGTTTAGCGAACATTTGGATAATTTATACAGGAAATAAAGAGTTGTGTGTTACACTTTGAAGCAATTTTATAAAATCTCTGATTTTCCTACTTGGAAACTAATGAAAAAACTTTGCTTCAAATTCTGGTCCACATTTCTAATGTATCTTCCTAAACTATGCTTGTTGTATTTCCTTTCTCCAAACAACTAGATGAGTAAGTTTCAATACCAATTCAGGCAACAGCAAGGAAATATCAAGGTTATTCTGTGAATGTTCACAAAGAAAGAAGTTATAAATTGCTGTTAAGAGACTAGATATAAAGTGTGATTTGCAAGACTCATCATAACATGACCTTTTATATCTAAACAGACTGCTGCATATTGCCTGCAATAGAAAAGTACTTCATGCCCAATAAGGTATCGAATAGTTGTGATTTTGAGTTTATGAAATAATTCTGAAGAATGGATTGTAGGAACTCCAGAATGCTTCATTGTGTTAAAAAAAAAAACTCCAATGAGCAACCAAAAACCAATGAAAAAAAACCTCACAAAAAGAAATTGCAAATTTTAAACTTTCTTCATTGCAAATAATTAACTGTTTCCCTTGCATACAGTTATATAACGGAAACAATTTTATTATGATGGAGTTTGAGTTAGTTTCATTTAAACATTTGTTGAGAAGATCTGGACCTGGAAGCAAATGAAAGCCCTCGCTGGATTTAATGAGTAATGGACCTTGGCCAGCTCGGTAAGAACAAAACACAAATATGCAACACTCGAGAAAAAAAAACAACAAACCAGTAGCTACAGACTGGGAAGATAAATATGTTAAACTTGGGGAAAATGCATTTAGCTGCTTTCTATTTGACATGGCATCTGATTTATACCATGCCTATTTAAACTTTCCGTTGTACGTGGCATGTGAGCACATTTTTTATATTGTTTCCTCAAGATGAGTTGCCATTTAGACCTGCAGCTTATTCATGGAAGGCCACTGGAGTCCACGTATACATCGGGCTGAGAACTTCGTAATTGAGTTCACGGTCTGGAATTAGCAAGTGTGAAGTTTTCTGGCTGAGAGTGGCAAACAGTTGGCTGTTTGGATGCCCATGTAGTCTTCCCAGAGACAGCATGCAGCCACTTCTGCCTGAGTGACAGCCTGGCTCTGTGGAGAGCAGCCCCACTGCCAAATGTCACGTGTGGGTTTGATACCAACTGCATCGTGCGCATCTTTGATACACACAAACACGCCCGAGGTGTGGCGTGCCCCAGAAGTTCCCTAGAGCACAAGAGGAGAAGGGGCAATCAGTGAAGAGAGCCAGCCTTCCAAAATCTGTATTTGGATGTCCACAACTCACAGCGACATGCCGTGTGCCCTGTGCCATTTTGGGTGCCCTGGACCAGGAGCCGTTTTGTGTGCCCTAGACCAAGCGCCATTTTGTACACCCTTAGAATGGCACCTGGGAGGGAGGTGGACAAAATGGCCACCAGCAGGCGGAGTCTCCGGGCGGAACAGCCCTGCTGTCACCACACTGAGGACCCGGCCTTCTGCCCTGGAGAATGAGGTTGGTGGCACTGGTGAGAGCTTCTCTTTTTATCTCTGAGCATGAGAACACTCACTCTGGAGCACTGACCCATGAGGGACACCTGGGAGCAGGGGGGCAAAGTGGCAGTTACCTGTCACCAGCCATTCCCTTGTGACTGCCCTGAGTGTTCAGCAAGCTCTGCCCGGGGCCTAGAACAGCCCTCGGGCTCATCCTTGATAAAGTGAATGCGGAGCCCAAGCAGAAGCAGAGTTGTACATACATTAAGATACAGAAATAAACCAGCTCTGCCTATCTCTGTTGTCTCTGTGAGCCCACATCAGTGTGTCAATGGGAGGAACGCATACGCAGCCTTCATACTCTGTGGGAACGGAGACCCCAAATTGCTTTTTTGCCTGAAGCACTTGGGTTTGGCCCCTTAGGAAGGGCAATCACCTGGCCTGAGCTGGCTTCCAGCAGCCTTTGATAAAACCCCAACCTTGTAGTATTTGCTCAAAGCCACCCCTTCATCTTGAGAGAGCCACAGCGCAGAATCTGGGATGACTCCACACAGTAGTGGCATATTGTTTCTTTGCCAAGACAAAGCAGACCTAAAATGCAGTTTGCTACTACATTATCTCCATAGTGTGACTGTGATTAAATGACATGGAAAACACCATGTTACAACCTCACTGTCAGTCACAGGATCTGCCAGGTTACTTGCACTGCCAGTTACAGGAGCCCAGAATCACCAGCAATGGGATTTTTATGAAAATCACAAGATGAAATGAATACTTCCATTTTGGTTCTCTGAATTTTGTGCCAGTGTTCAAACTTTAAGTCACGGTAGCTGGAAGTTACAGCAGGAAACAGTGCAGAAATTGTATTAAATCTGAAAAGATGATAGCTCTGGAGAGCTGAGATTTTTAATGAGTTGCCTTTGATTGTTCCAGTAGATAGAGCATGAGGAATCCTCTGCTACTGCCAAGACCTCTGCAGCCTATAGTCAAAGGACTCCATCGACCTTCTCCGAGTTCAGCTACTGATGAACTTAGTTTGATGAATCAGGCAAAAATTACTTCCACATCACATCATTCATTGCATTTTGATGTAGGTTTGAATGGAGTTTGTTGAACTGCCTTTTGCCGCATAAAACAAAAGCAGATACTTGGTTTGCACACACCTTCTCAAGTGTTTCCCAAGGAAATGATTCTGGATCTCAAGTGACCTAGGCGTGATCTTAGAAATCAATTCAATTTTTAGGTGCTTTAAGAAGTTTTGCTTGAAAAACAAACAGCTGTGCGTGGGATACTGGTAAACAAAGGTGGAGAGATTAGATAGATGAACTGGGTGGAACAGTGAGCCAAGATATGATGCTCCGGATCTGATACTCTAGATACATTTTCTCTAACAATTGTTTCAGTTCTGCACATCGCAGAAATCGATTTGTGCCTTCAGAGTATGACCAGTAAATCTTGCAAGGTGCTGTAATAGCAGCTCGCTTAAAACAACATACATCCATGCTTAGCGGCTTCGCAAAACTGGGCCTCAAGGGCTGAGTGCTCTTTGGGATTCATCACTTGGTGAGGTTTGCTCTGTGTCCGATGGTGCCATTATTCAAGCTGTGACAGATTTTTCCATTATGTATCCGTGTGTTTGGAAGCGCTGAAATAAAGATCCACTCCAGATGGAAGCGTAGTGTGCAAACTGCCCAAATGCTATTTTTACAAACAGCATTTCAAGAAAAATTATTTGGGACTTTACAATGTATTGGCACCAATGAGAACAGGAAAGGTGATCTGAATGTGGCTTCCAGCAGCTTTTTATCACTTAGAGTCATGGGGCACTTCATTTGACGCTGTGCTGGGCTGCACTTGGGACAGCGAGAGCCAGAGAACAGCTCCAGTGACTCCTCTTTCGTGGGGTGTCCCACAGGACGAGAGCCAGAAGAACATAAAGGGTAGCTCAGCCCCTCTGTGCTGTGAGCTGGGAACCCCAGCACGAGTGTTTTAGGAAATCCCGCTTGCGAGCCAGAGGGATCTGTACTGATAGGCCCCCATAGGTGTTCTCCCCGCCCCGCTGCAGGAAGTAATGCTGTGGCTCGGAACACTCAAAGGAACAGAAAAGGCTCCAGCCCAATACCAGGGGACATTCTTTCAAAAAATGTTTAGAAAAGCAGGGTTGGAGCTCTTAACTTGGAGAAATTTGGGGGTGAAGCATTTAAAGTTGAATTTTCATAAGTGAAGAGATAAGCAGATGGTTCGATACTCAGCAGCTCAGATTTGTCCATCAGGACCATCTGAGGAAACGGGAAGATGCCAGGCTTCAGGTCGGTGCCCATTAAACTGGTCACACAGAGCTGGAAATGCGATGGGAGAGTTGTGGGGAGGAGCTGAACAAGCTGACAGTTGTCTCAGCCTGCAGCTGATGGAAAGGGTTATTCCTTAGGATATCCTTAAAGGGGTCTGCTTGTAGGGCACTGAAAAGATTGTGGATGAAGAAAACAGGGTCCAAGCAGATCACGGTGGCTCTACAAGGCCGGGTTGGATGGTGCCTTGAGCAACCTGGGCTAGTGGGGCAGAGGTGTCCCCACCCACAGCAGTGGGGTTGGAACTAGGTGATCTTTAAGGTCCCTTCCAACCTAAACCATTCTATGATTCTGTGATTAAGCTGTGTTAAGCTGATGTATTTTCTTGGAAAAGAGGTGCTCCTCAGGTTTTTGCAAGTTAAAATGCTGGCATTTGTAGCTTTGCTCGAATTTAAAACATTTCTTTATTGTCTGGAAAAAGCACGACTCTGCTATTGTCATTTCAGGTTGTGTTTTGGGATGCTGGGAGTGGTCTTTTGGGATGGATTAAAGCACTGCGAACCGATGCCTTCCCTTTGCTTTTAAGCTCCTTAGAGGAACTGGGTACCTGAAACGTTAGGAACTTGCAGCCAAAGCATAGATATATGTGTCTGCCCTAAATTAAGGCACGTGCAAGATTACTCAAGAATGTGAACTATATAAGAATGGCTCGAGGCTGTGAACGTCTAAGTTACGTTGTCAGTCATAGAGTGGTTTGGTTTTGTTTTGCAATGATTTGGTTTTTCAGTGTCTCAAGTACATTTGGATGTCTAAGTCTTCCCGGTACCTGCTAGCTCTTTGCCTACCACATATGTGTAGACAACTAGGCTGTGATGTGACATTTGCTGACAATTATTTTGTTTCTGTGCATCTGTTAACTTTGTGCAGTTCCACGCTTCCCTCTCCGTTTTTAAGACAATAAAGTTAGAAATCGCCTCTCTTAGAGAGTCTGAAATTCCGATTCTTTGTAATTTCCAACAGAAAATAGGCAACCAAATCTTTCACCCATCTTTCTTTCTTTCTCCCATCCATCCAACCGATTTACAGAGGCTTGTCGCTGTGTGAAACTTGCGGTTTGTTGACTTTCATTGATTTCAGCTTCCTGAAGCGTTCTCCTCACCAGATTTCAACAGAAATGTGAGCACTGAGGCTGGAAGTCTCTGTCACGGTTGTTCAGGGCTAGCCAGTTTTTCCCTTTGGGTGTTTTCTAGAGCATGTTCTTATACATAATGTATCTCTTTCTCTGTAGGCTTCTGTTTCACAGTCTTGGTGCTTTCTTGTCAATAGAGCTTGGCACACTTTCAACGGCAGTTCTTTGGAGCTTTGTTCTTTCATGGCTGAGAGACTCACTGCTAGAAAATGCCTGAGGAAAGCAGAGCTGTGTGTGATAATGAAGGTTTATGTCATTGGAAAGGGAAGCTTATCTTAAATACTTTTTTCTTCCACAATTCTAATAATTACACTTTATTAGGTTTTGATGTTTCCTTCTAAGAAGAGTCTAACGCTGATGGTAAGGGCTGAGTTGGAGAACCCAAATGGACGTGAGCGAGGCGGTGGCGTGGGTCTCCTCAGCTCACTGGCAGGTGCATCAGGAACTTGGAAACTCAATGTTTTCAGCTTTAGCAACAATTTATGCTTTCATCTGGGAACATGATTTTTCACGTTGACAGTGTTCTGCTGGGTTTCTGCATAAATAATGGTTAATAATTCAAGTAACGGACTCACTAATGATCCAATGTCATTGAGGGGAAATAGAAATGTCAGTGGAGGAATGTGCTGAAAGCAACTGAATCCAGGTAACCCAGATGCAGACCTGTCCCCGGGATGGACGGGAAGAACACGATGTTCAGGGGACAAAATACCAGGAGGTAGCACAAATACTGGCAATTACTGAGAACATGTGCTCTTGCTGAGGAACAGAACAGCAGCAGTGGGGCTGTTGAAGCCCAGTCCTCCAAGACATTAAGCAGGAATGACTGATCAGCCACGTTGTTCGTATGTGGAACTGTGGGACCTCAGAGGCTTCAGCTAAACTGGGGTGCCCACCGCTGAGGGGGAAGTGCCCACCTGCGACACATAAAAATCCAGGGGCAGGGAGACAAAAAAGGAAGGATGTAGAGATCACCAGTGCACGGTCCCCAGGCTGCCCGGTGCCCGCACTGGGAGGTCGGGGAGGCTCCAGGAGCTGTGTGGCGGCCGTCAGGGTTCGGCAGCCAGCCAGCGCTGCTCCCAGCCCTCCAGCCTGCCCCCTCCGTGGCCGACACTGAAGGAGGTGGAAAAACCGGATCCCTTTGGCCACCAGTGACCTCTGGAGCTCTGAGAAGGCGAGTGCATCGAATTGCCTCGGCGCTCAGCCTCAGGCAGCCAGCAAGACCAAACTGGTGGATTCGAGGAGATGACAGTAAATGCTCCTCTGGGTGCTTTTGGATCTGGCAAGCATCTTTATATAAATATCACTCAGCTGGTGGAGATTTGCAGGGCATTATTTTTAAACCTATTACCTCCTTTGCTTTTAGTATCTGTGTATGTGTTTGTGCAGAAGGCATGGGTGCTTTCTCCTGCACATTAGCACGCTTGATACAATTACAAATTGCTGAGCCACAATTCAGACTTTATGATGAGCTGTTTATTTCTCTCACTCTGGGGACCTTTCAGACATGGAAGTGCAATATTCAACCCTGCATTTCAACTTCTGAAGTAATCACTTTTTTTTTCCTAGCTGGAACAACACTTGCAGCAGGCTCTCTGTCTCCATGAGCAAAGCAAACAAATTAATGGGCCGACAGCTCTTAAATTTACACGTCTTACATTTTGTGTTTGTTTTAAGGAGGAGAACTGCACAAACATGACAATTTTTCATACCCCACTGTACTGGTATAGCCTGCTATAGCTAAGACAGTGGTTGGAGGTAATTAGATTTTGGCTTATAGGACAATGTCTGATTTGATTTTTGAATTTCTACTTCTGACTTGCCAGTATTTGAAGCCTTTGGCTTTTTTCCCCCCGTGAAGTGGAAAAATAGATGGTCAAGGCCAGGCTTTCCTTGGACGTGGCCCTGTTTGCTTAAACCCCCTGTATTTAATGTCCTTTTGCACTGAGCTCTGCAGCAGTGTTATAATTCAAGGCCTCTACTTACCGTCTTTGAGCACCATCTCCACAGCTGTCTGTTCCCTGGAAAAAGAGATCTACTCAGCTGCGAAGTCAATGAGTAGCAGGAGCCGTTCAGTGGGTTGCTAAACCCATAGGGGAAAAAAAGAAAAAAAGACCTTAAATCTGCTGTTTACATAACTTCAGTTCTAGGAGGGTTACCGAAAGGCTGCAGCAGAAGGCAGGGATGGGAGGGATAACACTGTTGATGATTCAGAAACAAAATTCACCCCTACAAAAGATCTCCGTGCATTATTTATGGGGCAGGCTGGCACTCCTGCTTTGAAATGACTCTGCTCGGTGTTTTGGCTGCTCTCCTGTGAGTCTGCGGAGAAGTGGGAGACAACACGGTGCAGCAGAGGAACTGTGTGAGGGCACAGGCAGGAGGCCGCACAGGTGGGTCACGTGAATCAAAAGAAAGAAACTTCGGATGTCCCTTGTGCGCTTCACTGAGAGGTTTTCCTCAAGGTTTGGATGGGGTTAGTCAGAAACCTTCTGCAGATGGGCGGACAGCAGAGCTGGAAACCTACTTTCTGCTTGGGAGCAGGGAGAAGCTACGCCTGTCCTCACGGCTTAGGTGTGCCTCATCAATTCTTTACAGCAGAAAGGTAACTACGGAAAAGCTCCCTGCCCAAGCCAGGAGTTCAATACATGCCCAGCTCCCTGCTCTTCAGTATTTTCACTGAGCTTAGTACATTTGCATGCTGGAGGTTGTGTGCAGGTGTTAGCAACTTGCTTTAGGGTTCCCTTGCTGCGAGATGCCCAGCCTTTGACTCTTCTGCTAGAAGTGTATCCCTGTCACGTACAGCCCTCTCATTTGCCCCTCTGCTTGAGTTCTGTGCTGAACTCTTGGAGTTGTTGACTCGTGGCAATTACAGAATTTTCTGCCAATTAAGTCGCAAAGATGAGCAGCAATGGGCTCCCAAACTGGCTTTCAGATGCTCTGGCTGCTCAGCACGCTGCTGAGCTGCCGTGGAGCTGTTGGCACCAGCATTTTTCTTCTGCTTGCTGAGGGCTTTTGGGTCAGCCTGCAGCCTCACAAAATCTGGTTCAAGGGAAAATTAGAGTTGAAATGAAGTTCTTGTGTAGCAGAGAGAAAAAGGTAAAAAACTTCATTTTTTTCTGTATCAGTTGTTAAGAAACAAAGATTTTCTTTCTCCATTAAAGTCGCCATCTAGCTTACTGCGGGAATGCCATGTGATGTTCCTCACAGATACGGCCTCAAGGCTCCTCAGAAGCCAACTCAGCTCCCAGAGCAGTTCTGGGAACCCCTGTAATCCCTTTGTGCCCCACTTTCCAATCGGTTGGATGAAACATTCCCCTCCTTCACTTGGAAGCAGTTTGGGTTAACAGCTGTCGTATTGTGTGCAGTGGCCTGCAGGAGGAGGGCACCTGCTGGTCAAGCTAGCGGTCAAGACTTATTTTTTTCAAGCCGCTAATTGTATATATTTATGATTTGTAGTTCTGCAGAGCCATCTCTCTTCAATCTGACTTCTTGGCCATGCTTTTTTTTTTATTTTGCTTTTCTTCCTGTTTTTTATTCCTCTTGGCCACTGTCAGTGGTTCTTCTGGTAGAGTAAAATAGCTGTTGCACCATTCCTCGTACAGTTCTGCCATTTCCTGCAGGAGGTATCTCTCCTAGATGTTAACTGGGTTTTGTGTTACAAAATGCCCATTTACCCATGCTTGCTTAACTGCAATGAAATCTGTAGAGGAGCCTTCCATCTTGAGACAGAGAACTTCTGTCTACTGATAGCTTCTGTCTTGAGACTTCCCTGCAGGAATCCTGTGAGCTATGGGCACAAATAAGGGCTGGATTTACTAGAAAATGGCCCCTTTTGTGTAGCTGGACTTGTCCTGCGCTACGGTTATGACCATGATGTTTTTATCAACATATGCTTAAATAAACAAATGTGTCAATCACTGCAGATCAGAACTGCTGCCTTACCAACAATGCAGTTAAAACAGGAATTCTCCCCCGTATCAGGATGTGAGGAAAGGAATAGAAGCTGTAGAGCAAAAGAAGATACGATGAGTGTTGCAACCCTTAGGGTACATAACCAGAGTTGACAAATGTTACTGAATAAGGCAGCAGCCAAACTCTTTCTGGAGTATTAGGCATAGACTAGGAAGCCCGGCAGTACCTAACCTCACCATTGCACGTCCTTCGCTCAGGGCAGGGCTCAGGCTTCCTGCTGGCATCATCTGGGCTGCTGAACTGTGCCCTCAGCTGGCGAACTCCATCATCAAAAGGTTGAGCTCAAAAGTTATCCCAAACGCCTCCTCTGGATGCCTTCCCCAAGCAGCCAGCATCACTGCAGTCTTACCAGGTGCCATCTCAGCCACGTCACCCTCACAGTTACTGCCGTCCTGAGTAACCCAGTGAGCCCAGCCAGGAAAAGGGAGTGATGAAGCTGTGTGTTGGGGCCCTGTGACAAAGGACTCTTGACAAATGAGTTTGCCCCAGGTGCATTCTTAGCAGGGTGAGAACATTCTAACACTGTTAGAACCACTAAGGTGAAGGTTTAAGAAAGAGGAATAAGTAACTGGCATCATCCTCCTGGAGATCAGTGATGGGAAAACAAGAAGAAATAAAAATGTCTCTGTCACTTTGTGTCCTTCTCTAGTTTTATCCCTTTGAGACTGGGAAGGAGTCCATCCTGAAATTTCCCTTGATCCATCAGCCGTTTGCTGACTGATCCTGAACAAAAGTGTAAATGTAAAGATCATCTGGATTTTACTTCTCTTCTCTTGATTTTTACCCCTGACATTGCACCTTCTGAGGACATACACCTTTTCAGACTCCACAATTCGGGATGTATCTACTAGATCTTCTCCTGAAGACTCTCTCTGATTGAGACTGGTTCTTCATCTCACCTCCGTACCAACTCACACAACCTCTGACCAGTTAAGGTCAAAGTCAGGAAAGCTGGTCCAGACAAGCCCCATCCAATGACACTTTATGATTTTTTTTTTCCTAATTCAGTTGCTACTTTTCTAACACATGCCAAAGTCTGCCAGAGGATCAGTACACTCTACAGGCAAGCTTTTCTCATGTGCACCCACTTCAACCCAGCATGAGTTTCTTTGCTAGAAGGGTTTGTAACTCATTCCATGCTTAAATGATGCCTGAACTCGCCTGGACCCAAACAAGGTAAATTATCAAGGATAAAGCACATTCATTAGATGCAAACACTCAATGTAAGTAAATGTTCCCATTCACAAGAGCTCTTAGCTTTCTCCCCTACATAGATAGTTTAATTTCACTCTGTAAGAGACAGCGGTGAAACATGATACTGTGTTTTTAAGCTTTTATTCATTTTAATTTTCCACAAATGGTTTTCACTGTAACAGTCTCAACAGGAACCAATAACACACACAATCACAAGGCCCTTGATAATGATGAAAGTAGATCTGCTGCCAGCAACTATTATGCTTGTCCTGGGACTACGAAAAACACTATGCACGCTTTCGTTTGTGTGAGATAAAGGGCAGTTTTACCCTGAAAAAGGACTGTCAGGATGGCATTTTCTTATTCAGTGGCTTTGCTCCCTGCTCATGTCAGATCTGCTGATGTTAGGGGAGACAAGTAAAATTGTACGACCTCAGGGCTTTAACTGCTCACTACCTAAGAGCGTCAGACATGCTCAGTGGATCATTATTATCTAAATTGCTTCATTACTGCTCTCTGCACGGCTCCTTAGACCAGCATCTCAGCCCCTCAGGAGAAATGCTGTGGATTAGAGGAGCCAGGAAACTACCTGAATCAAGTTGGTGTCCAGTCAGGCAGCTTTCCCCTGCAACCAGCAGGACTGATACAGCTCGCCAGGGTTGTCCCACCTCTGCAGTGTTACCAGAAATAAAGGACTGTCCCCATGCATGTGAGAGGTGAAGAGGTGGCAGCCAGGACAAGGAAAACCAGCACCGCTCTCCTGAGAATCAGCAAATGTGACCCCCTCCACCCGCATGTGCTATTTGGATGCCTTCTCGGAGGCAGACCGACTTGATGGTTCTTGCTATTTCTCTGAATACCCCCATGGCCATTGCCATCCCCACCACTAAGCAGCTCTTCGAGCGGGAAACTTGCAGCATCCCCAAGTGAGAGGGGAGAGCAGTTCTGTCATCACACAGGGGCTGTCCGGCTCAGAAAACTGAGGGACAACACATGAAGAGCACTGTGACTCCCAGCTCCAGGCAGAGATAGGATCATAGAATCATAGAATCATAGAATCATAGAATCATAGAATGTTTGGGATTGGAAGGGACCTCTAGAGATCATCTAGTCCAACCCCTCTGCCAGAGCAGGATCCCCTAGGGCAGCCACGCAGGAACTCATCCAGGTGGGTTCTGAAAGTCTCCAGAGAAGGAGACTCCACACCCTCTCTGGGCAGCCTGTGCCAGGGCTCTGTCACCCTCACAGTAAAGAAGTTATTTCCTCGTATTGAGGTGGAACTTCCTATGTTCTAACCTAAACCCATTATTTCTCTGAAAACCGTCCCAGCTTACAGAGCTGTAGAGTCTGAATTCAGGGTCCCCAGCATTCTTTTCTGAACAGAAAACAGGTATTTGCTTGAAATACATGATCTCGAACAATACTGCATCTTACCAAAACAGCTTTGGATCAGGAAAACCTCCAAAAATATCTGGGTTTTCCTGACTTCTTGAAATCCTGCGGCTCCTGATAGGACAACTCTTGTAGCAACATTTTGTCTGACCTTCTTGAGATGCGGCTGTTGACTCTGGTGCCTAAAGGAGCATTGAGAGTACGTTTAAGAGAATGTAAGCCCAGGCTGACGGTCTGGAGCATATGGATCCTGCATGGAGGGTGGATTTATGATGAGTTCGGGAGTAGAATCTCAATTGGCTGTGACACGCTTTCCAGCATGTCTGCAATAGCAGAGATATGGGTAAGCAAGCCTAAAGCAAGCTTCTGGGTATCAGAAGTCTATGTGACTGTCTAGGATGGGATAGAAGCACAGAAATGGGCAGGAGTCCCTGTAAGAGGCAAAGCATGCTACTCCTCTGCAAAGATAAGGAGTCCCTGGAGGTCACAATGGGTGATACCTGCCCTGGTAAGGGCAGGAAGAGGTGAAAAACTAAGTCATAGGATGATAGAGTGATGGAATCACGGAATCATGGAATCACAGAACAGTTTTAGTCGGAAGATACCTTCAAGATCATTAAGTACAACCTTTGCCCTGGCCTTATCAACACCATGTCCCTCAGCACAACATCCACCCGTCTCTTAAACACCTCCAGGGATGGTGACTCAACCACCTCCCTGGGCAGCCTGTTCCAATGCCTGACAACCCTCTCAGTAAAGAAATTCTTCCTAATATTCAACCTGCACCTCCCCTGGCGCAACTTAAGGCCATTTGCCCCAGGTTCTCCTCAGCACTGTACAGGCTGCCCAAGCCAGGGCAAAAGACCCAGAGCACTGGCTTTGGAGCCTCCTGCCCCACAATTCTGGAACTTATCCTATGCTCTCTGTGCTGTTTAGCAGCAACTGCAATTCACTATTGACAGCTGTGGTACATGAATAAAACAGCCTGGTAGTGTTCTGGAGAACCTGTCTGCACAACTTACAAATTCTGTTTGATACTGAGGACTTGTTATATGTGTATCTTGCTTGAACTACGAGGGCTTTTTTGAATGTAGGGCTGAACTTATTCTTCTGTCTCTTTACATCTATTCTTGGGACAAAATAATGTCCAGAGGACAAGACATAGTGCCAGAATTTAATAGGTACTGAATCCTGGCAATCTTTCATCTGTATGGCAGGACCCTTTGATGAGAAAAAAGGCCAGACCAAGCAACGTAGTCAGTGCAGGCAGGTTGGTAACTAAGCAGTGTATGGGCTGGTTCTGAGTTCTTGTTGGCTCATGGGCCTGTTAGTGGGTTTGTTGACAAAGAAGCAGTGGAAATGCAAGAGAAGAGAGAGATCTGGAGAGAGAGGAAATCTGGAATCACCCAGCTCCAGCCCAAGGAGTAATTCAGTCTGTTGGGGAAGGTTTGCAAGGAAGGATATTTAGACGGTCACTGTTTCGCCCCTTTTAGCTCCTTGTTCTTCCTACAGTAACGAATGATCTTTGAGCACTCTGCGTGTTACGTGTGGTTACGTGCCTTCTGCCTTGAAACCACAATATCTTAACCACCAATGCCAACAGGGGAGCTTGTAAGTGCCTGCAGGAGCTGGACGAGCTGGCTCTGATCTCAGGGAATAAGGTGACAGAGACAGAGGATACACACGGACTGTGGAGAGCGCAAGTAGGTGCACAAAGACGTGCTAAATCCTTCAGTTTGGCTCAGCTCTGCGTCCAAATACACAGGTCCTACTGATGCCTGCGTAGCAGCAAGAGCTTTATCAGGACACTGACAGGCAACTACGAAAAGAAATGAGGCACCAGAATCACCAGTCCGGTTGCAACTGGGGCCCACGCATTTGAGACACCTCAGCTCTGTGCTTTTGTTGCAGCTGACGGCACGGGCTGGTGGGTAGCTGAAGTCACAGACTGCCCAGGGCAGGGTCACCAGGACCTCTCTAAGCTCTCCCACCCACGCAATATTAGGTAGCACTTTGTGCTGATGGCTGAAAATTGTCACAAATGCTGAGCTTGTGACCCACGCACAGCGCTCAGTGGAGCACAGAGCCTCTCTCTTCCTCCTATAATCCAAAGCAACAACAAAAAGCAGCTGTTTTGCTTCAGAAGTGGCTCCAAGGATCCAGCTTCAGACAGCTCCAGAAATGCAAGATGGTTTAGGTTCAGCTTCCTAGGGTGAACATCCCTCAATCAGCGATGCCAAGAACCAAACCAGCACGTCTGCAATAAAACAGATATAACAAAGACAGCTCCTGGCGATGCTCTGCTGTCACACCAACATCAAATTTCTCTTTCATTATGTTCAAATCAGTCTCATTATTTCAGTCAGACTTAATTTTTTCAATGCTTGGGGCCTTCTTGAAGTAAGATACATTAACTTCATCTTGATTTATAGCCCATGGGTTGGTTTCACTGGTTTGTAAACTGAACTCCTACATATTTTTTCTCCTTTATGGCTGTATTTTATGTTCTCTTCCCTCCCAGAGCTGCCTGTCTGATCAACCCATGTGCTGTGTAGCCTAGTTAAAAATTCACACAGCCAAATTGTGGCAGTGTAAATCCTGAACAGGCATGGAAACATAGCAAACAATTTTGCAAAACACGTTACACAAGCATTTCATGAAAAGGATTTGCTCATAATATTTCTTCTTTGTTTGGTTCTGTTATCAGCCAGTGCAAAAAGTTTAAAGCTGTTTGCAGTTCTACCTTCTTGTAATGAGTGTTAAACCTAAATCTCATACTGAGGGACTAGAATTCTGCCATTTTGCAGGATAACAAGAGTCTGGAAGTTTGTGTTCCTGCCCAGGCTGCCAAATGACCTTGGTAATTCACTTAACCTCACTCTCAGAAGTGATGAGTCTGCTGTGTTTTTTCCTGGTTTGTGAGTCCAGAGAGGGAATTCCCTGGTGCAGACATCTCATTAAATGAATATATGGCCAGGCTCTGGTGGAGAGAGGCCCATGGCCAGGCTCCTGTGTGGAGGTCCTTGTGGCCTGTGCTCCTTGTGACCACTCCTTGGTGGTTTGTCCCTCACATGGGTGGGTCCAGCACCACTCCCAGGGCTGGCCAAACTCCAGAAGACGCCCTGTCACCTAATTCCTTGCTGCAGGTGTCTTGGGGCTTGGAACGACACTGTGACCTAATGATGTAGCAGCAATGATGCTTCAATACATGAAGTTAGAAAGAGAATGTGTATATAAGAGTGTTTATAACTACGGATTCAGGTTGAATAAATAAAAACAAAATAACTTGGAGCCTGATAGAGTGGCTCTGACAGCTGACTGGTCCTGTTTTCTCCAGTCATGCCCTATACAGAGGGGGGAATATCTGTAAGAATTTGCTTTACCTCTTTGCCTTCCTAGAGCCAAGCCCCAACACTCATCATTTCATAGGCCCAGTTCCTGGCATGGTTTTTGCATCCCATAGGAGGAGGATCAGTGTTTGTTTCCCTGGGCATTAGAGAATCAATTCTAAGCACTTAGAGCAAAATTTCCCTGGGAAAAATCCATGCTAAGACAAGATACTTGGCAAGGCTGCCACTTTTTCGGGGGGGGGGGTACAAGCTTTTAATGACTGTTAACCATGGCACTTGGGCAGCACTTTTGTACAGCCTGGGAAAAAAAATGCATGCCTTCTGTGGGTTACAGCTTTACAGCAGGAAATACTGCACCTGCCCCAGCAGAAATCCTTGTTTTATACCAGTACAGATATTAGGAAACTTGGATGGAAATGTAAAAATCCTATTTTTTTAGGTATTCTGCATTCTATCACGCAGCCATGATAACATGCCTCTGTTTTTTCCTCAATGATTTTCTCTTCCAGTTATAAATACTTCTCATAGACATTCCTAGACTACAATGATATTATTGGGTTAATGTCTTTGTGCTACGAACCTCAGAGCAAACACAACCCGAAAGGCTGTTGTGTTGGGTCACAGGAATCTTTTTCAAGAGAGGCTCCCAAGCACCCTATCTGGTCTTGTTTTACTTCTGTTTGCCTGCTCAAATATCTGTGTCAAAAATTGCCACTGATACAAGCATCCAAATCTACATTTTTTTTCTCCACGCTGATGATTTGTCTAAAGACCACCCCACACCGGTCAGGCTGGGCTTTCTGCTCACAACCACTGTGCTAAAACCTTTTCTTCCTTCCTCACAGACAGAATGGAGCACTTGGGGACGAGATGAGCCCTGTGGTTTTGTGTCCTATGATGGCACTGCCAAAGCTGGGAGAAGCACCCTGGGGGGGGAGTTCACAGAGTCACAGAGTGTCAGGGGCTGGAAGGGACCTCTGAAGATCATCTAGTCCAGCCCCCCTGCCAAAGCAGGATCACCCAGAGTAGATCACACAGGAACGTGTCCAGGCAGGTTTTGAATGTCTCCAGAGAAGGAGACTCCACAACCTCCCTGGGCAGCCTGTGCCAGTGCTCGGTCACCCTCACAGTAAAAAAGTTTTTTCTAATATATTTATGGAACCTCCTATGTTCCAGCTTGTACCCATTGCCCCTTGTCCTGTCAATGGACATCACTGAAAAGAGCCTGGCTCCATCCTCCTGACACTCCCCCTTGACATATTTATAAACATGAATGAGGTCACCCCTCAGCCTCCTGTTCTCCAAGCTAAAGAGACCCAACTCCTTCAGCCTTTCCTCACAAGGGAGATGTTCCACTCCCTTCATCATCTCTGTGGCTCTGTGCTGGACTCTCTCCAGCAGTTCCCTGTCCTTCTTGAGCTGAGGGGCCCAGAACTGGACACAATATTCCAGATGTGGCCTCACCAGGGCAGAGCAGAGGGGCAGGAGGATCTCTCTCGACCTACTTGCTACTCCCCTTCTAATCCACCCCAGGATGCCATTGGCCTTCTTGGCCACGAGGGCACATTGCTGGCTCCTGGTCATCCTGCTGTCCATCAGGACCCCCAGGTCCCTTTCCCCTGCTCTGCTCTCCACAGGGCAGTCCCCAACCTGTACTGGCACCTGGGGTTATTCTTTCCCATGTGCAAAACTCTACACTTACCCTTGTTGAACCACATAAGATTTCTCCCCGCCCAGCCCTCCAGCCTGTCTAGGTCTCTCTAAATGGCAGCACAGCCTGCTGGAGTGTCAACTGCTCCTCCTAATTTCATGTCGTCAGTTCACTGCTGCAGTGATGGGCCCGGTTCAGATCGCTTTGCTTGGGCTTACACTGTGGTGTTAGCTAGCTTCAACCGCTCCAGTAAATGTAGTAAAATTGCATAGGTGCAGACCCAACCTAAAAGTCACTGCAGTTTCTGCATTTCACTCTGAGATATCCTATGGTGGACAGGACACTGAACTACAGCATCTGCAAAATTGCTTCAGCTTCCTTGGCAGAGGTTGTGGTGGGCACAATCCAAAAGAGAAGGCAGGAAAATAGAAGTAAACCAACCCCTTTCCCCTCCCAGATCTGGGGGCTACTTACCCGAGATGCACTTATCCTTCTGGTCATCTTGCCCCCCATGAGATCTTCATAGCGTCTCTGGGACCCAATCTGGATATCTGCTGCAAAGCTGGGAGGTTTTACTGGTGACGTATGTCCAGTTTAGGAACCTTCCGCGAATTCCCAGTCTGTTATACCAGAAGGGAGGATGCCAGAAAACCTCATCTTCACTGCTGGATGGAGGATGGGGATGGGCAGAGCGCTACCATACGCTGCAGGAAAGGAGGGCAGGGATCTCAAATCCCAAGGGCATGCATCGCCATGGGCAAGGGTGAAATAGCAAAGTACGGAGATGGTAACTCTCTTCAGCACCCAGTTGGGGACCAAGTGAATTGATTTTCCCATCATTTTGGGCACTGCCAGCTACAAACAAAGAAGGCACAACTGTCAAAATGCTAGTGGGGACCTGCAGGTTTCCAAAAAAAGCCCACAGCCAGTTCCCTGACAGTGGCAGCACAAATGCGAGTAGCTTTACTGCATGCCAATTTCTTCTTAAATCTCTTCCCTCAGGGAGCCGAGTGCTTAGAAAATATTTAGGGGGACTGGAAGCTTGCCAGCTGCTCAGCTAATGTAGGTCTTAAAGTCTCTGATGATGCTCCAAAGAACGTCGGGCTGCACTGATGGGCCAAGTTCCTTTAGATTGGGCAGAAGACGATGTTTTGGCGAGAAAGGCAGAAATCCGACCAGGTGCCTCTAGAGAAGGAGGTTGTTATATTTATACTGCCTGTCTCGCAAGCCCGGATAGGGCCATCTCCAGGACTGTGGAAATATTAAATTCAGCCTAAAAGCTGAGACAAGCAGTAAGTGCTTGCAGAGTGGGCGAATCTCCAGGAGGACACAATGACTGGCTTTTAGCACATCCCGCTTTTTTATTTCCTTAAACAACTCGACTTGTGTAACCCTGCACTGTGTTGCCAATTGCTAGATCTCAGCTCCTTGTTTATACCTATGCATCCACTGAGACTTTCCATTCCCGTGGGTAGGATGTAGCTGAGACGGTTTTACTGTCTCTCCTGCTCTGCTGCCTGTGTGGGTACATGGAGAGAGTTATCTTCTCGGCTGATGCTTTCCTTCACAAAGCAACTCTGTTGCTTTACAGTGCAAAATTCAAGCAGGGCTGGTTTGATTTTTACTTTGCAGCTTGAAAAAACGTAGGAAGGATTGGAGCTCAGCAAAAATTTGGTGTGGCAGGAAAATTTATTTCCAGCATTTCACACTTGATAAACTTGCGGTCCCCATCACATGGCAGAGGTTGGTACCCTTTGACCCCACCTGGCTTTTACACAGGAAGTTTGCTCCTGATGTGCTGGTTATTCCCAGCAGTTCTGGCCAAAGTATTCTCTTGTTGTGTTCCCATCTTGGTGTCAGGATATTTGTCATTTTCATACCTGAGAGTGCTGAGGTGGACAAGCCTGGCAGTAGGTGACAAGCAGCTTTTAGAGAGTGAACTTTGGTCTTTTCAGTAAGGAAAACATGAGATTTTGATGCCGTCCAAGAAAACTAGAGAGCTGCCTGTCTGTTAGCACTCACCCTCTGCACAAGATGGATTTTGTCGGAGTGAGAATGCTTTTACTTATCTGACTAGTGACAGATGAATCAGCCCCCGGGTGATAAACCTACTTTGCGGACTGTTCTTTGCAGGTATCTGTATGGCCCCTGCCCCTGTGTTAGCTGTCAACATTTTCCTTCTTTTAGAGGGCAAGGTATGTAATTTTTCTCTTTTTGCAGTTAAAAAGCCAAAGCCCAAAGACCTCGGAGTCTAAACCCACCAAGTCACTGAGAAGCCTGATTTTTATTTTTTTTCTGTGTGAGGCTGGAGCTCTCAGTGCCTTACCTGTAGTTACAAAAGGAATACGCTGTCCATGGAGCAACAGCAATTGCAGCGCTTTCTCCTGTGGGCATCCCCCTTTCCCAGCCAGGAGGGTTCTCTTTTCCTGCCCACCCCAGAGAAAGTATCTCTGGGTCTCTGCAGCTCCCTGCACAAGCACAGCACCAATCCGAAGAAAACTAAACCCATGCCTTTTCTGAGCGGGGATTTTTGCTCTTTGCACTGCCTCCTATAGCTCTGAAGTTCAAGGCCACCGTGTGGTTTATGCATCATCACCCATTTTAAACTATCTCCTCCTTTGACACATTTTGCACTTTACCCACTTAGTGCTGTCAGCCTGCAATCCCTGCCCGTGGCTTCCCTCTCCTCCTTGCCGCCTTTGCTAAAGGAAACTTTTTTCAGTGTTTCGGTACTGCTGCCTACCTCTAAAAGCGGGATAGCACCTTACATTTAAAAGGATTGCACAACCACGGGTGATTTCTGAAGTTATCAGTGAGAAGGGAAATACCTGTTTTCAGATAAATCCCCTGCTGCTGTATTCCACTGCAAATAAGATGAGCTAGAAGCAAAACCCAACCTCACTCATTTATTCTTTAAATAAAGGGAAAATCAAACTCGTCGCTACTGTATTTGGAAATTTAAATGGGACTGTAGAAAACCTGGGCTGGGAAGTGTTTCCAGTGGTGCACAGCGGCCCTAAAGCTGAGCTTTAAGGACAAGCCAGGTTTTTCCCCGGGTCCTTTCAATGGCTGGGCGGCCCTTCTGCCTCATCTCATGCCATCTCACACGTTATTGCTGGCGATAGTTAAACGAAAATAACCAACCGCTCCTGCGGCTCGAGTAGCGCTCTGAGGCACTGCCACCTGGTGGCACTGGCCGGCACTGTCACCTTGCCCGGGGCAGCGCCCTCCCGGCCGGCATCAATCACAGAATGCGCTGGGCTGGAAGGGACCTAATAAGGGTCATCTAGTCCAACCCCCCTGTGGTGAGCAGGGACATCTCTAGATCAGGTTGCTCAGAGCCCCATCAAGCCTGACCTTGGATGTCTCCAGGGATGGAGCCTCCATCACCTCCCTGGGCAACCTGTGCCAGTGTTTCACCCCCCAGTGCCACCCATGGACTGGGCAGGTCTGGTCCTCAGCTCTGCTGTCGGCTCCTGGCAGAGCCCACTGAGCTCCAGGGGCATTCATCTACCCACCAGTCACTGTTTCTAAGGGCATTTTCTATCTCTCTTAGGTGGAATTTTTCCTCTCCTGTGGTGCTCAGTTTCACCCCTGTGCAACAGCATCCCTTCCACGAAGACCTGCTGGGCTTCAGTTGTCATCCTCACAGTGAATTTTTAATCTCACGGCTGTTTTACAGCGAGTCAGCTTAATTAGTCCTAACAGCCAGTCTGGTCTCTAGACCATGGTTGTCGTATTAGTGAGAGTTGTGGGGACCACAGCACTTAGTCAGCGCTTCCTGATGTCATCAAAAGTCTTTGCTTCATGCATCTCTGATGAGGCTTGAAGCCTGCTGGCTCCTCTCTGTTCTGATCTATTTTTAATTAGCATTTGGGGGCCTTTGCCGTTACAGCCGTGGAAGGTGATGTCCGTGGCACGAACTCATGTGTCTGTACGTATGGGTGTGGGTGCCCGTGCAGGAGCTGTAACATGTCACCCAGGCAACAACCTGCTGGGGGGGCAAGGAGCTGGGAGCACAGGGACAGCTCTTGGCAATGGTTTTGCTGGGTGCTGCAGGACAAGGTGCCAAGATACAAACTAGAACAGCAGCATGGCTGCAGAAAGGGAGCAGGGAGCTGGTCATGAAAAACTTACTACTTTTTGATAAATTAGCTCTGGATCATTCCAGAAGGACAGTTATTGTCACTGTGCAAAGTAGTCAGAACTGCAAGCTATCAGAGAGATCTTTCTCAAAATGAACTACTTCATGGCACAGTATGCAGAATTTCTCATTTTACTTACTACAGGGACAGTTCAGTATCCGTGACTTAGTAGCAGATTGATCCTTCTTGATCATGATACAGTTGCAATGCATCAGGGCCAAATCCTGCAAGGGACTGAGTATCCTCTGAAGCCTGCTGAGTGCCCTTGGCCATACCCTTGTCACTAGGAGGAGACAGGCAGGCTCAGCACTTCCCACCAGCATTTTAGCAAGGGCTAGGACAAAGTCGTGGAGTCCTTTGGCACTGTGCAGCCCAGGAGGGCACAGAAGAGGATTACAGGGACCATCCAACCAGCCAAAATCTGTGCAAAGTCTGGCTCCTTAGCTTCCAGTGTTTGCAAGGGATATTGTTGTTATTTATTGATTGGTTGTTTTTGTTGCAGTAGCATTTTGGCTGGGAACCCCTGGGCCACATGCAACAGGGCTGTACAAAAACAGAATAGAAAGACAGTCCTTGCTCCAAAGGAGCCACAGTTGGAAAGTGAGACGAGACAACAAATGAGTACTACAAGCAGTGGCATGGGAAGGGAACAAGGGGCTAATACTATTAACTGTGGAAAAGAATGAATACACAGTCAGCTATTGTTGCTAAAAAATCAAAAGGAAAAAAAAGGAAAAAAGTCAACTCTCCTGCATGTTTTCCCTTCCTAGTTCAACTTTCTGCAAAGCCAGAAATGTGTCTGTTGCTTTCAATATGCTGGATTTGTTATACACCTTCCTCAGAAAGTTCCTGACCTGAAACATGTGGAAAAAGGTGAAAGTGTTTTTGCTGGCTTTGGTGGACCTTGGCTGAGCCAAAAGTCTTAAACGCAGAATACTTTAGTGGAAATGAGATATTATGTTTTCAGTCAAAGTTTTGTCAGCCTAAAGCCCTATGCCTGAAAAGATTTATTCAGGGACTTCCTTGTTTTTTAGTACTACTAGCTTATACTAGTTCATCCCATTTTTTTCTCATTCAATTAACTGTATTCCAAACCCAACCCCCACAACTTAATACTGGGACTGTTTTCTGCTTGAATCAAAATATTTTCGTCTCAGATCCAGCTTGTGCATTTTCACAAACCTTAATTAAAATGCAAATAATTTTGTCTTAATAATGCCACCTCTCTGACAGATATTTCACCTGAGGAGATTTTAAGGATCTTTTTCTCCAACAGCTGTGCAGTCTGAGCAAATATCTGGATATTTCCTTAGAGGACGTGGGTTTGTGCAACAGCTGTAGCTGAGGATGCAGTAGGTGTTTGGATACCTGTACCTTATTTCTGCTTACAGTCATAAGGGTAGAAATGGAAAAGTTTGTGGATCTTCGGTCTTTTTTTTTTTTTTTTTTTCCAAAATCTGTCCTCATATACTCTGCTGAAGAACTACTCTGTGCTGTGAGATTAAAAATAGTCAGAGCTGCTTCACCTGGGTTCTCCCCCTTCTTTGCTCTTGCTGACCCAGAAGTTTGAAGGAACAGTGACTTTAATTGAAGGAGCAGGTATCCCACCAGTAAGTACCTTTGCTTGCCTGTTCTCTCCACTGCTTACTCAGATTCAGGCTCATCCCAGTTAGAAAAGCAGCTTGGACGGTGACAAAGGTGAGACCTAAACAGGCTGGAGAGTTGGGTGGGGAGAAATCTTATGAAATACAACAAGGGCAAGTGTAGAGTTTTGCACATGGGAAAGAACAACCCCAGGTACCAGTAGAGGTTGGGGACTGACCTGTTGGAGAGCAGCGCAGGGCAAGGGGACCTGAGGGTCCTGGTGGGCAGCAGGATGACCATGAGCCAGCACTGTGCCCTCGTGGCCAAGAAGGCCAATGGCATCCTGGGGTGGATTAGAAGGGGAGTAGCAAGTAGGTCGAGAGAGGTCCTCCTGCCCCTCTGCTCTGCCCTGGTGAGGCCACATCTGGAGTATTGTGTCCAGTTCTGGGCCCCTCAGTTCAAGAGAGACAGGGAACTGCTGGAGAGAGTCCAGCACAGAGCCACAGAGATGATGGAGTGGAACATCTCCCTTATGAGGAAAGGCTGAAGGAGCTGGATCTCTTTAGCTTGGAGAAGAGGAGACTGAGGGGTGACCTCATTATTTTTTTTAAATCCGTAAAGGGTGAGTGTCAGGAGGACGGAGCCAGGCTCTTTTCAGTGATGTCCAATGACAGGACAAGGGGCAATGGGTACAAGCTGGAGCATAGGAGGTTCCACAAAAACATCAGGAAAAACTTCTTCACTGTGAGGGTGACAGAGCCCTGGAACAGGGTGTCCAGAGAGGTTGTGGAGTCGTCTTCTGAACACATTCAAAACCCACTTGGATGCATTTCTCTGTGACTTATTCTGGGTGATCCTGCTTTGACAGGGGGCTTGAACTAGATGATCTTTTGAGGTCCCCTCCAATTCTGTGATTCTGTGTGATTCTGTGAAGAAGTAGAAATAATCCTGCTCTCTACTGCCACTCCGCATGCAGGAAGTCTGAACAGACCAGGCATCTGGGAGCAAAGCTGTCATCATGCCATCAAAAAAAAAAAAAGCAAGCAAGCAGTGCCACAAAACTCCACTCATTTAGACAAAATGCCATCTTCAAATACCTTATGCAAGTGCAATAATCTGTAAGAGAAAGGAATGAATGTAATGGGCGTCTGTCATGGTTTGACCCTGGCTGGCCACCCGGGACCCACACAGCAGCTCTCTCACTCCCCCTTCACTGTTAGAAAGGGGTAGGAAATATTTCAAAGGGCTCAGGGTTTGAGATAAGGACAGGGAGATCACTCTCATTTACCGTCCTGGGCAAAACAGACTCGATTTTGGGGAAATTAATTACATTTATTAAGAGAACCAATCAGAGAGGAGTAGTGAGAAATGAGAAAAAAGCAAACAGATCTTAACAAACAGAACACCTTCCGCCCATCCCTCCCTTCTTCCCCGGCTTAACATCAGTCCCGGTTTCTCCACCTCCTCCCCCCAAGCAGCGCAGGGGGACAGGGAATGGGGGTTGCGGTCAGTTCATCCGACGTTGGTTCCACCGCTTCTTCACTCCGGGGGAGGACTCTTCACTCCTCCCTAGGGCCATTGTGGGGTCCCTCTCACGGGAGACAAGCTTCACGCTCTCTTCTCCGACGTGAGTTGTCCCACGAAGGGCAATTCATCACAAACTGCCCAACGTGAGACACCTCACGAGGGGCAGCCCACCCCTCGTGAGTCTGAGGCGCAGTCCTTCAGGGGAAACTGCTCCCACCAGCCAACCTGCTCCAGCGTGGGCATTCCTCTCTTCCACGGGCTACAGGCTCCGGCAGCGACTTGCTCTGATGCTGCTTCCCATGGGCTACAGTCCCCTTTCAGGCATCCACCCACACGGCGTGGAGTCCTCGGTGGACATCTACGCGGTGATCCTCACGGTGGACATCTGCACCCCGCCCATGGGCTGCAGGGGGACAACCCGCTTCACCATGGTCTTCACCACGGACCCGAGGGACTCTCTCTGCTCTGGTGCCTGGAGCTCATCTACCCCCCGCTCCTTGTTCACTGACCTCGGTGTCTGCACAGATTCTCACTCCTCCAACTTTGTGCCAGCTGTTGTGGCCCAGCTCTTTTCCCTGTTCTTAAATATGTTTTCACAGAGGCATTCCTCTCCTATCACTTTACTGATGGGCTCAGCCTTGGCCAGCGGCAGGTCCCTCTTTGTAGCCGACTGGCATTGGCTCTGTCAAACTCGGGGAGCTTCTAGCAGCTTCTTGCAGAAGCCACCCTGCAGCTCCCCCCCACCGCCAAAATCTGGCCAGGCCAAACCAATACAGTGTCAGATCAGTTGAGGGCAAGAAAATAAATAAGGAAAGTGGAAAAATGAAACTCAGAGTAATATTAGTCTTTAACAAGTGCTGCAGCTCCTCGGAAAAAGAAAAGATCTCGCTTCTAGTTACAACAGAGGCTGCCACTTTGGTCCCGATAAGCCCAGCAGATGATTGTAATCCCTGACCATGTCTTAAGTAACAGGACAAATCAACTGAGAGTTTTTAATATCAACTGAAAGTCTGATTTACCTTGTTCACAGACTTGTTAGAAAAAGCATCTTTCCGGGCACTCAGCATTCAGTTAGCTGTGCAAAGAAGAGGAAAAAGTAATTCCAAAGCCAGAAGGTTGGGACATTTGGCAGGAGAAGCTGTTCAAGTAACTGATATGAGTATCTGGAAAAAGAGAACAGAATGGGAGATGGAAGCTCATGGTCTAGAGAGAGGGGCAACACCTTCCTGGACACGTAGGAGTTAGGGCCATTTCTCTGGAAGGTGAGGCACTGGCCATGCCAGTGAGAGGACAGTGGGCACAGATCTGACCCAGCAGGATTGTTTTCACATTCCTCACGCTACAGATCAGACCCTCAGCTAGGGGAAGATTTGTCTGTGAAGCACCACAGCTTGATTTAGACTTCCAGGGATACATTAGTGGAGCTCTACTCCATATGGTGAGTGGAGTTCAAAGCACCGTTTCGCTATCTGTCAGCGTTGATTTCATCTCCAAATGAAATGGAAACTTCAGTGCACACCTGTAGATGCCTAAATGTGGGTGCCTCATTCTGTGAGAGGAACGTCAACTGCAGAGCTGAAGAAAAGCCATCAGAGCCACACCAGTTGTCAGTAGCCATAAATCTGATCCTATTATTTTCCTGCCTTCAGGCATATATATCTTATCTACATTAACCAGAGATAATGGACACAATTTGCTAACAAATTCAATACAGCAGGACAGAAGTGAAGATGTTTTATGGACCTTCGTAAAATATATTGCTAACTATTTGTGAAATATTAAATTCAGGGGCTTATGCCTGGAATATTTGATATAGTTAACGATGTGTCTTTGACCTCCTTTGTGCTTTCGTGGTTTGGCCGAAGTGTTCATACATCTGGAAACTGGATTTTTCATAAAATCTTAAATAAGGGCAAAGTTGTCATCACATATATTAGAAAATATGGAGTTTCTTATGCCTCCTTTGAAAATTCACCTTCACTAGGCCTGCCCTTTGAGTAAAATGCCTCATTTGAAATATCTGTTTCTGTTTGGATGTAACAAAACTTTTGCCTGTTTCAAGGATTGTAACACTTTACTTGCTGCAAGTCGGGGCGAGGTTTTTCCTCTCCCTCTCTAGTGCGAATCACGTGCACACACCACCTTAAATGAGCTCAGTTTGCCTGCAAAAACTTCCTTCGGGGCCGTGCAGTGGCATGGCAAGTGATAGCTTAAACCTGCTTACAGCAGCATCTTTAAAAAAAAATATTTCCAGCCAATGTCACATTTAGTCAGCACAGGAGATGCTGTCAGTGCTCTAGCTGAGACTGCCAAGTTTTAGCCCTGGAAACTGGTAAGTCAGCCTTCTTCTCGTGTCCTGCTCTTCCCACTTCTTGGGGCGAACGGGCAGGCTGGGCATTCACACACAACCTACGTGCGCCGGGGCACGCTGAGAAACGGTGAACTGCAGGCAGTGTTTTGAGGAAGAGGAGCTCTGGAGGGGAAGCGTATGCTAAAAATGTGCTAAAACCTGCTGTTCAGAGAAGATACCTCTGAGTCTGAAGAAACAAAGAAAACTCACAATTCTCTCTCACAACTTCTCTCTTTTCACAGCAAAACAAACAGACTTTCAAGTAATCTACTGAGGTGATGGATTGATATGGTTTTCTAAAAGGGTTTTTATAGTGATTTCCCTGTCTTTTCTGGAGCATAGTTATATGGCTTGAAAATTTATTCACCTGCGCTTTTCCATGAGTTATTTTAGAGTTCATGTCTATTCTTTCTTTCCTTGCATGTGTCATGGATTTTTCTCCTTCCCTGATTCATTATATAGTATGGGTTTGATGTACTTATACAAAAGATTCGCTAGTGGCTATTTTCTCTTTCCACCTCTTCTTTTTACCAGAGAATTTGCTCAGTGACTCAGGGTTTATGTCAGCTATAATAGTTCATTTCAGCTCTTGGAGGAATTTGGGGGGAATTTCGCTTGGCACTTTGTAGGTTAGTTGCTTAGCTACCTAGCTTGGTCTAGGAACATCTCATCTTTTCTTCCCTCTATATTTAGCGTGTCCACTGTAGTCTGAACTTTCTTCTGTGTCTCCTTTCATCCAGTACACTGGCAGGCTTTTATACGTTTTTTCTAGCTAGCTCTATGGGAGGCTGTGACAGCACAGTTTCCTAGTTAGTGCTATATTGTTCCACTTGCTGCTCTTCAGGGGTTGTCCCTTTTGAAAGGGCTTCTGTGCTTTTGTAGTACCATTGTGTCATTAAATTTCCTTAAAGGGCTGTCAAGATTTCTAGTTACACTGGTCAATTTAGACTTGGTAGGTCAACTCAAATCTGGCCTGAGTATAAACAACACCATTGACTTCACACATAAACACAGAGTGAGTTTTAACAGTTTCTGATGTAGCTGATCTTCTGTATTTGTCACTAAATGCCATTTCATTTTGGGAAACATCATTCAAGAGGCACAAGCTTGTAAATACATCGAATAGGTCACAGTATTCTGGGTCCACTGTGTAATCTCTCACCGAGTTAGGAGGTAATCAAAAGGGAAAGTCTTGCTGAAAATGACAAAACAGATCCAAAGTACCTGGCCTGCCTTCAGCCCTCCCATTCCCCAGTCCTGCTCCCAAGGCTGCCTTCACATAGGCAAAGATTTGTAAATAGGTGTTGAGGCTTCAGAGATGTCCTCAGCATGGAAGTGTGACCTTCCCCTGGGCCGCAGCTGGGCTGACCCCCTTCCGCAGGGCTCCGTGCTCAACCCCATGCGGACCTGGCCACATCCCTGCTGGGAAGATGGGTGGGACAGGAAATGAGCCAGCTCATCTTCCCTCAGAGGCAAGGGTTGCTCTGTTCTTCCCAGTGGCAAGTGATAGGACAAGGGGAAATGGTCTTAAGTTGTGCCAGGGGAGGTTCAAGTTGGATATTAGGAAGAATTTCTTTACTGAGAGGGTTGTCAGCCGTTGGAACAGGCTGCCCAGAGAGGTGGTTGAGTCACCGTCCCTGGATGTGTTTAAGAGAAGGGTAGATATTGCCTTGAAGGACATGGTTTAGTGATGTCAATAGGGCCAGGATAGGACTCGATAATCTTGAAGGTTTCTTCCAGCCAAAACTCTTTTATGATTCTGTGATTCTCACAACCAAACCACTGGGCCTGCCAAAACACCGTGTTACTGGAGTGGGGGTGGCAAAGTGAAGGCAGGAGAGAGAAAGAGAAATAGCCGGGGAGTACGAGTGCTGAACTGAGTTTGTTGAGTCAAGAGGACTGAGAATTTCCAGGCTTTACCACCCGTCCCAGGGCAGGCTGTGGGACAGAGGTGCCTCACACATCCCACTGACCTTTCCAGAGCCTCTCACTCAGGAGCCACTCCTTTCCTAGCCAAGTCTGCCAGACATTTTCTTCTGGCTTTAGCTTTCCACTGGTGGCTGCTCCTGCTTGCCATCGTTTAGTGATTTCAGCGCCACCACAGAGGGGCCATGTCTCTGCTGTGCTTGCCTGGGACGGCAGCTCCAGCAATGATCCCTCCAGTTCTCCCCATTCAAGATGTGCCTCATGGTCTGCAGCTATTTATTCCAAGCGTATTAGTACCTGCTTTTCTGGTCTGCTCTGGCTTCACACAGCCCAGCTCTCTGAAAGGTCACCAGAGGAAAACTCATTCTTCTCATCACAGAAAATCAGAAATACAGTTGAAGTCCAATTAGTTCAGAAGACTGTTTCTTGCCTCAATCCTTCAGACTGATGAGGTCTCAGAGCAAAACAGTGTCAGACAATGCGGACACTGCAGGTTCTCAAAAAGCAAAAGGCAGGGGAGGAAAAATACCACAACTCCACCAACCACAGTTGGCCAACCTCACTCTCAGCTGCACAATGTCTAGCCCACCACTAGGTTTGTTCTAACCAGATCCATGTCTGTCGTGGTGCTTGATCCAAATCTGGATGTGGGAATGATGGCTACACTGGGAAAACTGGGATGAGTGGAAGAACGCTGGGGTTTTCCTTCAGGCTGTGCCCAGTGTTAGATTTTGTTCAGAGGCAGTTTCTTGTATTAGCTCATGAAAAAAAAAACCCAAACAAAACCCAAGCCTTGTACTGTCAGCCTCTGGGAGCTGTGGGGACAAGGCAAACCAATTTTAATGAAAAAAAGATTTCTCTCATACAATTCCTAGCTGATCCATGACATGAAATGCTTCTGTTTCCTGGTCCCCATGCACAGTGCAGTTCTGAAGCTGCTGAGATTTTTCTCTGAGACTCAGACTTCATTACACAAAGAAAAAAATATGAAATGTCTGACCTTTATAGCTGCGAATAAAACCTTCCAAGCACAAAAAGAACGTCAAGTCTTTCCTATGCAGGGAAATCTATTGCTTTAACTATTTTAAAAGGCAGAATGGAGGAAATTAACCTGGTATAAAGTTGGTTTATACCAGTGTAGCTAATCCCACATGGCAGAGAAACAAATGGGCACAGATCTCAGATGCTTTTATCCTAGTAGAGGACTAAATACACAAGGGGAGGCATTTGGGCCCAGCCTGGCAATCAGGGACAACCCAGTTTAATACAAGTGATGCGGTTCCTGCGGTTGATGCATGAATGTCGCAGCCACTCTCCCCTCGGCTCATACAGAGCCTCCTATTGCACAGACAGCGATTGCACCGACCCAAAACCTGGTGGTAATCTTGCTCTGAGCAAGGCTGCTGTGCCCATATCAGATCAGATCAACTCCAGAAATGTCTGGCCATATCACAGCATTGGTAGGGCTTTGCTTTTCCTTTTTAATACTTCTTGCAGATGTACCTAGGGCGGCAGACAAGTTGTCGAGCTGGCAGAGCTTACTGTGCTTAGGAACTGTTCTAACCCTTCACAAAAAAAAAGAAAAAAAAAAAGAGCATTATGTCTGTAGAAACTGAGTTTCCCGTTAAAAGGATGGTTCGTAGAGCAGCAAAGTACGTCTTTGCAAGAGAGCCTAAGTCTGAATATGGAGCTGCTGTGAAATGTTTCTTCTGAGACAAGCGGGTGCTATGGTCCTTTCTCTATGGGGCACTGACTCTAATGAAGAAAACATCATATCGTCTTTCTCAAGAGTGTAACTCCAAGGGCTTGTTCCTTTTCCTCCTATGACCTTCAAAGACACTCTGTCTCCTTTTCAGACATCCCAGGAAAAAATAAAAAGAGCCTCAAATGGTTTCTGCAGCTTACATGAGTTCCCCAGGGCCTGCAGAAGAAAGTCCTTCTGGTCTCTTCTTCCCTTGTCCTCCAGCTCAGCTCTGCAGCTCCCTGTGGCAGATGGCAGAGCCTGATTTGTCCCAGGGAACTGCTCTGTGCCAGCACCTGGAGTTCTGCCCAGAGGCCCTGGGTGCCCAGGACTGTGCCCTTGGACCTGTGCTTCCTCTGCAAACTCATCTTCTCAAGTGAAGAAGCCGCAAGCACTGACAGCTTGTGTTAGTGCTCTAACAGCCAACCAGTGCACACGGCTTATGGCATAGATTGTGTGTGCTTTTTCTATATATAGTTCAACAGATAGGTATCATTACAAAAACACCCAGGTTTGCCAAATTTCTTGCCTGAGCTTTGAGGTTCTGAATTTGCCTTTTGACTGCTACCAATGTGACACCAGGATTAGTAAGGGAGCTGGAAGGCAGAAGTACGTTTGTGAGGACACTCAGAAGGTTGCTTGCCACTTGGTTGTGGATGACTTTCTGGAATGGGAATGTTCATTATACGAAGGACCTCTTCAAGTGAAATAGCTCTGGCAAACCTCGTTCCAGCAAAGTGGCTCCTCTTGTAGCACCCTGCAAGGAGTTTCAAAGAGAGAAAACTTCTAGGCTGCCTGTTTTGGAGCTTCCAACAGCTTTTCACTGCCTGAGAATGAATTTTCAGAAACCCACGCTCAGCTATTTAGTGGTGTTTCTGTCCATCTTTGTGCCTGTGGGTTGTGTGTGTGTTTATTTGCACCTATACGTAGCTCATGTTTGCATGTGTCAATCTCTAGAGAGACAGTGTTTCTACATTGTTGTAGGGATAAAGATGCAGCAAGAGTCCTGACTCTCTAACAAGGTCCTAGCATGCTGCTGGTTGTACAGATGCAGCCATAGACAATCCTCAACTCCCCAAAATATGCTGAATAAAAAGGGATCTGGCAAAACTAAATTACAAAGTAATACAATCAGTATCACAGACTAGGTCAGTGACAGAGAAAGGCGGAACTCACATCACATCACCTCACCCAGATCTTGGTCCTATTCCTCTCTCAGTGTGTCTTACAAACTTCATGAGGCCACATGCTGAGTCCTGCGGTGGCAGCTCTGAAAAAGCGATGTAGAGACCTGCTGTCACCTAGAGCCCCACTGCCTTCAAGAAGTGGAGGGGATTTGTTTGCCCAGTGCTGGGAAACGGCTCTGTTAAAAACAGGTTTAAAGTTAGTTGTGAAAAGTCACTTTTTGAGGATTTATACCGCTGAACAGCATCCAATGGGCTTCTCATCCCCCAAGAAGCAGGCAGGGGCGGTTGGAAGGGGTGTGAAAGACAAGAAAGCAGGGAACAAATGCTTTCCTCAGGGATGTTTTTTGACCATTTGCTACCCGGATGCAAACATACCAGTGTTTCCCAGTTCCTGACGTACTCACCATTCGCTTCAGCATTTTGCATGCTACACTGCCAAGGGGAGCCTGCAGGCTTTGCCACGAGGCACATTGCTGGCACATAGCTCAGGGGATCCACCTCCCGAGTTAATACCGAGTTCCTCAGGCACATTTCCCAGGTGCCACACTTGGTGCTGCAGGGGCAGATGGGCCTTTCCCAATTACTCCTCCCATCCTGAGCCAGCTGAGACTGGCCTCGCTTCCCCCGATCCCTCCATCTCCTGCAAAACCTCACAAGACCAGGGTTGAAACCCATCAGTGGGCCCACCCCTTTGACGGTGGCAAACCCTAAGTAAGATCGTGGGGCTGGGTACATGAGCAGTGAGGGATCCTCCTCAACAGGCGGAGCAGCCAAATTCCCGCTTCCTTCTGGTGTTACTGCCTTGAGCCCAGGGCGTTCAGCAGCATGGCTGGGGACATGGACAGCACTTCCTTTCTCAGAGCTTTGCTGCTCTTAAACCTGCAGCGAGTGTGTCTGCTCAGCAGCAGGTGAGAAACACCGAGACAAATGCCAACAAAAACAGGCCCTAAGGGTCAAATTTCTATAGGAAATGCCAAAAGACTGAAATATATGTAGCGCAGTTCATGAACTTTGATGGGGAGGGGTGGCAGTGCACTGCCGGGCGCAGGAACAGGGGAGGTTTGGCAGTCAGAACAGGCTGTGGAAATATGCAAAGCAGCACCAGAAAAATTGGAGGTGGGCGTAGGCTGTGTGATGTGGAAGTGAGCTCTGAGCACAGCACTAGGGCAACCAGAGGATCGGCCTCTCCAGGGAAAATGGAGGTGCCGAGAGGGCTCGAGTTGTCTAAAGCCAACCCGTCAGCATCCTGGAGAGAGGCTCGGTAACTTGGCATCCACACTGCTCTGCTTTGAGCGCTGGGAGGTGTGAGGGGTTTACTTCAGAGCTGGTATTTGTTCTGAGGTGCTGCCTCTAAATCACTTTTTTCCTTTGGTATTTTAGTCAGCTGATTTGTCCTTTTCCCTTTCTTTTCTTTTTCAGCCTTGCAATGGTCAGTCTGCTTCCTTCTCACCTCCAGGACTGTGTGCTAGGCAGGAGAGCTGTCATAGGATCATAGAATGATTCAAGTACATACAGGTGGGTTGTGAGCCCAGAAATTCCTGGATTTGAGAAAGCCACTTTCCAGTTTGTTCTAGGTATAGAGGCCTTTCTGTGTGAGATCCCTGGAATGTCTCTCTGTGCGTGCTTTCAAATTAATCCAGGTGTCATCCTATACCATTGAAAATGCAAACCCCCACAGACCCGCACATTGCCTTTGAATAAATGAAGACTCCAAAAAATGGAAATGTAAGGGATGTGTTGTGTGCAGGCAGCGGGAAGCATTAGAAACCACATGGTTAAGCTGCACAGCACCAATATTACTTTGCAAATTCTTTTTTTCAAAGCAGAAGCAGTAGGGCATGGCCACATCAGACACATACCATTTTTCTGTTCGCAAATGCTTTTAGACACTTAGTCATAGCCCATGGCATGTTCACAAGAGGATGTGCATCGGAGCGCACACTTGGTCCATATGCTCTTGAGCAGTCCCCCGTTACAGTCCCCTCTGGAGCAGTCCCCTTAGTCACAGCCAATAGTGGCATGGGTTTGGGGAAAATCATCTGTCTTGTTATCTTTAAGAGGATGGATGTATTCCACCCCATATATTACAATCGATGCTTTCTTAGTTATTAATCTCCTAAATGAGACAGTTACTCCCAAATGCACCATCTTCCTTTCTTAATATGAGATCTTCAGAGCTTCTGATCTCTGCACCCAGGCAGCTTTTTGTTTCAGTCTGTCCTTATCCACAGCATGAAATTTGTTTTCTATTTCTCTTGCTTGGTAGATTATATTTTTTCACATACTGCCTGAAACGCTCTGCATGGCCAGACTTCACTCTATTAATGTTCACCTTCAGCCAAGCACTGCCTGTATGAGAATTTAGGCATTTTATTTTTTATGAGGACTTAGCAAGGAGAGACATATGCCTGCCACCAGCTCATGCTGGTTCTTTTGAGGCTTTAATTTTTGCTCTGTGCACTTTTTTGGTAAAGCACCATTGAGTAAGAGCCTGGCAGGGCCGCAATGCGCTTGAGGGTGCCTGGGACACAGACACAATTTCTCCCGCACAAGTGATCCCACCAGAATCCAGCCCTGCTGCCCCATGATAGGAAAAGGAAACAAAAAGGAATCAGAGGAGAAGAGTAATTTATTTCTGTGCAAGAGTCAGGTCATTGAAGAAGAAACTTTGAAGGCCAATAACCCAGTGGGCAAACATATAATCATAGAATCATTCAGGTTGGAAAAGACCCCTGGGATCATCGAGTCCAACCATTAACCCTACTCTACAAAGCTCACCCCTAAGCCATATCCCCCAATATCACATCTAAACCATCTCTAAACACATCCAGGGATGGTGACTCAACCACCTCCCTGGGCAGCCTGTTCCAATACCTGATGACTCTTTCTGTGAAATTTTTTTCCTCATGTCCAGTCTAACCCTCCCCTGTTGCAGTTTGAAGCCTTTCCTCTTGTTCTATCATTAATTAGCTGTGAGAAGAGACCAGCCCCAACCTCTCTACAATGTCCTTTCAGGTAGTTGTAGAGAGTGATGAGGTTTCCCCTCAGCCTCCTATTCTTCATATCAAAAGCCCCAGCTTCTTCAATCGCTCTTCATAAGACAAGGCCCTTCACCAGTTTCATTGCCCTCCTCTGCACTTGCTCCAGCACCTCGATATCTCTCTTCTACTGAGGTGCTCAAAACTGGACACAATACTCAAGGTGTGGCCTCACCAGTGCTGAGCACAGGGTGACAATCACCTCCCTGCTCCTGCTGGTCACACTATTTCTAACACAAGCCAGGATGCCTTCAGCTTTCTCGGCCACCTGGGCACACTGCTGGCTCATATTCAGCCGCTTGTTGATTAGAACCCCCAGGTCCCTTTCTGCCAGACAGCTTTCCAGCCACCCTTCCCCAAGCCTGTAGCATTGCATGGGGTTGTTGTGGCCTTGTTGAACGATGTCAGAGAGTGAGCTGCAGAGGGAGGAAAAACCAGTCCCAGGGGACAGGATAATGCAATTCTGACATCCTAACCTGGATTTCCCACACAGCAGTAGAGGAACACTGCACCAGGTTGCTTGGGGAGGCTCTCACCTCCCCAGCACTGAATTTTTTGAGCAAAAGCCATTAGGAACAGCTGAAGTTACTGCCTTGTGTACAGGTATGACTCTATGTTTTGAGGACTTAGTTGTATTATCCTGTCGCCCTCCAGATCTTTCCCACAGAAGATACTGTCAAAATATTCATTATCTTTAAGAGCAGGTAGACAGTTTTTAGGACAGATACTTATCCAAAAAATTATCTCCTTCCTCTGGATTACCAGCCCTGCCTCTTCTAGCTGGAGTTTTACACTTTGTCTTGTAATGCAAACACCACCTCCCTCTGCCAGCAGAAGCAGCAGCTGACTTGAAGCCGAGAGAAACTAATTGTTCTCTGCTCCTTGCCCAAGCTGAGTAAAAAATACTGCAGGTAAAAAAATAGCATATGTGCCTAAAACTGCTTGGATTTACCATTTTTACATCTCAGGTTACCCTTTACCAGTGAAGGATTTTTAGAGGCATTTTTAAGCTTGGTACCCTGAGAAGGGAAGGATCATGGTACCTACCACGTCATTGATCGATAGCCCAGCATCACAGACAGTACTACGTCTTCTTCAGCAAACTGTGGCCTTTAGGAAGTTCAGATCCAAACTCTGCCTGCTGCGCTCAAGTGTAGATAAAACTAACTTTATCCACTTTACATGTTGCAGCTGTACTGCAGGCAGGCAGTGGGGAGCATAGCCTACACTTGAGGAAAAGTTCTTGCTGGCTTTCAATAATTTTGCACATTTGGTAGTGTGTCAAACCATTTATGTCTCTATGACGCTGCACACCACTGAAGCAGGAAAGTCCTTTACAATCAATCATAAACCTTCTTGTAAAGAAAATCATAACCTTCCTGTATTTGTCAGAGTATGGTGCTCTCAGCTAGAGATCCCTTTTTGGCTTTCTTAGGTTCCCAACATATTAAAGAGAAACCTGTAAGCCAAGATGATCTTTCTGCGATCTAGGAGGAGGCAATCCTATTAACTGAGGCAAGAACGTGGATCTCACTGTGCAGACTTGTCTGTCAAGATGTGGTGGATTGACCCTGGCTGGACCAAAGCCACTCTACTCTCTCCTCCTCAGCTGGACAGGGGAAAGAAAATGTAATGAAAGGCTCATGAGTGGAGATAAAGACAGAGAGATCACTCAGCAATTACTATCACAGGTGAAATAGGCTCTACTTGGGGAAAATTAATTTAATTTATTACCAGTCAAATCAGAGTAGGATAATGAGAAATAAAAACTAAAGCTTAAAAACACCTACCCCCCCTTCTTCCCAGCCTCGAGTTTACAGAATTTCTCCCTCACTTGCCCCAGTAGTGCAGAGGGATGGGGAATGGGGGTTGCAGTCAGTTCATCACACAATGTCTTTGCCACTCCTTCCTCCTCAGAGGGAGGGCTCCTCACACTCTTCCCTGGCTCCAACATGGGTTTCCTCCCATGGGAAACACTCCCCCATGAACTTCTCCAATGTAAATCCTTCTCATAAGCTGCAGTTCTTTATGAGCTGCTCCAGTCTGGGTCGCTTCCACAGCGTGCAGTCCTTCAGGAACAGACTGCTCCAGTGTGGGGCCCCCACAGGGCCACAAGTCCTGTCAGCACACTTGTTCTGCTGTGGGTTCTTCTCTCCATGCATCCACGGGTCCTGCCAGGAGCCTGCTCCGGCGTGGGCTTTCCATGGGGTCACAGCCTCCTTCAAGCATTCACCTGCTCCAGCGTGGGCTCCTCCATGGGCTGCAGGGGGACACCTGCTCCACCACCAACCTCTATGGGCTGCAGGGGCACGGCCTCCATTGCTGTGGTCTTCACCGTGGGTGGCAGGGAAACATCTGCTGCGGCACCTGAAGCACCTCCTCCCCTTCCTTCAGCGACCTTCATGTCTGCAGAGTTGCTTCTCTCACACCCCACTCCTCTCTCCACTGAAGGTTTCCCAGAAGTTTTTTCTCCCTTTTTAAAAATGTTATCCCAGAGGTGCTACCACCGTCACCGATTGGCTCAGTCTCGGCCAGCAGCGAGTCTGTCTTGCTGGCTGGCACTGGCTCTGTCGGACATAAGGGAAGCTTCCAGCAGCTTCTCACAGAAGTCACTCCTGTGACCCTCCTAGTACCAAAACCTTGCCACGGAGACCCGATAAACAAGACAAATGCGGGAAGGGGAGCTCTGTCCTGGGGCACGTGCGAGCACTGCTCAGGCTTGGTGCACCACGCTGGGTATCAGGAGGAACCAGAATTCAGTGCAGCAGAGGGTAATGCAGTGAGGAGCTGAAATAACTGCTGCTGGGCACGTCATTCCTGAAGTGCCCTTCCAGGATCAGTCCCTACCACGCCTTTATCTGGACAGGAGCGGCAGCGATCTCCTGCGCATGGTGCAGAACAGAGCTGGCAAGGAAACGCAGGAGGCAGTACAGGACAGTTTGTAATAATGAACATCTGGCTCTCAAAGCACAGACTGCGAGAGGCTGATTTATAGGCACCGAGACAATAAACTATTGTACTGTATCACAGGGAGCATTTGACTGGGTCTATTCATTCTTACAGACACACAAACTTTCCATCTCTTATAAATTATCTCCTCCTTTCTTAGGTTGTTGCTTTCTCACTTCTTTTCTCTCCTGTTCTTCCTGAAGGGTATTTTTGAGCTGAAATATATAAATATCTGACAGAAGTGCATTAATTCTTTTCCTTGGCTGTGGTCAATGGCAGTATAAAAGAGTGTTGTCCAAGGGGAATTTTCCTACTTGTAGCAAAACCAAATTCTCTCTGTGGCTTGTTCTGCCCTCCCATATGCTGGCCTGTGTGGGCAGGGCTGCATGTGCTGGAGGTAACGTGACCAATCAATCAATAGTAATTATGACTGAGTGAGGACTAAGAAATCAGGTGTTCAGCTGTAAACCAGAAAGCTGTGCTTCCCAGGTTCTTAATGAACGGTGTCACCAGACATTAGCAAGGCCTTGAAAATCCCTTGAGAGAATTGATTCTGCATTGTTATTGTGTAACTAGGAAAACAAAGGCACAGCCAAGTACCAAACTGAATTACGAATTGTGATTCTGGAAGACCCAGTTCTTGGCTTCTCAATGTTGATGCCAAGAGCCCCACTCTCATGTGTTTGATACTGTATTTCCCATCAGTGTAAAGTGGAGGAGAATTGCTGTTGGAGAACAGAAGGAATCATTTGCTATCTCCATTCTGTTTCCATCTCCTTTGGTCCAAATAATGCTGCTGAGTATACAACTAGAAGAGAGGAACTGCTGTCTAACAAAATAGTAGTAGTTGGAAACTTAGCATTCAACATCCAGGAAATGTCAACACCAATATTGTTTGTGCGACATTAAATCAGGCCCCTCAAAGCGTATGCGTTTGAAGCCAGGCTGTAATTGCACACATTGTTTCCTCTAGTCCCCTGCCTCATTTTGTACTCGGAAAGGACGATGCTCAATTAGTGAGCAACTAGTCAATCATCTGTTCTAACCTTATTGTTCAGTGGAAGAGTCCTGTGTCTAATTTTATGTCCATCTTTAAATCCTTCCCTGAACACAGCATTACTCACTTTCTCCCAGGCATGTCTCCAGAACTCTTTGGTATTTGGGTACTTCACAAATATTAGTGCTTTTTGTCACAGCCTGCAAGCTTAGTAGTGAGACCAACCCCCTCGTACCAGCAGAGGAATTGAGACAAAGACCGAGGCTGGAAACCGTCTTTAAATTTGAACATCCAGTTTATGATACCAATGACTTTATTTAATTTTTAACCACTTGATACGATCAAAACTTAGAGCAGAATGACCTCAGTTTAGGATTACCGCTGTTCAGGTCTTTCCCTACAATCTAGTTGTGTTGGACCCCTTGCTGTCACAAGTGTGTGACTGGGCTGGAGCTCTGAGCCTTGGCACTTAGAAGCGTCAGGAGGATCAGGCTAGTTAAACATGGAGTAAACCCAGCAGATTTGTTTTGACAGGTCCAGCCAGACGGAGCAGGAGTCTGTCTGAACCCTCCTGGCAGGGCTGCCCTGGCAGGCTGTTAGCCGGCAGCCGGGACTCGGCCACATGGGTTGTGGTGGGCAGCAGTCCGGGCATGCTGCGCCGAAGCCTGCCCTGGAGACGGGTCTTTCAGAGCAGGCAAAGGTAATACAGTCTTGGCCTCAGGTTTTTGAGATTAAAGGCAGCATTGGCACCTCTGGAGCCAAGAGGCAGTGTCAGTCTTCAGAAAGTGTCACCCAAAAATTGGAGGCCAGTTTTAAAAATATGCTGCAAGCCGTTTGTCGCCAACTACATGGGAAACTGTGGCAGGCTGGAAATACAATGTGGACATCCATCTCCCAGCCCTGTGTTTTAATAACAAGGCTGTACTTCCCAGATACTCATCTACTTAGTTATTTTTTCCTCTGTCAGAAACATTCTTTATGCATGTCTATTTTTTTTCAGCAACAGATTTACAAGGGTGGGTCTCTGATACAGTCCATTTCTTTACGCAGAGTACTGAGGGTATTTTACTGAATATTATTTGTAGAGCTCTGTGAAAATATTTTTTTATTGTTAACTTCCAACCACTCCAAATACACCTGCTGGCCTGCAGGAGCATAATGTGGTGAGAAATTAATTCACCAGTGAGAAGCAATGCAAAGTGACCTGCAGCTTATCTAAAAGGTATCAGCATTTTAGGAACCACAACAGAAAGGGTAAAATGCTGCAGGGTGTTGCACTCAAAAATACCATCAAGTTAGGGTAAACAATGAAGTCACGCTTAGGGAAGAACTAATCAAACCTTTTTGCTTTGTGCAATTTATACTTAATGCTTCCAGGCACAAGATATGTCTCTTTCAATTCTTCTAATGAATAAATGTTTGAACTCTCCCTGTTAGTGTTCTTCTCTTCAAGTTTAAGCAAGGCTGAACAGCTAATTTCAACTGGTACTTAATTTTTACAGAAACTCTGACTACCTCCTGACTCAGGAGCTGAGCTCAGTGGAGGCATCAGTCCCAGCCATTGGCCAGGAATCACAGAATCACAGAATCACAGAATGTTAAAGGTTGGAAGGGACCTCAAAGATCATCTAGTCCAACCCCCCTGCCAGAGCAGGATCACCTACACTAGAGCGCACAGGAACGCGTCCAGGCGGGTTTTGAATGTCTCAAGAGATGGAGATTCCACAACTTCCCTAGGCAGCCTGTTCCAGTGCTCAGTCACCCTCACAGTGAAAAAGTTTTTCCTCATATTTTTCTGGAACCTCCTGTGTTCCAGCTTCCACCCATTGCCCCTTGTCCTGTCAGTGGACGCCGCTGAAAAGAGCCTGGCTCCATCCTCCTGACATTCCCCCTTGACATATTTATAAACATTGATGAGGTCACCCCTCAGCCTCCTCTTCTCCAAGCTAAAGAGATCCAGCTCCTTCAGCCTTTCCTCATAAGGGAGATGCTCCACTCCCTTCACCATCTTTGTGGCTCTACGCTGGACTCTCTCAAGCAGCTCCCTGTCCTTCTTGAAGTGAGGGGCCCAGAACTGGACACAATATTCCAGATGCGGCCTCACCAGGGCAGAGTAGAGGGGCAGGAGGACCTCTCTTGACCTACTTGCTACTCCCCTTCTAATACACCCCAGGATGCCATTGGCCTTCTTGGCCACGAGGGCACACTGCTGGCTCATGGTCATCCTGCTGTCCACTAGAACCCCCAGGTCCCTTTCCCCTGCACTGCTCTCCAGCAGGGCAGTCCCCAACCTATATTGGCACATGGGGTTATTTTTTCCCAAGTGCAAAACTCTACACTTGCCCTTATTAAACTTCATCAGATTTCTCCCCGCCCAGCCCTCCAGCCTGTCCAGGTCTCTCTGAATGGCTGCACAGCCTTCTGGTGTGTCAACCACTCCCCCCAACTTCGTATCATCAGCAAACTTGCTGACAACATTCTCTAATCCCTCATCCAGATCGTTGATGAATATATTAAACAGCACCGGCCCAAGCACTGACCCCTGAGGGACCCCACTAGACACAGGCATCCAGCCAGACTCGGCCCCATTGACCACAACCCTCTGGCTTCTTCCCTTCAACCAGTTCTCGACCCACCTCACTACTTGGTCATCCAGACCACACTTCCTCAGTTTACCTATGAGGATGCTGTGGGAGACGGTGTCAAAGGCCTTGCTGATGTCCAGGTAGACCACGTCCACTGCATGGCCACCATCCATCCACCTAGTTATGTCTTCGTAAAAGGCTATCAGGTTGGTCAAACATGACTTCCCCTTGGCAAAGCCATGCTGACTGCCCCTAATAACCTTCTTATCCTTGATATGCCTAGAGACAGTGTCAAGGATAAGATGTTCCATCACCTTTCCAGGGATGGAGGTGAGGCTGACCGGTCTGTAGTTACTCGGGTCATCCTTCCTGCCCTTCTTATAGACTGGAGTGACATTCGCTTTCCTCCAGTCTTCAGGCACCTCACCTGTTACCCACGACTTACCAAAGATGATGGAGAGTGGCCTAGCAATGACTCCCGCCAGCTCCCTCAGCACCCGTGGGTGCATCCCATCAGGGCCCATGGATTTATGAATGTCCAAGTGTTCAAACTGATCCTTAACCCACTCCTCATCAATCAGGGCAGACTCCTCCTTTGTCATGACTTCCTCTGGGACCTTAGGGGACTGAGGCTCCTGAGGACGGTCTCCAACAGTGTAGACAGAGGCAAAGAAGGCATTCAGCAACTCTGCCTTCTTTCTGTCCTCTGTCTCCAGGGCACCCACCTCATTCAACAGAGGGCCTACATTGCCTCTAGTGTTAGTTTTGTCAGCAATGTATTTGAAGAAGCCCTTTCTGTTGTCTTTGACCTCCCTTGCAAGTTTTAACTCCAAGGAGGCCTTAGCTTTTCTGATTGCCTCCCTGCACTCCCTGACAGCTGCCCTGTACTCCACCCAAGTGGTCAGCCCTTCCTTCCACAATTTAAACACCCTCCCCTTCCACCTGAGTCTGCCCAGCAGATCCCTGGTTAACCAAGCAGGTCTCCTGGATCTCTTTCTTGATTTCCTACCTGATGGGATGCACTGATCCTGAGCTTCAAAGAAGTGGTCTTTGAATGCCAACCAACTGTCTTGGGCCCCTTTACCTTTCAGCTCCCTGTCCCACGGGGTATCCCCCAGTAATTGCTTGAAGAGGCCAAAGTTGGCCCTTCTGAAGTCCAGAGTTGCGATCCTGCTTGCTATTCTGTTTTTACCGCACAGGATCCTGAACTCCACCATCTCATGGTCGCTGCAGCCAAGGTTGCCCTCAACCTTCACTGCTTCAACCAGTCCTTCCTTGTTGGTGAACACAAGGTCCAGCAGCGCTCCTCTCCTGGTAGGCTCATCTACCATTTGCATCAAAAAGTTATCATCGATGCACTGGAGGAACCTCCTGGACTGAGGATGGCTGGCTGTGTGGGACTTCCAGCAAACGTCTGGGTAGTTGAAATCCCCCATGAGAACCAGGGCCTGGGACTGAGAGGCTGCTGTCATCTGCCTGTAAAAGGCCTCATCAACTTCCACCTCCTGATCAGGTGGTCTATAGTAGACACCCACCACAGTGTCACCTAAGCTAGCCTGCCCCTTAATTCTCACCCATAAACTCTCTACTTGCTCCTCATCTGCTGCTCGATGGATCTGAATACACTCCAGTTGCTCTCTCACGTACAGAGCAACTCCCCCACCTCGCCTCATCAACCTGTCTTTCCTAAAGAGAACATAACCATCAAGGCCCACATTCCAGTTATGTGAGCAGGAGATGGTAAGGTCGGAGCATCATGGTTGTGCTTAAGTTAATTAAAGCTTGATATATAACAAAGAGGAGCACACTTACCTCCACACCACAATAAGCTGAAAAGAAATAACAGTAATCTGAAAAGGTTTTTGTAAGAACTCCTGTTTAGACACCCATTACTGTGTTTCTTTACCTGCATGCCATGGAGATAGTTTAAGAGCAAAGTCATCCTCTCTGCAGGGTGCAGAGCTCTACCGGCTATTTTAAGATGTAGAGGCAGCAGGAGAGGAAGGACTACTGATGATTTGAGAAATGGTAATCACTGTGCAAGGGTAAGAAGCACAAGTACCAGTGACTCAGGAAATTGTTTGCCAGCCAAAGGACTGTGAGGTGAAGGGGTGTTGGAGCAACAGCTACTGCACAACCCAGGCTCAGGAGACTGCTGTTCCTTTCAGACAGGAGCATCCAGTCATGGGTGAGTTTCAAGGCCACATCAGCCAATCCTGAGATATTTCTGAGCAGTGAATTGTGTACAACCTCTTCCGAAGGCTCTATCTACTTCTTCGAAATCATATTGCAGAGATCTTTCTGGTGCCAGGGTTATGGCTTAAGGACATGTTCTGGTTTTGTGGCAGGGGATGAGCCAAGTGATCTCTGAGGAGCTGTTTCATAAGCTGCAGCGGTGACCTAATGATTAGATGGGGGACAAGAAACTAAAAGACCAAGTAGTAAAACCTGTGTATATATGTATTTTGGACCAGATTCTTCCTAGATTAACTTTTGGTAGCAGGAGACAAATCAGGTGAAATAACTAACCATGTGGAGGTTCCAGTGACGGAGAGAGAACATAGAAAGGGTAAGTGTCTAACTTGGACATTTACAGTTTGGTGGGATGTATCTGACCCATGCCATGAGAGAGAGAATGTGAGGTCAAGAGGACTCACTGTCATTCCCTGCCGAGGTGAAGGTGGGTCTCTGCATCACACAGACCACAAAAGCCTTTTCTAAAAATGGTTGATAAAATAACTGTAGGAATTCAGATGAACCACTTTAGAGACACATAGTGTCCTAATAGCACAAGTCCTGTCATTATTAGCAGTATTTGTGGCTTCTGATCTCATGATGAATTTGTAGGCTGGTGAGACCCCATTGCTTCTTCATCAACCAGCAAGGCAGGAACCAACTGGCCTTGGTATGAGCCTGTATCACTGCATACAGAACAAAATGCCATGGCAAAAAATGAAGGTTTTTTTTGTTTGTTTGTTTGTTTGACATATTGTCCAGAGGGAAGTGGGAGAGAGAGAGATTTGGAAGAAATGTTACAAAAGTGTTAAGAAGCTGTCAGTGTAGTGCTGTCATGTGTTAATTAATGCGAGGGAGAAGATGATTATACTGAAATTATACAAATAGCCCTATCTCAGGTTAGCAGCAATTGAGTGGAGTTTAAATCACTCACCAGAATTAATTAAGCATTGTGTCCAAATACCTTGGAAATTATCGTGTTGCGTATCATCCCACAACAGTAGCAGGACTCATCATTAGTTGATATGAATTGGTTTACTCCACTGACTTCAATGTACCTTATCAAACCAGTGCTGTCAAATAATAGGAAATAATAATCAAAAGGTTTATTCAACCACTGAATAATTCCAGCAGCAGCTCAGAAGAGGAGAGGATGTAGTTATCAATTTTCCTAGCATAACATCTCAGTGCTAACTCTTATTACCAGACCAAAAGCCGTTACAAAAAGAAAAGATAGCAGGCCTCGAGGACTGCCCCTCCAGTACGGAGGAGATACCCAGAAATGGGTCAAATTCACTACTTGATGCTGAGGCCAACTTAGCCACCATGTCCCCATCCCCAGGAGGCGTGGGGATATTTCCCCATGGATCCAATGCTGTGGTTATACCAGCCAGAGAAATCAACCTCACCCCCTCCAGAGGCAGGTAGGTGGACTTAGTTTGAGATGCGGTTGTGCTTAGATCACTAAGAGGGCATGAGAACAAGGTCTTTGGAGACATCTGGGCTTCAGTGAGCTTTGGAGATCCTCCAACTTCAGAGATGACATAAAAGGTCCTCCAAAGGCATCGGGATTGCTCAAGACAAAGAGCTGTATGTGTGGAAATACGGAGGACAGTCCAGGAAAGGAGAATTTCTACCCTGCTGTGCACCTCTGTTCTTAGTATTTAGGAAAGTTTTTGAGTGGAAGACCCTTAATCTCCCAAGTTGCAGGTAACACTAATCTGAAAAGTCTGCTGTAGATGTGAAAGTAATTAAAAACTGCAGATGTTCAAAGCTTGTAAATCTCCTTATGACTGTATGCAAATCCAAGTAAATATATGGAAAACCCATGTACCCATCACCAGTGAACAGGTTAAATTAGCAGCTAGCTTGTTACCAGTGTCCTTGTGTTACAAACTTGTCATACATTCATCCCAGTTAAATGCAGCAGTGCCTGTTGCGGTGCACTTCCACTCGGCCTTCAGAGCCACCAGCTGAGCTAGTCACCTCAAATAAGTGAAGCCTTCAATCTTCTGCCCACCACAGCACAAGCGTGCCCTTCTCAGCTCATTTTTTTGCTCTTGCTGGGCTTTTTGACACAAGCTGTCTCTCTCCAGCTACACTTTCTTCGACAGTGCCTGGGGACTCACTTATGACAACTGATGATAAGGTGAATTTGCTTTACATGACTCGTAGTCGCTGCTTCTCTCTCCACCCAGAAAGAGTGGTGATTATTTGGTGGGTGTCAGGAGGATGCGGTCAGACTCTTCTCAGTAGTGTCCAGCAACAGGACTAGGGGCAATGGTCACAAACTGGAAAAGAACGTTTAACCTAAGCGTAAGGAAGTACTTCTTTACTGTGAAGGTAATGGAGGACTGGAACAGGCTGCCCAGAGGGATTGTGGATTCTCTGTCTCTGGAGACTTTCAAAATCTACTTGGGCATGTTCCTGTGTGATGTACTCTAGGTGATCCTGCTCTGGCAGAGGGACTGTACTAGGTGATCTTCAGAGGTCCCTTCGCACTCCTAGCATTCTGTGATTCGGTGCTTATTTCCCTCTCAGGAATTATACTAGGTTTCTGACATTTGCACCACTTGGCATGTCTCTAGGAGATGATTCCAACCCTTGTGACTTCCAGTGTATCTCTTGGCTGCTGGGCTCCCAGGCATTGGTCCCCCCAGTCTTTGTGTGCTTGGTATTGGGGGTATTGCAGGGTAACCAACAACCATCAGTCAGCTGATGCTTTTTAAGTGATTTCTTTCATCATTACTCTGTAAACAGTGTATGGAGACAATTTGACTCAAGAAGGGAAGTCAGGATCACTCCAGCTCATCCTGTGGCCACCATCCAGCCAGGTTGTTTCTTTCTGAAGGTGCTTTGTAGTTTCCCTCTGTTACTGCAAAACGCTTGTGCTAGGCAACATTTTAGCAGCATGGTGCATACCTTGTGTAGGGTGCACAGATTGTTTGCAAGCCAAGAAGCTTTCCACCACCTGTAGTGGGGTCCCACAGGCAGTCTCACTCCAAGTCACCCTGCTGGAGGCCGCCTAGGGAGGCCAGACCACTTTGTGATGTCCACACTGCAAGAGGGGACAGTATAAGGCCAGGGACTGTCACCTCCATGGCTCTGAGGTGCCTTTACACATATTATGGCCACGTGTCGAGCAACCCAGCAGAACCAAAATCGCGGCCCCGGTAGGCAGTCGGGCAGAGCAGCAGGGCAGCGTGCTGGCGCACCGCCGAGTTTCAGAGAGGCACAGCAAGCAGCCAGGGCTCAGTCATCCCTTGTGTGCATGTGAAAGTCAACACAGGAAGGCAGCCCTAAGGGAAAAACAACCTTCCTCTCCACCGCTCACCTTTGTCACCTTTTCTGCAAGTGATCAAACTCCCAGCTTTGCTCTGGAAACCTTCCAGAGCTCTACTAATCTCTGCAAGTTTTCTGTCTGCCTTTTCCTATCTTTGTGTTGCTTGGCAATTTTCTCATCCAGTTATTCAAAAATGATCCTGACATGCAAGGGGCACTTAGAAAAACAACAACAACAAAAAAAAGATTATTTGTCCAAGAAAGAAATGTGTACCATCATCTGGCTGGAGAAAAACTGCAAAATTTTAATTATGATGTGAATGACACACACAAAAGGACACAATTTCAAGGAACCAGCACCTTTCTGATGTAATTACTGTGCAGCTGACAGCATTAGGCACTAACAAGAGCAGTAAGCAGTGTCAGGAGGTTCAGAAAAGGGAAATGTGATGTCTAGAAGACTACTGTTCAGAATAATGCACCAGACAACAAATTATTTTTAAATATGCATATGTACCAGAAAAAGGAATAGAGAATGGAATAGAGAAAGCCACAAAGTCATCAGAAATGGAACCAGTTAAGAAAACTTATAGGACCAAACCACTCCAAAAATGCTTTTGGTTTAGTGCACACAAGTTACCCACCAGGAGGACGGAATTCATGCAAAAGTCACTGGCCAGGCTGGTGTGGGATGTCCAGGAGCTTCTCTAAACACCCAACACATGGCAGAGCACAAGCCCGACTCGCTACGACGTGGGTACTGTGCAAATTTGGGTGCAAGCCTGGGCCTGGTCTCTCCTTTCTGTATCAGCAAGGTGGGCAGTGCCTCTTGTTCTGCTTACACCATGCACTACTGAAATTCCTTCCCTCACTTGTCAGGTCTTGGTATCTCTCATTCTGGGTTTGGGGGTTTCTTTGTAGCTGAAAAACTGAAAGGAAATTGGATTTTGTGTTTTCTTTGAAAACTCTCCAAATGTTCATATAAGTGAAAAATCTTTGTCCTCTTGTGGCAAATAAAATTCTTTACTCTTAAATCTATGCTAAGACAAAGGAACAAAGCTACAGTAAACCTTGTTTCCAACAGGTTTGGTTAAAAAGAGATGCCAGTTGCATTGCTTGTGTCCTGCAAGGTCTGCTGGTTTGCACCAGTAGGAGTGGGGCTGAATGGAGAGCAGTGAGTGGGGCGTGAATACCTGCATTTCATTTACACCTCAGTTACAGGTCAGTCAGCAGCTTGTGGGTCTCCACTGCCCTCCTGTTCGAAGAAACCGACCTCTTCAGTAAACTGTTTGGGGACCAGCAGTTGAAAAGCTGGATGCTGTCTAGCTCCACAAGCTGCTTTTGACTTGGCAAAGCCCAGTTAGCGCACACAGGGGCAGGGGCTGCTGCTGTGGTGGGATGCAAAGGAGAGCCAGTACAGACCTTGAGCAGATGGTGCTTAACAAGCGAGGAGTCCTCTTGTCTCAAATTGACCCTTTGGAACCCAGGGAAAAGCACTGTGAGTCCCGCTGACCTACACAGCAGTCTCAGCTAAGGCTGCAGAGTGGATGGCTCTTCCATCAGGCACAATTCAGCCCCTGGAAACATTTGGTTTTGTTTTCCAGTGTTCCTGCTGTGCTTTTAAGCTGAGAATTGGAGCAGTAAGCAAGCCCTTAAACCACAGCTACACTAATTTACTTGTTCCTCGATCCTGGTGTAAAACATGCACTGGACTGTCCTTACAAATGTCTACAGAACTAGCAAAAAAACATCAAACCTTGAACTAAGTTACACAAAGGGCAAAAACAAGGTCTCTTTTCAGTCCTGTTTTGTTTCATACCTGAGGGATGGGGATGAAATAATCTCACATCAGTTTGTCTTCAGCAAAAGTGGAAGGAGCCCTGCGAACGCGGAGTGCAAATATCCTTCTTTACATGACTTCTGCTAATGGAAAAAGAAAAAAAGCAGCACTCATGATGTCTCATCAGGTTTCATAATACTGCTTGACTTTTCACTACAAGGACATTTTTCAGATTTTTAAGATCATATGAGAAACCTTTTATTCATCAGGGTACCTGCAAATTCTTGAATTTGATCTAGAAATTACTAGAAGTCCTTTTGTTGACTTAAGAGGGGTGCTGGCAGGTCACCTGTGGTCCTGCATGTGTCACAACTCTCCTATCTAGCATCATAGGCTGAGCCCAGACCTGCTTAGCTGGTATCAACAGTATCGTTATGGCCTCCAGTAGCAAACAAGCAGCTGCCCTTTCATTTTAAGATACAGACAGGGTAGCTTTACCTCTCTGAGAAGCTTTGGCCAACAGCTTTGTTTTAGTTCTGTGGTGTGTACCAGATAGGAAGGAGGCCCAGGTGATGAATTCGGGCACCCTCTGATACAGTTTGGTCTGTCGACAAGCGGAGGAGGTCCTGCTTTCCGAAATGGAAGGAGGAAACTGAAGAGAACACAGAGCCTTGTTTGTAGCTCCAGCTTTCTCTGTCACATCTGAAAAGAGACTGAAAGGTGCCTTCTCTGGGATTTACTTCCAGCAAACATTAATGGCGCCTTGAATTCAGCATTCCTTGGTTTGCTTTCGCTGCACCTTTCCAGTGTGCTGCCCAGCATATCTTGCATTGCCCATAGTTTTAGGCAGAGGCTTGCCGTGGTGGAAAGTGTTTTAAGAACTGCTTCACTGGTTTTTATATCCATCATGAGAAATCCTGTTCACAGGATAATACAGAGCCCACTAAGCACAGCCCATTCTGGAACAGCAGTTTGCTGCAGCTTACAAATAAGATGTATTACTTTAGTTACGTAAAGGTATTTCCAGTCACAACCACTTCTGGACCACATGGATGGATATTTTTCCCGAACTGGGCCATAGCTGGTTTATATTATAGCCGCACTCACAGAGTCCAAGGAGTCAGTGTGTACTCAGATGAGTTATTCCAAGAACCTTTCCGGTGTAGGATGGGAAATCTACTCACGTTGTCAGGAGCACATCCAATATCCAATGGCCTATTACGTAAACAGAGAAGCAATGCATCTAGTGTGGAAATCACTGTCTCTGATATCCATTCTCTCTGTCTTTCAGGAGAAAGAAAAAAAAATAAAATAGAGCTGAGCTTGACTGTTCACAGAGGAGTCCTTTGGTGTGTTGCAGGAAGGAACACGTGCCACCACATAATCAAACTCCCACCAAAACCAACAACAGGCTTTAAAATCGTGTTTGTGGGGGCTGGAGGGTTAGCATGGCAGTGCGGGATGATGTTGGGATGCCTGTGTCACAGCTAGTGGGGTCATCCCAAACTGCCTGCGTGCGGCTGGGGACCAGGAACGCGCTGGGCAGGAGGAGGTGCGAGGCCATCGGCACCGAGGCTGTTGTGGGACTCAGCCTCCAGCGAAGATGGAGATGCGTGGGCCACAACTGAGTGCTGGAGACCTGGCTGGTGACTTTGGCTCATGGTTGAAAACTGTCGAGGAGTGTCAGTATCATGATAATTCGTGCATCAAACTTGTAACCAACAAATCCCCTGTGGCTGCCCTTATCCTTCACACAGTGAGGTGATTTTCACATGCTTGGGCCTGTCACTGACTGTCTGCAAAACCTGGGGGAAGAACTGCTGAGAGCTTCTAAGTGGGCAGTGCCTCCTGCAGGAGCTGAACGTTTTGAAAACACCTGCCTGGGTGTTTGACTTTCAAATACGTAATTGCCCGTAGCCCTGCTTTGCCTTGCTCCTGCACACACAGGGTTGAAGTGGGACTAATGCAGGGAGAACAACAGAGCCCTTTGCCCCACTGTCAAACTAAAAGCATATAATGGAGAAGAGAAGCTGGTTGAGGCACATTCTGTGCAATGCTATGACACAGGAAGGAAAAGGAAAGCAAACCCCCTATTTCAAATAAATAACTTTAATGGCCATCCATGGTTCGGTAGGCTTAGACTCTCTGACAGTGCTCAGAATCATTTCATGAGAGGTTGAGTGGGATATACACTGTCAAGGCAACCATGCAGATGAATGTCTCGATGCTGCTTATGTCTTACAGCTATTGTCCCCTGCCTGTATGAATGTGGTTGGTAGACAAAGGGCTTGGCAGACTAGCACATAAAATGCCACTCTGTGAAAAACACAGCGAATCAAGACTCCAGCTCGTCCATGTTCAAAGAAGAACAGGTCTCTCGTTGAGGATGCAAATGGCAAACTCTCACCCCTCAGGGGGACAGAGCCTGCCTCTCTGTGAGGGAATTTTTTTTTCTCCGCTGGCTCAGGTGAAAACAGCAGGAGTTCAGCAGGGACCAAAGCAAAGGAAGCCTCCACGGTTCACATATGCAGCAGGATCAGAGGATCTCGTAAGCAGGGTTGCAGCATGACATGTCTTCCCTTCAAGCTCCCCCAGAGACTGTGGGAGGATGAGGGACCGGAGGAATCGCCTTCCTGACGTTTTCTACTTCTGCACCAGGGCATCTCTATCCTCTAGTCTATGTTCTTGGCATATTTTTAAAAAGTCCTTGTTTTCCCTGATATTTTTATCATATGTTACCAATTTTCTAGACTTCAGAACTTTTTTTTTTTTTTTTTTAATCAGCTCTGATCTGCTTCCCCTTTCCGTCTTTGTCATACGGTGCTTTTTTATTTCTAATTGGAGCCTTTGCTTTGCCACAGTCTGGAAGAGATTTTAGCCAATACTATCTTCTTTATTGATTGTGGGACTGTAATAATTTTGGCTAGAAAAATCATTGATTTCCATTAGCCTTCCGTCTTTGCCTTTCCTCTTGTTTGCTTATAATTGGCTTATCATTTTCTTAATCTGGAGGAATTAGTCTTTGTTCATCACCATACTTGTGTGCATGCATATGTGTGTCATTTATTAAAAGGGATTGTCTTCTGTTTCCCCTATTAAGCTGAAAAACTGTCACTCAGTGCCTGAGCATTTGTAGTGTGAGATGTACAAAAAAACCCAGAACATAAATCCCTTCCCAAATATCAGCAGCATCTTGCTCTTCCCCTCTTAACCGTGGTCAGACCTACCCACAGCTGAACTCCCACGATCTTGATGTGTAAGGCTGTGTCTATGCTGAGGTGAAGGTCTGCACCCTTGCACAAACACTTCTTAGCTTGAAACTACCTGAGAAGGGTCATGACTGTGGGGGAAATGTAGATTTGCTTATTTGAGCCCTAGGGAGCAGCTCGGCCCATGGTGCCAGCTCCCAGGTGAGCGTGTTCACCAGATGCTGCAGCTCCTGGGGGTGAAGAAGATAAGGCCCTTTGGGCTCCCCAATTTCCCAAGCACTGCTTGTCAAATAACCTGTTCAAAGTCTGCAATATAGTCTGTGGGCAGAGCAATTACCCCAGGACAGAAATGTGTAGCTGGAGCAAGGAAGCTTTTTATTGAGACTCTGCAGAGCTTCTCCCTTGACCTTGTGTCCGGACACACAGCACTACCCACACCCTCCTCATTCGGGACAACCCAGAGACATGCAAAAGCTCTAAATATATCTGCAATTTACACATGAGAAAACACTAAAGGTATCTGCAGACAACAGCGCTGAAGGTCAAGCGTGAGAACAGGGGGAGCCTTGTTCAGAGCTGGCCTTGTTTTGCCCTGGGAGAGGCTTCCCAGCACTTTGCTTGACCATCCGCAAGCATCAAAAAGATCTTTCTGCTCCAGCAGGACCGGGAGGTCAGGTGGAGATTTATCACCTCCCCCTCCTGTGCTGCTGAGCTCCAGCATGCTCAGTACAGGTGTGGAGGCTAGAGGTGGGGGTTTGCTTTGTTGCTCCCTGGCACACAGCACCTGACCCAGCCCTTGCTGAGATCAACAGCTGCAACAACTGCACCTCCTGTTTTTAAAATGCACCTGCAGGCACTGAGAGAGGATTGGCAACAGAGGAGGCCCTCTACAAGACAAAGTGGACAAGAGGAGGGCACAGATTCTGCAAACAGACCGAGCCTACCTGTAGCAGCCAGGTGTGGGTTTGACCCAGGGCTGCTGGCAGTGGGAAGGGCTCCACAGCACCTGCTCCCGCCACCCCTGACAGAGTGCTGGGGCTGGCAGGGCTATCCCCATCCTCCCCTTGACTGCAAAAAAGGCAGGCAGGGAGAGCGGGCAGGGCAAGCACAGCAACAACCAAAGCCTCATCGGCTCTTATTAACCTCTCCAAAAGCCGTGTGAAACTAAGGTTTTGCAGCCCAGGCTGTAGGACCGTGGTGCTGGGGGCACGCAGGTAAAGGGAGTTTGTGCATTCAGGAGTTCAGGAAAGACAGGAGCCTGTGACCGCTCAGTTAGACTTTGAGACAAGCTGCAAATGTTTAGATCAGACTGAAATTATTAGAAAATGAACTGAGGGGTAAAATCCTGGCATAGTGTGGATGTCTTGACATCTACTGTCTGCAAGATCTTGATACAGTCCCTGACAAGGAGCTGGCGAGGAGTGGAGAGGGCGTGGGCTTTGCTGTCTGACTCATTATCTGAACACGTAAATTCCTTGTGTTGCCACTGACTGTATTTACACAGTCTCGTTTTTGAAGTAGTTATTTGCTGGATTAAACACAAGTCTGCTGTGATCCCTCTCAATAGGAGAGGGAGACATCTTTGCATTGGGCGTAGAGAAAGCAGGACTGCGCAGGAACACAGGAGACACGCTGTCAGCAGGGCAGACCTGCCGGAAAAATTTGTGTTTCAGAGCTGAGACTGAAATTTTATATTTGTCTTCATTTTAGGAAGATAGGAAGCATACCAAGCTTTGCAAGAACTTGAACTACTTCCGTGGATACTTTTATCAAAAAAATTACTGCAAAGTCTGATTTACTAGATGCTTAGTGTGTCAATAGACAAATCTGTGTCTGAATACACGTATTTTCCATAAATAATAATAATAAAAATCTCAGTAACACTTCATTTGCGTTACAAATCTTTTCTCTCCCCAAGAAAAATAATGAAATTCTCTGAATGCTGGCCACTTCCACCTGGGCAGGATTGCGGGAGGCTGAGAGAGAAAGGTGCAAAAATTAATCACCTGCGCACTATCAGTGCTAGGCAGGCATCACTCCAAGGAGATGGTGTGAAGAGGGCACATGAATACATACCTTCACATACTGAGCAGCAAAGCACTCAACAGCAGATGCTGGAAGAAGAACAGGAGACTGTTTCTTTTGGAAAGAATGTTACAGGAGCAAAGGACCTGAAAAATGCAGTTAAATGCCCAATGTCTGAACCACAGTCGCGTTTATAAGTACTTTCGTTCATAGGGTCTGGAGTGGAGCGAAACTGAGCTGAACTAGTTGAGAGGCGTCCCTGCCCATGACAGGGAGGTTGGATTAAATGATCTCTAAGGTCCCTTCCAGCCTAGGCCATTCTATGATTCTATGATTCTGTGAGCTAGATCCAAGGATGATAAAAAGAGTATGTGAAGTCCTGATCCAGGAGCCAGGTCTCCATTTTCCACATGCATCTATAGTTCTTCCATTAGCAAAAGGTATATGCGGGGAGATAAGAAGATGCCTCCATTAAAATTACCAGGCTGACATGCACGGATCCATTCAGATTCCTGCAGTGCTATCGCATTTCTGCCAGCAGTGTAGGAAAGGCAAAGGGATGCTGCCATAGTTGCTCTCCATCCCACTGTGTTGTAATCCTCCGGAGCTTGTGAAGGAGCCCTTGGCAACCAGCTGGCACCGGAGGATGGGACAGGGGCTGTGTTAGCCATAAAGGTTGCTGTTGGCTCAGGTTTGTCCCCAGCTGCCTTACAGTCTCTCTTTAGTAGCATCACCTCCCTCCTCCTCTACCCAGAAGACAAACTCTCTCTGGGATATCACTTGCCACTAAATGCAAAATTATGATTTCAGGGTGATATTCTTCCCAAGGGTCCGGAGAGCTCGGCCACAGCGGGTTTGAGTGTTGACACTGTCAAATTGCTTTAGAAAAAAAGGGTCTGATAGTGATCATATCTCAGCTTATCTCTGCTGGTGACTCCGTTACAGCCAGTTTGCTATCCCTGCTGTAAAGCTACTTGCGTTTGTCATGTAGAAGACACCGTTGTGCCCTCTCACCCTACAGATTAACATTAGGTCAAGGAGTTCGGTGGGTAAAGAGAGAAATGATTTGTAAATGTTTTTATGTTATTATTCTTTAACTCATTATCTAAGCAACAGATTGAACCGTGTGTATCTCTGAAGGTCAGTTCTGAGGATCAAACTGCTAATTACATCAAAATACAACATTATTATTACTGCAGCAACTGAGGGGACTGTACACTGTTACACTGAGCAGAGAGGGGCCTCAGCTTCATCTTTTCTTACAGGGAGCTACACTGCAGATGTAAAAGGTGATATTCCCAGCCTGGGAGTTGGCTTGGGGGTTATGTGAGGGTGGCAGCTCTGTCACTGCAATCTGGGTCTTCTTCCAAAATGTAATTAAATTAGGTTTTATAAGCTTCTCTGTGCTGCACAAAGCCATGAGAGGCAAAAGGAAGGTTTAACAGGCAGAGCAGTTAGAGAAATAATGAGATTTTAAAGCTCGATTTGAATAGAACAATGAATCAAAACAGTACCTCAAAATGTAAAGAAATATTTAGCCTTTTTTGTTCTCTTAAAATAAAGTTTAAAAGTGTTCTCTTCCTCAGAAAGATTATTTAAATCCAGTATAATGCGAAATGGCCTTAGCAACATATTCTTTCATTTCATTCTGATGCCATGAATTATATACAAGAAGGTGCCCTCTTCATAGCACGTATCTCTACAGTACTTCAGTCTGATATAATGGGCTCAAAACCCATCCGTGGTGTCACTGAGGAGTGCTGGTGTATCCAGATTATTTCCAAGGATGCCATATGGTGCAGGGTGACAACAAACCTTACCTATAGTCGTTATTTTTATTGTCATCTGAAACAAGATACCAAAACAAAAAGAAGAATTTTGCTATAGTGCAGCATTGCCTGGACAAGCCCAGTGAGATTGATGGAACTTGTGGCTCGGATGATGTTCTGATCCTCCAGGTTTTCTCACGTGCCAATACAAGCTGGAGGGATCAGATCAGTAAAAGCGTTTAAGACACATGGAAAGAAAACCTGGAAACACAGAAAATCATCTGAACACCATTTTCAGTCAATCATACTTTGGGACAGCACATAATCCAGGAAAATGATTGCAAGAATGCAACCTGGGAAGGACGATGGTGTGTACTAAGGATTTGGATGTCAGCCTTCAAACAAGCAGAGAAGCTTAAAGTCTGCACATCTACAAATGACAAGCCCTAGGTGTGGGATCAATGTGAGGCTGACATGCTAAATCAATGTAAAAGATTATATCTAAACCGAGTGTCACAAATCACATCTAACTACAGGCACTGAAAAATAGAGAGGGAAGTCACAGTGGTTGAACAATTGCATTTCAGTCTGATCTGTGTTTACTTATAAAAACATTTGTGCACGTTCCTGCTAGCTCCAGTGACAAGTGTGAAGACAAGGGATTTGAAGGCACAGAAATACAAGGCTGACATGAGGCTGATCCAGTAGGTCTGTCCTCTTTGTGACCAGCATGGCAATTGCAGCCATCTCACATCACCCTACTCCTGGAGATTGGCTGGAGGCGGAAAAGAGTAAGCCAAGAGTGGGATTTTTTCCGGAGAAAAATCCAGAGGTGATGGAGAAGTACATGGCCCTGGGTGCTAAGGGCCAAGTTGTGGGACCTCGGTACTGTGGATAACTAGACTGTGGGAAAAAAACCTTGGTTGGAAAATGCCAGGTTCTGCCAATTTTCCCTGCCCCGAGGAGGTTTCCTGAAGCAAGGATATCACAACGACTGCCTTGGTACTGGGGCAGCTGAACGCCTGAGCCAACGCCGAGCCAGTGCCCATCAGGCCAGCACAGACAGTTTATGAACAGAAACGACTCCTGACATCAGCTGAAGTTACTGCACCCCATGATGGGGTCCTGCCTGGCCCAAGCAGGGATATGGCTCTTCATTAATTCCTGTCCTGTGGTTAACATCCTGAAGGAAGGGTGAAGCTTAATGACATGTTGGTCCGACAATACAAAACCAAATAATTTGAATAATTAGAAAAGGAAAGCTGGGTCAGGACAGTACCTTTGGCCCAGACTGCACCCAGAGACATTTTCTCCACATCTCTTTTGGCCTGTTGTTTCCAACTCTGCGCAATTTTGGCCTTGTAAATAGAGTCATTAAATGTTATCTAATCTCTCCTGAGTGTATGGTTCATGGGTCTGAGCTTCTGAAGCTGTGATAGCTGAGAGCGCCACATCATGCAGAGCTGCTCTGAAGACATTCACAGGGCAGATAAATTCCTGTCTTGAGAGACAGACCAAGCAGCGTAAAACAGGTATTGTGTCACCCACCGAGAGAGGCCAGGCCAACTGCTCTGCGTAAAACCTTCAGCATCCTAAGGAGATAAACACTGGCTCTTCTGAGCAAACACACTTTGCATCCTCTTCGTTTTGTATAACATCTGCTAAAATCAGTGTTTGCTCATTCAGGCAGGGAAATGTTCACCCATAAAGAACGGAGCTAGGATGGAAATTATCTGCAAGCTGGCAAGGAGGGCTTGCATCCACTCCCATTTATCAAAGTAAATATCTTGAGCTCTTGGTGGGCAAATACTCCTTCTCTTTCTGGAGAAATAATGGGTCATAGGGGCTGAAGTTCTCCTCTAGAGCTTAGCCGTACCATCAGGCTTGCTCAGTCCAGTGGTGCTCTGTTTTCTTTGGGTGTGTTTTGCTGTCAGCTGTAACTGATACGAGCCTGTGGAAGAATGCACCGTTTATTTCAAGACCATTTCTGAAAGGAATTCTTGGCTCAGTGTTATTGGCTCAAAGGAAATACCTTCTCCAGAGAACGTACTTCCTCAAATCGGGCATCTTGGCAAGTGATCGTCAGGAGTCTGACGTTTTGTTTTGTGGTAACTAAACACTCAAAAGAATCCATGACTGAGGATCTAAATGATTTCTTTATTCGTTTTAGAGCAGAACCTCACCATGTCCAGGCTTTTAAGGAGTCCTACCTTTGCATGCGCACTGTGCATTTTAGGAGTATCTATTTCAGTCGCACGCTGTGAACTGGGGGAGCAGTGTGCCCCAGTGCCGAAGGTCAGAAAATGGAAATGCAGTATGACAGAGACACATAGAAAAAGGCTTGTGCAATGTGGAACAGTGATTTGGCAGAGCAAATAACCAACGATGCTGAGCTTCACACATCAGCAGTAGGAAGCCTCCAAGAAACTGAGAGACTCCCTAGAGCGCCAAGGGGACAGCGGGGCATTTAGGAGCATAAAGACCTTTACAGTGGAGCTAAAGGATTTATTCATGTCAGTCTGAGCCACAGAGAATGGTGGGAAATATTGGCCCCAGATGTATTTTTTCAGGCTCAAATTGTAGACAGTGAGATGTTAAACCGTGAGGTGCAAAACAAGCTAAAGAGCCACAAGCTGCTTGGAATGAAAGGTATATATCCCAAGAGAACTGGAGGAATTTAGGAAAAAGGGAGCGGAGTTGCTAAGAAAAATACGCTGCCTCTCATTATGTCATATCTGTATTTCAGAAAGAGCTGACCCTAGGATGAGGGACAAGTGAGCCCTTCTCCAGTGCCAGCTGTGTTGGTTGAAACTAATCAAAAGCAGAAGTTTAGTTGGATGAACATGACAGAACGGGGACGACTCGGTCTGGATTCACTGAAGAGAAATTGTCTCTCTAATCTACTCGAGTTTTTAAAATACATTGCCAGAAGAGTGGATGTGACTTTCTTGGGCTTTCAAGAGGCATAGGACAAAGTCCTTCACAGGAGGCAATCTGGGAAACAAATACCCTAATACATGAGACCAAATATTGTCACGGACTAGAAATTGGCTAAGAGAAAACAAAATAAAGGGCAACAGGGCAAAGAAGGAACATGAGCCTTCCCTTACCATATACTGCAGAGTAACATTTTCGTACAAGGACTGGTGCTTAATATTTTAAATAAGGAATTAAAGAACTGACAGAACTGTGAGATGCGTTGGAAGTGCTGGAGGCTATGAGGAAGCTCTGACAGCTGGGCTGTGCTCTGTCTCCTGCTTAGTGGGGTTTGGAAATGCACAGAACAGTGCTGCTAAGCAGCTACTCACAGGTTTATGCGTCCCATGTGTTGCAGAGACAAGATGCCAGCCCAGCAGTTTTTGAATCCTTGTTTTTACTTGCTTTGCAACTGAAGCTGCTTTAAATTAGCTTTGTCACTTTTCTGGGAATAAATACATCTTGCAGACCTTCCTCAGAACCACTGCTCTGTCAAAATAGCTACATGGGATTCACCTTTCTTGCAGTCTCATTGGTGTATATGCAATTACTCCGTAAAGGATCACAGCCCGGTGGGATGGTGGGATCAGTCTGTGATTCAGCTCCTGCCTCTTCTGAACTACTAAGCACACAGCTAGAACTGCATCTTCTCCAGCTCACTGTGTCCGGCTAGACGTTGCATGATTCCCACCAGCAGCTCAGCACAGTGGTCGATCCTTCGTCCAGGGATTTTTGTATTTCTTCCATCTGAAAGATCTTCAGAACCAAATATAAATGGAGCTGTTGTTTAGGGAAAGGCGTCCCTCAGATGATTCACAAATGAAAAAGACTAGAAAAATTCCAGGATGTGTAACTTGTTATTAAAGATTTCTTATTTTCCCATTAAGTTATTTTGAGTTGTGCATCAGGTTCATTTTTTTTAATACAGATTTTGCAAAATTCTTATTTACTGTTTCTGGAAATTTTCCTCTACACCACATTATATTATATTCCCTCTCCAGGAAGTATCTTGCTTGTAGTGCAGAAATAACCACAGTAAATGGTTTTAAGTTACTGCTTCTATTACCAGCTAAGTTTGTCAGTACTTACAGTCTCCTGTATGTTCAGACATACTTTATTATTCCCTCTGCATTATCTGGTCCTCATCCGGAGTTACTGGTAAGTTCAAAAATGACAGAGAGGTGCCAGTAGTGAAACAGATGACTACTTTTACCATGGTTATAGATGCATTATTTTAGCAGCTAAACTGCTATGGAAACTTTTCCTGAGAAGGCAATCTCAGCTTCCTAATCCATTAGGCAACCATAACAGAAGTTGTGTCTTTGTGAAAAAGTAGCATTCTCATGCAGAAAAAAAAAAAAAAAGAAAGCTTGAATCACCCAAGTTCTTTAGGCCAAAAGACCAGATTCATCTCTAAAGTATAACTTCACTGGTGAACAGCATACTCAGAGCGAGCTGCTTGTCTTATTAGTCCTCTGTAATATCAGCACTGAAACTAAAATAATCCTTGGTAAAGACAGAGCAGTAATCGTTAGAATTGCTAAATTCTTTGTACAGCATTAACAGCACTTGAAATGTTCAGACTTTTGATCAATGGATGGTCTTGTGCTGGGAGCCCAGTATTAGCTCAATCAGCTGATATGATATCAAAGAGTGGAGTAAAGAAGATGAGGCAAAGAGGGGATTGTTCTGACAAGTAATTTTACTGTGGGGAGCATTCTCAGAACCTCATCAACATCAGCATTGAGACCTGCCAGAAAATGAGCTTAATATTTGTAAGAAACTTTTATTTTCCCTGAAAATCTTCAGTGAGCTCTGTCAACCACCACGCACCCACTGACTTCTCACAAGTGTATACATTAAATAGGTTCTGGAAGAAATTGGGTTTTATTTTGCCTACTGAACAAACACATACACACACACTTAGCATATCTACAAGTCTTAGGTATATAAATGTTTAAATTGAGTAAAGCCAGGTCAATTCCTGTTGTAGTCCCTCTCCATTCATTTGCCACTCTAATTTACAAGGTACCTTTCTTCCTCTTTTTTTAAGGCCGTCATTGACAAAATCCTAAACTTGCTGAAGTCAAGATAAGTGTTGTTACCAGCATCCGTAGGCTTAGGAGGTCACTCCTATTTTTCTAAGCCTCCTATAAAAAGCTAGACAGTTTGGGGCAATGGAAATAATAGCAAGTATTGAGATTTAGAAGAGACTGTCTCCTTTAATCTGGATTTGATAAAATTTAACATGATAGAACTCTTTGCTTTTTAGTTCTCTAAATGCAACAGCAGCATTGTATAAGAGCATTGCTCTCAGTTCCTGTAACAGGGGTGGAGGTGAATGGTAGGGCTATAATTTTAAAATGTATTTATCTCATTACAAAGGGTCACCTGCAGTGCAGAAATGCAAAAGTTTGCACATCAAACATCGCTCCCGAGTTAACTGAAAGCTCATGTTCTTGCTTATGCTGTCAAACACAAATCATCATGAGGGGGCACTAAAGAGCTGTCAATAGCAAGGTTATTTTGAGGCAAGGTTTGTAGGGAGAGGTAACTTACCTTTTTTTAGATCACCAAATATTTTGACTGAGATCTGAAATAGTCTGATTTCAAATTGTCTTCAAAATACAAGGGAGATGAAGTTTTCCACGGGCCTTTCAAGACTCTCTTCTGAAAACTGGGCCTGTAATATGTTTGATTTGTAAAGCCGAAAAGGGGTTTGTGAGAGATGGGCAAGTCCTTTTAATGATGTATTTCAAATACTTCCTGTTGTACAGAAATGTTCTGTGTGGGAGACTAGAGATATTGCCAGGCCTTACAGCACCTGGCAGCACAAATGGAAAATGAATGAACAAAATGCATTTTAACATCTCGACAGGGAAAGACGGACTATTTCCTTCTCAAGACTGGGCTGTGGATGCAGTGCCAAAGCTGGTGCAGTTGGATTCAGCAAAGTCAACACCAACAAATTGTGAGGAAAATCCTCTGTCTCATAGACAAAGCAGAGGATTTTCAACATTAAAATGGGCTGTTTCACAAGTGACTTGTGAGCGTTCCTGTGGGACTGCACTGCTAACAGATGTCCTCAAAATGGTTCTCGCGGGCCCCCTTGAAATGGAATGCACATATGGCACAAACTGCAACCAGACACTCTCAGCACAGTGCAGCCTGATCACTAATTTTGCACTCCTGGTTTAAATCTGAGCAACGGCCTCAATGGAGCAAGGTCACTTGCCTCATCTCAAGCTCCAGGGATTTCAGTGAGAATGGAACTGTGATTCAGATTAATCACAACAAAAATAATTAATATCTGCTTACTTGCAATTAATTTTCCTTCTTAGACATTTCTTTGCACAGAACCATTGAGGGAATAATAACAAGATGTTTCCAAGCCAGAGGCATACAAAGATGTGTTAGATTACGATCCAGACTCAAAATTTGTGGCTGGTACTCTCAGAACTTTATGATCCTGGTCTTGCAGTTCAACACCTTCCCAAGGGTGGGATGTGAGCCTTCCCAGAGTCATGTTCCAACAAGACTGTCTTCTTGAAAAAAATCTTAGTCTTGATTTAAAGACTTTAAAGACAGAAGCAAATAAAGCCATTGTATCATCTTTGGTAAATGGTCTCAGTTGCCAATTTCTGGTAGAAAGTTCACACCAAACTCCTAGTCTGAAGTCATCTGACCTTGTCTCCTTGTGCTTGGACTCTTGCACCTGTGTGCGCCGCACTGAGCTCTTTCAGTGCCAGACTTCTGTTAGACAGGGATCAAACAACTCTGTCACCTTTCATTTTTTCATATGCCACATACATGTTTTTCCTTGCAGCTGTTTTACCAAGGCATATTTACCAATCCTTTAGGCACGTGCTAGAGTCAACTATTCACGCCATAATTTATCAACATTTTCTTGAATTCTGGACCCCACACAGGAAGACTTTCAACGTGGACATTCATCCCATTTAGCCTTTCTAACCACTGCACCATCTTGGTAGGCCATAGCCAACTAAATATCCACTACTGCTTCCCAGTCATTTTCCAAGGCAGTTTTCCAGAGAATTGTGCCTTGATCTGTGATAGCATCTTGCAAACTTTGATTCCGAATGTATCATTTGTATTCAGTCACAGTGAAAGGTATCTTGTCCATCCAGGTTCATTTAACAATATAATCATGTTTGCTCAGTATCAGTGCTCTGACTTCCTTCTTCCAACCCGCTCTTTGGTGTTTATATCACATTACCTTTGTAAGGACTTGGGTTGATTTTTGTTCCATTGATAGAATCATAGAGTTGTACAACAATTTGGTTCGGAAGGAACCTTTAAAGATCTACTTCCAATCCCACTCCCATGGGCAGGGACATTTTTCAATTGATCAAAGACCCATCCAACCTGGCCTTGAACACTTCCAGCGAGAGGGAATCCACAGCTTCTCTGGGCAAAGTGTTCCAGGGCCTCACCACCCAATGCATAAGAGAAATGCCTAACAGCATGGGGACAGTCGCTGTGCAGCCTTGGAAGAAGTTTACTTATGAAGTAAATTGTGATACTTTTTGTTCTGAGATTGGCTGGTTTAGCCAGCTTTCCTCCATATCAGTGTACGCTGCATTGGGTTTTTTATCTTTTGCTCAGAACTTCTTAAGTGGTCTTTCATTTCTATTGTCAATGGAAACTGCGTGTGTATTCAGAAATGAATGGATTATTTGCTTTTGTTTCTAAGCGTTTTCTTCAGAAGCTTTCACTGCAGGAATATGGATTTATTTTTGCTATTTTAAGACAAATCTTTAAAAAATCTGACCTAACCATCATATTTTCACATGCTTCTTTCCCAGTTATTTGGAACAGAGTTGTTTCTGTTTGTTAAACACCTTTCTAAGTGAGTACATGTATCATTTGATTGTAGTAATCATCTGGACTTAATTTTGCCGGTACACAAGAAATCCGATTAAGTAACACCATTTATTTGAAAGTCAATCCTTCTTTGACTTTCAATATGAAGTTCAATACCAGATTTCCTGGATTAGATGGAACTTTTTTGAGTAAGGAAATTAACTTCTATAATTTTTAGAAATTCCAGGGATGTTTAGTTTTGGCATCGTAATGTCTCCAGCATACATTAGAATGGTAGTCTCTCCCTTCCATCCACCTCCTTTTTTTTCTTGTGAATTCTGTGTATCTGCAAACAGATAACTGTAGTGTGAATGGGTAGTGTGTAGAAGATACCAACTGTTTTCAGCTTTACTGGTTAGGGTAGTAATCACTGACTGTCAAAGGACTTTTTTCTGAACTGTCAGACAGATCCCAGCAGTTCTGTTAGTGTGATTGCCTCTCCTTCTTCTGGCTACTTGATCATTTTTCAATATAATTCTTCCCTTTGTATCTTTGATAATTTAATGAATTCCATTCTCCATATTTTGATTTTGTACTAAAAGGCTGCTGACTGTTTCCTCACTTCACTCTCTGGTTTTGGATTAGTTTTTGGAAAATGGCTTGTTTGCCTCCTCCTGTGGGGTACAGTCTGCTCTTTGGACAAAGCACTGGTTGCTACAGCCGTGGCCCTTGAGTCTCTACCGTTGACCTGGCCAATGACTCACTGCCAACATTTTTTCCACCTTGCGTTCTCTGCAGGAGAGAGATATTTTATGAGACCTTCAGGTGTTCTTCTGTGACAAGATCTTTTCAAACTCGCTGAAATCTTGGGAAATTTTTCCCCATATTCCATTTAGAGGACCTGGGAATGTGGGGCAGTTTTCACACCCCACTGCTGCCTCTTTTCTGCAGGTTGCTCTCTGGCTCCTGTTGTGTAACGTAACATATTGGTCCTCGTGCTTATGCTCGCTGGAAACTGCCACACTGCCTTTTGCTCTGATCCCTGTGTTGCTCAGTCCAGTCTTTGTGGAATCTGAGGCAGTGATGCTTCTTGTACACGGTTCTCCAGAAGCTCCAGCATGTGATGTTCCCAGCCCTGTCCCTCCTGCCCTGAAACTGTTTATTCTGTGTGCACCATATATACTTGATATCCTTTTCTTGATGTCCGTTGCAGCAGAAACCACAACCTGTTCCTTGCAGGTCACAAAGCTTGTCATTTATAGTGCTCAGTGTCACAGTGAATAATTCCCACCAGTAACATATATAGTGTACTGGAAGCTTTCTGGACAACGCTGCCCAACTCTTCCCAAGCATACAAGGATCCCAAGTTTCGGAATAAGGTGCAGAAATATCTGAATGCTTGTGTACTGCTCCCATAGAAAATAGCCCATATACCAAGTGTGCATTCATCTGGATGTTTAGGTGACTCACATTTCAACTTCTCTTTTCAGTACATACTGCAAGCTGCTTCCAGAACCCCATGCAGGTCATGGACCCTGGGTGGTTCTCACCTGCTCCAGATTAAAAAAACCCCACACCATAAACCAGAAGATTACTATAATTGGCAGCAAGACTAATTAGTAACATCTGCCACTTCCTTAGGGAGCCTCTCCAAGCAGGAGAGGTTATAAATGTCTGTAGAAGATGGCACACTATCAACCTACATGGCTTCACATATTTTGTCTGTACATGTATGATTATCACCATACCTGCAGCATGACGATGGGTCCAAAAATATCCAGGCATTAAGGGGTATAAGGCATGGTAGGATGCAACCAGAGGGAGCAGAGCAGGGATAGTGGGAGAAGGGGCAGGCAAGGAGAGCAGAGAGCATACTTCACATATCAGCATTCGCTTGATCCAATTTAGGAATGAGCATCACCCTGCTGTGGTCATGGTCATGCAGTATTTATAGAACACCATCTCCTGTCTCACAGACATCTAACGGCAATGAAGCATTTACTCCAAGAGTAAAGCAGAACTGGCTGGCCTTTGGGACCAATGCAATATTTAATAGAAAATCCAAATAATTTGTTTACTTCTGTGATTCCTCCCAAAACCAAGTGTTTAATCTTTCAGTTTGATTGATGGAAAACTCATCGAAATCAATATTCTACCCTGGCCCAGGTCCAGAAAGGTACTTAAATGAATGCCAAACTTCACGCATGGAAATAATCCTACTGATGAGTGTTCCTGATGAATTGGGGATTTCATTTCAAAACACTTGTCACTTTTTCACTCTATGGTGCTTGTCATGCAGTTATTTAAGTCTTCATTTAAACTAGCATATACGTTAATAATATTGCGCTCTTTATTGCATCTACTCTGTATGATCTTTATAAAGAAGTGCATTGTGATTGCACACAGGTATTGCTGAAAAAGGACCTGGCGTGGTTGTTATAAATGAATCTTCATCAGCTAGGCAGTCTCAAGGTCCAAGGAGTACATTTTATTTTCAAGCATCACATCATATTGCTTCTCAAGTGCCGTTTTCTTAGAATTTTCAGTCTGTGAGAAGCTTCAGATCGTTATGGATTCAGTACACTTCAAACCACAATAAAATTTCAAACAAGAATGGTGAGGATACTTCCCACATGCTAGAAATTCTGCTTTCTCATCAGGTCTATTATTATAAGAGCAGTCCAAGGTCTCTGTTAGGGTCAGAGACACCCAGCATTGGGACTAGGAATTTTTTGCACCTTCTACAACTAAGTTTCATTTTGGGGATCATATTCAGGGGACATCTTAGGTGGAATTAACTGGGCAGCCTCCACCAGCATTGCTTCCTTAGGAGGTGAACACCCAGCCCCATGCCATTCAGTGGGACAACGTGAGGCACCTTGGCAGAACAGCACTGTTTGTCCATCAGCCCCTCACTTCTGAGCTCTGTAGAGGAGGACTGAACACCACCCTATGAAGACACTGAGGATGCAGCTCTCCTATTTTTGTGTTCCTGTTTTACGGGTACACATCTTGTCTAACCCAGCCATTCCCCTCCTGTCTTTCACCTCCCTCACTGCTGAGCCCCTGCTGGTCTCCATTCCCCTCCTGAGCGGCATGAGGGCTGGCTGGAATGCAGCCCCAGCCCGGCTCTCCCTTGCATTGCGCTTCATCTGGCCCTGAGCACACCCTGCAAGCTGCTGTATGAATCAACACCTGAAAAATGTCTTCATTCTTTCCAGACCCCTGTGTTTTCCAACAGCGGCCATTCCCTGAGAAACTTTGGGACCTGCAGTGTAGTTCCATGTGGACAACAAAGGCCATGTTAAGACAAATGCCTTTGGAGAGATTGTAGATTTGTTCTGCAAAGGAGAACAGGAACTGAGGTCTCATGGTCCGTGCGCTTCACAGAAGTTATCTCTGTCTTCTATTAATATCTATTCTGCAGCTGTTGGATAAAATTATATTGCATTGTAAGTATGGTGTGATGCTTTCAACCAAAGCCACAAATTTACAGAAAAGTCATTACAGATACAGGTATGTTAATAGATTTGGACTCCATGGAGAGAAAACCAATGAAGCTAGAAAACATCAGATACTAGAAAGGCCTGCGAACCAGTGCAGAACACTCAGAGAGCACCCAGGATGATGCCCAGTAATGCTTTTGAGTGAAAAAAAGGAATTGATATGATATATATTTTCTTTTAAATCTGGAGGAATTGCGTTGTCTGTGCAATATCTGTGTGTACTATTTAGGAAGCTGTCTGGAAGGAGCATAAATTAAATGCAGGCTAAAGACTTCATACTGTCACATAAAATGTACAATATCTGAGTAGGGAGAGCCAAGCACTGAATGTTCATGGTTACAGATTTCAAGATACAGCAGTGCCAATTTCAAATATTCCAAAATCATGATTCGGTCTCCCCTAAAGATTCTCTCAGTGTGACACTGAACAATTTCTATGGAGGAAATCACCCATAATTGCCATTTTACAAAATGTGCAACAGTCTACCATTTTAAGACTGACTTGAAAATAATGAGATACAGAAAGAAACACTCTTTCAATTTATCTCCTGCTTTGCAAGCCACTGGAATACTTCAGATCTGTGTTTTAAATTTGCTTTGTAACCCAGAGGGCTAGAAATTTATTCTTTTAAATAAAATGTGACATTCTTATGTAATCAGTTGCCCTGAGAGCAAGATCTTTAAGATAAGCGCCAAATTCTATGAAACTTCTGATAAGCCCCTAAGAATTGGAATCACTAAATCAAAGAACAAAACTGTAACTACAGGGTCATACTATAGGGCCTGTGAGAAAGGACTGAATGGTGTTAGAAATCAAAGAAGCAACTTCATCTGGTAAAATTACAATTATGGGTGCTTTCATCCCTATAAGTTCTTCAAATGTCATGTTGAGACAAGCTTTGGAGATATTAAACGAGTACCTCGAAATGTCTTTCTCTAAAAATATTCTAGAGGAGCAATTCCCCCTTAGAAAGAGTGGGTTCAAGTGACTAGCTTGACACAGACTTTCCAAACCATTTGGATGGTTAAATTATGTATAATCATCATCCACACATTCATACTGAGGCTGTTCTTCACTGCAAGCACCGGAGTCATTCTGCTGTGCCACACTCTACACTTTTATTGAGAATTACCACCAGTGTTGGCTGATGCTTTGTGTTGCAAGTCTGGTGACTGTGTTGTTTTCTGGTACAATAAAGAACAAGAAATCGAGATGGCACAGTAATCAGAGGAGTTTTCAGAAATCATTTCTGAAGTCTGAGAGGCTGATGGGCATGAACGATGACTGTGTGAGCTACTGTGTGTTTCAGTGCAACTCACAAAGGAGTGCTGACTACTTCAGTTTGCACCGGATGGACTTGTTCTTCCTCTTGATGCATTTTCCAGTCTTCTTGAGGTTTGGCATGACTGGAGAGGCTAATTTCAGGCAGACATTATTGAGCTGAAATTATAGTCTGGCCAGGTACCACTTTCTTTCCCAGTTAGTTTCCATCCCATACTTAGCTGGTTTCATCATTGTTACTGTGCCGACAGCTCCTCACAGGAGCAAAATCCTTTGTCTGATCTAGTGCCTGGGCTGATTAATTGGTTTGCTATGCAAAATGGCCCTACCAAGATCTAACCTTTATTATGTTGATTGAGAAAGGCTCATTTGTCCCAGTTTTCGGCAGTGATGGATTTCTCTAAACAATGTTTGTGGTGTTGGTAGAGAGATTCAGAATGTTTTTGCATTATTCTTCTTGGAACTATTTCCCTGGATGCCTTACGCACCAAAGTGAACCTGAGCAGCATACTGCTAAGGGTCATCAACCCCGCATTTGTGTGCTTCACTGCCTCTCACATTGTCCTCTCCCCTAGAATGGCAATAATTGATCACTGCCTGATGTAGGCACTGCCTCATGAGGTTTTAGACACTTGGCCCTTGGAGAGCAAATCCAGTCCATCTAATACTGAATTTCTCTTTGCAATCAGTTGAGTTTTGGCACCTCGGAAGGCCTGTGAGAGGAGGCCAGTTCTTCCTGAAATAGTGTTTTCCCCTTTTTGTATTTATTCAATAGGAAATCGGGCATCTCCAGAACATAATCCAGTCTGTGTATATTAGACATGCCCTGCTGCTCTGCACAGGGTGAGTCCATCACACAGAGCTGCTGGAGGAGAGATTATGTCTGTGAGATGAGTTGAATCCACTCAAGACTGAGGATAATTCGGGCTGAAAGGGACCTCAGGAGGTCTCTAGTCCAACCTGCTGCTCAGAGCAGGGCCAGCTTTGAGGTCAACCTGTTCCTGTGCTGCTCTCATGATGAAAGAGCTTTGCTTTTTATCTGGTATGAACCTCTATTATTTCAGCTTGTACCTGCTACCTTGTCCTCCTCACATGAGTGGCAAACCCCATGGATTAGCTGTTTAGCTGAAAACTGGCTTTGAGATGTACACAGAGTGTAAGGAAAACAAGTAAATGTAATACTTGAGGAAGATACTCAGATATTCAGTATTTCTACCACTGTCTGCGTGTTACTAGTAATTGTTGTGTTGGCTAAGGAATGATAAGGTGCTCTCTGCCCAAGACTCATATTAGGCTGAGGTGCAAACACTGACCAAAAGTGAACCTCAGACCTAGCTCTTTACTTTGCCATGTTCAATGGTCACTGAGCTGTCAATGGGACTTCTCTCTCTCACCAGTCATGTCCGTGAGTGATGTTGCTGTCTGGGCTCTGGTTGCTTTCTGCCCCTCATGTGGCAGCTCTTGCTCTTTCTGTCCCCTAAAAGGATCTGAAACAGCAAAGTTTTATTTTCGTGTGTTGATTTTTTTTAAAAAAATCACCTGTTTTGCAAACTAGTGAACACAACCTGACTGGTCCCATGCTGAGCAAATGATGTGGAAATTCTGGGCAGATTCCAGGCAGGTAGCCACAGGGCTGAGTAGAAGAACCGTGTGTTTGGTAGCATTGCAGGGATGTTCATGCTGCGGCACTTCAGCCGGCTCTGGCCCAGAGCCCACCACTCACCCATAGGCTTCCAGCTCTGCATGATTCCCACATCACACAAAGACCCTCCCACTGTCAGGCACAGATTACGAGACAAGTGAGATCTGGGAATCCTTGGGATGCAAAGGTGTTGCTCAGCAGCTCAGCAGCATGCCTGACCCAAGCACCAGCAGGAGCCAGGGTGCCCTGTCCCCAGCTACAAAGTCAGATAAACCAAGCCCAGCCCAGGCGCTGCAGTCACAGAGGCAGGTACCACCCCACAGACCTGGAATGCTTCTTTTTGGGAGAGGCAGAGGGAGTGAGCAAGCACTCCCAACAGATGCAGTCGTGCCGTAATCTACCATCACTCTGAAAGCCCGGGTGCATGGTGGTAGCACAGGGTGGTTGGTGATACCACAGATGCTGCTTCAGCCTCCTGGCTTGGTGAATTTGTCCCCTGACTGTTTCCCAGAAAATCTGTGGTGATTTAGGCTGCATGTTTGAAATCCACCCTTTTAAAAAAGAAAAGGGAACAGAACCATCGGAGGATGAAATCTCCATCAACTGCAGCTCTGAGGAGCAGATCTGACAGTCAGTTCAGGAATTACATTAGGTGTTTTTTTGTCCTAGCTTTGGATGAGGTTATTGACTCTTCTGTCAGGTTTCCTTCTGATTCTCTGGTTACCACAAGGCAAAAAGCCTGCTCTCCTTTGACTACAAAGGAACCAAGCAGTAGAGACTCCTAACTCGGGGCCACAGTTCAGTGCCTGAGGTTAGATGGGATGAGCCTCAGGCTTAGCTGCTCATACTGAGCTCATAGTTAGTCAGTTACTAAATCTGCCACTTGAGATTATTTGTGATAGGAATGAGACAGCAGGTGTCTGGTGAGCCCCTTCATGATTCAGCTCATGTTTGAACTTCTCTGGCTATACCTTTGAATGATCCAGTTCACCAGCCTGTTCTATACATGCTCATCCCGCTCATCAGGATGCCCACGTGGACCCCAGGCTTTAATTATTCAGCTCTATTATATGAACATATTGGGGAGCGGGTGAAGACAGGAGAGGAAGAGGACATGGTCAGCAGCCTTAGGTTCTCACTCAGCTTCATTCTCATTTAATTCAATAGTTTTCCAATTGACCTTGGAGAGGGCAAAGGGAGAGCGTGTTTAAGAAAAACTCCTCTTGCTGATGTTGACAATAAAGTGAAACCTCTGGTGGTTAGTTTTACCCAGCCTAAGTAATTCATCTCTCTACTTCAGACCAAATCTCAGCCACTTGCAGAGGACTTTTTCACCATTCCCTTGTGATACAGGACTGACAGGAAGGTTCATGATGTGTGTGTCAGAAAGCAAGCCCAGCTTCTCTGACAATACCTGATTAATCTTGAGAACATTATATTGATGCTGCATGAGTAAGTATCATTGCTATTTACCAGATTTCTGCAGCTTGCATAATACAAACTGTTGAAAGACACTAAAACACAAGGAAATCCATCTGATCCAATAGGCAACCAATTTATCTGAGAGTTCTTATAACAGGGAAGCTCTCAATTTTTGCCTCTTTGTATTTACCTGACTAGCTGACTTCATGTACCTAATTAACTTGCATTGCTGTTATCAAGGGAATCCATGATCTTTCCAAACAGTTTTGTGGCAGTCAGAGATGAGCCCTCTGTAGGAAAGACACAATCTGTTTTTTTGATGGCTGTGTCCATTTTCCTCTATTCCCTTTCTGTGTACCCTTTCAAAAGAATCACAAGTGAGGAGAAACAAAATTGAAGGAAGGACAGAAGAAATATCACGTTCTCCTGAGACAGCATTGCATAACAGTGAATCCTAAAGAGATCCTAAAAATATCTGATGGATTTAACCAAGGCATATTCATTTCCATGTTCTTTTTTCCATAGGTGGTTCGGTACTTGAGATTACATTTTCTTACCTGGCGCAAACATTTCAAGAATTTGTCCAAAGAGCACCATGCTCTTGGCATCCTCAAGACATTTATGGGCTCCAGTATTTGCATTTTATGGAATTATCAGTACCTGCATATCACAGTGGGAGTTGGGAGTTTTGGGGACTATTTCGTCTCTGGCACTAATCGCTAGAGGAGGCAGGAATTCAACAAAAGGGCTCTGACCTTATAAAAGATAAAGTTTAGACTCAAGTATTCACCAAAACCTTCTCTGCTGAGGAGTGGAAGAGAGACGCCACTTGGAATGTGTCATACCACACCAAAATAAATTTGTGAAAGTAAGTAAAGTAAATGACTCCCAAGATTAATACTGACTGTAGTAATACCTCCTATACCACAGTGATATTCCTTGGTGGATGGAGAAAAATATAGGCTTATAAGTATGATATGAGAGCAGCCATGAAACTGTAGCAACTAATATATGTCAGATGTTCTTAAATCCTTGTGCAGGAAATAAAATTGAATTTGCTCTCATTTTTATCCAATATCAGAAAAATTGACAGTCTCTGCAAAACTCTTATCCAATGGGAGATTTCCAGTAGAAACCAAAACTGCATCAGTACCTCTTCAGAGTCCAGACAGTGATTAGTCTTGTAGCAGGGAGCAGGAGGATGAAGAGCTCTTGTAATTTATGTACAACTGTGTAGGTTGTCCATATTTGCGTGAAGGTCTCAATCTTGCCTCACTCCTGTCCATCGGTGTGCATCAGGTACATGGGTGGTGGTGTAGTCAGTCAAGGTGAAGTGCCATGTAGTGCTCTCAGGACCTTCCTTTTCCCATTTTTTATTTTTTTAGCTTTTTATTTCTGGTGAATGAATTATACTGCCCATGACATTGGGCTAATAAGTGTTTGTTCTGTCTTCTCAGCATTAGCCTGTATTTGCACGTCTCTGTCAAGTCTTTGCCTCTCACGCCAACTTGCCTTTTCACTCTCTCATGCCTCGTAAGACATGCTGAGTGATACTAATTCCTGGCAGAACTAGGCTCTTAAGTTAGATTTTTCCTTGGGGTTGTATTAAATCTCCCTAGTCCTGGTTACCCTGAATATTCTGAGCCAACAGTGCATTTTACCTCTTGGTTGGCCAGAAGTGAGTAAACACAGCGCTAGTCTGCAATCCTGCCTTTGCAGCTACCCACAATTAATCTCTTTCCACTCTAAGAATCGGCTGTTTGTTCCTACTCTTTGCTCCTTATCTCTTCTCCAGTTTTCAATCCATGACAGGACTTTACCTTTCACCCCTGGATTGCCAAGTTTCTCAATAGCCTCTTGTACAGGACTTTATCAAAAGCCTTTTGAGAGCCGGAGGAGTCCTCCCTGCTCTGTGGTTTCATTAACCCTTTCAAGGGATTAAAGCTGAAAAGCAAGAGCCTGTGAGAGGGAGGAAGATTATCACCGGTGGGAAGTTTGCTGGTTGGCACATCCGTCATCATTTTTGTGTTTTCTTAAGCAAACGGTTTCCAGCTGCAGGAGTGATGTGTGGTTTATATTAACCTGCTTCTCTTGGGGGTGGTCTGGCTGTTTTCTGCTTCACTGCATTTTGAGAGGGAGCAGGGAAAGGCCACTCAGGTCTGTATTTCAAGGCACAGACTTATTTTAGTCTCTAGATATTTATGTCAAACTCCAAAACGACTGCTCCAGACACCCACTTTGGAGACAGTCCTGCATGCATTCCATCATGCAGATCATAGAATCATAGAATCACAGAATGTTCAGGGTTGGAAGGAACCTCTAGAGATCATCTAGTCCAACTCCCCTGCCAGAGCAGGATCCCCCAGGGCAGCCACACAGGAACACATCCAAGTGGGTTTTGAAAGTCTCCAGAGAAGGAGGCTCCACAACCTCCCTGGGCAGCCTGTGCCAGGGCTCTGTCACCCTCACAGTGAAAAAGTTTTGAGGTGGAACTCACTATGTTCTAACTTTAACCCATTATTTCTTTTTCTATTGCTAGGCACCGCTAAGAAGATATTGTCTCCTTTCTCTTGACACCCGCCCCTCAGATATTTATATACGTTAATAAGATCCCCTCTCAGCCATCTCCTTTCAAGGCTAAACAGCCCGAGTTCTCTCAGTCTCTCTTCATAGGAGAGATGTTTAAGTCCTTTAATTATCTTCTTAGCATCACACCAGACAGGCATGAAACAGTTGCTTGAATGTGGAGCCAGTGCCATTTAAGATGTTCACAAGTTGTGTTTATGTGCATTACAGCATGGCTATGTGGGTGGATACCACACAGGTGCTATAGGAGACCTGGGTCATGCTGGATAGACAGCTGGAGGTGGGCATGTTGGTTGTCTCCAACATCTACAGTCAGCAGCAGAGAGCTTGCAGCATCAAGTTGGGGAAGAGGTCTCCAGAGGTCCCTTCCAACTCTGGTTTCACCGCATACGCTCTGATACAGCCTTAGCACCACTTGACACTTGCTGGCATCGTGCCTTCCCTCCAAATCCCACGACAAAGAGTCAGGGCAGCAAGCTCCCGGGCGCTTCTCATTGTGCGGCCTCAGCGGGTGACTGAGCAGGGCTGGCAAAAACCAGGCCCCTCACTCTGCTTGGAAACTTCTGTGTGCTGTGACTAGCCTTTGCAATTTTGCGTAACCATACTGAGCCCCCTCCTGAGCCCTATTCCACCGCTTTAGCACGTCTCCTTTATTGTCACCATGTCAGTTCATCACTGATAAAATCCCATTTATTCTTGTTGTCATTTCTTTGATTCCACATAAGCAGGTCGCTGGCAAAAGGTCCCAAACCCTGCATGAGCTAAAACCGATCACATCAGTGCCCTGTCCTCCCCGAGCCCTGAACGGGCTTCCCTTTGTGCGTGTTTGTCCTGCTGACTGTGGCTGGGCCTTTGGAATCTTCACCTTGTAAGACATTTCTTAATAAGTGCTGAAAACCCTCAAATCTACAGTGTTTTCACTTCAAAGGTACTGAATTCAAAGGATGGATTCAAAGGATGAATTCAGTATGTCTCAGTGTGTACTTGACTGGTGTTTCTGGCTTGTGCTCTCTTTTTTACCTGTTAACCTGTGTTAACATCATCATGGCTGGACTTCTGTTTTCACTTAGTTTTCTTATCACTGTAAAACTGTCAAACAGAGGAGAGTACAGACAGTAAGCAAATCCTGATGCATCTCCCTTTGCTTATGAGAATCATGACCATGTTCTTTTTCCCCTGCTGCACTTGCACTCCTGCGCATCTGTGTTCCTACGGGCTCAGTCGTACATGCTCCAGCACTATTTATTATGTAAAGAAATCACAGCAATTGTAAGTGCGTCTGGAGGAGCTCTCTGGCTCCTTGGGGCGAGCAATGGGAATTTCACCGTTCACTTTTTTTTATATTTATTTTTATTTATCTGCCTCTGGCTGAAGCAAATATTAATTATATGTAATGTACTTTGGGCATAAATAAATATACAGTTTTGTTTTATGTACCATGGTCACCACACAATGAATTTCATCAGGTGTTGCAGAACATGGCCTGAAATCTCTGGCTCTCACAAGGAATCACAGAATTCCCAGAAGTAGTGGAAATGAAGGGAGAAAGAGGATACCATATTTCAGTCATTACATATAATCCTTAGGGGCATCAAAAGACTCTGGAGAGATTTGCTATATATAATGAAGAGTCTGAAGAAATGTTGCTGCCGAGAAATCAATTCCCAGCTCGTAAACAAGCGGCTAGCAGTTTGCAAAGAAACACCTTCAGCCAGGGTATATGACAGTCACAGGAATACAGCTACCTCTCCTGAGGCAGCTGCATTAAGCAAACATTAACCCTTCAGGCAATGATCAGAAAACCAGGCAGTTCTTGGAAATGTCTTGTTTAATCATTTTGTCTCCTTAGGAAGCAAACATCATAAACGTGTTTCCTGGGCGCGAGCCAAGGGCTTGCTGAGGACGATGGTTTTATCCCAAAGCTCTTGTTCAGGAGTCAAAGCAACGGTGATGTTGTGTAAACAGCATTAAAAGTTGCCAAAACAACAAACCTGACAACAATGGATAATAAAATGTAACTGTACAAAAAGGAAGAGAGATGTCCAAATCATCGACCAGGTAGAGATCCTGAAGAAGAGCAAATCTGTAATTGCCAGAGCACAGGAAAGTGCCCTCTGCAATGTGACCGACCTCCTTGTTTCTTCACCTTTTGCTGAGGTTTGACAACTTTTCGTTAAGTTCTGGTGCTTAGCTATATTCATGTTGCCTTTCTAAAATGCTACTGCTGACCAGGGGACACATCAGTTTATTGATTTTGCAAAATACCTGCATTCTTGGTAGGACTTTTTCCAGGAAGTTGTCTGATGGTTGTAAAAACAAGTTGTTCTGCTTATGTTCTGTTTGAACTTTTCTAAGATGACCAAAGGTGTTAATGTGAAGACGAAAAATTGAAAGATGATTGGAAATTCAGTTGCATACCTCACCTTGCACCCAAAAAGTATTGATCAACAAAGTGTGAAACCTGGTGTAACGCAGTACTGCCCTGGCTGGTGGAGGATTAGAAAAAAAGTAGTTAATGTTTGCTGGAAAGGGAAAGGTTTTATACACAATGGGAAACTGAACATCATTTCCTTAAATGTCAGCAGAGTGAATAATCACATAAAATAAAATTTAAAAAAATCTTCACTGCACCTGAAAAAATAGAATACTGCCGTGGGATTCCTGCAGGAAGCGTATGACTTAGACTTAAATCTGAGAAAATCAGATTTTGTTCAGCTCAGCTTGAGAACATCCAAAGAAAAAACGAGCTGCTCTTCTGTTCTGTAAAAACACAGCTTTTCCTCTATTTAATTTTGGGACTAACAAAAGGGGAAGATTGGTATGAGTCAGAAGTCAATTGTTTTAGTATGAGATAATTTTTATTAAACTCACTCACCTCAACTGCTTTAATTTAGCTTTCTTAAGTGCATTACAGAGAAACTTTATCCAACCTTGATGCTCTGGTGTCTCAGGGATTATACATCAAACTCATTTTAAATCATGGATTTAACACATCATGTGTTGGCTTTCAGCACCTGATAAGTGTTATGGGTTTCCTAACGCTCTTGTGGAATTAGAACCACCAGTCATTCGGCTCTCCAACAGTTGTTTGACTATGTGGCGTTAAAGGCTGAATATTTCATTAACAAAAGGAAAACAACCCTTAAATTGAAATAAAATATTCCACTCACCAGCCCAACTGCACAATGATCAACCTCAGATCCAATTTGTGCTCTTAGCTTTCTCCAGAACACACAAATTGCATAGTTTTGACATTTAAAAACATTTTCTAGTAACATTCTAAAGATGGATCACATTCAGCAACTTTCCAGAAGTCCCACCTGCTACAATCGAAGGATGTCTTTTTAAAAGGAAGATAATCATAACAAGACAGTTTCAGGAGCTGAAATAATAAAATGCTACAGTTTGCTAGGGGCAAGCACTTGGCACAGCCAGACTGAATCAAATGAACTTGCAAGCATAAATGCTGAAGCTGAGTGGAAATAGCCCCAGAATGGTAGGTACGGTGGTTGGAAGGGACCTCTGGGAGCCTCTTGCCCAGCCTCCTGCTCAAAGCTGGACTGCTGCCACCTCTAGATGAGGACAGATGTGGCTTTGCTTGTCGTGTTTTGAAAACCTCCAAAGACAGAGGCCCAGCAGCCATCTCTGTTCAGTGCTGTGCTGATATTTGTCATGAAATGACATTTTCCTCATCCTTCCCAAGCTGCCGACTGGCCATTGTCCTCTCATATACTGCCCTGCGCTCCTGAGAAGAGTTTGGCTCCGTCGTGTTTATATTTGTCCATCTAGGAGTTGTAGGCAACTTCTCGATTCCTCCTTTAACTCCCTTTTGTCAGACTAAATGAACCCAGCTACCTTAGCCTCCCTTTCTAGAAGTGCAGGAGATCCGTGTTAGTAGAAATCTATTACAAAGTTGGAGACACAAAGAACACCAGGCGTGGTGTTCCTGTGCTGAATGCAGCAGGCAAACGCTGTTTTTAATGCACGGTCAAGAAGTAGGTCCCACAGTCCTTTGGAGACCTGCCTAGTGATGGAAACCTCCAAATGGCTGAGATAGAGAGCCCAGCCTTTTCAGCAGAGCAGGAATGAGGCTGGTTCATGGAGATGGGACAGGGAAGGGTTTGACAGGGCTGTCATCGCTGGAGAAATTGCCTCCTGGTGAAACTTTCATTCCTCTGAAAGCATTTCAACCCAATTAGTTTGTAATATAATCCCCTATATTTCTTGTCAGGGCGATTCAGTTTGCTGTGGGTTTTATTTGCACATAGGTGTTTGCAGTCAGAGGGATGCTGGCTCTGTCTATGAGGACTAAGGGAACTGGCTGAACATTAGACTGGTGTGGGCAAGCACCTGCTGCACAGTTAATGCATCCCCTGCTTTTCATTCCCTGCTTGTTCTTCTTCCCTCATTAATTTTCTGCCATTTCTTAATTTTCTTTTTGTGTCTTTCTACTCCTATTTTAAATACAAAGACCTCTTTTCCCCCATTCTTGGTTTCTTTCCCCATCCTCTCTGCTCCCTGCCCTTCACAGCTGTGAATAAGTCTTGATGCCAGTGTTTGAGACAAGCTTGCAAACCCATGCATCTCACATCCCAACTGCATTTATAAGCCAGAGGAAAAACTCCCACATTCTAAAGTGGATCTGTTAAGCTGAGGTGAATTTGTAAGGGAGATACATTAGAGCAAATAACAGAAATCACTTGCTACATGATAAAACATCACAAACAAGGAAAGGGCAGCCAGCTCCCTGCATTTCTGGGGACGTGCTCTCTGTCTGCACTGTGTTGGTATTTTCAGATCGTGGCACATTTGTCCATAATTTACGGGTGTCAGGCAGCCCAACTGGGGCAGCTCCCCTTACCGGGTAAGCAGATGTCCAGAAATCCTGACATATCCACTGAGCACAGGAACATCTGTCCTGTAGTATTGAAGCAGTCAGATGGAAGCTCCGGGAAAGCCACAGAGGATCCTCAGTTGTGGCAGTAACATCAGCTACTGCATGACCCTGGCACAGAGGGTCTGGAGGGCACATCCCTGCGCTCCTGCAGGCTTTTGCAGCCATAACAAGCAGACAGAGTCAGCGCAACATAGGGAACTGAGGAGATTTCTATCTGTGCCAGAGGCTTGCTAAGTTGCTGTGGATGTCACTGCATTGCTGGTGCCTGGATTCACTAGCTTCAGCATGGAGATTGTGTTTTCTTTTTCCTTTTCCACTCAGGTATCAGCACTGATGCTGAGAATTTCTTGATATTCCTTTACACCAAATTTTCTACTGTGCACCTCCTGAGCCACAAGGGAAACCTGCAGCACAGTGTGGAAGTGTGTGGCATTCCTCATTTTTTAAGGGTTGAAAATAAGCAGATTTATTCTTAAAGATCTGAGGCCTTTTATACTGCTGTGAAGGAAAAGATGTGTCCTAAGGCCAAGTTTTAAAAAGTCCCACTCAATGACAGTGAAAAAGGGAGGACATGATGCAAAACCCTCAGGGCTGCTGTCAGAGCTGGTGGCACTCAGTGGCCCTGCACCGGTGCCCTGGCATTGGCAGCCCCTGTACAACAGGATTCTCAGTCTCTATGTGAAGAACTCTCCGTCTCTAAAGGCAGCAGGGCTAGGCCTGTAGAGGCTTTGGTCAATAAGGAGTCCTTACCCCCACCCTGCAGGGCTGCTCTGAGTTTTGTCTGGAAACGAGGTGCTTTCAAACATGGGGACATGAGAGTATAAACATCCCAGAGCCAGTGCTGACATCACATTCACAGAATCTCAGGCAGGGTGGATCTGTAAGGCTTGGTGACAGGTTTGCCTAAGAAAGCAGAAGCAGGGGGATGAAGACACCTCCCTGTAGCTCTCCCAGAAGAGGCATGGCATTGATGGTGATATCCTCACCACCAGGTATCGCCTTCCCTGGGGACCCAGGCACCCAGGAATAACATTTCACTGTAAGGCTGACAAGAGAGAGGGAGCAATCGCTCTCCCGAAATTTCCTAAATAGCATCCAGCAGCCTTGATCATTGCAATGACCATCATTGGAGAAGGCGAGTGATAGGCCATGGCAAAGGCTAGAGGACAGTGTTTCAGCCTTGCCAAGAGCTGTCACTAGGCCACACATATCTCATGTTGTCAAGAGGCCGCAGCTCCAGTGCATTACAAGGTACAGGCTCTGGGTTAGACACACGTCCAGGACAGACTGTGATCCGGTCATCTGATGCTGCTCGCTCTTCCATGATCTCATTGCTGGCATCTGTCAGCACCATCCACCAGGGAAACCCCTCACTGATAAAAGGTCTCCAGTCCTGTCAGGGAGACAGTGCTGCTCTCACTGCCCTGGGCAGACATGGGGAAATCCAGCCTCTCTGGATAGATTGCTTTCCATGTTTGGTCTTCTACAGCAGTAGAAGAGATGGTGTCTCCATAAGGAATCACCAAGTAGGCCTGAGCAGCTTTCCTCATGTTGAGGAGCTCCCCAGCAGCTCATAAATCAGGGAGTACTAAGACAAATGGCATCTCCAGTTGGAGATGAGCAAGCTCCTGTTTCACTGCTTGAATCTTGCAACCCAGCACGATGCTCTGCTCCTGACACATTGGGTCCAAAGTCCAACCCAGCTAAAACTCTCTTTTAACTAGCTTAAAGAAAAGGTTGTATCTATCATAGATATAGATAGAGAAATTTTTATTGTAAATAAAGCATTATATGCAAATTTGCCTATGTGTAGAAATTTTTTGTCCTGCTGGAAAGTAGAAAGTAAGCATGACTTTGCCCCAAATTTTCTCTCTGATTTTAATATTCTGCATTTGTTATTCTCTTAAACTCTTGGAAAGAGAGCAGTCATCCTGTGTTGCATCCCCAGGTTTTTGCAATGGCCTCTTCTGATGCACCCTTGGAGCTCCTTAGAGGAAAACTGTCATATGAGGGAAAATACATCAGCCAGGGCTTTCAGAAAGATAAATGCACTGAAACTAAAGGCCACTCTTGATTATATTGTATTAATAAACAGTCCCTTCCATTCCTACTCCCAGGGAACAGCTCTCTCCTAAATGGGAATGCAGTTCTCTGTGTCACAAGCAGAACACCCGAAATTAGCCGAGGGGTTTGAAGTCTTTGCCAGCAGTCCTCAAACCTCCTTGGCAGGGTGCCTGGACCCTTTCTGTCCCTGCTCAGGATACACAGCTGGTGGTGTCTGTTAACCCTTGAGGTCATCACTCAATCCCCTGGACAACACAGAAGATGATGGGAAGCTTTGCAGATGTTCTCGGTCAAAGCTGCTCCTGCCTGACGAGCCTCGGGGAGAAACGCACACAAGCTGGAGGCCATGCAGATGAGCCAACAGCTACTGTTGTGTTGGAGAAGAGCCCACAGAAATGCCAGGTCCCATGAGGCCGCTCCACTGCTCCACGTTCCTGCTGAAATCAGAGAAACCCCAGAGGAAAAGCGGGGCTGCTGCGTTATGCATTTTACAGATTCAGCACATGCAATTAGTCCGGAAAATTTGTCATCCCCAAAGAGTTTAGCACTCAGGAGGAACTTAAAAGTGCGGCTCCACTTGCCTTTTTTTCTTAAGCATGGTGACTCCTCACAAACAGCCTAACCTGAGGCATTGAATATGCCCCCAATGTTGACTGGAGATTGCAGGAGAAGCTGGAATACCTTGCAGGGATCTGGTCGGGATGCCACTCTCCAGTGGCCTCAGCTCAATCACCAGGCCTGTCCACCCCAAGGGACTCCCCAGTGGGGCTCTCTCCATGACTCTGGGGCTTGGCAGGATGCAAAGCCTGACTGCCAAGCCTCCTTCCCTGCCTTTTCCCCTTGTTCCCTGTTCGATAATGCTAAATATTATCTCATCCCAGGAACTGATTTCATCTCATGCTCAACTTCACATAGCAGACCCAGGAGAGGCTCTGCATGTCTCAGAGCTCATCAGAAACTCATGATCCTTTCGGATCACTAATAACAAAATGAGCATCTCTCATTTTTTCCCTGACCAGATATTTCCTCATGCACAGAGGTGAAATCCTCCCTCCAAATAAGTCTTTCAGAAATCAATTAACAAGTACCACTAGCTCCAAACTCCTCTTTGCCACCAGATTCCCCAGCCTCTGATTCCAACTCCATTTGGAGTCCGGTCAGATCAGGCTGGTTGAGGTGTTGGCCCAATGCTGCTGGGTGGGCAGGTGGGCTCACATGCACATTTCTTAGTTCCACTCCTGGCTCTCTGTTCTCCATACTCGTTGCAGTGATAGGCTGATGCGGCGTGGGTGGGCTGGGAGACAGCAGCACAGACGGGAGACCCAGACAGCTCATTTGGGAGCGCAGCAGTAGGGTGAGAAGCAAGGAGATTCCTGGAGAGCATCAGAGCTGCAGGGGAACTGCAACCACAACTGGGAAACGCAAGTGAAGTTACATAAATCACTCCACATGCCACATTTATTCTTTCACTGCTCATAGAAATGGCAGAGCCCAGCTATAGCTTGGAGTTTATTGGATTGCTGCTGGGCTAACGAGATTCATGGGAAAATTAAAAATTGATCAGATGAGCTAAAAACAATGTGTTCTGCTGGAAAAAGTTGGCTTCAAGTAATTTTGCAATTTGGAAAAGTGCTTTTTTGAACTACATTTGACATCGCTGAACATGAATTGTTTTGCAACTGGAGCTGGTTGACGGGCAATCGCTGCATGCTTGAAATGGAAGTGAAACATTTCAGTTGCACTCACTGGAATCTTTCTTTCAGCTTTACAGCTTGAAAAATGCTTCTGTGATTCTGGCTTTTCATTGCAACTCATGACAGATTTATTATTCCTTTCTTTGATACTTTAACAAATTTCACAAGGAAAGAAAATCACGCTCTGCCCTGCTCTGGCTGCACACACTTTGAGGCCAGACATTGTTTTGCAGGGAAGGCTGTAGTGTGTATATTTAAAACAAGGTCTACCCCAAGCCCAGTTGTGCAACTGGCTGTTTAACCCAAACAGCAGTATTAACAGTCAACAAGTCAAAGCGACTGTAGCTGTCCCAGTGCCCAGCAATGACATCTTGCAGTCTGAAAGCAAGTGTCCTCACCAGGCATTGCCTACCTGCACCAGGTTCTGGGTCTGCTTCTGATTTTGCAAAGTAGAGCCAGCACGATCTTCATTCATCTCTCTGTGCAGAGGCGCACAGCACCATTTGGGGTCCCCTGGGGGCACTGGACTATCTGTACAGGGCTGGTGGTTGTGACAGGGGGCCTGGGGCAGATCCCTGTCTGTACAGAGCAGCTGGACACCAGGTAGGCTTGTGAAATGGCATCACCCACCTCTGTCTAGGCAACAACACTACACTGTCCTTGTGTGCTTAAAGAGAAGACTCTTGTCTACCTCAGTATTACTGGGTGAGTGAGATTATGGCTGTGTTGATACCCCTTCCTATGGAGCTTTTCCCCAATGCCAAGGCAGTCAGGTCTAGTGAGTGGACCTCGTCATTCTTCTGACCTTAAGCACCAAGATTAAACCAGACACTTAAGGCGCGACCTCTAAATTCAGATCAAAGTTCTTGCAAGGCCTCAGTACTTATCACCCCAGCCCTAAAGCTCTGGCAGGAGGTTTTGGTGACTGATAGCTTGCTCTCCCCTACACAGTGAGCCAAGGTTGGCTCAGGAGGAGAGGCAGAGGTTTGCAAAGTTCTTTGGGGTTAGAAGCACCAGCAGCCCCGGCCTGTCCCCCACAAATCGCCGTCTGCCCCCATGGGGTGAGGAGGTTGAGGTCCCCACAGGAAGCTGTAGGACCTGTACCCAGCATGAGTTTTACAAGGGTTTACAACCAGGATTTACAACGGGGATTGCCTCTGGTGGGAAAACTGAGCATTATTAGCAATGCAGTCAAAAATCCTGGGACTCGCTGAGCTTCAGGGCTGGGCCCAAAATCCCAGGGTCCTTCGAACAAGTTCTTTCCTATGGGATCAGGCACCTTTTTTAAATGAAAGCACTGGATCTCCTTTGTCTCTTACATGGGTGACTTGCTTGCAGTCATTTTTGGTTTGATCTGCTGGGACAGAGAGGCAAGTCAGGACTGCCCTGTTTAGTCTTACTCATCTGGCATCTTGCTATCTCTCCTGGCCGGACCAGCTGTTCCTCACAATCAGTCCTACTGAGATAGCAAAACCAGCTAAACGTGCTGTTCCCAGTGTGTCCCTCCAGCCTACAAACAACCTTACGCCTTCCACAAGTCACCAAGGGAGGCCCTGTGCAGGACACAGACTCCACTTTGGGGCCTCTGACATGAGCAGGGGTTCATGAAAAGCAGAAGAGACGTTGGCAAAACCTGTCCTGAGCACTGGGGACCCAAAGACATTTCAGTGCAGACTCTACCATGAGGAAACCAAACCTCACCATGGTATGGATTTGTTGTCTGGGTGCTGTCTTGCCTTTTCTCCTTCTCTAGTCTTCCATCTCCCAGAAGGTGGAGGACATCTGGCCCAGGTGGCCTTCTGTGATGGCACACCAGTCATGTAAGCTCCCACCTACAGAGAGGAAAGGACATCTGTGGGGAAAAACCAAGGAAAACAGATTTCCATCTTCTCCCTACAAGTCCATAACCTTTTTATTGCAGGAGGAGAGTATCCAGGCAGGACTGTTACAGCCCATGACAGCCCTCAGAGACCTACTGTAGCACGGAGAGGTCCAGGTGAAGGTGCACAAATGGGCTGGGTGTTCCCCGGGCCAGACATATTGCCAGCCTGGGCTGCCTTGCTCCAGGAGTATTGCACAGGTTTTACAACAAGCAAAGACAAAGCAAGAACCTTGTAGAACAGATATTGCTCTACTTTGTACGCTGTCCACAGCACTAGAAGCAGCCAAAGGCACGAGTAAGCTCAGAGACAAAGGCACAGACTGTGTCCTGTCCTGAAAAAACCTCCTGGAGAAGTCAGGCAGCGGTAATGCCACTGGGAACCAGGCAGAAACGCACTGCAAACCACCATGGTTGCAACAGAGATGAACCTCTGAGTTTCAGCTGGGTCTTGTCTAGAAAACTCTTGCAGAAGGGTTGTAGTGACTCAGCTTCCCCATGGTGTTGTGACCACAAGCAGAACCAACCAAAAACCACATCATGTATGTACGTAGCTGCATCTGCTTTGATGATTTTGCTGACACAACTGCAGCGATGAGGAGAGGGTCTTCTTGCTCACAGCCTTAACCTAGGCACACCAGCCAAGCCTTATGCTCTAAATTAAGTCCAAATGGCTGAAAAAACAAAAGTTTGTGGCTGAAGTTGAAGGAACCAGACTTGTTTAGTCTGAAAAAGGAGGGTAAAATGCTGTAAGATAATCTTCCAACATGTAGAAGGTTGCTGTAAAGCAGGAGGTGTTCAGTCAGTCATTGTCCCTCAACTCCTGGCAAGAGGACAAGAAGCAACTGGAGTAATACACAGCAGAAGTGACCCAGGTTAAACATGAGCAGTAACTAAAAGGAAATTTAAACACAGGGTAATAAAGTTGGAGATTAATTTACTGAAGAAAGCTGCAGACTCCCATTTCCGAAGATTTTAATGACAGGCAAAATTAACTTTGACTGGGAATATTTTGGGAATACTTATTTCTTACTTGGTGAAGGAAATCTGGATAACTTCTGGCTTCATCTCAACCAAAGATTCTGTTTTAAAGGCTGGACGTGCACAAACAGATGGGCAAAACTGAAAGATAAAGCTACGCAGAGAAATCAAAGCCACTCTGTGAAATATGGCATCCTAACATTTCATGCTCTGCTTACTTCCCATCTCCTGTATTACAATTTTGTGTACTGGTCATTCCCTCACCCTGTCTTTCAGTTCTCTCCCTTTTCCCAAGCTCTGACCATGTTTTCCCTGGGAAGAGGGCTGCTACTTGATATTTAATAGCACGTACATCACTACAGCACCTTCTCCCACCTAACAAACCTGAAGTCAGGAGCTGGTCCTGCTGTGATGTGAATCTGTGCTTTCCAAGAGCCGGGGCATCAGCCACTGAGCTGTGCTTTCCAGATTACATGGTTCACTGAAACTTCAGGGCCAGACTAATTTATTGACGCTTCTCAAAACCTGTAGGTACGTTGGTGACCTTGTGTTGGTAAGCAAGGGCCAGCTGATCTTCCAAGGTGCTCCTGCTTGAAACAGTGGATGAAATTCCTCCTTACCCCAGCAGAATAGATGTAAGCACTGAGCCTCTGTGAAAACTGCATCCAGTGACCTCCTGGTAGCCAAGTGCTGAAACAGCTGAAAAGGTCAATAGCATATCAGCTAGAACAGCTGGATCTAAGAGAAAAATGAGTCAAGACGGTCAGCATTGCAAGACTAACAGATGTAGCCCGAATTGGTTGGAGCAGTGTGTTGATGTACTGAAGCAGCTGAAAAGATACTCACATGACCACAGCATATCACCCTCTTCCCATCCACTGAAACTGAGATGACTGGCAGATGTTACACACAGATTTTCTGGTGACCAGGTTTCTGCACGTGGCAGATACAAGGCAGATCTTGCAGCAAAATGTGGTCTTGGGAAGGGTCATTTGCAATGAGGAGTGTGGAGATGAAACAGATATGGATATGGCAATGGATATAATCATAGAATCATAAAATGATTTGAGTTGAAAGGGACCTCAAAGACCATCTAGTTACACCCACCCCTGCCATGGCAGGGACATCTTCCAGTAGATCAGGTTACTCAGTGCTCCATCCAGCCTGGCCTTAAACACTTTCAGATATGGAGCATCCACAACCTCCCTGGGCAACCTGTTATGGTGCCTCACCACCCTCAAGGTAAAGAACATCTTCCTTATACCTAGTCTAAACATATGCTCTTCCAGCTTCTACCCATTACCCCTTGTCCTATCACTACTTGTAAAAAGTCCCTCCCCAGCCTTCTTGTAGGCCCCCTTCAGGTACTGGAAGGCTGCTATGAGGTCTCTCTGGAGCCTTCTCTTTTCCAGGCTGAACAAGCCTAACTCTCTCAGCCTGTCCTCACAGAAGAGGTGTTCCAGCCCTTCGACCTTCCTGAGCTGGACACAGTATTCCAGGTGGGATCTCACAAAGGCAGAGTAGAGGGGCACGCTGGAGGGAAGGGATGCCATCCAGAGGGACCTTGACAGGCTTGAGAGGCGGGCCCAGGCCAACCTCATAAAGTTCAATAAGGCCAAGTGTAAGGTTCTGCACCTGGGTCGAGGCAATCCCAAGCACAGATACATGCAGGCAGTAAGTGGATTGAGAGCAGTCCTGGGAGTGGGACTTGGGGTGTGTTGGTGGATCATAAAGATCAGAACCAGCCAATAGTGTGCACTTGCAGTCCAGAAAGCCAACCAGATCCTGGGATGCATCGAGAGAGGTGATTCCGCCCCTCTACTCCCTTTTTGAAAATGAGGGTGATGTTTCTCCCCTTTCTCAGTCAGTGGGGTACTTCACCAGACAGCCATGACCTCTCAAACCATGTTGCAAAGAAGCAGCCTAGTAACTTCATCTGCCTGTCCCTCAGGACCCGTGGATGGATCTCATCAGGTCCCATGGACATGTATACCCTCAGGTCTTTAAATGGTCTCAGACCTGATCTTCAGCTACAATGGGCAGTTTCAGCTTGTGTAGGACTCTGCAGCCTTCAGTCCCGTGCCTAGCAACATCGCTGATGCCACCCTGGACCAGGCATGCCGAAACTTGAGATTTGCCATTTAACCTTCTCTGCTGTTGTTGAGGAAATGGTGATGTATGCAGGTGAAAAAAAACCACACAGCCAAACAACAAAGAAACAAAAAAAACCCCAGCTGCTTGGCTCAGAGCATCTTTTATTGTCCAAATTACAGGAGGCACATAGTGGCAAGGTGGAAAAAGCAGCCTGAGGGGAACAGGACTGTGAAGCCAGTAAGTCTTCCTGCGGGTGCCGCGATGCTGCATTGGCAGCATCTTATTCATGGAACTGCAAAAGGGATTAACTTAGCAAATTTAAAAAGAAAAAGAAGGCTAAAATAGGAGTCTAAAATAAGAACCAGAATCCCTCTGGTAAATTGCTGGATTCGCTCCCCACTGTGGAGAGCCAGTCATGTCAGGGGGAGTGAGTTATTTTCTGTAGATGTGCTGGAAATGGCATGGGGAAGTCAGGAAGCAGCAGCAGGTGAGCATCAGCAAGGAGCCTGTGGTCTCTCAAAAGCTTTTCTGCTAGGTTGGGCACCCCAGCATACATGGGGGGATACAGCAGGGACAGGGCAGATACAGGATGGGATCAGAGTCACAGAATTGCCCAGATTGTAAAAGACCTTTAAGTAATCATCGAGTCCAATCATTAACCTAACACTGACAAGTCCTCAACTAAACTATATCCTTAAGCACTATATGCACACAACTCTTAAACACCTCCAGGGTCAGGGACTCCACCACTGCCCTGGGCAACCTGTTCCAATACCCGATAACCCTTTCAGTAAAGAAATTCTTCCTAATATCCAATCTAAACTTCCCTTGGCACAACTTGAGGCCATTTCCTCTCATCCTATCACTTGTTGCTTGCTTGAACAGACCGCTCTGCCCCTCTCTACAACCTCCTTTCAGGCAGCTGTAGAGAGCAATAAAGTCTCCCCTCAGCATTCTCCAGGCTAAACAAGCCCAATTTGCTCATCTGCTCCTCATAAGACGTGCTCTAGACCCTTCACCGTCTTCGTTGCCCCTGTCTGGACACGTTCTAGTGCCTCAATGACCTCCTTTGTAGTGAGGGCCCCAAAACTGAGCACAGTACTCAAAATGCAGCCTCACCAGTGCTGAGTACAGGGACAAAATCATCCCTGATGGTGAGGAGGGTGGTGGGCTCAGTGCTCCTGGTTCCAAATCTCAGCAAAACCACCCTGTTTCAGGGCAAGGCACTGAGCTCCGAGCTCATGGAGGCACAGCTGAGTGCAGGGGGGTGCTGCCCCAAAAGCATGGGGCTCTTGCACCCCCATGACTAACAGCGCTGTCCTGGCTGACAGCCCAGCTGCTCCAGCCCCTCAGCACCCAAGCAGTGAGGAGCAGCCGGTCATCTGGCAAAGCAATTACTGCCAGGCCCAACACACCGCTGCTAGTGTAGAAATTGAATTTCGAAGCTGTCAGCAGCAATTCCCTGGGGAGCACCGGCGGGTGGATGGGGGACAGCAGGGAGGAGGTTTTTCTTACCAGCCTTCAATCCTTGCTCGTACATGCTGAAATTAGACACTAAGCCTTGAACTCAAATCCTCTGATCTTCCCTTTTGCATTCAGCACTGCTCTTCATTTTTCCCTTATAAAACCTGTCTGTGGAAGCCACACAAGATAACTCCTTGGCATGTGGGCTCTGAAAAATTTGTCCTCAGTTTTGCAATGACTCTGCCTCTTGCAAAGGGCATGACAGGAAGGTGATGGGCTCTGGGGCAGCCAGAAGCCATGCAGTGCAGGAACCTGAGGCTAAGAAACTATGCTATGGAGAAACAGCTTTCCCCTTTGGTAGAGAGGGGTCATAAAAGAAAAAAACACCATCAAAGCTAATTCCCTGGTCATTGTTAAGCCTGGGAAATCATGACTGAAATCTAGGGGTTTATTTTGCTGCTTTTTTTTTTCCGTCTGGGAGAAGGAGACTGGCACGTAGAGCATTACTTTGTAAATAAGTAACCATTTCTTATGGAGGTATTTACAATAGAGGCACAAGAAGAAATGCTGGTTGTTAGAAGGGTCTTGGTAAGATCACATGAAGCTGATGAGTTCAATCCTCGTGTCTGTCTGGATGAGAACACCAGGAGGGAGGATGTCACAGGAGAGCCTCTGTGTGTCTCAAAGAGGGAGAGAGGGAGAGAGGGAAGGAGTGGGGTGCAGATTTTCTATACCACACTGTTTCCTGCAGGCAGTAGGTTATGTGTGGTGCTTGTCTCAGTGCCATACTGTAATAATCCTTAACCCAGATCTTTCCTGGCCCTTCAGTGTGTTTCCCACTGAGCATTCCTGAGTGCTCATTGTAAGAAAGCGAGTGGTTCAGTTTGGGGAATTAAATCCCCGAGTGTCTCACCTGCACTTGAGCTCTGTGTTGCACACCCGGTGGGGGCTGTAAGCAGCCAAGCTGAGTCCATGCCAGGTCCCAGACCCACGTTAGGACTGTGCAGGTTTGTCTGTATTTCCAAGGACCTGTGGCCATGAGCACTCTCCCATGCAATCTGCAGACTCTGAGCCCCAAAAGTCAGACTAAGCCCTGGAAAAGCAGCTCAGCGCTGCCACGGGACGGCTCCACTGCTTGAGCAATGTTCTGGCAGACCTCCTCCCCAAGACATGAAGCAGAGCCTGCAGCCTGAGCCAACCTTACACTTGAGGCAGTGGCTGCTGAAGCAGGATGGAAGAGAGGATCTCTTTCAGATCTCTTTGCTTTTCTACAGGACCCTTCACTTCATACTTGAGCTCTTGTTCATCTACTTGCAGTGGTGGAGAGAAGAGAAGCTGCAGACAGGGTCCCTGTGGGGGCAGTGGCAGTGCTGTGTAGTACTCGGGAGGGCCACTGGAGGTCTGCGCGCATTTATCTGCTTTCCCCTGCTCACTGTGCAGCGCGGCAAAGCGCGGGGTAAACCCTCCACCTTTGGCTCCGTGCTGAGATGAAAATTCAACAGCAAAACAAGAATATCAGGAGGTTAGCTCGTCTGGCTCCACTCCACCCAGGAGGCACCTCCTGCAGCTGAAACTGCGCTGGCAGGAGATCCCTGTTCTCTGTCTCCCAAGAAGCTGCTTGTGGCTCTCCCAAGTTTGGAGTGAAGCCATCCTCACAGCACGAAGCTGTCTACTTTCAGGACATGCGAACTCCCTTCCTTCTCCTGGCTGTCTGGGATCACAGACAGGGCAATGCTGGGGTTCTTAAAATAAGGCTCATTTTTTCCAGAGTCACAGGTTCCTGCTTTTGAAGACACTTGCAGCCGTCCAGCTCCTGCAGCTCCAGTCCTGCACCTCTTGCCTGTATCCCCATCACTACTTCCATGGCCCCGGCTGCAGGGGTTGCCCTGACTTCGATTTTAATCAAGTTCAAACACAGTTGTGAGCTGCAGAATAATAGTGTGAGTGTGTGTTTGCACAGTGGTTTTCATTCTGCCAGCTTGACAAACAGATGGGCCTGGCACAGCAGCTGTCTGACATGGAGGTGACGGTTCAGCACTGGCACCAGGGGTGTGGGATCACAGCGGTGGCTCAAGGGTGGTTGGCATTTCATCCCAGTACAATCCAGCCATGACTGCAGGATGGATTCTTCCCTGCCCTGGCCTCTGTAGGGTAGCAGGCTGTGCTCATTGCTCCAGGCTGCAATGCCATAGGATATCGCTATGTGTTTTGTGAATTTGCCTGGTGCAAAGAATTTAGCAGCTTCACCATCATGAAAATGACACTGGATCTTTTAAACTTCACAGCTTGTTAGGACTTCAGTTTTAAAGGAAATACGGCATTACAGCATCCCTCACTACCATGTGATAGCCCAGGTTGGAGGAGAAAGTCAAACCTTTCCTTTCGGCTTCAGAACCAAAGGAAAACTAAAAGTCCGTTCATTTTTCAGAGCCTGGCTATGCTGAGATGGCTACCTTTGGGTCTTGGCAGCTGCCAGAGTTGTTGCTTCTGGGTGCTGCCACCACCCTTTCATATTAGACCTGCACTCAGATCCCAAGCCTTTTCACTCTGATGTTTCAGGGCTGAAGGTCTCACTTGGGACATACCCCTGTGACTCTCCTTATATATGACCTAATCATGTACACCACCCTGCTCTGGCTGGGAGCTCCAGGTGATGGTGGTGGACCTTGAGATGAAGGGAGAGCAGAAAACAAAACTAAAGTAAGAGACAGCTGATGGAGCTTTACTGTCTGCCTTACAAGGGGTCAAGAAAACCTCAATATGGTTTTTATTAACCAAGCTTCTGAAATGTGCTGCCATGTTACATCACTACAAAACATCCCCCAAATAGCTTTTTTGGTTCGGGCTGGACAAAAGATACCCAAAGTCAAGCTGGACTGTGGTGGGCTACATGGTCTGGAGGGAGAAAAAGGCAGAAGCAAAGGCACCACGGGAGCTGAGAGGGGCCAGAGGTACGGGATGCTTTCTTGGTGCATAAGGATGCAAAGCTGGGCTGAGGAGGTAGGAGGCACATGGATGGCTTAGGGAAAATGATGGTTAGAGCCAGGAAAGGAGAAGTATTGCTGTTTTTCACTAAGATTGCAGCTCAAAAGAGCAAGGAGATACTAAATAATGGGCTTTTTCACGTGGCAGTGATAGAAAATGCAGATGGCTTTCCTGAAAATATGAACTCCACAATTTTTGGCTTGTGAATGTGAGAAACGGCTATTCACATCATGATTTTCAGAGAAGACAACGTCATCCAAGCAAGAACTTTATTTTACGAGTCAGCTGAGTTGGGTGTGTCTCACCAGAGGCACACCCCATTCCCTGGGAGGGTTACAGCACTTACACCTTACTCAATATCTCCTGCCTCCGTTCTTCATAGGTGGAGCGCACATTCTTCAAACCACAGGCTTTGTTCTTATCATTCTTGGTAACTGCAACTATCATATCTCTCTCCCCCACAACTGAGGCAGCTGCAATCCTTGTTACAATATATATAAGGCAGAAAGCGAAGGTTAAAGCAGAAAGCAAAAGGTTGTGGTTTTTTTTTGCTGGAGCAGAACTTAAGGCTATTTTTTCACATGAAAATGAAATACATTGCATTTGCCATGTTTCCAGCAAAATCAGTGACACACACAGAGAAAAACCAACGTGGGCTTCAGAGACTCCAGGCTGAAGCTGTTCTAGTTTTGTCTACCCTAAGAAAATGGAGACTTCTTGCTCTCTGGACAGGTCTTCATCTGACACAGACAACCAAGGATGTGTGAGCGCATTCTGCTCCAGCGGGGCTGTCCTCCTGCCCTGGCTGTAAGCTTTCAGAGGTGAAACCTCCCATGAGCAGATGTCAAGCATGCCTTTTGCAGGGAGAACTCTGAGGGCTGCTGCCTGTGGCCAGCTCAGAGCCTGCCCCTGGCTCCCCAAAAACCCCTTTGCAGCCCCCAAGTGATGATGCCCAACACCTCTCCTTGTGCCCACACTGGTACTAGGAGGATGCTGGGCTCAGTGGTGCCTGGATCTCTGTGGAGAAGAGGAATGAGGATCAGGCAGCTGCAAGAAGTCTGATTTTAAGAGCTTGAGGCTCCCCGGACAGCAAAGGGGGGATTAGGTAGGTGCCTCACTCTGACACAGGTTTTGTTCCTCCAGAAGGAGCCCAGGTCTCTCCAACACCCCTCCACCCCATGTGCAAAGGGAAGGGGACCTGGGACTCGCATCCTGCAGCATCAGGGCCTGAAGGCATCACTGGGCAGGAAAACTGGAAATACCTGAAAATTTGCCTCAGCTCCTTGCTGAAAGGCATTATGCAAGGAAAGGAAAATCCCAGCCTGTATCACGTGCTGAAAAAAAACAGTGTAAAATCAGCTCTGACATGAGCCAACCAGTGTAGGGGATGATATATATTGCCTCCCCCGAGGCACCACGCACATTAGAGTTCAGGGCACTCATTGGCCCTTGCAAGCAGTTACAGTTTAGCCTTGCAGGCTAAGCCGAGAATGTGACTTTCCTTCACTCAGCAGCATAACCAACTGCCAATTGTAGCCAAAAAAAACCAAATAACCTTTTCACACCTTTTCCTGCCTTATCACTGCAGAGCTCATCTTGGGCCAGGGCATTTGTTAGTCAGATTTTGAGGTTTTTTCCACCTGTGGTTGGTTTGACATCCAATTTCCCTCTCTTTGTTACAGAATATCCTCATCTCTTCTCTGCTGCATTTTTCTGCCTGCTTTCCTCCTTTTACTTCCCTTGGGTCCTTTTCAAACTCCTTCCCCCCTGCCTGCTGTCAGGCTGCAGCACTTGCCATGTAGGGGAGTAAGGGGTAAATCAGATGCTGCTCATCAGCCTCCTTAGGAGATCATAAGGCTATAGCTGTACTTCGGTGATCATTAGTTAAAACAACTGCTGTTAAAAATGCCAGCAAAATAGCTGTTGGTCGAAAAGTACAGTCATTAACCTTATGTTCTTCTCTTCTTCCTTAGCAAAGATGGATACACATTGACAGAGTTGCTCATGATACAGCAAATTTTTGTTGTAGCGTTAACCTGCTGACCCAAGCAGGTAGCCAAAATTCGGGTGGCTGGAGATTATTTACAGCAGAAGAAGGAGCTGGCTGTGAAGGCAGGTATTTTTTCCACAGTGGTGTTGCTAATTTACAAAGAAGGTGCAAAGTCCTGCACCCGAACCCCCAAGAAATCAGCATTTCCTGGCTCAAGCTACCTGTGTTATTCCCAAGTGCATAATAGCTCTCGTGCTCTCAGCTTTTCTTGGGCCACTCGTAGTCCTGGACACTCCTTCATGCATTGTGTTCCCCACACAACCCCCGTGCAGCCTCTCCCGGGTCTCCTATAGCTAATTGAAATGAAAGTCTGTGGTAAAATCTGGAAAGGAATTAATTTTTTAATTTTTATTTTCTTAAATCTAAGCTTGCAACAATAATATTATCAGGAGGAAAGACATGTCATCTCCCCAAGCCATCACACCCAATGTCAGGATAAACTACTCCTTAACTGAAGATGTTTTAAATCTCTGCAGAACCTCTACTTTTTTGAAAGTATTCCTCACAGTTACACTAAAATGCCCTAGATAAATCTCCAAGTAACTGCTGCATAGCTCATATTTTAATACTGCTGTGGTCTGGAGTGGGGTTTCTTCAAGTTAAATGTACATGCAAGGTTCAAAATCAGAAGAGGATAAAGCCAGCTGTGCATACGCACACTGGGAAACATTTGTATTTTATTCACAACTCGCAAAACTCTTTCAACCCAAAAAAAGTTGTAGGAAGAGATTCATCTTCAGATATCTGCTGGGGACACTTCCACAGCTGAACTTGTCAACCTGCTCTCCCTTTAGGGACAAACCCAACCACTTCAAGCACGTAACTCATCCAATCTATTTTAGAGGTCCGTATCGAGGTTGGGAAGCTCCGTAACTCCAGAGAGGCTGGTTTTCCCCCTTTGCTGTGCCCGGAGCAGCTGACATCCAGCTCGAACACTACGGTCCACCTGGCAGAGATCTGTCAAAGGATACCACCCTGGTTACCAATTCATGGAGCTTTACAAGTCGGAAATAATTTGGCACATCAAGGTTTATGGTGACGTTATTTGTGGCCCCCAGACAGCCGTGGAAGGGGGTAGCTTGCATCGGTGCTGCAACAAGTCACGGCATACAGTAGGACTGGGGAAACTGGGATGTGTGCACCGCTACTGCCAATGGCTCACACAGCGCGGGTGCCGCTGTCAGTGACAGCTCCTGAGCAGATTTGTGAATCCTTTGCCTTCGGAGGTCTGCATTGGAAAAGGGGCCATCGCTGCACTCTCAGCAGGAAATAGGCGCCCCTAAGAGAAGCCACTGCAGGCAGAGCAAATCTTGGATGCTAATTAATCCCCCTTTAGGAAGATATTTATTAGTCAAATGCTTCACATTCATATGCACATCTGCAGTCAACAGAGAGGCTTTCACTTTTTTCCCAGCCCAGCAAAGCAGAAGGGTGGGAGGCTGCTGCAGCCCAAGAGCCGGCAATGCTGGGGGGCTCAGCCCACTCCGAGTGTCTCGGGTCAAGCAGCTGAAACAACCAAGGTCTAGGCTGGGGGAGAACCTGGAGGCAGCTCACAAGAGCTTTAAATCTGGATACCTTCTTTCCTTGCTGAGTGATGAAGACATTGCAAAGGAGAGGGTGGGAGCTATCCCTGCCAGACCGCCTCATCCTGCTGGGATAAGCCGTTCCCGAATTGCTGAATTAATATAACCTGGGGCAGTTTTTGCTGTCAACCAGTTAATTGCTGAGGTTGATTGATACAGCCCCTGATGAGCAAAGGATTGTGGCTGCTCTTGAAGAGGAAAGATAGAGCCTGCAGCACCTCTCTCCTTGTCCAGCAGATACTGAGCAGGATCAAGGAGGTTTGCAGGGGGCTCGCCTTGATGTTTCCCCACTCCTTAAGTATAGGTGCTTGGCAAGAGCAACTGCTTAACCCAAATTGTTTGCTTCATTCGCAGTCACGCAGATCTCATTGCTTCAAGAGTTGCAGTAAAATCTAGTTGGAAAAAGACGTTTCAAGTCATTGAAAGCCTGGGGTTGGATAGAAAGACTGAAATTTCAGACCAAGAGCACGGTGTGAGCTTCCCAGCAGGGGAAGCGGTAATTCTGTCATACATATGCTGGGTGTTTCCTATGACCCGTAAAGCAGAACGATTCCCCCTGACCTGAGATGTGAGCTGCAGTTTTGGGAAGGATGAATAATGACATTTGCAAGGCTTACTGGTTTGATGTGCTAATCCAAAGCAAAGTCAGCCTACAGCAGACCTGCTGAAGGCAAAACATGTTTCTTACTGAAATACTCAAATGTCCTCAGCCTCCACAGACATGCAACCTGCTCTGGTTATCCCACGATTTCCTCCTGGACCTACCAACAGATCAAACATCTATACGAGCTCTTTCTGTTATGCTGAGCAGTGAGGGCTGCTGAGAGCACTGGCACGACATTCAAACTCTAAACTGTCCATCTTAATTAAATTAGTTCTATCCATGAGGTTCAGCGGTCGGTCATGACATGTGGGAGATTTACCCTCAGGTCCTGGAGGAGCGAGAGTAAACCCAAGAGCAAAATCCTTAGTGACTCGGGATGACAACTGCGTTCTTAAAGTCTGAAAGCTCCTGGCAGAGCAGTTGCCTTGCCAGCAAGCGACTGTTAACAATATCCTTTTTATTCCAGGGACCCAAATCTGCCGTCTGCAAACCTGACTGGCTTTTGCAATTGATTTCAGTGAGGCCCTTGATTTTCACTGACATTTGCCTCAGTCAGTCACGGCTGCCTGCTCTTTCCCCGTCCCTCCTCCCCACCATGCTGTGGCACCCCCAGAGCCTCCCCTTCACCCGTTTGCAGAGAAAGCTGAAATCTTGGCTTTGCAATAAGAAAGGCAAGGTTTGGCATTCAGACAGCAAGGCAGGACTCAGGAAATCTGGTCCGGTGCCTGTGTCCTCTTTGAGTTACTGCATGATGGTGCATAAATCACTGCGTTCCTCTGTGCCTCAGTCCCCTTGCTGTGGCCGAGGGTGGCGACACTCACTTCGGGGGAATAAGGGGCATTAATTATCATTCATATGATGCTCAAATGTGGCAGCATAGATAGTAAACAAGTATTTAGTGTCTTTCTAAAGATAATTCATCTGCAAACACTGAGGTCTATAGCCTGGGACTGGAATTGGGAGCTCCCCTGGCTGTTATATAACTGCAGTGGGTTGCTTTTGTTAAGGAATAGGTTGTTTTTATTACTGTAGTTATTTCATAAATAAGGAACACATCTGACTAGGAAGGATCAAACAAAAATAAATGCCTGCTTAACCCAAGCATATGGAAACTAAGCATTAGTTTAATTATATTTTTGAAACAGCATCCTCCTATCTTTGGCCTGAAGCTTTCAGAATTCAAAGGCAAACACTGCCCTGATTTTTTTAACTAATTTTTTCCCCATCCACAAACTCTTTGCCTTTGCGTTGGTGAAATTGGGACTGCCAGGTATCTCCCAAGTGCAGAAGTCCAGATGATCTTTTCTGAGGGATGCGGTATGTCTTACCTCTCCCCTTGGGGGAGATCTCCTTCCTGTAGGACACTCCACTCTTGAGCAGATGTTGCTCTTTTGGCTAGCTCATCCACAAGCAGCAAGGCTGCCACCGTACCTGCTCCATGCCGTCTTTTATAATTGTACATTTTGATCTCTGGTTCAGACAGTTACAGGCTTTGGGAGCTGGGGGTTGCTCTGGCTGCAGTTGCAGAAGATGCTCATGAGAAATGCGAACTCTGCGGCCACTTGATCTGGCTGCTGGCAAGGCTGTGCTGTGCCTGCCCCTCGGAGCAGGCTGGCAGCGCTGCAGCATCTGACCATGAGCAGGTCCCATGGCCACCCGAGGAGAAGCTTCTCACCAGAGACACCCGATGCAGCGAGAGCCTGTAGCGTGCTGGCACCGCTCCTTTGGGTGGGAAGGTTTCCAAGCCCTTACCTAATCCTTTCCCCTCTCTTCAACAATTTTTCAGTAGAAAAGTGAAGCAATGAAACCACAATGAAATTATCCCAGTGAAATCAAGCTTTAGCTCGAAGCAAAGATCAGTCGCTGCGCACCTTCCTGAGCGCGTACCCCCACGCGTTCCCGTGGCAGCAAACCCCGCAGGGCGCAGGACAGACGAACGAGTGCCCCTCCCGCGGAGGGTGCAGGGATGCAGCTGCTCGGGGTTGGTGCATGGGTGTAGCTCTCGAGGGCATGTGCACCTTGCAGGGGTGCAATTCCAAGAGCAGTGGGTGCCTCCCGGCAGGCGGACGCACAGGTGCACCTTGCAGGAGGAAGACACACAGAAGAAACTTTCCAGGAAGGGGGGCCGTGGCCGCACCTCCCAGGGGGATGCACAGGTGAAACTCGTGGGGGAAGCACGGCTGCATCCCGCGGAGGTGGCTGCACGGGTGTCACCTGGGGAGGCACCTCGCAGGAGGGAGGGGGCCGGCGGCAGGAAGGGGGTCCGGGGCAAGCCGGCTCGCCGCCCCGCATCCTCCTGCCTCCGCCCCGTCCCTGCACCGGCCGCGCACGGCGCATGCCTCGGGCAGATGCCGGCCGGTTCCAGCCGGGAGAGGCCGAAGCTTTTCGGGTCTTGCGAAGAGGGGGAGGAGCCCATCCTTCTCCCTCAGCATCCCCCACCACCGCCGCCGCCTCTTCTCTCCGCCCGGCGGAGGGGCGCGGAGGCGGTGGAGCCGTCCGCGCTCCTCGCACCTGCGTGGGCACGGGGAAAAAAGTTACTGGTTAGGGGGTGGAGGAGCTGACAGATGCGGGGAGGGGATTTATTTAGGCTCGGAAGGCGCTGCTCGCAGCCCCCCTCCCCGCAGGACGGCTCGGGCGGGGGCGTCCCCCCGCGCCGGGAATGACTCACCGCGGAGCAGCCCACGCCGCAGCCCGCCGGGACGCGGTGCGGGGCGAGTCACGCCGGTACCCACCTCCCTCCGCCCCGACTCCGCGCCCCCCAAGCTCCCGCAGCGCCCCGCTCCGCGCACTTGCAGCGACTGTTCCAGAAAGCTGCCGGGCGTGCGGTGCTCTCGCTGTAAATAAATAAACACACACGCCCGCACCCAGTTCGCACCGGTGGATGCGAGCAGGGATGTGCGAGCCCCCTCGCCCCTCCCCGGGGGAGGAATCCGGGTCGCCACCGCCCCCCGCGCAGGGACGCGCCGTAGTAATTTGCAAGGGGCGGTGCAGGGATGGGGGGCGTCCCGCCCCCCCCCGATCACATGGCGACCCCGCGCAGCCAATGCGGGGGGAGCTAGGACCCCGGGGACCTGCGGCCCCCCCCGCCCTATAAATGCCTCTCCAAAATGCAGCGGAGGTCCTTTCTCCCATCCCGCCCGGCCGCGCTGCTCCGCGCCCCGCGCAGCCGCCGCCGCTGCCTGGCGGGTCTCCGTCCCTGCTCCGCGCCCCGCTCCTTCCCCCTCCCCTTTTCCTTTTTTTTTTGATTTTATTTTTTTTTTCATTTTTTCCCCCCCCCTCCCCTCCGGTTTTTCTCCTCCACCCCCTCCCCGCGGCCGGTTTGCATGCATTGTCTGTCTCCCAAGATGGTTTGTGAGACCAAGATTGTAGCGGAAGATCATGAATCAATCCCGGGATCCAAAAAAGACACGATCATTGTTTCTTCCTCCCAGATGTGGCCCTCTTTGGCGGGCTCCCCTCCTTCCCCACCGCCTCCCCTCAGCTCCCCAAAGGAGGACCCCAGGCGCGATAATGTCTATATCCGCGAATTCCACCCCTCCGAGCAGGAGGTGGTGCGCCGCATATTTTACGAGGGTATCATGGAGCGGATCCCCAACACGGCGTTCAGGGGGCTGAAGCAGCAGCCCCTCACTCAGCTGCTCTACGGGCTGCTGGCGGGTGAGTATCTGCTCCCTTTTGGGGGGGGGGGGGGGGGGGGAGTCGCGGGTGTTGGTTTTGGTTTTTTAAAAATTATTATTTTTTTTTTTTCCCGTCCTTCCCGCCCCCACCTCGGGTCTTCACAAAATGGTCGGAGAGGCGGGAGGAGCCGGGGACCCGCCGCCCCGGGGCGCGTTGCGGGAAGCGCCGCAGCATCGTGCGGGGCGGCCGCGGAGCCGCAGCGTTGCGGCGGGGGCAGGCGGGATGGGGAGAGATATGGGAGGGAGGGGGGGGGAGCCCGCGGGGAAAGCGGCATGTGCGACCTAAGCCTTGAGCGGCTGGGGGATGCGCGACCCTGCGCGGGTTTTAAGGGAGATGGAGGGGTGAGGGGAGAGGCGCCCTTCGAGTTATTCCAGGCCTGGAGGGGTGGGGGAGCGACCCTTGCACCGCCCCCGCGCAGCCCAACGCGGGGATGGGGGGAGGGAGGGGGGGGCGCCGCGTTCCGGCGTTGCTTGGAGACGGCCGGGCCCGCCAGCGGAGCCCCCTCCACCCTTTAATCCTCCCCGGCCTGGGGAGGGGACTGACCCCTGCAGCTTCACCTCCCACAGCTGCACGTCCACAATAACGCCTGCAAGGTGTCGTCCCCCCCCCGCCCCTGTGAAAATAATACCGTGCCCCCCCTCCCGTGCAAATAATTGCAGGGAAGGGAGTGTTACTTTATTAATCCGTACCCCCCACACCTTGTAAATATACCCCAGGCAAGCCTGGGGCGGTTTCTCATGCCCTTGGTTGGTGCGGGCGGGCAGGTTGCACCCCCACGCCCCAGCCAGGGGCTGCAAGGGAACCCCCCAGCAGGCAGTTGGGGTGCTGGGGGGGGGGGTGGGGTCCTCAGCCGGTGGATCTGGGAGGCTGGGGCTGTGCCGGGGGGAGCTACCATCTCGGGAGCATCCGCAGAAGCCCCCAGGTCTCCAGCAGCCCCCCCAGCGCTGAGGCGGGCAGGGTGCCTGCCCCGGGACTCGCTTCCCGCGGCGGGAGCGGCGCTGCCGCAGTGCCGGGCACATGGCTGCGGAGCGAGCGGCTGCCCGCAGCCCGGCCCTGCTGCCCCGGCCGCCTCTCAGCCTCGCCGGGGAAAGCGAAGCAGGGCCTGGGCCGTGCCTGGCCCCTGGTGTCCCCACCGACCTTCCTCTGGGGGGGGTTCGGTGGGACCTGCCGTGGCACGGCGGCTTCTTCCCCACCGGCTCTCTCGAGGTGCCCCATAAACTTCTCTGGGGTTATCTCGGCGTGATGCACCGTCACTTTACACGATAATCTCAAGAGGGTGAACTGCGTGTGTACTGCAAATGTATATTTTGTCTGTGCTTGCTTGTTTGTTTTTTATTTTTAAATGAGTTTGTATTCCGAAATCAACACTAAATTCTCTTTTCTGACAGGTATCGTTTATTTCTCTTCCTTATCTCCATAGTAATATGCTTTGTTGTGACCAAGTCCTTCCTGCTGACCTGCTGTTTGCCCATCTTTCTGATGGGCATGAGGTACTACTTCAGTAGAAAAGTTATCCTCCACTATCTCGATTGTGCGCTGCATACGGACATGTCCGATATTGAGCAATATTACATGAAACCACCAGGTGAGTATCAATTCCGTGGAGGGAGCCTTCCCCCAGCCCCGCTCGGGGAACATGGCTGCTCCCTGCTGCTGGCGCCTTTTCCTCCTGTCAGCAGCACTGAGCAAGCTCAAAAGTCTCCAGAATGCAGCTCTTTAGCCACACCAGGCATAAAGCTCTTTCTGGTTTTGGTTTGGGGATTTGGAGGGTTGTTGTTTTTTTTCTTTCCCCCCACCCAAGGTGTCTAGTCATCCAAGGCAGCCTATATCTACCCCCTGAGCACTGCATTCCCAGGTCCCACGGCCGGTCTGGGGGCTGGGGCGTGGATGTTTCGGGACGCTGAGGCTGTATGATGCAGGTTTTTGCTGCGGGCTTGGTCCACCCCAGCCCTTGCTTCCTGAGCTTGGCATTTCTTTGCTCCTTGCACTTGTTATTGGCTCTGAGAGCAGGAGGAGGGGGTGATGAAAGGAATTTTTTAGCCCAAGTGCGTAGAGGAACCCAGTTTAGTTATTGGGCCCGTTTTCTCATGTTATTCAAGAAGAACATTCCTTAATCCAGGTATTTTTGGAAGAGGCACAGATCAGGTATGTAAAGGGATGCTGCCTGGGTTTGACATAATATGTGTTCATCCGTTTGGTACATACAAGCATGAAATTAAAAATACTGTATCTAATGATAATATTTGCTTGTTAAGCTGTAAACGGTTTCTTATGTGATTATTATTTTTTTTTGGAAAAAAAAATCCCTTTAGAAGTTGTCAAGTGCTGTTTCCCTTTTTGTGGGCATGCAGACCAGAACAAGGGGGTGTCTGGGCAGTCACTTGGGGTTTGATGTTTCCTTTTGGTGGTTGCACAGTAGCTAGTGGTGAGCTGGGAGTGCAGGGCAATGACAGTATCCCACCTTAGTTCCATCTTTTCGGCGTACGGTTCTGTTCTTTTTCGGTGAGATCATGTTTTTGCTTTATCATTGCTGTTCCCCAGGTGCGACAAACCTCTTCCTGGGCACTTTTAGAGGGCTCAGAGGAAGTACAGTAGCCACAAATTTTCCTTCACTTCTAGTGTGCAATACTACGTTTTGCTAAATGATATTGCTCCTCTAATGAAAATCCCCAAATACTAAATGTGCTTCCTTTAGGTTTTGTTTCCCATCATATAGCGCATATCTTGTACAGATCTTGTCCCATCTTACACATAGGTGTTGTTTCATTTACAATGCTTCTTTTTGGTGAAAAATTAAGTGATGTGCAACTTGTATTTAAATAGCTCAGTCTTCATTAAAGGTGATGTCACAAAAAATTAAAGGGCTTATAACAAAACATTTCTGGACCTGTGTAGTGAGGTTCAGTGATGTATTATGCTGGAGAAAGTCACAGGGGGCTACACTAGAGTAAGATCATGTAATACGAAGTTTATAGGTGTTTGAGCTGCATTGCTTATTTATGCCTGGGATTTGCATGGTCATGATTCAGGGCACGGATCAAAATGCCTATGTTTATGACACAAGCATATATAGAAAATAAAGGAAAGGGGCTCAAAGGAAGAGTAAGAAATGCCCTTGATTTGTTTAGGGCCAGTAGTGTAATCCAGTTCAGCTGTGTTGCCAACATGTCTTTGAAATGTTAGCATTGCTTTTATTTGGTACCTAAAAGGGCTGATTTCAATTTTAGAGCAAGTGTGTGGGCTTTAATTTTTGACAGAATTTAATCATGTGTAATTAGGCTTCTGCCATGCATAAAAAGCAGATTTATGGGATTGTTGGTACTTGTTGAAGGTTCTTGATGATAGTGGTATTAAGCAAGTTGGCTGGAGTTGTAATTAGGTACAGACCAAAGAGTCTTTGGCACCTGGGGAGGAGAAGGATGTCACGGGTCGGGACTGGTGCCACTGGTGATGCCTGTCCGTGTGCCGTGAACCCATGTGGTGCTATTCGGTGTAGCTGTGCGTGAGGTGTGAATCCAGTGTTTTGCTCCCATTTCCCCTAGAAAATTCAGCTTCTAGATTTCTTCCCTGTAAGACAGCAGTGCAAATGCAGTCGCCTTGGAAAAGCCTGGAACTTTGTCTGCTTCAGAGGCTGGCTGCCGGAACGTACAGAGAAGGGCAGTGATGTGCCATGTTGGTGCTGCCCATTCCACCCAAAGGACAGAAGAATGAAAATAAAACAACTTCCAGCCCCAAAGTTGTCTTTTATTTGGGTAGTTTAGAAATTAGCACACAAGCAGTAATGATTGCAGTGGGAATAAGAGAGGTTTGTTGTCCTGTGTGTTGCTCCAGCTGAGATATTTGTGAGAGCTTTGTCAGTGAGGTGTTAGGAAGAAACGATCACAGCAAGGGTAGTTGGGTGTGGGAGCAGGAGCTCAGAGAGGCTGGACATGGTCAGAACTTGATGAGTTTGAAGAACCCAACCTGATTTAACTGCAGGTTGGCCTGACTTTGATTTGGAGTACGACCAGGCGACTGCTTGCTCATTCTGTGGAGAATCCTTGTTTACTTGACTGAATATCTTTTTTTCCAACATGGAAAATAGAGGAAAGGAGCATTTCTGTGGTGGCTTTATGAATTGTTGTTTATTAGGGTGATGAATGTGAGGGTAGAACTAAGATGTGGTCGTAAGGTCTCAGATCATGATGTTGTTCATGGCTTTGCTGAGGTTTTGCACCATGGTACCCAGGCATGAGAACTTGTTGTTTGCTGTGGGCTTGTTGAAGTACTGTTGTACAGAGCATCTATGGTAAATATCCCCTGGTAAGGCAGACATCCACAGGGAAGGAATATTTTAACTATTAAAATGGGTCATTCTCGGTGGTTTTGCCAAGGTGTCCGCAAGAACTGTGGGTTTGTTTTGAAACCAAACCAAAAGGACACGGATTGCGATGGGATACCATAAACCCTCAGCTTAATGATTAATGATGAACAATCCCATGGGTTACGTTGTATTATGGTTTTTCGGAACTGCCCACCTCCGAGTCGGTTATTGTTTTAAATTTCCTCCACTGGGTTTGTATGAATTGAAAAATACGTGCTGACAGTGATTTTGCAGAAGTACACTAGCCAAAATTTAAATCTGTGTTTTCTTTTGCCCTCCTACACTTACACCAAGGACCTGGCAGAACATTTGGGCCAGCGCTTAACTTTGAGCTCATTGAGCAGTGGGTGACTTGAAATTGCTGGTGATTGGAAAGGAATTGTTTGTGTTGAGTCTTTTGCTGGGATCCTAAAACAGAAGGTTTCATGGTTTGAACACTTTTGTGAGCTCTTTGTAAACTTGCATTTTTCATTTTAAAATAGCACTTACTGGAATTTTCCCTCCCTTTCTCTCTCTTTTTTTTTTTTTTGGCCCCCTGTCTTTCGTCGTAGGCTATGAAGAAAGACACGGGGGTGGTAGAAAAGAAAGAGTTGGATAATGGGCTTAATTGTCAACCATAGTAACTTAGGCTCTAGTAAACAAAACCAAACAAAAAAGGAATTAATTTTAAGTAGAGCCCTGCCTTCTGCATTTTTCTATGCAAATAAGAGGAACACAGCTGGAGCTTCTTTTATGATCTGATGATTTTGACGACTAATCAATTTTACAGTCTCTCTTTTAGCTTCTGTCCTGGTTGGTTGTGTTGTATATTTTTTGCAGTGGTTGGTGCATTAGATTCTTGAGAGACTGAGGTCTCTGCTGGAGACCTGATGGAAACCAGGACTCCTAGCCTCTGATGCAAAACTGCTACTCTCCAAAGCGAGCTGAGCTGGGGCTGTGGCTGATGAGCTAACATGTCCTCCTGTGGTGGCTTAAAGCGTTTATCTCCCCCTGCTGTCCTGGAAGGGTCTGCTGAGGGGTCTGCATACACGTGGTGGTGGTGCAAAGACCTGGTGGTGGTGGTAGCTGGCCTTTGCTGGTGGTTTTGGGTACCGGCGATGCTCTGGATGGCTGTGTTGCAATGCCCACTTGCCACAGGGAAAGACAGACAGGTGGCACAGACGGGCAACCTGGAGAGCTGTGTGTCTGCAGGACCTGGTGGAGTCTTGAGGGCATCTGCCTTGCGTCGTGAAGCAGATAAAGCCGAAGTGGTTGCTGCAGGAGGTGTCAGGTCACATTAACCATGCCACGCTGAGAGCTGTGGTTTTTGGCAGTGGCCGCACATCTGCAGCTCTTGCTCTTGATTGCCTCTTGCTGAGAGGGGAAACGTGTGCCTTTGCTCCTCTGCTTCTGTCCAGGGGTGAGCAGAATCTCCCTGTCCCACTGCCCTTTGTGACCTGGAATATGAAAGTTTGGATGAAGAGCAGGCGTTGATATCTCCAAACTTCCTGGGGGGACAGGGACCTAAGAAAGATGGGCTGGGGGGGGATGGCTCATTAGGGTTTGATTCCTGCCGCTCTTGGGTGGTGCATTCCTCAGCTGAGCCCAAGGGAGGGATGTCCTGCTCTTCTTGGCAGAGGTTTTGGGATCTTGTCCTTCTGCCAGAAGGACACCAGTTGAGGTGAGGCCGAGATGGGTTGTTGAGCCTCTGAGATCCTGTTTGTTTCTCATTTCTTCTGTGGTGTTCCTCATCCTCAGTGAGATGTTTGCTGGGGTGACAAGCAAGTATTTTCTTTGTGCTCTTGGGTCAGACCCATTTGCGGTGGGTTTGATGCCAGAGGGAGAAAGCTGGTGCCAGAGGAGTTGAACACAGGTGTTGGCAAGGAGGTGAGCAGCTGGATGCGAGTTGTGTGGTTCTGCTAAGTCTGCTCAGTGGGTGCTGAGCCCTGAGGAGGCTGCAGCTTGAGCAACAGTGAGTTTTAGGGTGCAGGGAAAATAAGGGACCACCTTGAGAGGAGATTCTCAGCCTGGGAGCTGCATTTGCTCTGCCATGCTCAGACCCTTTGCAAACCAGGAGAGGTTTCTCCCCACCACAGAGCCTCAGGGTGAAGGGGCTGCTGTTGGAGCCCAGTTCTTCCACATTCTGGGTAATGCTAAAGCTTCCAGATAAGCAGGAGCACCGCTGCCAAATGATAACATTGTGTGGAAAGAATAGAGCAGCCCTTGCTTTGCAAAGAAAGGGCTTAGCTACCTGACACTGGGAGAAGGCTCTGGGCTGCTGCTTTCCAGTGGAGGAATGTGTTTTCTGAGAGCCCTGCCCTGCTCCTGGTGCCTGAGAGGCAGCTGGAATCCGAAACATCCCCGTCTTCACCACTTCTTGCTGGCTTACACTGTGCCCTGACCTCATGTATCTGCCAAACCCCTGAGCTAGCTGTCGTGTATCGGGATTTTCGCACGCGCTTCTCCTCACACGCCGCATAGGGCGTTGGGGAGTCTGGTGTGGGGCCTCGGAGCTGGAAAACCCAGGGAAGAAGCTGTGTCCTTATCTCTGCCTTGGTGTTTCCCAGCTCTGCTCCCCACCACTGCTGGGAACTGAGGTCAGATCTCGTCCCCAGGCTATGGAGGGTCTGTCCCATGAGCATTCGTCTGACATCTCTGCAATTCAATGAGGGTGCCTCAAGGGATGCAATTTCCATATCAGAGATCCTACAAGATTAGGATTAGAGACCTTTAATGTATTTTATAGTGGGAAGTATTTTGTCTGAAAGTATTTCCGAGGCTGGCCTCTTGCGAGGGGGACAGTCAGGGATGCTGCTGCTTAGCAGAAATTCCCATTGTAGGGAATTGTAGGTTTCTACAACTTAGCAGCATTGGAACTGCCCAGTTTGGCATTTCTCATCCGCAGTGCAAAGTTTGTTGGGAAGCAATAGGAAAAACAACTCATGTTTTCAGGCATTAGGGATGTGCTTTTGTCTGGCGTTAGTAAGAGACTGAAATATTTTGGGTTTATTTGAATCATGTATAATGCCTTTAAAGTTAGGCTGCCTCTCCCAAAACCCACCTCTTGTGACGCAGCGGGTGCTCCACCTCGCGCGGCTGCCTTCTTTTGCTGTGGAGGAACCTTGGCTTTCGCATCTGGAGGCAGCTCCGACCTGTGAGCGCTTCGTGTGGGCACAGTGAGCGCGAGGCACAGCGCTGCCAGGGCCAGCACCGGAGCTCCTGACCTCCAGCCCGGGTTCCCAGAGCTGACCGAAGGCTTTCCCCGGTCCCGGCAGCATGGACGGGCTGGAGGCAGCTCTGCGGGGCCCCAGCCCAGCCCTGCACCCTGGCCAGTAAGCGTTGGGTAGGTCCGGAGGTGACACAGCCGGGTCCCTTGTGGTGCCGAGCTGTGTGGGTCAGCTCTGCCCAACCCACTTGAGGACCCCTGGGGGTCTCTCTGCCCCACAAATCTGTATTATTCAGAGTTTTTTCCCCACTTTTGGGGGATTCAGGCAGCGCAGAGTAGACGAACAGCGCTGTCTGCCGAGGGTTGGCGCCCAGGAAAGCTGAAGTTGTGCGAGGAGCGGAGCAGCTGCGGATTCAGGGCTGCGTCATCCACGTGAATGGGATAAGCACGTTCACGGGCACGCCGCTGCAGCCTGCCCCCCCGTTTGTTTATCGCCGGAGTAGGAGCATATGCACGAACCCAGTCCTCAGCGCGCGCATCCCTAAGACAAAAATAGCTCTCCCTTCAGATCCACGAGCTTTGGCACGGTCCCATGTCAAAATTAGATGAAAATAAATTTTATAGTAAATTTTGCAGAGCAATATAACCTTTTTTCTTCGTTTTTTTTTTTCTCTCTGTGCTTTTAAAGACTCTAAAGATAGTCCCTAATTGACATGACCATCAGTGAATGCAGTCATATTTGAATTGTAGCCATGACCGGGTGGATATGATGCTTCTGAACTGTAAGCTCTGCTTGCAGGTATTAAAAAAACACCACAGTACATGCAAGTGCTGTTCATTAATCTTCAATACAAGAAGTAATAAGTTGTGTAAATTAAACATCAGTAGTTTTTTTAGGCACAATTAACTTCTCAAGACCAGCAAACACAAGACATGCTGGGACTTACGAACATGAACAGGGCAGGAGCAGCAGATGATCTGTGTTTTTGCTGGCTTTTGAGTAAAATTTTTTTTGAAATTTTTCTCTGGTATTGGACGTTTTCTGACATAGTTGTGTGCAACGTCTCATGACTGCCTTAATGAATAGAGCTAAAAAGGACTACAGAATTTTCTCCACAAGTTTAAATGCAAATTCATTACTCTTAGAAAGGGTTTTCAGCGACTCTTCTTTCTCCTCTTGCTTTCTCAGGAATGGCCAAAATTTAAAACAATTACCCCAAAGTCTATTCCAGATTAAGATTTCATAATAGCCTAAATTTAGGCTCCATGTCAGGTATCTAACTAGTGGCAAGGGTTTTAAAACTACAAAGCTTTGAGCCACTCTTGGCACTGCGTTTTGGATGCAGGAATGTGAACTGAAAAAAAAAAATCTTATTCCCAAGCATGTTATCATGTTGTATTTATTTAATATTATGTATATTTTATTTACTATTATATTTAGCCTCTTAGGGTTAACCAAGAGTGTCTGTGGTCAGGTTGGTTCATCCCAGTGTGCACATCGAGGAGGCAGAATACTTCAGGAATTATTGTTAGGCATTGCTCTCTATCTTAAGACCTTTAAATACATTGCAGAAGCAGTTTTTGTGCAAAAACCTAGATGCATGGCCTGATTTTCAAGAAGGCTGTCCATCCAAAATCTCTCCAAATTTCAGAGTGGATTTCTGAAATTCCTTCTGTAAGCTTAAATTGAGGCAGGTTATATTTAATTACCCGGGGCGACTGCGAGCCCCTTGTGTGTTGTTTACCAGTGTATTGCAGCGCACACGCTTTCATTTTGGTAATAGAGTGCTGGGGATCTGTTACAAATAATCACGTTTGATGCTGCTCTGTTCCAGACTAAAGCGAAAAGAGAGACTTAGCAGAGTGTTTTGCTGGTACCTGGTTCTGTGAGGAGCCCAGGGGTGTACGGGCGGGCCTTTGTTGTTGCTTTCTGCATCAGCGAAACAGGGAGCTTCAAAGTGTATTTTTAGATTTTGTATTTTTTTCCCCCTTTTATTTTTTTTTCCTCTCTGTAGGAAGCTGAGGAATCGTGTTTTTTTTTTTCCTGACAGGTGGCTAATGAAAGCAGTCTTAAAGGGATTCCAAAGATAGCAGGTGTCTTACCTAGTTTCTATTTGCAAACCTATAACTTGTAACTGAATAACTAAATAATTTTTATTTGGGGCTTGGTTTTTTTTGGGGGGGGTGTTGTTTTTATTTGTTTTTTGGAGGGTTGTGAGGTGTGGTTTTTTGGGGTTTTTTTTTGCTAAGTGGAAGCCTCATGCCTTTTATTAAGGATGCATCAAAAAATTAGTTGTAATGGTCTGGTTCGAGTCAGATGCAAGCTGTGGTATCTGTTACAGATGGCTTTCAGCCATTCTTTTGCTGGACCCAAGCAATCAATTAACTATTTATGAAAGCATATATGGTGTCATTTCTTGTCTTCTGTAACTGTTTGGCAAGTGTTTCTTTCAAGAATTGAAAATTTTATTTCTTAAAGGAGAATTCTAAAATTTAAACCCAGGACTCCCATGGTGAGTGCCAAGCTGGGATTCTGCTTTGAAATGGGATTCTGCGCGTGAAAGGAGACTTTTCAGAATAGGTAATGGGAAACATGTCTTACAGGTGTATTTTTAAGTGGCTACATGAGATATTGCTGGTTAAAATTGGATTTGCAACAGTGTAAACACAAATAGAAAAATACAATGCGCGTGTCGCACGTTAGTGTCGTGCCGCTTGAAATGATAACTTGCAGGTAATCTTTGTCACTTAAAATTCATGTGCTGCTTCTCAGATTTATCCAAGTGGCAAAACTGAAAAACAGAGGGTTTATGAGAAGATTATTTTTCAATTCAGGAACTGGAAAATAAGGGGAGGATAGTTTTGATTCGCATTGAGCTGATGTACTACTCCCTCTGGGTTTTTTTTTCACCATGAAGTAGCAAAAATAAGTGGTTAGTGGTGAATGCAATACTCTTTTTCAGCCTGAAACAAAATTGCTGGTTCCATTACAGGCTTCCTTAAGAAGCAAAGGTCAGATCCAAGTATATATTTAAAAAAAATACTGATTATAGTAGAGCCATGATACAGTTAATGTTTGTTACCTTCCAGGCAGGTCCCTCTGTTGTTCTTTGTGTGGCACTATGAAATCTGTACTAAGCCAGGGACGAGACTGCCTGGATCCCAGTCTCCATTTAAATGGTATATTTAGGCATTTTATACCAGTGTGTAGTAGTTGAGGAGTTGGTGTTGAGGGGCACCATCTCGGGACATGCCCCATGATCCCAGGGGGACGGAGCTGTGCACAGGTGTCTCGGCCAGCAGCGCTGGGGACGAGCAGTGTGCAGGATTAGGGGGCTGGTTAGCTCACTCGGTTGAGCGTGGTGCTGATAACACCAAGATCATGAGTTCAATCCCCGTTGGGTCCCCCATGTGTTGCCTGATCTAGTTGAGAGGTGTCCCTGCCCGTGACAGGGAGGTTGGATTAGATGATCTCTAAGGTCCCTTCCAGCCCAGACCATTCTGTGATTCTATGATTGGTGCCAGCCTGGCTTCCCTCGGCATTTTCCTTCCCAGCTGAAGGTCTTCAGTGAACCCAGGACAAATGTGGAATTTGTTTGGAATTGACAAAAACTGCAGTTTTAAGTAAGCTACTTTACCCTCGATCACTAGTAATTGCTATACAAGCTGCTCCTGCACTCTCTTGCCAACGTGCTTGAGTCCTGACTTGGAAACCAGCATCAGAGAAGCAAGTTTATTTGCTTTTTACAGTCGCAGCTCTCGGTCTCTTTGCTATTGCTGCTAATTGAAATGGGGGGTGATGGACCAGCTGTCTGGCCGTGAATGGCTCCTCAGTGCACCTCGCAGACAGCACTCGTTTCAACAGCTACCAAATAATAACGTCTACTGTCGGGAACCAATAGTGGTTCCTTGAATTTTTTTAATTTTATTTCTTTTTATCCCTCTCCTCTCTTCCTTCCTCTGCCACAGCAGTTCTGTATCCCAATTTTCCAGTCTTGTGTCAAACTGCAATATTTGCATTTTTTATCTTTGAAATTCTGTTTGGCTCTCTTGTCGGTCTGTGTGTTGAATTCTCTGGTGAGTTTGTTCGGTCTGATTCTTGCTTCATTCACCACTTCTAGCATTTCCCAAGAGTGGTGGTCCTACACCCAGCATCCCTCTGTGTAGCTCTCTGATCTCCCCCTTCCTCCCGTTTTAAATTTATGTCCCTTTGCTTAATTTCATTCTGTAAGTACTGTATTCTCTTTCTTAATTTGTCATTGAGGCATTTTGCATGGCGAGCACAAGTATTTATTTTTCTCTTTTGTAGAATACTCAGAATAACAAAGATGAGGAAATAAATAGAAGTCAGCAGCACGAGGATATTGTGTCTGCTAAGCTGAAAACAGTGCGTCAGTGCACAAGCCCATGTGTTGGCAATGGTGGGGAGAGAACATTTTGCCTAAAGGCAAAGGAGCTGCCAACAACAGGATTTCTTACACCTTCCTTAGAGCATCTGACCCACATCACTCCCGGCTGTATCTGGGCACAGCCTATTGATCTGTTCTGCTATGATTTTTCCTATAAACCACATTCTTCCCATTTTAATAGTCTAAATAAAATCATTATTGCAGTCAGTACAGCAAAAAAAAAAAAAAAAAAGCCTATTTCATTTGCTGAGATCAGGGCTTTTTTGTTCTTTTTTTGGAGGTGCCAAATCTGTTCTTCCTCTCTGGAACTAGCTAACAGCATCAGAAACACTGTGTAACACTTCTAGTGGGAATCCAGGGAAGACCTAAATCTGTAGTCTTTCAATTTAAAATAATGTTAAATAGTAGAACTGCAAAGAGAAGCTTTAGAAAATAGCCCTGTTTGGAGCACCTGCCATTTGTAAGCACTAAGTAATTTTAGATGGTGGTTAGTTAGAGACAGAGCAATAGAAGGATGCAGATACCTGACTGCTGTCAGCTTAACAGCAGTGAGGATCTTGGTAAAGTCCTTGTTATTGGAAATACTTTGCTAGTTGTGGGATTTGTTAAAAAGAGAGAAAGTGGGGGTGGGGGGGAGTTACTGTACCAAAAGGGATGCTAATGAGAGGCTTTTTTAAAAAATCCAAACTGTTTAAAAGGGGTATTTGTAAAACACCTTTTCAAGGTTTTACTACCTTTAAAGTCAATTAGATTCACTTAATGGCTATGAAAATATACGTCTGGTCTGATTTCAGAACCTGCACATGCTCAGAGGGATAACATCAAGCTGTGCCTCTCGGGCAGCGATTTTCATTTGGGAATAAGCTGTTATTGGGTTTTACAGGGCTTTTTTTGAGCCCTCAGTAGTCTGAAAAGCATCAAAGCATCGGCAAGAATTCTTGAGAAGTGGGAACATTTTTCGTGGATAACTCAAACAGCTAAAGAGGATTTCAGTGAAGTTCTAAAAAGAACCAAAAACCCTACAACCCCTCCCCATTCACTGAGACTGAACTCTGGGATGGTTTGCCTTAAAGATTTCAGAGGAGCATTTACTTTAACTTAATCATGGGCTTAAATCCCTTATCTGTTTTGGGGGGTTTCGGATATCCATGGGGACATCCTTCGGTACGGATCCAAGTGTTCCTTTGATAGTTACAGGAGACCTGTGATATAAATGGGAAATGCAGTGATGGAGTAAACCTCGAGTTTGCTCTGTGTGTGTGTGTGTTATCAGCTGCCTGCAAGGTGGATTTATGATGTTTTAGGGAAAACTAATGCATCAGAAGGATGAGTTGTTACATCTGTGAACCTGCTCTTGGTTATACTCATTGTGCCCTGCCTTAGCATCAGGTGTGGGGGTTTAGTGTCATTTAGTGTTGCCTTTGTAGTTGGGAAAGTCCAACGCATCCTCGAAGTGCTGCATTTCTACCCAGGTTCCTGTGGATTTGCATCTGACTTGGCTCTGGTTGCTGTAGGTGCTGTTCATATTCATAAGTTGATCCCCTTTCCACAGATACTTGGTGAATGAGTGTGCCACAGGCTGATGGTACGCGGCGTAGAAGTATCTGCTTTCACTAGCCCTGAGCAGGCTGCCCTTCATTTCCCACGTGTCTCCCTGGTGGAGTGAGACGTGGCCCAGAATAGATCACTCCTTTGATTTATTTTGCAAATCTCTTTCAAATCCCTGACTCTCGTGACTGGTATTGAGGCTGGGGCTCAAAGGAACCCCACTCACGTGGATGTGGGGTGTAAGGAGGTGATAGATGATCATCATGGGAGATCTGGGAATAACCGGATTAGGCTTTTTTGCAAGGACTTTTTGGCCTGATTGGTCTGGCATGGTAGCCTGAACACGTGGCAAAGGGTTGATTTTTTTTTTTTTTCTTTTTTAATTTTAGAGATGCAGAGATTTACACATGTAATTTTCGTTTTCTGTTAATGCATCATCCACAGCACATCCATTGTGCTCAGCCTGACAGATGTTCATGTATTTATGGATGTAGAATTTTCTTTACGTTAAATAAATGTGCTATTTTCAGTCTGGAGTAGTGGAGTTCGGTAGAATTGCATCCAAAGTGTGTTGCCCTGGATGTAGTGGAAGAGGGGTGTAGAAACACGTTGGTTTTAACAACAGTGAGTGTTCAGATGTGTGTTTTCCTTCACTGCAGCAGTGCTCTGGCTTTACATGGGACATTGCCACCAGGTTGCTGAGAGTTGAAAATCGATGTGCGGTGGTGGAGGCTCACACTGCTCGGGAGGTCTTGCTGGGGTCTGCAGCGTGTTGCGTGGGAGCAGACAATACTGAGGCTTTGTAGAGGATTTTCATTATGTGTGTGACAGAAGGAAGTGAAGTCTTGACCTGATGATTCTCCTCCTTGCTATGTAGAATCATGAAACATTTCTGGCTGGAAGAGACCTTCAAGATCGAGTCCAACCTTTTCCTAGCCCTCTCAACACCACTAAACCATGTCCTTCAACGCAACATCTACCCATCTCTTAAACACCTCCAGGGATGGCGACTCAGCGACCTCTCTGCTCAGGGCAGTTCCAATGCCTGATAACCCTCTCAGTAAAGAATTTTTCCTAATATCCAACCGGAACCTCCCGTGGTACAATTTAAGGCCTTTTCCCCTCATTCTATCACTTGCCACTAGGTAGAACAGACCAACCCCCACCTCACTACAACCTCCTTTCAGGTAGTTTTAAAAAGCAATAAGGTTTCCCCTCAATCTCCTCTTCTAGGGCTCAAACAGAGTGGATGGGCAGAAAGCCTTTATGTTAGCGTACACAGGTGGGACACACCGGAGCAACCTTATCCCAGGGCTTAGTTTGGCTGAGTTAGATGTAAATATAATGGCCCTCCAGGGGTTAAATATTCATGCTAAATTGAGAAAAGTAAGAGGACTGCAGACAAGAAAGGTGTTTATAATGGGAGCCTGTGGTGGGATGGCCACAGGCAGATGGTACCTGAAGGGCAGTAGGTTTCCTTCACAGGCTTCTCCTGTTGGAAAAAAATCCCGTGTTTATTTGCAAGGAGAGAACACCCTTTGCATTAGTGCCCCTGGGGGTTCTGGCTGTCACAACAACCCAGTTGCCTCAGAAAGGCTGAGGACCTCTAGACACCATCTCAGGAGGGGCTCAGCATCTCTTGCAGCCAGGCTTTATGAACCTGGTGGGGTGGGAGCACAGCAGTACCCTTGTCTGCTGATTCTGCTGACCACCAGAGTCACCACCCAATGCTTGAGAATTGGAGGTACGAGAAGATTCAGACGCCAGGAGGTGTCAGTGGGTCAGGTTCAGTCCCACAGCACCACAGTGAAATGCCTCAGGATCTGGTCCTGTCTGGTGGGGTGAGCACCTCCTGCCCTGCTCTTCTGGAAGAGGATGGACTGGTTGGTGTTTTGTAGGGTGAGAGTCCTTGCCAGAGGAAGACCTCCAGTGTTTGAAGCATGATGGTATTGAAAACACTTGGGGAATACTTGGAAGGTTTGCGTGCAGAGAGGTTTGCTGGTTATTTATTCATTTACTTATGTGGCTTAGGAGTTGCATTTGCTACAAACTGAAGTGTTAGTCCTGTCACTACTTCCAGTCTCGGATGTCAGAGGTGCTTTTTCCATTTCCAAGGAAAAAGCCTTGTTTCTTGGCATGCTGCAGGTGGAAGTTGTTTGTTGGGTTGTTTGGGTTTTTTTCTATCGCCTTCCATGCCAGGATGAGTGTCTCCACAGAATCACTTTGCTGCCTTGATGGCAGCAGGGCAAAGAGTCTCTGGGTTTGGTTGGTTGACCCAAGCCTGTATCATTTCAGTTTCCCTGTTATTTAGTCATCCACTCGTTACTCAGAGGTTAGAAGAAAGCTTTGCCCTGTTGGTTGGGAGCTCATACTAACAGGTCAGGCAGGACTGGTCCTGGTGAGAAGCGCCCAAAGAAGCACCCTTGGCAAGCGGCTGGGGAGACAGAGGCAGCAAGCTGTGCTTCAGTGCCACCCTCACTCCTTGGCTCTTGAGCTCTTCCCGGTCCATTGCAATGGATTTTGGGGGCCTATCTTGGTGTGGCAGACGGTAGCTACTCACATACTGTGATGTTATGGGATGGGTTGGTCCCATCTGATTTTAACTGGCACCTTTGAGTGGCTGAGCTTGGGGAGGGGTATGTGTGCAGCACCAATTCAAGCTGCTGTGCTAGAAACAGGAAGAAATATTGCTTGCAACAGACTCAAGGAGATCAAGCCATGTACTATCTGACTTCAGCCTGTAATTTGTACCTAGTCTGTGCTGTGAACATTTTCTTCCATGTTGGCTTTAGGGAAAAAATAACTCCTTGTAACTGCTGCTCGATTCCTGTAGATCATTAATGCAGTGGAAAGTTCGAGGTCGGGAAGGTTTGCTTCATTGTGTTACCAACAAGATAGGATTTGTGTGAAACTCAAGTAATCTGCAGAAAAAAAGTCTTTGAGTGCAGCAGAGTTGTGGTTATTGTTAGTGTTAGCAGACAATCATAGTAGCTTCTCTTGGCCGTGCAGCATTTGGTGAAATGCCGTCTCTGTCCGACGACTCCTGGTATGCCCCAGAAAGAAAGCAGAGGAGCTGCACTGGGAACTGAGACTTTTGTGGTTGGTGTTTCTGCACAGTACAAGTCGCTAACTGCTGCTCACCAGTATTGCCATTGGCTGTTGTGGCGGTGAAGTCCTCATTCAGAGGCTTTTGAGGGCAGTGGGAATCCGCTAAGGGGGGAAAAAACTCTGTGTTTGGACCCAGTGAAACATGTCATACAGCGTGTTTGGCTGAATATGTGCGTCCTTTATGTGACTTAAAGTTGAATGTTGTGCTGTTGCCCTTTTCTATTGCTTCTCTGCCTTAGAAATGTAGATTTGGGTGCGTTTACACACCCGGTCAACATGTGCACCAGCATCTGGGGAGCCCCACACCATGTATTGGGATTCTATGTTGTAAAATGCAATTTGTTACCGGCTGGAGGAGACCTGCCAGCTCTGCCACCCTCGAAGCCCCTAAAAGTAATGTTAGCCAGGTAGTTTTGAGAGGTGTTTTGTTATTATTTATTTAGTTATTGCCTGTCACATTTTAAATATGCAAATGTTTTTAGTCGCTCTGTTTTTATTCTAGGTAGGTGATCTGTCTGTGAGGTAGGGGAGGCACCTCAGCCTTGGTTTTGACCCTGTTTTAAAGAGCTTGCATGCAGAGATGGGTTATTCTGTCTTAACGTTATGCCATACCGTAATGTTTACGCCATACCTTAAGTTTGAACCTACATCTTGGGCGCAGTTCCTCTTGCCTGCCTTATTCTTCGCTAAAAGTAGTTGTTTGCAGTGAGCTGTGCAGATTTTGCTGTGGTCATTTGCAGAAGAGGGGCTTCTCCCACAGGGTGACTCACGTTATAGGTTGTTGACCTTGGTTAGAGCACTATAAAACTCCTGGGAAGTCCTTGTGGAGCTCAGAATTGTGTTTATTATTTAACCTTAAGTAAATGTAATGTTAGTTTCCCTTTGCTGTGAAGCATTTGGTGCAATACCTGTGTAGAGACAGGCACTTCTGTTGAACTAAAGGGAGTCCTGGCTAAATTTAGACCGGATGAGTAATGATGGATGGCAAAAATAAGATCGATTCTATCTGTTTTCCCCATATGATTTATGGCTAGGCTGACTGCTAAGCTAAAAGGAAATCATTTGATTATTGCTCAGTGCCTCTTTACAGTAATGCATATGAAGTAAAAGTCAGCCAGCAAATAATGAATTCTAAAACATCCAATAATTGTAGATTTTCCATTTTTTCAGTATTTGGAAGTGGAAAGTGCTCTAATGTAATTTCAGGACCTTTCTGAAAGCAATAAAGCCATATAGTGAAATATTGATGTTGAAGATGGAAACTGAGCCTTAACAATGTCCTTTTAAGGAGCTGGCTTAAAGCATGACCAGCAACACATTTAATCTTGTAAATTAATTTAACTAACAAGGAGCTAATTGTCACATCAGTCTTTTGGAGCGGTTGCTGTGTGGACACAGGCTAGCAGAAGAGCTTGATTTCTTTTTTCCTTTAAACTTCTAACTAAAAACCAGTCTAAAGTTTAAAGCATTGGTCTGCTTAAGGTCTGACTCTGCAGTTGATAGGCTTAGTGTGGATTTTGAGTGCACGGGGAGCGTCTACTATGAAAGTACTTTAAATACTTTTTTCTGGTTTTGTCCATTTGTGCAGACCCATCCGTTCTGCTGAGCCAGCTCCACTGAGCTGGGACTCATCATCCAGTTAGCCCTGAGGACAATGCCGGGCCGAAATCACATATTCTAGTCTTTATCCACTCCTTTAAGCTACTTAATACTTTGCTTATCGATAACAATTGCTCACATGCAAAAACCACAGACAATGCCTGGTTTCTCAGACTGCTTTCTCTTGATGACCCAGCAGGTAGACCCTAATCGCTACATCAGTGGTTTTGTCTCTTCTTTCTCTGTAGCATGTCTTTCTTTTCAATAGCGGAGAGCAGAGCGATGGACCAGGCTAAATATTCCCTGATAACCAGGGTGCTTCTAATCCCGCATAACTGCTTCTGCAGCTTTTTCTTGAACAGTTGCTATACGCTGGCTTTATTACAGCCTTTGCTTGTCAAGGTGCATCACGGCCAGCAAAAGAGAACCAGATACAGGATTTTAGTCCTGCTGTTGCACTTCTGAATATAGCACCCTCTGAAATGTGCTGGAAGGACTGCCTTTACCCTGTCTGCAGCACTGCGTGGGTTTCTAGCTGTCGCATCAAAGCCTGTTCTTGAGATGTGCCAAGTGCTTCCCGGGGCTTTGCTGAGCTCCCCTGGTGCTGTCGCGCCTGGTGCCACTCTGGGCCCTGCGGGACTGAAGGCTGTTTAAAAAATCAAGCTGTGAAGTGCTGACAATGGGGTATGGCCACTAGCTGCTTGCATTGATCCAGATGTCCAGGCTGGGTCCTTCTGAAGCTTTAAAGGAGCATAGTGCATGGATAGGAGCTGTTGTACAGGTGTTTTGGAGGAACAGGGTGAGGTTTAAAGCAAAGGCTTTAGGAAGATGAGAAGTGCCTGCTGAGTTGCAGTCCCAGCAGGAGATGCTGTTGAAGACCAAACCTGGCTGCATTCTGAAGTCTGTGTGCTGCATAACATGTTTTTCTTTTCTCCAGTCAAAATATTAGAGGGAAGGTAAACTATAGCTAGGTGTCAACATCTTAGAGGTTTTCCAGGGGCTTTGATGCCCCAGAATGGAATACCTGTGATAAAGTTGCTGTATGCTTTTGAGATTGGACCAGCTCCATCAGGAATTGTGGAGCAGGTGCACAGAAATGTCAGTTCTCCTGCTGTTGCTCTAAATTGCAATTTGACTACAGCAAAACCTCTTGGTGGAACCATCACCTGCTACTCCAGGTTTATCAGCAGTGGCATGTTGGGTCATGTACCAGTCTGAATCCAGATGTGATTTTTGGGTTTGCACAGATGTTTAGGCCAGTTGTTGCTTGTGGTCAAAAACCCCTTTACCCCACATATCTTATTTCATGTTTGGGTTTATGAGCTGTGGAAGCCACCTCTAAATTCCTCTTTCCTGGGGTGGTTTGAGACTCGTTGATGTGGATCATGGTCACAGTGTTTCTGGTAGCAAATGTGTATGGAACCATGCTGTGGCTGTGTGGCAGGTCGAGTGCTGGATGTCACCGTCATCCCACCGATTCCCTGCTGATTGCAGCTCTGGAGGCTTTGCCTGAGCTTAGAGATGGTTGCAAGTAGCTCCAGTACTTGGTAACAACAAAGGTGAAAGGTAGGAAGGATGGAAAAGGTGGTAGATGGAGAAATAGCTGAGCTGGTTGCTCAGGACCAAATCATCCATCTCTTTTCATGCTGTGTAGGTCATCTCATCGCCTGCTGCCCAGATGCCCCATGAATCAAGGAGTGTCACCCACTCTTGGCATATAGATGTGCTGCCCTGTGCTCTTCCAGCAGGGAATTATTTATAACAGGGCAATGAATTCTGTGGTAGTAGGTTGTGTAGAGTTATTTATGGGAAGGAAGGGGTCCCATGGAATTTCTAATTTCATGCATGAATAATTCTTGTGTGTGCCTGACATTTTTTGTTGCGCGAGGTTTGGACCTTACGTGGTACAGAGGAATGCTCATGGGTGTCAGCAGTGTTGGAGTCAGGGTCTCTCACATCCCACCTGGTTTCCATGGCTGTAAACTACTCTGAAATGCCATTATTTTGTAGGAGCCCTCTAGGAATGCATTTTAACTGGAGTGTAGAGTTATTAGCAGGAGTTGTGGGAGCTGTTACGCAGCCCTGCTTGAAGCCAAGGGGAAGCAGAAAGGTGGAAGGGAGAGAAACTTAAGACACAGGAAAGGTGGAGGTAAGGAGAGATAATAGGATAATAATGTGCCTCAGAAACACGGATGTAAATCCCCCCCCATCCTGGCTAGCTGAGCAGTTGCAGTCAGTAGCAGGCACAGCTGTTGCCTGTCCTTGGTTGGTCCCTGTGCCCGAGCTGGCCATGTCTGTGGCTGGGTGGCAGCTGATGTGTCACGTCTGTGCCCCGAGCTCCTCCCGCCGGCACCGTTCCCATCACCGCAGCCTTGAGCTCCCCAGGAGAGCCTCCTTTCTCCTTTGACGTTGATGTAACTCGTCTGGTCTGCCCCATGTTTCACCAGGGACAGAGGAGAAAGAGGAGGGAGAATTGTTGCCTCAGGTGCCGAGTTCTCTGCTTGCTCTTCAAAACCCAGACGGGTGTAAGGGCAGGGATTTAAATGGCATCAGCAATACCCAGCCATGGCACAGCCAGCCCTGGGCTGGGGACTCTGCTTTCTGCCCTGCACGGCTTAAAGCAGTGTATATAAATAGTGCTGGCAGGAGAAAGGGCTGCTGCTCTGGCCAAAATCATGCCGAAAGATGGAACAGGAGGCTGAACAAGTGACTCCAAGGACAAATATTTAAAGCTTTGTGATGCAACAGCGTGTTGCATTTCCTCCATCCTGATATTTCTGTGCAATGGTGTGGCACCGGGCTGTGCCGCCGTACCTCAGCGGGTTGCAGTTTGGGGGTATTCAGCTCTCCAGGATTAGCAAGCCTGTGGCTTTTGGCAAGCTTTTATGTAGGTATCTTAAGAGCAAGGGACATGGACAATTGCAGGCCCTGTCCTCTGGGAAGCACGGGGATGACTTCTAGGGTTTTGTGTGTGAGGTATTTTTTTCCACTTTTGCCCCTTTGTAGCAGCCTGAGGGAAAGTCTAGGATGGAGAGGGATGTTTGCCCTGTGCAGGGTGCTGCTTCTCCCAATAAAGCCCTGAAGACGCACACTGGGCAGCTTCCCTTCCCTTCCTTCCCCTCCTTCCCCTCCCAGAGCTCACACCTGCCTATCTCATGTCTGCCAGGGATGCATGTTCCTAATTTTTAATTTTGAGGAGCCTGGCTGGAGTTCCTAGAATATCAGCTGCTTTTTCTCATGGCGGCCAGTCCTTGGATGCTTTCCTGGCTCTGCTGTAAGCATGCAGAGGTGCTGGTGTTTGCCTGGTGGGTTCCCAGCAGTGGTGGTGGCAGTGGAAGCTGCTGAGTGGCTCTGCTGGTCCCCTTGTCTGGATGATGCTCTGAGGACATCACCTGGGACAGCTTTGAGCTGGGAGGGGAATTGCTCATGTTCGTGTCACAGTGACATGCTGAAGTAGAACTGAAAATCACAGCCTGTGCTTGAAGGGGCATTGCCTTGAGAAGTTGCGTGTGTGCCTGGAAATTATGTTCCACAAAATAACCCTCAAGGAGTTAATAAGAGCTCAGCTGTGGAAGATAGCAGTGCTACCCTTGAAGAAAGAGGGAAAAGACTGATCTGCCTCTGGGCAAGGTTTCCATACTTGCCCAGTGCTGAGCTTCCAAGGAAAACTCCTGCCCATCCAAAATTAGCACCAGCAGTCAGTGGTGGCTGCAGGAGCTGCTCTCTCCTCTCTCCAGCCCTGTGGAAATCAGGGATGGGTTTTATGTGGCTCAGCACCTCACCCCTTGGTGCGTGGGTGCTGGCACTGGGGAGGACACAAGTCGGCAGAGCTTTGCTTGCACCTGTGAAAATCCTGGAATTTACTAGAAAACAATAGATTTTAAAAGTACTTGGCAGATGGAGCTTTGCTTTTTCAGAGCAACACGCTGCTGTAAAATTCTGGTTTTCAGGCTAGCAGTCGTGGAGCTCTGAGGGACTTAGAAAAGCTGTGGAAACCTGCTATAGTCAATCACGTAGGACTTATGCTGGTGAGGAAGGCTGATGTCTCATCTTCCCCCCTCTCTTCTAGCACTACTCTCTGCTTTTCATTTTTGGCTCCAATCTTTCCACCCATCCACCCACTGGCCTTTTATTCACCAAAGGGTGTAGAAGAATTCGCAGCAAAAATAAATGAATTTATTTTCACCCGCCATCCTTGTTGGCTGCGTGGGGGAGAGCTGTGCAGCTCATGACAGTGGAGGAGAGCGGGAGAGGAGGCTTGTGAGCACAGCTGGGGGATCACACGGCATGTTCTCCTTGGGCAGGGGCGGTAGGTGCCTTGGGTGGAGAACAAGGGGCCAACACGATGCCGCTACTCCAGGGAAGTCGTTGGGAGTGTGGAGCCTGAGGGCAGCCTGTGCTGGAAGAGAGGGGTGGGCATGTCAGAACGCATTCTTTTGGTCCTCAAAAGCTGAGAATCATCCTTAAATTTAGAGCAGAAAGACATTGCCATCATGTGTGCTTTCAGGCCCTGGGTGCCATCAGCTGAGGAACACGTCTGACCTGGCTGTGGAATCATCTTCCTTGTTACACACATCACAGCCATTTTATGCCTTTTTCATAAACTCATGCAGCACAAGGTTGCTTTGTTGTTGTTGTTTTGTCGTGGGTTTTTTTTGTAGAATCGTTTAGGTTGGAAGAGACCTTTAAAGAAATTTTAGTCCAACTCCCCTGCCACAGGCAGGGACATCTTTCAGTAGATCAGCTTGCTCAAAGCCCTGTCCTGGCCCTGAACGCTTCCAAAGACAGGACACCCACAGTTTCTCTGGGTGGCCTGTTTCAGCGTCTCACCCCGCTTGGTGTAAGGAATTTTTTCCTTCATTATAGCTTTCACCTATGAGTTCCTGAAGTGGAGACTCCGTGCGGTGAGGCAGCAAACTGGAGGAGTGCAAAGAGCTAAGCAAGGTGGTGATGGGCTTTCCATGGCTGCTTCTCCTCACCTTCTTTGCCTCTGGGCAGCCTGGAGGGGCTGGGTTGGATTGGGAGGACAAGGGACTGTGCTACAGAGGCTTGGTGTTTGGCTGGAAACAGTTGATGCCTCCAGTAGGTGCCTCCAATAGGTACCTCCAGTACTCCAGAGTGGTGTTCATGGGGCAGCTGTAGTTAAATTCGAGATGTACATGAAGATCAGACCTTGTTGAGAGTTGGAAGGGCTTTGCATGACCATAGCAATGAGTTGACAGGGGGACTCCAGAAGATGGAGGCAGAGGAGAGGGAAGGCAGAGACAGAGATGCTGCCACGAGATGAGTATCTGAAGGGCAGGGGGAGTTGTAGCCGTCAAGGCTTGTGTTTATCTTTGCTGCAGTGATTATTTTCAGATAGCACAGTGAGAGAGTAAAACGTCAACTCCTGCTATTAATAGCGCTGCAAACAAGGCTGTTGCTTATTACTGACAGGTGACATGAAGTTAATTTTATTTCATCCTAGGTATGAAAAAGTGCAAAAACAAGACAAGCTCTGAGTCAATCCCCTTGGTCCAGAAAAGAAGGGGAAGAGACACCACACACTCCTCCCACCTCAGCCCTGGGGGGTGGCAGTGTGGGGTGGTTTTCCCAGGGTGTGTTTCTACTCCTCTCCAGTGCTGCTGGAAGAGTAGATATGCTGAGGAGCTGCAGCTGGCTGGGATTGCTGAAAGTATGTTGAGTTTACGTAAAAAGCAAACTGAAGACCTTCAGTGTTCCTGCTCTGAAACTAAAGGGTTTGCCCAGATGAGAGAAGGTCTTGGCCCAAGGTCAGCAGCACATGGTGGGACCCCAAAACAGTTTTCAGCATCTCCCTGGAGGAGGGATTTGACAATCCCACAGGTGAAAGATGCTCCTGGGCTTGTAACTACCTTGGAAACTTGAGGTGTCTTTAGTAGGCTGAAGGATCTGGTCACTGGTGATCCTTGGAACAGACACAAGGTGGGCAGCAGGGTGCACGTCTTGGGGATTGATGGCGTTGGTGTAAACGAGAGCCGAACACAACTGGCATTGTTTGAGCAGATGTGTCCTGTCTGCTGCTAATTATAAGTGTTGTGTGCACAACACACACTGGGAGATGTGCCAGATACTATTTCTTTTCACGTTGAACTCAAAATCATTATAATTAAGCTTTAAAGTTGTAAGTAAAAACTAACAAGGAGTTCGGGTTTGGTGTCATGCTGCTTGCAACCAGGCAGGTCCCCATGGGGATGGCTGGGTGTGGGGGTACGGCTTCAGTCCTGGAGAGCAGTCGGAGGGGGCTGGTGGGATCTTCTCTGGGTTTTAAATAGGCAGAAGACCCCCAAATATGAGAAACATGCCATTTTACAAATGTGGGAAGTATTGCTGAGTGAGCTTTAGCAGACTCTTGGGTTTAGTGAGCGCAGGGAGAGATGATTGCTAAGAAGGGAAAAATCGAGAATAAAAGCAGGAAGCAATCTGTAACCTCAGGCTGAGAGGAACCTAGTTTGGCATCTCTGATTTGAGGAAGATGAGACCAACTTACTGGGGAAGCAACTCAATGCATAGGGCTGGGTGAGGGGAATGCGGTGGCTGTGACCCCAGCTCGGCGGGCACCAGTTGATGGCTACTTTGTGGCACTTTTTGGGGCTACCTCAGGACCAAGTGGGTCTGGGGACAGCACCATGTGCCCCCAGGTAAGCATCCCACCTCTGCTCCCTTTGGGGAGGGCTAATGGACACCCTTTTTGGACTGCACCATAGGAGCCGAAACGGTGACTCTGCACACAGGGATGAGGACCGCTGTGGCTCCCATTTCATGACGTGTTTGCTGTGTGGCCAGAGGTGTGATGGACAGGCTGTGGGATGGGGTTGGGCAGAGCTGCCACGTGCCAACCAGTTTAAAACCAGTGCTGCGGAGCAGAGAGCAGTGAGCTGTCAGCCCTGTGATATGTATTCAGAGGGAGGGCGGTGGCTGCTGAGTTTCAGCACTTGCAGGTCTTCATCTGGGCTCGTGTCTGAATAAATTAAGTTTTGAGATCCAGGTGAGTGCAGGGGAACAAGCCGCGCTGTCAACACGGCAGCGGAGGAGAGACATCTTAACTGCTCATGATAAATGGGTCAAGATGGGTCCCAGTGTTTTAAAAATTAGCTGTTGACCTAGATAGCGACAGTGTAATGACTTGCTTGCAGTGGGAACAAAAGTGAGTGTCACTGGAGCTACGTGTCGCTCTGAAGGTGGGGACAAGCCCGATGTGCAGGGTGGAAGCTGGGCTGGTTCTCTGTGCTTTGTTTGTACCGACGTTTCCTCGGCATCAGGGCTGTGCCACGGGGAAGCACAGCAGACCTTGGCCATCTCCTTTGGGTGGCTTTGCCCCACAGGCAGCAGCTGGGGAGGTACCTCCCACCACCCTGTGCCTTGCTCTTCTCCAGTAATGAAGGACTCCAAGTTGCATTATTCATTGCCCTCCTCATTTTGCAGGAGGGATGGTGCCATGCACCCCAGGACACCCACCTGAGCTGTTTAGCTCTGGGCCTTACGGAAACATGCTGTGCATTTGGTTTGGAGTGGTTGGCAGGGTAGATGCTAGAGATGGAGCTGCTGCTCAAGTCAGGTTTTGTTCTGCTTAGCGCTGGGGAAGGAGAAGGCCACCACCCGTGGCAGGTCGCAGTGCCCCAGGGATTTCTCCCGTGGTCGGTTCTTCTTCTTCTGGATGAAGGCGTATTCCATCTGAGCACTGAAAGTCAGCACTTTCCTTCTGTGGTGACAGACCTGGCAGTGCCTCTCGTTAGCTGGCATAGCTGAATAGTGGCTCTTTGGGTGTTAACTTAAGGATACCCAAGCTAAGGTTGCAGTTGCCCTGTGCTGACAACATTGGGTCTTTTCAACTCAGTTGAGCATAACGTGTTCCTCACCAGAATTTTCTGTAAAGATCTTTAGTTAAGACCAGAGTAATCTGTGACTTGAACTTAATTTGTTGTTTGGGTTGTTTTGTTTCTTTTTCTTAAGTCCCCTTGCTGATGGAGCTTGAGTGATGCTGTAACACTCCGGAGTCAGAGCAGCTTCTAATTGCATTATCTTTAATTTTTGTTGGCTCGTAGGAGCGATGGGATGGTAGCGGTCCCTCTCCCCAGTGAGGTTGTGCAGAGGAGATGCTCTTTCTACTGGGTGGTGTAAATGGTGTTTTTCCCCTGTTAGTGCTCTGCTGGGTTTTTATGGTCCCAGTTTCTCGCTACCAGTGTCTTGCTACTACCCAGTTTGGATTTTCTGTCTGAAGCCATCTTAGGCAAGTCCTGCACTGAACTCCTGAAGTCCACAAGAAGAGGATGCACTTACATATCGAAATGTGCACGGTGAAAAGTCAGAAATGAGCCAGGCAGTCACTTATTTAGCCTTACATATCAGGTCCTTGTGGATGGAGAGGGGTCACTGGGAGCCCCGGACCATCAGGGCTGCTCTTGCATTATACCTGCAAAGCAACATCCTTACAAGTCCTAACGAGAGACTTGGACTATGGCGTGGTGCTTGGCCCACAGCAGGCACACGTTTCCCAGACCTAGGGAGGGTCCCTGTGCCCCAGCCCTGCCCTCTGTGTCCCAGCACAGGGGGCTGCTGGCCTGTTCCAGGCTGGCTCCCTGCCTCTCACCACAGCACCAGGGAAAGGGGCTCAGCCTTTCCCTCCCCTCGCCGTCATCCAGGTTGGATCCTGCCCTCTGAAGTCTCCAAGCATGCTTTGTGCCACCACCTTGTGCTTCTCCCCCATGGGCTCCCTGCCCAGCCCTGCTCCCTTTTGGCAGCAAAACATACAAGGGGCTGCCTGTGCCGTCTCAGGGCAGGATGTGACGAGCAGCCAGAGGTGGGTTGTGCTGTGCTGGGAGGGATCCGGGACTCACTGCAGTGAAGTTACTGATACGACAGGAGAGTGTGACTGTGTGCGAGTCAGAAGTTACCCATCATGTGCCACCATGAGCTGCGTTACCTGTCTGTGGATGTAAATATGGTCCCTAGGAATCTTGGTTTATAGTGAATTTCCTGTGCATTTTCCTTGGGAAAGCAACATTTCCTTCACAGCATCAGGAGAAAAGAAACCTTGGTCCTTATTTATAGAGATCATTAGTCCCCATGGTTGACAGGGAGGTGATATCTAGCCCCAAGCCTGGCTCCCATCTCTGTGTTTGTCTGTGGGGGCTTTGCCTGTCCTGCCTATCCGGGGTGGCTGGTGGCTACATGCGTTGCTTTATCTCCCACAGGCTCCTGCTTCTGGGTCGCCGTCCTGGATGGCAACGTGGTGGGGATCGTGGCAGCGCGAGGCAATGAGGAAGACAACACGGTGGAGCTGCGCCGCATGTCGGTTGACTCCAACTACCGCGGCAAGGGGATCGCCAAGGCCCTGGGCCGCAAAGTGCTGGAGTTTGCTGTGCTCAACAACTACTCCTCTGTCGTTCTGGGAACCACGGCCGTGAAGATGGCAGCCCACAAGCTCTACGAGTCCTTGGGGTTCAAGCACGTGGGTGTCGTCGAACATTACGCCCTGCCAGGGATGACGCGCTCCTTACTTGAGAGAATGTTTTTCCAGCTCCGCTACCACCGCTACCGCCTGCAGCTGCGGGAAGAATAAAAAAAAAAACCCCAACCAAATGAGAAAAAAAAAATATTTTTTTTTTCCCTCCACCTCCCCCTTCAAAAATAATAAATTACCCTTCTATTTCTCATCACCGTTGATTTGCCAAGTTTGGGTTGAGTTTTCATCCCCTCATGTCATCTCTTGGTTTGCTCCGTGCAGCTCGATGGCGCGGCCGAGCAGCGCTCCTTCCTCGCATGCTGTAGGTGGTGGTGCTGGGAGTCCTGCGGCGCGGCGGGGCGGAGCGGCGGCCTCTCCTTTCCCAGGTACCTCCTCCGTAAAGCACAGAAACTTCACTTGCAAAACAGTACCACTGCTCCTGGTGTACATAGTCTTCTCCTTTTCCAAATGTAAGATATAACATAGTGACGCGTTCACAATAGTGCAGAAATATTACTTGAATGCAGTTTTCAGTATTTCACGCACCAGTAAGTAGAATATACATTGTCTTACAGTTATTTACTGGTTAAAAGTTTTCAAAGAAAAGGCGGGGAGCGATCCCCGCTCCCCCTGCCCCAACCCGCTTGCTACAATGCATGAAGAGGAAAGCGCGTGCACGCACTCAAACACATCGCACTGCCACCATGGCACTGGTATTGCACTTTCTTTGGATGTGCCTCATTCTGCCAAATGTCTTGAGAGAACCCTGGGTGCATCCGGTAACCACGACTCCGCTCCATCCCCCACCCCCCTCCTTCCTAAGCCAGCACAGACTCGGACCGGCTGAACTTCTGAGCCCCATTGTACTATAGCGTGAAGTTAAGATCAAACCTAAATATCTCCTGCGCTGTTCTGTAGCCACGCGTAACCTGCAGTCCTGGGCCACACTCCGCATGTGCGTTGGACTTTCTCTTTGCTGCCTTTTGGTGGTCTTTTTTTTTTTTTTTTTTTTTACCCCGTTTCGTTTGGTTTTGTTTTATTTTTAAGGTGGGTTTTTTTCGTTGTTGTTGTTGTTATTATTTTTAGTTTTGGCTTTTGCTGAATGGTGTCGTTGAGGCGTAATGGAGGCTGCAGTTCCTATGGCAACACATTTGCACATTAATGCGTGCACCAAATCGAACCACTTCAGAGAAGCAACGTGTGACAGATAATAGCGGTTTTGGGAGCGCTGGGGAGGGGGGGTGAAGTGTACTTACTATCTTAACCAGCTGCTTGTTTGATAAATGTAGATGGCCTCACTGCAGCCTTCCATCAAAGGTAGTTAACTGCTTTAATGATGTCAGATTTGTGAATTGTACAATGCAAAAAGCAATGCAAAGCAGATTCGGCATGTGTCTGTACCCGGTATGTATGTACAGTGCCTGCCAACTAAAGAATAACAAAGACTACAGCTTCTTCTAGCCTGAGATATCAACTTTTATAACTTATTTAAACAAATAGCAACTTTGCATGAATTACATCTTGGGAGGGAAAAAGATCGGTAGGTTTTAGTTTTCAAAATGTGGTACCAGAAGTATACAGAAAACTATTTCTGGCTGCACTTGATTTGGAGTGGGTGGAAGGGTTCACCTCTGTTAATATATTTAAAGGGAAAACCCCTTTAACTTAGCTCCTGGGGGGTAAAAAAAAAATTACTATTTTATGAAGTGTTATACATAGCGCGGGGGGGAGCCACCACCTATCACGATGAACTCGCTGGAAGGGTAGAGCCCGCATTAACCACACTTGCACTTGCAAACAACACGGAGGCGTCGAGCAGGAGAGCCCCAGGAGGGAGGTGATGTGGGGGGGACAGGTGGTGCAGACCCTGTGTCTCGCTCGTATGGCACAGTGCCTTTTCCTCTCCACCTGAAGGCTTTCCCAGCACCCAGACGTGGCCGGGCCGACACTCAGTGAGAGCCGGGGCCCTGGAGCCGTCGGGCACGTCCCCGGCAGCGCTCTTGGTGCTGGGGTTGGGTCCGGTCCAGCCCGTGAGGAACCAGAGGGGCAGAGGCCCAGCGTGTGTCCCAGCAATAAGGGGGGGAGATGAGGATGGTGAAGGGCACTGTAGCAAGAGGCCACATGTTTAATTTAACAAAACTTCTGTATGGGGCACTATATTTTTAAAAAAGTCTTTCTATGCTGTACATTTCTCCTGAAGCTGAAGTTAATGTACTGTTGGTAGGGGTTTTTGTATAGTGTACAGAAATTGGCAGAATATTTTCTTGCTGCATTCATTATTAACCGAAGTAAAATAGACAAATATAAAGTGTTAGCAAAGGTTGAAAGAAAAAAAAAAAGCAAACACAAAACAGTTTGTGCCTTTTTTAGTTTATTTTTCTGTTGCTATATAATCACTGCACTAAAACCTTTCCAGAGGGGAAAAAAAAAAACAAGCTAGTCTCTTAATAAGGGAGGAATACGTAAAGCCTAAATTGAGCATTAATTTTTTTATTGGGTTATTTAATTAAAAGAATGTTGCTGGTTTTATTTGATACCTGTGCCTTTGTAATAAAACTCCACATCCTGTCAGAAAAGCCAAACCTGGAATAAATCTCACCAGATCCCATAGACACAGAAGTACCATCAGGTTACCAGTATTTTCCTTTAAAACGTGTAAACCTTAACTGATGATATTAAAGTATCTGATTGTAATACCTGTTGAGTTGCTTGGGAAAGAGGCACTTTGGAAAGGTGCAGCTTTTGGGGTGCTATTTGCATTCCTCTCTGAATGCCGGAGATGCACCGATATGGATTGAGTCGTTGCCACTTGGCCGATAGCTGCTGAGCAAATTTCTTCCTTTAATGCTTCTGCCAGTTGCTTTGTGACCGGGCTCTTTGGAAAAAGTCCAACTGGTTGTTCCCAGCTCTCCAGCCAGGACAGCTCATTTCTGATGGAAAGGGCTGGCTGCCACATAGGCTGGGTTTTTCTTTCCTCGGAAGACAGAGAGGGCTGGCGGGTGAAACACCACCGATCCCAGACCTGGTTTTTATTGGGAAGCCCACGCGGCTGCCAGGGCTGGTAGCGGCGGTGTGACAGGAGTACGAGATCTTCGGCGTTGTAGCTGCTCCAATTAGGATTAGACAAAGTTGGGCTTAAAAACATCAGATGATGCTGTTGTTTCTTCTGCATTCGTGGGAAGTTTCGCTAGATTTGATGTCTCAGGCTCGGCTCTGGAGCCAGAAGGTCACTGCTCTGCATGGCCTTTGGACTCTGGACTGTGCCAGGATCACCCCCTGCCCCACCAGGGTCCCCCCCACCGCTGGGGCCAGCATGCTGGTAAACCATGGTGCAGCTCACAGGGTGAGGTGTTGAGGTTGAACTGCCTTTAGTGGATCCATCCTATCCCTCTTTCAGAACGCACTGGTTTAAACAACACTGTGGAAAATATCCCAGAGCTCATTGCCTGTGTCCCGCAGTACTGACTTTGCAGCCCCCCTTGGGGAGCTTCTTGCTTCTCCTGCACCAGGCAGCCGTGGTTGGCACAGCCCTGCAGCAGGACTGTCCTCATCCAGCTTTCTCCAGGCTTGAGTGTCACATCCTGATGCTTAGCATCCCAGTTCAGCAGCTGGGTGAGTGCGGAGCAGCACGAGATGGTTGTGGGTTTGGCCCTGAGCAGAGGAGCTTGTGCTCTGGACCTACTGTCAGAAATCCCTTGAGATCCTATTGCCAGTTGTTGAGTCTTCATTCTAACTGAGACTCATGTCAGTGTGAGATGGGAGGGAATGCTCCTAATTTATTTTGGTGATTTCTCCTTCCAAGGACACTTTTAGCTGGAGCACAGGGAGGAGTGGAGCATCTCTTGGGTTTTAGCCTCAGTTGATAAACATGACGGCTGATAAGACCGCTTCAGATTTAGGCAGAGGATGTGGTGGAGATGTGAAAGACCTTCCCCCAGCTGTGCCAGGCTGCCTGTTTTAACTTTGCAGTGTGTGGGGGTTGTCACAGCCCACTGTCCCTGCACTGTAGTGGCACCAAGGATGCGGTCTCCTCGCCTGGCAGCCCTCTCTGTAGTGTTGGGGCTTCTTCTGCTACTCCCTGTGCAGTGAGCGCTGCTTGAGTGTCCTCTGCTTGGAGGGGCAGTGAGCCCTTGCTCATTGGGGTAAGCACCAGGAATGATGTCCAAAATTTTAAAAAAAAATAATTAAAAAGGAGAATTAAAAAAAAAAAGGGGGGGAAATGGGAATTTTGCATTGCCATGACTGAGGTCCACAGCCTCAGGGGTACCCCAGCCCTCCAGCACAGTCTGGGCCATGCCCCTTGGAGCCAGTGGGAACACCCTGTGCATCCTGAGCAAACTGGCATCTCGAGCACATGTAATATTTGGCAATAAGCTCTGTGGGAAGCTTGGCCCTTGAACAGATCCAGGCCAATAACACAGAGCAATCAAACCAACAAAGAAAGTGATTTCTAATCTTACTTGAAATCCTTCAGCTGGTATTTGTTGTAACTTCATGCTGTGTTTTCCCTCCTGAAGCAGACAATACCTGCAAGATGCTTAGAAGTGGCAGCTGTAATTCGTTTCTGCTGGCAGATCCAGAAAAGTTCAGGGCATTGTCGTGAGCTGAAAGCTGTTCTTTTCCCCTTCCTCACTGTCAGTGTGCGGTGTGTGGGACGGCATTTTGGAGCAAGCCATTGCCTCTCCCCAGCGTGCTCTAGGCTGTCCCCAGGCGCAGGACTGAGGGCAGGAGCTGGACTCTCGCCTGCTCAGTCCATCCACTCCCATCCCTGCAGTGTGTACGGCTCCGGGGGCAGCCGAGGAAGTCGGGGCTGTGGTGGGGCACTGCCCACCCAGGGAGGAGAGATACACGGCCAGGGCCTAGTGTGGCCACAGGGCTTTCCGGACTGGCCATCATGGAAGGAGACAGCTGGCGGCGTAGCCAACACTGTGAGGGAGAAGCAGGCTTGTTCTAAAAGGTGTTTGTCAGAAGCAAGATGGGTTTAGTGGTATCTGAGGGGGACTGTAAGGATGCTCTGTGCCCTCTGGATCTGAGGTGCCGTAGCGCTGTCGGGCTGAGCTGGTTGGCGGTGGGCAGCTGATGTGGTGTGGGGCACAGAAGCAGGACCAGCATTTGCAATGTGACCGTGGTGGTTGCACCCCCAAAGCCAGCGTCACGGCTCGCAGGGCTGTCCTTCTGCTATGTGCAAGGTGGAAGCACCTAAGTTCTTACAGTCCCAAGGGCCAGCTCTGCATCTTGATTCGTTTCGGCGCTGCCCTTCAGCAAATGCAGCGGGTAAATGACCCTGGGGACAAATGTCCTGGGACCTGCGCAGTCATTACATTTGTCCCCATAGGAAATGTGGATGGTACTTAGGTCACAACAACTGGATTTAACAGTCCGTGTATAGGAGAAGCAGGACTAAGGGTGAGCAGGTGGCCGTCAGGTCTTGGATGTGCTTTTTGGGCTCAGGGTGCTGCCCGGCTGCTGCGGGAGCAGGAACTGCTTCAAGCTCGGGGAGGGATCAGGCCCCTTTCTTGCCGTGACCAGCTCCGAGAACAGAAAGTCCCGTGGCCAGAATTCCCAAGGGAGCTGGTTTTACAAAACCTTGTCACGATCCTTGCTGCTGCCCTTTGCTCACCGAACCATGTCCATCCGTGATGCAGGTCTGCTGCTTTTTGATTTGCCAGATTTGCTGGCCGAGGTGCAAATGGGTAGAGACTGACTGCAGGGATTTTGGAATTGCCGAACACACAAAGGCAGGAACCAGCTCCGGTTACCTCTGAATTAACAATCTCATTCTCAGTGTGCTGGGAGCCTGTGTTTCATTAGTGCTAATGTGATGCTGTTGGTATGCACTCTGTTTAAGGCTTAATAAACGCATTTTAATTCCACGCTAAGTGGAGTCTTGCGGTGGAATATACTGTACCACATAAAGAAAACGAAGGGATGCAAACTGTTAAATAAGCTTTAAAATGTAAAAGAACAATTTCCTCTCTCTTTTTTTTTTTTTTCGCTCCCTTAAAATAGATCCACACTGAATCTTAGGCAAAAAAAAGTGTGCTCTTGAATCCCTCAGTAATAGAGACTATGCACAGAGATTATGCTTATCTCCCACCGTCTTTACCTGCTATCTGAGTGGTCATTTGGGGTACCTTTCGCTGAAAATAAAAATAATTTGAACAACAGAGAGTTTAGTTAAAACACGGTATCATTTAAAACCACAAGCTCCGAGGCAGCATTTGGAGTTTGATCACTGTTTAAAATCGCTGTTCAGTGCTGTGTTTGTATGACGCGATGGTCACTTGCAGGAGAGAATGTGCTTTTAACATCTAAATAGTACGGGATGGACTTACTGAGACCAAGAGCATAACAAATACATAACGCAACTGTAAATTTATTTACGAGTAACACGTACAAATGCAGAAGCAGCTACTGCTATGTAAGCGTAATGAACATATAGCTAACGTTGTTTTCAGTTTCTTTTCCTCCAAAGCTTAGTCCTTTTGACTTGTAATATGTATATTTGCTTTTTTAAAAGTATAATTAGGTTTAACAAAGCATCTGTTGCTTTGTGAGTTGTACTTATGATTGTGCTGGGCCGTTAGCTTGAAGCAGTTTGTGTGCTTGTGTTATTTTATTAAAGCAAAAGTCTTCTTGAGACAAATGCGGTAAAGGTAAAGGAAAAAAAAATAATATTTTTTGGTAGTGTTAAGCAGATGTGTGGTATGCATTTGAAAAATGTCCAATGTCAGTTGAAAAAAACCAACTGGGGTTTAATTGCTTACCAGAACTGCTTGTTTAAGGCAGTGGCTTTTTAGTTCATGGGTTACAGGCAAAACTCATGCCTAAATAGAAACTCGGATTCCCCCAACCAACCTCGTACTCTGCATCTCTTCACCGTGGTACAAGACCAATGTGAAATTAGTCTTGTGTTTTCTATGTTCAGCATAGTGTGTACTGTACTTTGTAATGGGAAGTGGCTACAAGTCCTCAAAGAAAAACGAACATATTTTAAACAGCAATAATTACCACTGTAAAGCAAATGAGCACGTGGGGAAGAGCACAGGGAGACAGTTAGTGCAGATGATACCGTTAGGAACACACTGGCGTCAGCGCTGTTGCACCTGGGGAGCAGGAATAAGTGCTAGGAAATGCCATCGGTCTCTGGAACCAGACTTTGCCTTGGCAGAGAACCTGCCCCTGCAGGATCCCTCGCCTGGATCGGTCTTGGACATTGTAAGTCCTCACACAGCGCAGACTCTTCACAGCAGTTTGAAGGGTGAGCTATTGCAAATACCGCTCCTGGTGGGAGGGACAGATACGAGGCAGGACTGGCAGGGTCACACAGAGGCAGGTAAATGTTCTTTGCCGCAGTCTTGTACCCCAGCGTACTCTGCTTCTGCACTACTGGGGCTCAACAATAGCAGGAAATAGAATAAACGGATACAGTTTTCTTCTGGAGGGAAACAGGAGTCGGCTCTGTTGGAAAGCTGTTCACATCCCATCAAGGCGTATCGTTAGAAACCCGTTCCTCCAGCGTGGCAGGAGGTGTGGAGATGTGTGCGAGGTAGCCCTTGCTGTGCTTTAGGCATTTGAGCTGCAGCCTGCAGAGCGTTACCGTGGTGCGGCGTGGTCTCTCCAGCCCGCGCCGCCGGAGCCCCGGGAGCCAGCCAGCTCCCGAGGGACAGCGGGGTGTCCTCAGGCAGGGTCAGGCAAGGTGCTCTGGACGAATGACTTGTAGGTACTTAAGTTCTGTTCCTGATGGCCGCTGTAACTGTGAAAATTAACCAGACCTGCTGTGATAAATTTGGTTATATAAGGTTTATTTGGTTAATTTTTTATAAGTGAAAACTGAAAAGATGAAAGAGAATTGTAATATGAAAGCAACTGCTGTAAATAATGTATGAATGAATAAAATCTAAAACTTATGTCAGTTTTTTCCTAAACTGTATTGCTGTCGAGTTACTGACACCGCAGTGCAGACGGTGCCTACGTCTTTTCCAGCACAAGCCAACACCTCTCATTACTGTTTTTGTTGATGAATAGGGCTATCTTTATGTGTGTAGCATGCGTGTCCTTGGATTATATTTCCATGCTGTTCCAGCTCACTGACTAATGCTAACACGTTCAGAAATGAAATGTTCTTGCAGCCGCATATAGTAAATGTGGAGCCACCCCGGGCGCTGCGTTGCTGCGGTGGGGCCCTGCCCAGCCTTGGCCGCCGGGTCAGGTCTGCCTGAGGCCACGTGCCTCCGTTTGCCTCTTGAGCACTTACACCCAAAACCACCCCTGAGGTCAGAGATAGCCCTGAGAAATGTCCCATCGGAGCAGAGGACAAAACCAAACCATGAGGTTTCTTTTTCCTGCCATCAAGGCCGTGGAGCGATGGAGTGAGCGTTATGGGTGAGGATGCTTTCGTAGTGGAGATGCATCTGGGGGGTTCCCGGAGCCACACAGGCTTCTTTCTTTTCCCTGTGCCTGTGTGTGTCCTTAGATAAAAACCAACCCCACTGTTTGTGTGTCCCACTGCATGAGGCTATTTCTGACCAACTCTTGAGGCAGGGAATCGCTGGCCTCTGATTAGGGAAAATGAAATGGGACTCCAGCCTTCAGTCCAATTAAATCCAGTTGGAATAAACCAATCACTGCTGAAATGGCCTTCGGGCTGTTTATTGCTGAAAAGCAGTTTTTGGTGGCAGTTACAAATGCTGCCAGGACAGCTTTGCCTGCCAGAGGCTCAGGGACACCCAGGCAAGGCCCTCCTGGCAGGCTGGCTCTGGAGACCCCCTGGGCAGCAGCCCCAGCAAGGGTGCTGGGTGCTGTCACCTTCCCAGCGGTGCAGGTTGGGGCTTTGGGACGTGCAGGGTTATCTGGCTGAGCAGCCAGGCAGTGATGTGGAGCGTAAGGTTAATGCCTTTGCCATATGGAGCTGGCCCTTATCCCTTGTCTGCTTTATCCAGATGTGCAGACACCCAGCGGCACTATCTCACCGGAGAGGAGGCGTGTGTAATACACCTCTGGGGCTGATAGTGGTGTTGTGGGATTTGGGGGAACGCTCGGGGGTGGGGGGAAACAGCTCTAAGTTCATGCATGGGCTTTATTTTTATACCAAAGCTACAAAAAAAAAAAACCCCACCCTAAAACTGGTTTAGTCAAATAACAGGAAAGTGGCAATAAAAGCTGTGTTAGTTTTAGAAGCTGTGGTGTGGGTGTGCTGTGTGCATTAAAACACCCCAATTAACTGCTAATTGGGCTGTAGCTCTCCACTAACAAGCCACACATCCCTGTCCTGATCTCCTTTTCTTCCCCTTCATGGTGGCTTGCTTCAGATAAAAAAAAATTAAAATTCATGGCAACAAGGGCTCTTCCCCATGCCCTGTGTTCCCAGGCACATGCGTCATGCTCTAGATGAGACAGGGCCTTGTGATCCCTCCTGTGGCAGGCTCCCCAGCACACCCACCACCGTACACATCTTAATGCCTCCTGAAAAGCCAAAGCAAACCAACACCACAAATCCACCCCAGGCTGTCCCATTTGGCGTAACTGTGGCCACCCACCAGGTCTAATAGTTGAGTACGTCCAGCCCACAAAAATTGCTTTTAACTTGGCCAATCAGCCACCGAAATGTTCTGTCTGTCTGTCCACCCATCTACCATCCATCCATCCATGCTGGGTCACATTTTTCCAAGAGATAAGAGCTGTGAAGTCTCAGCCACGCTCCACCACAAGCCCAGGGCTCACCCAGGCAGCTCCTTAGGGCTGGCTGTGTTTTGCCTCTCAGGCAGGCCGAGCAAATGGTGCTGTGGCAAGTTCTGGGGGCCTCTGACATTTCCTCCAGTCTTTCCTGTGTCTCCACAGGGTCATTTCGTATCTAGGCTTCATCAAGAGTCAGAAACTGAGCGTCCTTACACTTATCTCAGCAGCAAGGATGATTATGTGCCCCGGTGCCTTATAGTTGTGTTTCAGTACAGGCTCAGGTGTGCCAGGTCTGTCACTCCGGGTGTATTTGGGATACGATGCACTTAGAGCAGTGACTGTGGTGAGTGTGCTCACCGTGGTGGGACCCATGGTCCGGTCACATGGCAGGACATCCAGCCTCGTTGCTCGAGGCGGTATTTCTGTGCCATCAGCAACTCCCCTTTACAAGCCTTCCCAGCACCACCCACCAATCTCACAGGAAGCTCTCTTGTCTGCTTGGCTTCAGCCAAAGGAGCCACTGCTCCAGGCAGCTATAGCCAGTCTGGCAGGAGTGCTTCTGAGCACGTGCAGGAGTCAGCCTGAAGTTTCCTTCACCCGCTGTTTCACTGAGTTTCCTGCTCCATTTCTAGCTCTACTCCCTTAAGCATCTCCCTGGTTCATAATGCCCCTCCCAGCCCATCTCTGTTACACAAATATAAGTATCACAGCTCTTCTATTTTAATATATAGGAAAAACTGGTGTATTCCAGTGAAGGTGAAGGTGTCCCATCCCAAAGTTTCCGTTTTATTGTGCTTATTTACAATGCTACTGGCCAAAGAAGCAAAGTAAAACAGCTTCTTTTTCCTGCTCCATCATCTCAAGGTATGGCTGCAGATCTCTGGGAAGCAAAGACCTGGGAGAAAGCTTCCTTTGGAAGTGGGCTCCTCCTCAAGCAGGCTCAGGCGCCGCAGGATGCTGGCTCGGCTCCCTGACATCCCCCAGCGCACAGCTTGGCAGAGCCCTTGTGCGTTATTGCCAGGACGCAGTCAGGCCCTGGCAGTTCCTGCCACCAAAGTTTTCCAGGTTGATCTCCCCGCGAGGTGAAATCTGTAGAGCCATCAGCTCTGTCAACATCAATTAGGCATAAAATGTTGGAATATCAGCCACTGGTAATGGAGGAAGATAGAACATTTTATGGTCATTTGTGCTAAAACAATTTCTTATAAAATTCATCAAATTTGTAAAGAAATTAACATTAATTTCTCTGAGGTACGTTTTCATTCTTTGCTGTGCTTGACTGCGTTTGCAAAGTCAATAAAGTAAATTCAACACCTGAGGTCAATTATAACAGAAGAGGAATGAGCATTATAGAGAGATGAAGCTTCTCATATGGATGTCAAAGGCAGGGTCAGATAAATCATGCTGGAGAAGTGCTCATTTCTCTCCATTAATGACCAGTTCAAGGCGAGTCTAGACCAGCCCAGCAGTAGATGTCTATCCTAGAAACATCTAAAGGGAGATAAATCCTAACATTATGTCACTGCAGAAAAGCTTAATTGTACCTGGGAACTCAGGGAAGCTGAAGGACAAAAATTCAGCAAATATTCATTAAAGATAATTGATTGTATTTAGTCACCAAAACTTAAAACCTCAACTGTGAACTATACTCCTGGTTGGTAAAGAATCAAAGATTTGGTGCTGTGGCAAAGACAAGTTACTTGCAAAATCTCGGTTGGTCATTAGTCTGGTCCAGCTCCTCCTGGGCTGGTTAGCTGCACTGTGGTTTCATCTATTAAAGAGAAGTGTGAAAATCCATTGCTCAGCACAAATATTTATATTACAATCTAATTAGATATATTGGTTTTTTCTAGAGAGAAAAGAACTGGTAGAGTAGGAAAGGACAAATAAACACCTGGTTTCTGTTTCTCTACAGAGAGACTGGTGGGAAGGAAGAAAGGGAGACTACAGTAAACTGAATTACCCTTGCTTCTCTTTATTTCTTATATAACTCGTATTTTACCTTGCAGCAACCCTGAATAATAGACATTAATAAAAAAGATCATTCCTTCAATTCACTTGTTTAGGAACAACGTTGTTTAGCAGCTGTTGAGTTTATTTGTAAAAAACAGAAGCTCCTACAGCCTTCTAAGCTGAAAGACCTTGTTTCTCAAGTACAGGAGAGTCTGGATGATGAGTTTCTCAAGTACAGTGGTCTGTATGATGAGAGGGGCTTCCAGGATTAACCGTTTGCACCTCCTCCTTTGTGGAAACATAAAGAAAACAAAGGAAAAAGCTGATACTTCATCTTACAGGTTGTGACTTCTTTAGGAACATTTTAGGAACAGAAGAAAAAGCTAGAAGCTAGTGGACCATTAAAAAAAGCCTTTAAAAGTCTTCACTAGGAAGTTATCTTGGCAGACCATTGAGTGGAAGAGGAAAAAGGTTGAGTAGAGAACCAGGACCCACCAAGCGGGTCCCAGGGAAGGCTGTTCCCACTAACAGCATCAGAGTGTTTGAGTGGAGGGATGAGCAAAAGGTTACAATTACTTGTTCTTGGCCTTTGCCCAGCGTACAAGGTGAAAAGCCGTCCGTTCTGGCATCCCATCAGTGATGAACTCCTTCTGCTCTCCGCTCTCAAAGGCTGGGAGGTCTCAGAGATACTGCAGTCATGAGAAGGGGAAGGTCAAGCCTTCAAACCCAAGAAGATCACACCAGAAAATGATCTTAGGATTGAATGTAATCCTCAGATGTGGATTTTCTTCTTTTTTTTTTTTTTTTTTTCCCCACGGTAGTGCAGCTGAGCAATCTAAGAGGTGCTTGCAGGGTAGTTAATCCTGTTCGGACCACTTTGTTCTTGACAAAAGCCCTCTGCCTTGAAAAACGATCTCCTGCTCCAAGCAAAAACTGCACAAACAGCTGCAATTTTGCTCCAGCTCAGAAGGTGGGTGAGAGTAACCAAAATCAGGAGGCTTTGAGCCAAGCTTCTTAAAGCTGAGTGCGTGGCGTATGCTGGGGAAGCAGAGTTAGGTCTGCCACTGTGGATACCCTAAGGCAAACATTCTCCAGCTAAGACTTTAAGTAAATCCCATCAGGAATGTACATGGAGACAAACGCGTGACAGAGAAGTTCTTCCTTTCGTTTTAGTGTTGTATATCCAGCAAAGCATCACCTAAAATAAGTCTGAGGTTAACCACAGCGAAAAAACCCCTACATTTTATGCAATTCTGCTTCTTATTGCAAAGGTTAGCTTTTTATTCAAAATATTCTCTAATGCAAGAATGAGGACTAAACCAAGCTTTTCATTATTGTCAGCCTGCGTATGTGTATCAGGTTATCTAACAACTCTGAAACACGTGTGTATTTCTATAACAAAGTTAATATCTTTGCCCATATTTATGTATAGATGTTTATTATACATCCACCTCTCTCATTGAATCTGCAAGAAAGAACCCAACTGGAGATACTGCTTTTACATTGCAAAGTGTGGTGAATGGGGTTCAAATGACAGGGAAAATTATGCTGGCCTACCACTATCTCCATTCCCATTAAGTTTTGTAGGTGTTATGCATAAGAGGAAAAAATTAGCTCTGTTCATCAAATTCTATTTCAGATAATGTTAAGTGGGACACCAGTGTCCTGGGAAGAGAGGGAAGCTGAAAAAAGAGTGAGAAAATGAAAAGCCTTGAAACAAAGAAACAAACAAAAACAAAAAAGAGCAGAAAAAATCATGCTGAAAGCTGAATTCTACAAATGCAGTAGTGTGAAAGATTTCCAGTGGCTGTTGTGTTACTTTGCTCCCCAGGCAGCAAAAACATGCCTGGCTGGCACTTGAGCACATTAAATTGCAGCAAAAACGTCCTTGATCTGCTATTAAATTTTCACAAGGCTGAGGTGTTTCTCACTGATTCTAGATCTGAACAGTTTACGATTGCAGTATTGGTCTCCTAAATATCAGATCATACCTATGAGTATCACACAGACTCCTTCAGTCCAGCCGTGAGGAGGAGGACTGCAATTCCCCTTCATGTTTCAGGTCAATGCAGTGTTTAAAACCAGTGTTTGAGGGTTTGGGCATCCTGGCAAGATTCCCTCACTGTGACTTGCAGAAATACTGCATTTAGTTAAGGCAGATGCTGTTTTTTCCCTCTTGTCCTGACAGAAACACAAGAGATTTTGATATGAATAGTAATGCTCTCTAGAAATACAAAGGACATGATTATGCTGGCTAAACACAAGGACCCAGTATCATTTGAGACACCCTGTGTTTAGACAACTCCAATGAGCCCAGCCGGAATGTGGGCATTGCTATGGGAGAGCTAATAAGCTGGAGAGACAAGTGATATTGTTGTCTTCTCCCTCACTCTCATGCTGAGTCATTTAAGTTTATTATATGTTATGTTTGCATAGCAAATGCGAACAAGTCAAAAGACAGCTTGAGCACTTACGAGTTATGTAGTCTAAAAAAATATTCTCTTCCCCTCACGGATCCTTTGTCTCCTTGGACACTGAACGTCTGAGAAGCACAAGTCAATCACATAAGTACTATTTCTACGGTAGCCTTTTAATTAATAACAGTGTCATGACATCTCTGGTCCTAGGAATGTGCCCTGCCTATGCATAATTAAAAAAAGAGATAGATTTCAATGGGACAAATAATAGTGAAACGAGCAGGGTACATGACAGCACAGTTCCTTTGTCATTCATTTAAGCAAAATTAATCAAAACACTTCAGTATGCTAATAAACTGCAAAATTATTCATTGAGATGGTTTGTTCCTTCATCGTATAGTGTCAAAGGATTTGTCACCAGAGCTTCCACACATATTTTCAGTATTTTTCTATGTGAAGAAGTCTTAAAGGAAAAGGGAACAGAAGCTAAGGCCCTACAAAAGGCCATGTGAGATGTGCAAGAGCTGTTGAATTTAACATATTTCAAGCTTGCTGATACAGAATAATATATCTAAGCCTGTTTTTTCCTTCCAGTACCTGAAAAGTCATTCTTGGAAAACTATTTTTGAAAGTTGTGTGATTAAACTGAAGAAATACTTCTTCCCTGATGTACAAGAGCATAGTACTCCTTGGGAGTAAACAACTGCATGTTTAATTGCAGGCTACAAAGCTCAATCTTCAGTTGAGGTGAGTGGCCAGAGGCCGCAGAGCTACTGCTTGCAGTGTGGCATGTTATCGTATAAAATCTGTGTTAGGTGAAGAAGGAGGTCAAGGTAAGGAACAACTTCAAGATTGTTTCTTTGTTCCCCTTCCATTTGACAGGGTTACACACAGATGTTCACATTCACTTTACTGCCACTAAGTTTAGTAAAGGGTGCGATTTACATGTTCTAGAGCTGATGAAGACAAGTTCAAGCCACTTTCACTCAAGTGCATCTAACTCTGAGCAAGATGCTCCAGAGCAGCGTGGCTGCAGCTGCAACACAACCTTTCAGAGTGCCGTTCCCCAGCACCTGGTGAGGCTGACTCAGCCAACTGCACACATTGTGAGAGGTGGGCCAGAGCTTCTTCCCTTCTCCCGTCCTTTCCTTCAAGAATTGTCGCAGAGTGAGGGTTTAAAGGGATTCCTCTGGGTATATGAAACCGAAGGAAGTGTTCCAGCAGGGAGGTAACGTGGTGCAGAGCTTCCTACAGGACCTTCACTGGAGTACTTACCTTCCCAAATAGCTTTTGCAGTCCACCCTGAGCTCCCTGAAACACCTCTGAGCCGCTAAAGCTGTACCAAGAATGACTTCTTATTATGAGCATGGAAGCACTTGCTGAAATTCAATATAGTAACTTTTTTGTTAGTTTATTAGGACATAAGGTCCTTGGAAGTGAGATACCTATTGGTGTTATATTCCTGGTAAAATTATTTAATTAAAGGCAGGCATTTCATTCTTATTACTTCTGGGAGTGTTACCAGGGTTAAACATTTAACTTGTAAATGTCAAGCATTTTGTCTTTCCTGCTCAGTCTAATAAAACCTATTTATTTACAGACCATCCCAATTATTACAAATCCAAGTCTTCAAATGCACCAGTTCAATTACCAGCCCTCACTTAGTTTACAAAGAGATGAAGAATCTCTTTGACTCTGGCACTGGAGTCCTTTGGGGTGGATCATCAAAGGTCATGTTCAGTGCAGATGACTCCAAAACAGTCTCTAGAGACAAGACATGTGAGAGTCTAAGGAAAACAAGAAATGTAAGACTATTTCCCATAAAATCTATTTGATACAACCTGCCTTGGTAATAGCTTCATGCTTGTGTCCTGGCTACCATCACTGTCAGGTGCTGCACTTTCACAGTCCTCTGCCTGCCCTGGTGGAACCAGAGGACTACTCAATCGTTGCACAAGGAATTGATCTTAAAACCTCAGTTCTCTGTAAGCAAAAATCAAGATCTATTCCAACATACACTGTGAGAAGGAATGCCTTGGCCTGTAAGCAATAAGGTGTCTGGAAGAGTAGAGGTATACAGAGCTGATAGCTCAGATGAAGTTTCAAACAACCTCAGGCAAGAAATTGTGATGCACTTCAAGATACGCACTGGGAAGGCTGCTGTGAATTGCACGTTGTGTTTTTTTTCCCCTAAATCTCTTGCAGATGCTAATGCAAGAAGCAGGCCTGAGACTTTGGATCCCTGCACTGATGTCCAAGTTCAAAGTTCTCAGTACCAAAGGATTCAAAGCCTTCCTGTTGCTTAATTGTGGGAAGCAGAGAAACAGGATTCTTTATAGCACCTTCATGATTTCTGAGTTACAGAACCACAGAGTGGTAGGAGTTGGAAGGGATCTCTGAAGATCGTCTAGTCCAACCCCCCTGCCAGAGCAGGATCTCCTAGAGGGGGTTGCACAGGATGGTGTCCAGGTGGGTTTTGAATGTCTCCAGAGACGGAGACTTCACAGCCTCTCTGGGAAGCCTGTTCCAGGGCTTTGTTACCCTCACAGTAAAGAAGTATTCCCTTATGTTTAGGGTGAACCTCCTGTTTTCCAGTCTGTGACCATTGCCCCTTGTCCTGTCACTGAACACCGCTGAGAAGAGTCTTTTCTGTGAAGGTTTGCTTTAGCCTCTATTTTACTAGCTGGATTTTCTCATATCACTAGTCTTTGGGCATATGAATGCACATTTTTTCAATTGTGTATCAAGAAGAGTTTACAAAACTGACTTTTAGTCCAATTGCATTATGAACCAAGCAACATGATAGTTTGTTTCCCCATTTCTCCAAGGTAGGGAAAGGAAATATCTGGAGACCAAACTGTCTGGAACACGAGGTTCATGTAGGCAGTAAGAGGATTTCAATTCCACAGTTTCCTCACTATCACTAATGTGTTTAACTGCATCACAAACAACACAATACTTTAAGCTGGCAGATTTGGAAAAAAACCCTGAGTATAAAAAGAGACTTTGCTGTTGCTGGGGAAAGAATGTCCTTGGGCTAAGAAATAAAAAAAGTCATTGGCAACAGTTATGTACAGAAGTATCAATAAGCAAAAAAACCCAGGAGGTGGAGTGGGATAGGAAGCGATTAACTCCCGCTGCTAAGATAATTTCTTGAAAGAACTTAAATATAAGGAAACTGGAAATGAGTTTTAAGGTCCAGAGATTACACCAAAATAGCTTAAATCCTTACTCTCAAGGCAGAAGATGGTGGAGAGGAAGCAGGGACAAGAAAGTGCACCCTGGTCTCAGTACCATTCATAGAATCATAGAATGTCAGGGGTTGGAAGGGACCTCTAGAGATCATCTAGTCCAACCCCCCTGCCAGACCAGGATCCCCCAGAGCAGCCACACAGGAACGCGTCCAGGCGGGTTTTGAAAGTCTCCAGAGAAGGAGACTCCACAACCTCTCTGGGCAGCCTGTGTCAGGGCTCTGTCACCCTCACAGTAAAGAAATTTTTCATCATGTTGAGGTGAAACTTCCTGTGTTCTAACTTAAATCCATTATTTCTTTTTCTGTTATTGGGCACCACTGAAAAGAGATTGTCTCCTTCCTCTTGACATCCACCCCTCAGATATTTATATACGTTAATAAGATTCCCTCTCAGGCATCTCCTTTCAAGGCTAAAGAGCCCCAGTTCTCTCAGTCTCTCTTCACAGGAAAGATGTTCAAGTCCCTTAATTATCCTCATGGCTCTCCCTTGGACTCCCTCCAGTAGGTCCCTGTCTCTCTTGAATTGGGGAGCCCAAAACATTCATGTGGAGCATGAAGAAGAAGGACAAGGAGGATGCGTAACGCACCCAACTCGAGGCCAAAAAGACAGGGCCTTCACTGGGTTGTACCAATGGGCAACTACACAACAGAGAGTTAATTTTCCTTTGTTGTGACTTACATACAATGACATGGTTTAAGACCAGGAAGCATTCCCCAGATTGGAGACTGCAGACAGAGTCAAGGTTTCTCTGTGGGATGCGATAACTTGGAGGCTGGACAGTTGTGCTCTCTTCTTATTTTTTGTTTTGTTTTTGAGTTCTCCATCTGGCAGAGTGAATATTGATTAGTTCATATAGAGCAGCCAGCCTTGAGAGGGGGCACGGAAAGCTCCTCGGCAGAACATCCTGTAATCTGTGGTTCATGCATTCCTGCAGATGATGAATGTTGAAAGCCTTTCAGGGAGAACGGTTCCCTACGCTTTGTAGATAAAAGGACAGGAGCAGCAGCAACATCCATTGCTCTGACTGCCTTTTGAATGAAGGAATTGCCTCCTCAGTGTTAGAATGAACAGCCACGAATATCAGTCATAAGGAGGTGAATCCTGGAAGGCAGCACTTAAATCCCAGAGGGGCAGAATCAATCACACTTCCCTCTGCAGTTTTTCTGTGCACTTACTTAGGTATTCAGCAGGCTTGCAAACAGGGGATAGGTCTTAGGCATTTTATGCAGTGCTAAGTGTATATGTGATCCTAAAAATGCTATGCGACGCTAACAATCTGCCAGCTCCTGCTACTCCTGCCAGGCTGAGTAATGCTTAGCAATCCTGGTAGTAACAGCTGATAAAAAGAGGGGTCAGTAGTTCATATGACCCAAGCTCAACTTCTAGATAAGCAAAGATAAATTGCCCAGCTCAGTAGGTCACTTACAAACTGGAACGGCTTCCTGCCTGGCAAGGCTGGTCACACCAGACGCAGGAGCAGGCAACAGAGCAATGGCTCTGGGCCTGGGGTGGGATGCACAAATGCAGTTTATGGCCAGCTAGAGGTGTAGCGTGTGCTGTGCTGCACATCGGGGAAGCAAAGCTCATGAGTTTCACCTCATTGCACCTGTCACGTCCTGATGGCTTTCAGCAGCTCCAGCCTCATACTCGCCTTTGAATAAAGTCACAGGTGTGTGGATTTGCTTTTGCTGTGCTCCCAAATGAAGTGACAGCAGTAGTTCTTAATGGAGTCTTCGGACAGAAGTTCATGTTTCCGGCCAAAAACACACAAAAAGGTCAACCTGTAGATGCTTCACAATGATGTTACGAGTTCTACTAAGTGTGTCATGTGTAGTATTTGGCACGACGAGCCTTTATGCCTGTTTTGTGATTTGAGCTTGCAGGCTGCAGAGGCATGCGTTTATCAAAATTGAAGCAGGGGGGAAAATAATCTCTAAAGCCATAATTGTGTACCTTAAACATATTAGGATATGTGAAAATAACATTTTAAGAAACTGAGGTGCTGCCTAACATTGAAAGAAAATCAGCAATTTCTAATGGAAACCTGATGATCACAAACTTTCTTCTCTGCTCAGTCTTAAGAATCTCTCTGCAAATCAACTTCAGAAGAACTTTTTCTGTCTTTATGACTTACTGACATTTTAACTTGTTTCTAGGGAAAAGACCCTAATTTGTACTTTCCTGTGTTTAAAAATTTGTATATTTTAAGATGTTACATAAAAAAGGGGTGACACTGGGTAAATGTCAAAACTTTGACCAGCTGAATGAAGAGCAAGTAACGTACAAGGATACAGATGAAGTTTCCAGTGCAAGTGTCCGTGGGAGTTTCACCTGACCCAGCTGAAGGTGCCTCATTAAGACTTGCCGAGGGGACTCTCTTCATCAGCCCCCAGCCAGTGACGACCCACCCTGCTAAAGAGCTTTTTGATGTGCCCCATTCCCAAGGTCCTCATAAAGCTTGCTCAGCCACGCATTGCTGCAACCATTCCTGTAACACATTATCCATAAGGAATTGTAATGAACAGTCACTGGCAAGTAGGGAGATGTGCAAGGAGAAAGGGAAACAGCAAAGAGAGGCCTGGAGAGCTTGAACATTACCAGTTTTTGCTTGATCTAAAGAACAAGGTCCTTTAAAGATCAATAGCAAGTCAGAAGAAAACCCTTAACCAATCTTTTTTCAATATGAAGAAAAATGCATCTGCACTAGTTAACACAGAGTCCATCAGAAAACTCCCATTTCTGCATTTCAGTAAAACCCCAGTGATTAAAAAAAAATAATTATGTACTCTTTCCCTGATGCAAATTAGAACCTGACACTGTCATCCAGGTGGACTGCAGAGCTGGACCATGTGAGTTTCTAGCTGGGAATAACTTGGCAGTAAAGCAGAGTGCTTCATAGCATAGGATCATAGAATCATAGAATCATAGTGTTGGGCTGGAAGTGATGTTTAAAGGTCATCTAGTCCAACTCCTCCTGCAGTGAGCAGCGACAGGTCTGCTGCTGGTGGCTACTGAGACCCGGAGAATAACTGAGGTTGGTAAGGATGGTCATCACCTCCAGACCCCAGCTCTGAGTAAGTCCAACTTCACAGATGGGTGAGCCAGGGAGCGTTATTTCTTTTTACTTAGTACAGAGCCTGTCCAGAACTAGTAACATACATTATACCGGAAGTGCCGTCATTTTGCATTAGAGATGTAAATCAAGAGTCTGATTTCCTGGTGTCATTGAAGATCCCATAGCACCTCTTCTGGTGCTGTGTGCACTCTTCTCAAGGCCTTGGCCTCAGAACCCAGATGTGGAGTTGGAAAGGATCCCAGTGGGCTGCTCCGCCTCTGTCTCCATCCTGAAGCAGGATCAGCTACGCTTAAGTATATTGTGACACATATTGGTCTATCTTGTTACAGAAATGTGTTGTAATAAAGATCCAAAAGCTCTCTTAAACTCCATTCAAATGCTTAATTATCACTAGCATTCTTCAGAAAGGCTTGCTTAAACACCTTCCCTTCCCTCACTGGAATTTAAGCCCCTAGCTTTGCGCTCTATCTCCAGGGGACATATAGAGCAGCCTATTACCATCTTTATGACAGCCCATTTCATACTGGATGACTGCTTTTAGATTTCAGAATTCTCAAGGTTAAATGACTTGAATTCTTCCAGTCTTCCCTCCCAGGTGATATTTTCTATAACTCTTATTATTCTTGTTTCTCTCCTACAGATTCCTGTTGCTCCACATCTTTTCTGAAATGCAGTTCTGAAAATTGGGCAGAGCATTCAACTGAGCCCTTGTTGGGGCTGAAGTGAGTGGAGGGATTGATGATACCATTCTTGATCAATACGCAAACATCTACAAATCCCCTGGTCTTTTCCTGAAATTGGTACCTAACTAGCTCTTCCCTATGTTTTGGGAAATATGTTGCCTACATTTGGGTAACTGTTTTTAATTATGCGTGAAATTTGCACTCATCCTCATCGAATCACTTCTTTTTATTCATTTTAAACTATTATTCCACTGTGTTAAAATCCTTTTGAATTATAAACCTGTTGGGTAGAATGATTTAAAGCAAGGTTTTAATTCTATAAAAGCAATATAAACAAGACTCGGAAGCTTCCTAGAAAAGAGATGACTCACTATCAGAAAAATATTTGTTTTATTGTGCACTTATAAATGTCTGAACAATGAATGGCCCAGACCGGAGGGGTAAGATGAATTAAACAGTTGATGACCAAACTGATTACCAGGGAATGGAAGGTGTTAAGAATATGGAGAATGCCGGGAGGTTTAGGTCATGTATGAGAAGTGAAAGGATTAAAAATAAATCAACTCCAAGAGAAAAATCAAATGTATCAGAAACCATAGTATCAGTAGCAGCACAACACAGCCAGAAAATTCGACTAAAGCCCAATGTTTACAACACTTTTTCAACCTCATCTGCAACCTACAGAGGCTCCAAGGGAAGATGTTGACTTCTCCCAGCTCATGTGTTACAAAAGCTCATTATATTTACAGGAAAAACCACCCTGGGAAGCTTATTTAGTTTAACACCACAGTTCAAGAGAATGGATGGGAAGATAAACAGAGATGGGGATTGCTGGCGGGCGAGTAGGGTGGCCCAGCTTTCAAACTGCTGCAGAATTTATTCATTGCGAAGAAATGAAGTTCTTATGGGTGTCCTTCACATGGAGTTTGGAGTCAATCACCAGTCTGAGCTGGCGTTGGGGCACAGCGTAGAGTTAAAAAGACAAGGATCTGGCAGAATTCCTGAGAGTTGTCTTCTTCACCTAACCAGATACCAACAAGACATTTAGGATAAACCATCAATTAATTAATTTCTGGGCTCATCTGGATGTGGACTAACGGATCAGTGTAAAGAGGCCAGAGTAATCCAGGGAGATATTTAATTTTGCCTCAGTCAATTATTCTGTACGGAAATGCAGTGTAACAGGCAGCAGCCACTCGTGGGGAGGATGGAGGCTGATTCTCAGGAGCCTGTAAGTATAGTCCTCTGCTTAACACACAAATTGGAAAATGGGATTGTAATCTGTTGCATGACACTTTTGAATAATTAGAAGTGAGAAATTCAGTGTGCAGAGCAGATGAATCTGCCAAAAAATGAAGGCGGGAAAAAAAAAGGAAGAATTTCTACAGTCAATTTTTGATACTGTGGAAAAATAGATCATTAAATGAACAACTACAGTAAAAATACAGCTAACCAGGAAATAGTCTCCAAAATGCCGTAAATGCCCTGCCAAATGGTAGAGGGAAGAAAACTCAAGACTCAAATGTTAGACACAGAAAGACATCAACTTTTTTTTTTTTTTTAAATTTGCAGTCAATAGTGAGATTCTTACTACAAATAATAATATATTTATGAAATGGAGGGGAAAGGATGGAAACGGATTAAATTTTCAGTGTAGACAGCAAAAGCTGAGGAAGAAAGATTCTGAAAATTACCAACTACTTAGGCTCCAGTGGAGAAGGTGACATGGAAAAACGCACCAAAACCGTGTAAATGTTGGCTGGGAGCTGGACCTCCAGAATTCAAAACACAAGCAGAAAGAATAACAAATTGCCTGTGGTTAGAGTGGATAATAAAGAGACGCTTGATAACATGAGATGGTCTTGCAAAAATGGGTGGTAGAAGTGCACTTCAAAGATGTCTCAAGAGAACCAGCTGATTGCAGGCTGCTGTCTTCTGTAGAAATGACCCGACCAGGCTGGGGAAGTTTCCCAGGAAGGCAAAGACAGGACATGATTGAAACTTATTTTAAAACCCAGAGACACCCTGCCTACTAAAACTATTGCAGAATGGCAGAAATAAGAACTGATTCCTTTTCACTCCCTGAGCGTCGCTGACAACCTGCTAATACCCAAAGGAAGTATGCCAGCCAAAAGTGAGCCCGGGAGCCAGGGAATATAGTAAATGCTGGCACAGAATGAGGCAACACAGGTGGGAAGGAGCAATGAAATTCCAAAACATTTCTGAGGCTTCTTCTGGTATGGCACTGTGTACTTTAAAGCCATACAGCAGAATATTTGACAGGAAGGTCTGGTTTGTCTTTCAACCACCACTGCTGTTGTCCAACTGAAGAATAACATCGGAGCATGGGAAAGGTCAGGTTGGATGGGACCTCAGGCAGTGGCTAGTCCAACCTCCTGCTCCATGTAGGGTGAGCTATGAGGTCAACAAGGTTACCTGAGGGATTTATCCAGTCCAGTCTTCTAATGGTGAAACGAGAAGAGGCATTTTAGGCTATTGAAATGTATCAGGAAGGCATAATACAACCTTCAATCCATTCTTTGGCCTCCTTTTCAAATTAGATTAAATAAGAAAATGATACAAACAGGTTGTGCTGACTCTCAAAAGTGAGTTTACTTTTAAGGACTTTTTCATAATTATTACTGAGAATCGTGTCCTGGATACAGCAGAATCATTCTCTTAATCTAAAAAAATTGAGACATTTATTTTTCTGCTCACATTTTTAAATGCCTTGCTCACATAAAATCTAAGACCAGTGTTTGAACTACAGTTATTGTCAAGCTGGACCAACATTCAAGATAAGTATCCTGCCATTCTGCAGTGGTGTGTAGACATTAAGAGGTTCAGATTCTGAGCAGATAGGTATTAGCTCATGCAAATGCCAGCAAATAGTTGTGCTGTTCTATTTCTCACAGACACTGAGTTAAAGTGTTTTCAAACAGGTTTCCTTCCTCACTACTCCACAAAGCAAACAAAAAGATTTACAGATGATCTGAGGGAAGATTCAGGCCACCAAAGACACAAATGAAATTAAACCAACAGACACAAATCAGTTCAAAGGGGGTCGTTACTGTATTCAGAGAATCAATTAATGAAGTTTCTGCCGACGATAGTAATCTGTGATCTCTCACACTCAGTACTTTTGTAGGGCTCTGCTCTTCAAACAGAAAGTTTGTTTCTTGTTCTCCCAGTACCTCTTCACAGGTTATGAGAAAAAGGGAATAATTGTAGAGATCAAATTCAGAGTTTTGAGGATTGAAAGGGACTCTTACGATTGCTCCTGCTCCAGCCTACCCATGTGTTACGGCCCCTTTTACACAGAACCAAAATAACCTGAAAAGGTGGTTATTTATTATAATAAGGGTCTTGAGTTTTCTGGTGTGAAATTATTGTGCCACCCAAAAGGAATTCCCAGCAGTCATCAGATAGAGAATATTTTCACCTGTATTTATTTGGGAGGAAATCTGTGGTCAGGACTGGCCTTGCTTCCCTATAATGGCTCTTTAGATTCAGGCATGCTGTAGGGTAGCTTGCCTAGGGGTTGGAAAAACTGCACTGCCCTGATTTTATGGTTATGCATAGATCATCACACAGGTGTGGTAAAACTGATGCCTTGTCCAGGCGACCTTGTTGGGAAATGAATTGCAAACACTACCCTATCTCAAGCAGCTTGTTCAAGGAAGTTACTGCCACACTAAAGAGATGCATACTTCTGCAATTCCACAATTTGAAAAATACCACTGTTTCCAAACCCCATATTGCATGACAGGATGGAAGGCAGTGGGAATAGACTGCAAAGTCAAAGAAATACTCCCAAAGACTCATCAATCTTCTCAATATCTGTGATCTTACGAGTTAAAAGCTGAGGAATTTTGAAGCCAAAGCACTTCAGGGAGATCAAAGAAATCCAATAATCCACCAAATCTATACCTTAACACAGTAGCACAGGGCAAATAGTGAAGACTAGATACTCACCTGGCTATCCAAGAGAACAGAACCAAAAGTTTGGAGAACATGCCTCAGTAACTGTATTTCACAGTACAGCAGACTCTGGTTGCATATACATCAAAGAGCTCTGGTCTCCACCTAGCTTTGCCATAATCGTATATGATAATTTTCTCATAGGCTGCAATCAGAAGAAAGCACAGCTTCTTTACTGGAGAATCTGGAGTGATGGAAAGGTATCCTTAGTTCATCCTGCAAGTTGTGGGGATACAAACTGCACAAAGTCTTAAGATCTTGGGTCATCAACAATCCTCCAAAAATTATGCCAATTTGTCTTTTGCTCTCAGACCAATTTATGCAGAACGAGCCCCTGGACATGTGTGATAAAGCTTACTGCTAAGTTCTCTTACGTTTGTTAGCTGACTCTTTGGAAATTTAAAACCAGGAAGAAAAGTTTTAAAGGCAAACCTGGTGCCCAGAGGAGCTCACAGTCCCTCTCTGCAACACAAGGAGAACAAAATATTAACTTTGCCCACTGTCTGACAACCTGCACAAAGTGCATGCACCTGGGGAACTGTGACTGACAGGTTTTTGTGATGGGTTGTGTTTGAAAATTTGTTCTGTATGGTGACCTCTCTGTAGCTTCATATTTGAGCAGCTGTCAGGCCACAGGACAGAATCAAGGTTCTTCATGTTCTTAAGTGTGTATTTGGTTTTTGTTAGGCTGAAGGGTATGCCTAGTACTGTACAGGACTTGAAAAAAGCCACAATCTGTTTTAAAAGCATGCATCCTGAGAACCATACACAAGGTGGAAACCAGCTGGGAACTGTACAAAAACCGTTGACTTCTTTCATATAGCAGTGAGGTTAGCAATGCAGCCTTAGAGAAGCAAGGCTTAATTAGTACAGGCCTCCTGAAAACAGTAGGTCCTCAAGAGGGGCGAAACAGATGAGAGAGTAGAACATTTCACACTTACTCAGTGCCAGTGCAAACACAGAAGGCTTGAAAACGGCAAAAAGCAGAACAAAATTCGTGCAACTTCTCTGTTGGAAAGGTGGAATCAGACCCTCTGCTCGCACAGCTGGCACAGTGTCACAGCCATGCAGGCTGGTCTCCCCCCCAACCAAAGAGCTGACCCCCAATTAATACGCAGAATGTTCCGACTTTGCTTTCATGACCTCTGATAATTTTACAACTGTAAGAATCTATTTTCAGAAACAACTGACTCACTTCAGCTGACAGGTTACATGATAAATATGCAACATAAGAAAACAATGTATAATAATTTAATGCTTTTACGTGCAATACGAAATTGCTTAATAATACAAACTAAAACTGCTCCAAAATTTCTGTCACTCTACACTTTTAAAATTTATATTATATTACTCTGATCACTTGAGGTCTAGTGTTGAAAGATAACAAACTTAAAAGTTTTGTGCTCGACTTCAACTTCTAGATAATTAGTAAACTCTGAGGACAGTTTCATACTCCGCAAGCATGGAGGCAGAATTTGGCAACCAGTAGTGGTGTGAAACAAATTCATTTAAAGAATAAACTCTACAGAAACCCAAAATACTAATAACAAATATAAACATTAAAGTAGAAGCTTGAATCCTGAAGAGCATAAGGCTGAATCCTAAAATTTATCTAAACAATTTTTAGCACTACATCAGTAATAAAAATAATAGATCAGGTGAAACTATAATACTTCCTCTAAAATATGCTAAAGCAGCAGCGCACAAATTGAGTTGGAACTTACATTGAATTGACAAAAATCTAGTTATATTTTATGCATCTAGGCATCCAGTTTAGTCTACCTGTTTTGCTCTAAAATCCTAAATATACTCTTCATTTCTGAAGAGCTCTTTTTCTAAATCTGTAGAATATGACGTTTGATGTGTGGTGCAAACCAAGCAGCTGTCTTCTACTCACAAAATATAAAATAAGTTGAACACAACAGTTAAACGTTTGCTGATACAGTTCAAATAGTGCCAGATCAGAAGCATTTTTAAATAGGCACTTCGCAAAGTATTTAACACTCAACTCTAAGCATCCACCTAACTCAAATAAATTTGTCATGTTCCCAAAGGGTTAATACCGTCTTGCTTCATTTCTTGCATGTAGTAATTTAGCTCTGAACAAAAGCAACTCCCTGCTGGTTACCTTGGCTAAAGGAAACACAATGAACTGGTAAAAACCAGTTTTATCTCACTGCTGTTGCCCAGGGCTACAGACAAAATGAAGTGAAAAAATTCACATGCAGAGTATTAGGTGCTTATGAAAGATCCAGCAGCGCTGTTGCCTAGCGATTCCGCGAGGAATCAGTGCAGGCCAATGAGGTGTACGGGTGCTGAATAACATCCCCGATGACTGCTTTACATCTCCGGCAATTCTGTCATACACCCCCATGATTTCCCAGTGGTAAGAATCACTTTCAAGGGAACCTGTCAGAACAAAAAAAAATACAAAAATTTAAACAAACAAACACATCACATATAGCAAGATTACTATTTTTGCTTTTCCCCTTGGATGCTGATACTGCTCTAGATGACATGCCTGCCCAATGCAAAATACTCTTCATACCTATTAATGCTTAATTATCACAACAATGTTTATTAGAATACCTTAACAGTTAAGTTTAACCTTCAGGTTTGAAATAGCAAACACATGTTACTGAACTGCAAGGAATACACTAAAATTAAATTCATATTATTATGCTCTTCAAAAGAGCTACAAAATCAGAGCGTTTATAATCAGTAACTTTGTCAGTAATGCATAAAGATACCAGGCTTTTTTTTTTTTTACCATCCACTTCTCCAATTCTGGGATATTGTGTTGTTGCTTTGGTTTTATTTCTGTTTGTTTTGCAGCTACTGGTGCTCTGTTACAAAGTAGATTTTCTGACATGAAAGCTGCCTCATTAGCAAGGACTATATTTTGGAAAAGAAGCTACTTCAAAGATAAAGCATCTTTTCCTCAAAGAAGAAGAAGAGATCTCTCCCTATTAAGGCTACATATGTGCTCTACTTTAGTGACATTTTTTCCTCTGTATTAAAAAATACTATTCATATTAACAGAGTATATAATACATATTTAGTTGAAGCAGATGTGCTGAAGGAGAGCAGGAGCATTTAAAACCAAATCTTTTCATCTTCAGCATCTCTAATCCTAAAAGACATATTCTTACTGTATAGACGAATAAACAAAATGACCAAAAACAGTAATTTTTTTTTAAAGGATCACTCTCAATATCTTCTCTGAGATCAAGCTGTTGGTACTTTATGTTTTTATCTGGCCTCTGCCATCAATCAGCTCATGATGCTTCAGAGGGAGATGAAGTATCTTCATGATGCATGTAGCCCAATGTGCAGGAGTAAAAGCATGTCATGACTCCTACAGTAATTTGCTCAGGAAAAGGAAACCAAAACAGGGATAAAAACCATGTATCTCCAAATACTTCTACTGCCTATTAAAAAGTCCTAATATTTGAAAACCCCAGACAACCTGTTGTCCAAGAATGTTCCTTTTCACCTATTAAAATGTAGTTGTTATTTAACATTTCTCATAGGAACAGCATATTAAACCCATTTGCTAATGCATTGAGATGAATTTTTCAGTGTGTGATAGGTGAAAGAAGTTGTGTTCTAAGATGGTGTGTCCCATTTTGTCCATAGGACATTAAAGCCTTCTGCCAGTTAATGGTTAGTCTAAAATATACAACACTAAAATGATACTCTGACCATGTAAGTATACACACTCCCAATAACCGTGCAAACATTTATCCTTCTTAAAAACATATTAAATTGTTCATATTTTATTTCATGGCAATGACTTCTTCAGGCAAACTATGAACAATGTTGTCTCCGACAAAGTCGCCAGAAAGTCTCCTAAAACAATCAAGGAAAGACCATCCAGTGTTGTTATTGACTTTACACACCATCAATAATACCACATTTGATTATTTTAATGAGCCTTACAACAGCGTGAGTGCCAGGTGTCTAATACCACCATTAAGAATATTTAGATTTACTATACTTTGAAAAACAGTCTTGCTTCTTTTGTCAAGGTATTTGTAACAACAGAAGCTAGACAAGCAAAGCTGTACAATGTAAGTAACCTAGAGAAATGCAGTTTATAAAGCTTGGGACTGTCGGTACAAGAAACATATAATACAATTAGGGCCAAAAAGCCTCATTTGACCAAATCTGGTAAACAGGAATGCAAGTTCTTACAGAGCTTAAGTGAACAGCGAGCAGGGGAGAAAGAGTAATTTAGATCTTGGACACCCCTCATTATCCTCTCTCAGCTTTTGTGAGAAAGATGGGCTTCATACGGACTCAGAAATATGTAGCTGCAAGACTCCACAGAAAGCATCACAAAGTGACTGAGATGTTGAAATAGATATAGAAGATCTGAAGGAAAGAATAATAGTTAGAACTTACCTGGTAGTTTTCTTTATCAACCGTTTCCATTAGTGCAAGTTTGTATGTTGTAACTACTTCTGAAATAAATAGAATAATTTTTTTTCTGTCCCAGAATCTTGCTCGGTAATACTGAATGAGTGATCCGCAACACCAAGCACTTAATTTCTCAGGAAACTAGAAGCCCTTGGATTGTTTCTCACTTAATAAGCTTAGGGATTCCCAGGATCTATAGTCCTTCATGAAGCAACAAAAGCTGAGCAGTAGGCTACAATCAAGGGTACCAGTCTTGTAGAGAGAAAAATATACTTATTTTATAAAAAAATTACAATTATGTCCAATACATAGATAGATACAATAGCTGTGAAGCTATCTACCCAGTTTTTACAGATGTTGTTCTAGCAGATGGTGTCCTATGCTTTAAATAGTGACCAATGATTTTGTCTGCTTTCCATGCTAGGCATCAACACAGAAATGCTAAAAAGACCAATTTTCTAAGTGAAAATTACTGAAGAAAGATCTTTTGCAACAATTTTTTCAGCAGTAATGAATGCTTGGCACATTTAGAAAGCTTATTAAAGGCACATAGATCTCACTCTACCACACCCAACAGAAATTTCATCGCAATGAACGAAATAGATTTTAAAATTACCGTACTGCATTGCTAAAACAAAGAGTAGCTGACAAGCACACTTTCCAAAACGGAGGTTGAGTTTCTCTCGGTTATGTTCCTTTAGAATTTTTATAGCAATTTAAAAAAAGCAATTACCTACAAACATGAAAATGAAACCATTGAAGCGAAAGGCAAAATAGTTGTCTCTAGGTTCTTAATATGATGACGACAACGTACAAAGCTAAGTGTGCCTGGGACAGCAATGGAAATTCAGAATTGTCCCTACCTTTAGTGGCACTTCCAAGGCTGTGGTTTGCTGCAGGGACTCCATTGTTCTTTTTACCAGTGCTGTAAGGCAAATTTGAAGACCTACAGCTTTATTTTCCATGTTAGAATTGTTACATAGAAAAAAAATTAAAAATCACACACTTTATATTATGTTATATAATATCTGTATTTCTACATTAAAAATGTTAAACATTACAAACTTTTCAGATTTTTTTCAAAGTTAAATTTTATCTCTTGCGGAAGGTTCAATTTGTTACTTTAAATTGAATTTTAGGGTGAAATTTGAAGAATTATTTAACTTATTTATCCCATAAAGACGTGAGCCCAGCACTAATAAATTTTACAAAGAGGTACAACATGTCTGAGTATGGTGTTTCTTAAGCTCTCAAGTTCAGTACTGTTAACTATACATTTGGTGACATTTTATACATTTTAATTTTGTTGTTTGGCCATAAATCTCAATCCAAAGAAAAAAGCTAGGGAAAAAGAATATTAGAAGTCTGAATTGCCTAAAATATATCATTCTTCAAAGTAAAAAGATCAGAGCCAATTTTTTAAAAAAAATCTTCCCTGTGGGATAGTGGAACTTACCAAGAATCTAAACAATTGAACTTCAGTGAGATTTATGTAACTTAACAACTCATCACGTCATAACACTATGCTTACTATTACTGTGCAAATGCATCTATAATTTTTCCAAATCAATCATTTAGGATCAGATTTGTCATCTCTGGTAATGCCAATTAGTGTTTTGCTTGACAAAGCTTGCTGCTGTGACACAACACTGTTGTAAAGAAAATTGAAGAGAGATTCAATGAATAAATGGCTTTTAAAAAAGAAGTCAGTTCTGGCTGGTGAAAGTGAGCTAGGAATATCAAGCAGACCCAGAAGAAAACTTACTGAGCAACCTCCATGGCTCTGACTAAATAACATACGTCACTGCATGCGTCACAGAACTGAGAAATACCAGGGTTTGCAATGCACGGTGATAACTGCTATATGGAAAAGCACATGATTGTGTAGAAGCTTTATTTGAAATTATCCCTGGATGCACATCACTGCTTTTTTTTTGCAGCTGCGGCTAGATGCAAAGGAGCAACAAGAACTCAAAGGATATGTCTATGGCTGTTGCTCTGGCTGCTGTCGAAACCTTTTCTAACGATGGCAGCACAAGAAGCATGTGATGTTTCATGTCACATCTGTGACACCAAGGCTGGCTTGATAATGATGCCTGAACAGAAGAGGAGTGCTCAGCCCGTGCTGGCTCACTCAGACTTGCATGCTGATGAGCTGTCATACGATTTTCCACAAAGTCCGAATTATGCAGCAGCTGAAGTGCCAAAGGCTGAGGAGACAGAGACAGTTGTTGACACATCTACGTACAACTACACCTCCATATTTCCTTCACGTCAGATTTGAGATAGTTTATGGTCCAGTGTAGGACATACCATTGTTTTCGGAGAGCAGAAACAAACATTGCAACCACAGATTGTGAAAGGGGAAGTGCTGGCCTAAATAATTATCCATTTCAAATCTAGTCCAAGTCAACACGGCTATTACTAGAGGAGTGTTGGACTGCCTCCATCTTCAGAAGCCCACTCCGAATTTAAACAAGCTGCCAGCTCCAGGAGGTCAGCAATGCAGCAGACGTCGGGGCACTCCAACCAGGTGGCACTCCTTCAGAAGGCTAAGGGGATTGCCAGTCAGTCCCCAGATAAACATTTTTTCTGTCAGTAAGCTCCCTACCAGGCTACGACGGCACAAATCTTTCGTGAGAGCATAGCATCTGGATTCTGCATTTCTCACACTGAATCACTCAGCTCTGTATGTTCCACCAAAGGACTTGCAAAGGGCACACCCAGTTCTGTGCAACTTAACATTTTTTTGTGCTGTTAAGCAAATGAAGAGCAATAGAGCACCAGACCAATAGGAGGAATACACCTTTGTGACACAAAATGCTCCGATGGACAACAAAAGATGGAGCATGAGTCAGTAGCACCGATTCATGGGTTGAACGACGTGAGCAGTATGATAAAGGCTGCTGTCCGCATATGCACCACGTCAGACCAGTTTTCTCCTAGTTCTCTAGACCTGTGAATCTGACTCGTTCTCTCCTATACAACTGTTATCCCTAAAGGGGGATTCATGATGGCAACAACGATTGCAACAACTTTGTCTGTTGGTTCACATAGTTTTCACTTTAAGGCACCTGGCACAACCAAAATTCTGCTGCATTTTTTAATTGGTCTTAATTTTAAAAAGCACAGATCGAAGAGGCCACATCAGTGAACACACCTAAAGGCTCCTCATTCACTTTGACAACCATTAAAAACCTCTCCACAGATTTGCTTCATTTTCTTCTTTTTTTTTTTCAGTGTTAGTTTGGTTCTCCATTCTCTTTTTCCTGTCACACTGATTTCTTCATCTCTTCCCAGAGTTTAGCGGGTGGCATAGTAAGATCATTAATTTCAAGCAATCTGAGGTTGTTTTGCCTGTATTGCAGCCTTTTGAAATCATACCTTTGCAAGCATCCTGAAGATTTGCCTACATCTACTTTAATGCAGATTTTGAATGAAATAATAAATATACAATGGTAACAAATACCAAGAAAAAGGGCAAATTGTGCCTGCCAAATATGGTGACCTTCTACGACAGGGTTACAGTGTTGGTGGGTAAGGGAAGAGCAACTGATGTCATCTACTTGGACTCACACAAAGCATTTGACTCTGCCCCGCGCAACATCCTTGTCTCTAAATTGGAGAGACGTGGATTTGGTGGATGGACCTCTCAGTGGATTAGGAACTGGCTGGATGGTCACACTCAAAGGGTTGCGGTCAATGGCTCAACGTCAAAGTGGAGACCAGCGACGGGTGGCGTTCCTCAGGGGTCAGTATTGGGATGGGGGTTGTTCAACACCTTTGTCAACAACACGGACAGTGGGATCCAGTGCATCCTCAGCAAGTTTGCTGATGACACCAAGCTGTGTGGTGCAGTCGACACACCGGAGGGAAGGGTCAGCATCTAGAGGGATCTTAACAGGCTTAAGAGGTGAGCCCAAGCAAACCTCATGAAGTTCAACAAGGTCAAGTGCAAGGTCCTGGACTTGATTTGGGGCAATCCCATGCACAGTTACAGGCTGGGCAACAAGTGGATTGAGAGCAGCCTTAAGGAGAAGGACTCAGGGATATTGGCTGACAGGAAGCTCAACACGACCTGGTAACGTGTGTTTGTGGCCCAGAAAGCCAATCGCATTCTGGGCTGCATCAAAAGCAGCATGACCAACAGGCTGAGAGAGGTGATTCTCCCCCTCTACTCCACTTTGGTGAGACCCCACCTGCAGTGCTGTGTTCAGCTCTGTGGACCCCAACGTAAGAAGGACATGGACCTGTTGGAGCAAGTCCAGAGGAGGCCACAAAGATGATCAGGAAGCTGAAGCATCTCCCCTGCGAGGACAGGCTGAGACAGTTAGGGTTGTCCAGCCTGGAGAAGAGAAGGCCGAAGGGAGACCTTATAATGGCCTTCCAGTACTTAAAAGGGGCCTACAGAAAGCTGGGGAGGAACTTTTTAAAAGCAGCATATAGTGATAAGGGATTATGACTTTAAACTGAAAGATGGTAGATTTAGACTAGATAGAAGGAAGACATTGTTTACTGTGAGAGTGGTGAGGCACTGGAACACGTTGTCCAGAGATGTTGTGGATTCCCCACCCTGGAAGTGTTCAAGGTCAGGCTGGATGGGGCTTTGAGCAACCTGGCCCAGTGGAAGGGGGAGTGGAACTAGATGATCTTCAAGGTCCCTTCCAACCCAAATCATTCTATGATTCTTTTAAAAGAGACAATGCAGCATGGTGGTATGTAGTCGCAGGAGACATGCCCTTCAGTCCTATGTATAAAATATCTGATACTCCTGCTACTCTCTCAAATCTCCTTGAAAACATTTCCTTTCTCAAAGCCCAAAATAAACAATCCAGACATACACAACTGTATTTTCTTTATCTCACATACACTACAGGGTATAGTTACTAACAAAAGTGACGTCAGTGTTTAAATACATCTGTCCCTACCACTCTCAATTTTTGGTTTCTTTTCTAAGATTCAGATTGGAGGCTTTTGGGATAGTGATTCTTTCAATTCAGTCAAGAATCTAATATATCTAGGGCACATAAATTATTAATTTTAAAATGTTCCTTTGCAGCCAGCCACATACTGCAATGGTATCTGTTAAATGCTTCTCCAAACCTTTGCAACTTCTCTCTCAAAACCCACAGTCAGCAATTATGGAATCTGTTTATTACACTCATCCTAGAATGCTTTCTAAGTGTTGAGAATGTCATGTTAAAATATTATGTATTAAAAAAAATGGTGACAGCAGAGTGAAGAGATCATAGAGGAACTGAAATTATAACCGATGTTTTAACATACATTAGATTTTCTTGATAGCGGCCAGAACAAATATGCTTATTGAAAGTGTTGTGAACAGGAGCGAAGAAAAGACACGCATGCCTGCTGTGGAACAGAAGGTTATTTGTCCTTATCGAACTGAAGACATTTTTCAAGCTCACTCACCTATGAAATTATGACTCCAGAAACATGTCAAACCTGGCCAGATGTATGATCTATGAAACAGGGATTTTTGCAATTTGCAAGCTATCTGGAGGCATCTCTAGTTTAAGCACCAGAATTTTTCAAGCTGGGAAAAGGGAGCTCAGAGAACAGAAAATGTCACCGACTCATGATGACCTGAGTCCACTTTTGATCACACGGACATTTTTATCCAGCTGCCTCAGTACCCATTAAGGGGCAATTGTAGCAGAATTGCATGAGTCAAAAATTTGTATTGACAGATTTTAGAAAAATCTGAGATACTGTTCTTAAGGCAGTAATAATCTTAATGGATCTTCATATCAAAATAAATAGGCTGAGTTTATTCTGTTTTTTTTTCTTAGACTGATCCTTTTTGAGTTATTACATTTAAAGTATTTCAGCTGAAATATTTGATACCTAGTAAAATACCAGAAAAAAAAATAAACTAAAAAAACCTACTAAAACATGCAGAAATTAACTTCTTTAATTCTATCAATAATGCATGATTATAAATGAGTTCTAAAAAAACCCACCTTTAAAAATTGCCCTAATGCACTGTGATATTGAACACAAAGTACCGGAATACTCATATTTTTACAAAAATATGTTATTTCAAGTACCAAGTGTCTTTCATTTAATTATGCTTCTCACTAATGGATGCAATTAAGCAATCATAGTGACAAGCAACAATCCACAGTAATCACCATTGGCAAAGTTCACCTTTCGAATCCACCAGGTATATATGGAATCACATCAGAAGCCAGATCTTACAGCTGCAAATGTACCGTAAAAAAATAATTAATTCTGCATTTCTTCACCCCAAAGTGTACCATCTTTAGCAGTAATGTATTCAGAATAACCCAAGGGCAAAGAGGCATTTCAAACAGAGCATGGAGAGGCAGTCTCAGAAATAGTTTCCACAAAATGAAAAATTAGGTTCTGCGATTCCTGAATATTCTCCAGAGTCCTTAGACAGTCTCACAGTTTGATTCGGGGACAGTCTGTCTACCTGATTACACAGGCTTCAGAACTCGGAGATGCTGAGTCCTCTCGGATCCAAGAGCCCAGTTTTTGGCATTCCCAAAATATCATCTGCCTTTCTGCTTCCTGGGCTGCCGGAGAGCTCGGGATGTGCGGAAGTCAGACAGGCAAGTTGGCTAGAAACCAGGCAGATTATTGATGGTAAAGCTGACAGTCTTCTGCTAAAACCAAACCAACTCCTGCCAAATGTTTTGATTTGATCTTTCCAAGCACCCTCTAAGAGAAAATGAGGATTTTTAAAAAGCTCTTTTGCTGTCTAGTTCTTGCCCTAAACAGAGAATTGAGGCAAATAATACGCCATATCTTTGTTGAAAATGACATAATTCAGAGTAATACATGCCTTATTGTACTGCAAACCATGCCAAAGCTTGGACACTCAAAGGCTTGTTATAAATAAAAGATGTTTTCCCTTGTCCATTCAGAGTGAAACATATGTATACTGTAAAACCGTGGCTGATAGATTTTGTTTGAAGAAGGTAGTCTTCTGAATTACAGATAACACCTCACTTAACCTACATGCAGCATTTTGTGCAAAAGTAGATATTAGAAAAGAAGAACACCTTATTGCTTGCCCCTTGTTGAGAAAATTCAAAAGATGCAAAATCATCTGTTGGGCACAGATTATGAGGTGCACTGTAAATTGGATTTCTGTAAACTGGAAAGCACTGAAAATTCTTATTGTGGCCTACAAGGTCCTAATCAGGAACAGAGAAAGCACCAGCATTATGATTGTGTTGTGGCAATTCTCAGTCTCCACTCAGGAGAGTCTCAGAAGGAAAGAGACATTTTAATGCTGTAAAATAACATAAAAGAGACACTTCCATAAGAGAAACGCTGCTGAGAAAGCTTATGTTCAGTTCTGCAATGTAATTGAAATAATAGTATTAACCTTTATGTTCTTCATTTATAAATCTTGGACACGTTTTAGTATTTTATTCCTATTCTGAAAATAAAAAACCCAAGACATGTATGTTGTTGCTTTCCTGAAAAAGTAGATCAGAAGCATGAATGGAATCAGAATGCTAACACAGCGCTGAATAGGAGGCCAATGCTTCTTGGATCACACTAAATGGGGGAGACTAACACAGCACTGAGCTCTAGTCCATTAAAGCAATCAAACGCTACTCTTTAGCTTGAAGTCCACGTCTTTCCCTTTACCAAGCTTTGTGACTGTACAACTGAGATTTCTCTCTGCATCATTAAGCTGCAGGCTAGAAATTGCAAGTCAGCAGATTCTGTAATTTAAAGTTTCTGAATGGACAAAAGCTCATTAGATATGCAAAGACAAAGCTGGCAGCTAAAGAATATCAGCAAATAAAAGTAAAGAGAGTAAGGACTTAAAAAAAAAAAGGAGAAAAAACTTTGGAGAAAGGGATGAAAACCATATTTCGACTTTAAAAGCACTAAAGTGAATTAGAAGCACACATCCTATTGACACTCCTTCTTTGGTTTAAAACTCACATAGATAATTTGTTACCTCAGCTACTCCTGAATTAATTGGAAAAGATTAGGAGAGAAGAGTCTTCCTATTTAGTTTCATCTGAAAGGAATCTAGGTCAGTCGCTCTCAGACTGCTCTGTAATGTGAACAAAAACTGTTCACACCATGGCCTGGGGACAATAGGGAGATCTACTTCATCATCATACTTCTGACTGGAAGTTACGTGCTGCTGCAGATACACCCTTTCTCTGCCACTTCAGATCACACAAATTCCTCAATGACACTGAAGCTGGAGCCAGCTTCAGTCACTTTTAAGACAACTTGGATTAGTTCTTTTATCACTGGCAGAACTATCTGCAAAACACAGAATCACAGAATGCTAGAGGTTGGAGGGGACCTTTAGAGGTCATCTGGTCCAGCCCTGCAGCTCAGCAGGACCATCTAGAACCAGTTTCCCAGGAACTGTGTTCAGACATCTTTTAAATATCTCCAAGGATGGAGACTCCACAGACTCTCTGGGCAATCTGGGCCAGCTCTGCTCAGTCACCATCGCAGTGTGAAAAAAAAGCACTTCCTGATGTTCAGATGGAACCTCCTGTGTTTCAGCTTGTGCTCATTGCCTCTGGGACTGTCACTAGGGAGGTCCTGGCTGCATCCTCAATGTCCCCTCTCCGCAGGTATGTACATACATTAATAAGATCCCTCTGAGCCTTCTCTTCTCCAGGCTGAAGAGTCCCATCTCAACCTTCCTTCACGGGAGAAACGCTCCAGTCTCCTCACCATCTTTGCCACCCTTCACTGGACTGTCCCCAGTCCATCCGTGTCTCTTCTGCACTGGCGAGTCCAGAACTCCAGGTGTGGCCTCACCGGTGATTAATAAAGGGGAAGGAAATTAATGTCTTAAGTTGGTCTTTAGTGTTAAGGAAAAGACATCGCTTCTCTGTTCTGAGGTGAGTATATCTGAAAGTTACTGTAATGCAGAATTATTTTTTTTCCTTTAGGGCAAAGTAGAGACAAACCTAAAAATCAGTCTTCAGTCAGTAGAATGAAACAAACTTCCGTCTTGAACACTCAAGCCTGGCAGCCTATGTTAATTGCAATGACAATTTCCAAGGTATCTCAGACCTCTAGACTCCCCAGGTCCATTTCCTAAAAGTCATCTTAGCAACTTCAATTACATGGTGATAGCTTTGAAGAAGAACAAGGAATTAAGGAATTTACAGGCATGTTTGCTCTGCACGTAGCAGGCAGCAGTTAGACGTGCAAACAAGTTATTCTGTGGTGTGTAAGGTGGACAGTTTGAACCGGACACTTGTTATGTTCTCAGAAAAAAGCCTTTAGTCATCACGTTTTTGTTGTGGGATAATTTATTAGTTACTCATATGATGGCTAGAGATATTTTCCATTGTACTGAAAAAGTAATGATTTTGACGTTCATGCTAGCAAGAAAGATCAGAATTTAGAGAGCACTGTCAGCAAGTTTGCTGATAACATAAAACTGGGAGGAGTGGTTGACACTCCAGCAGGCTGTGCTGCCATTCAGAGAGACCTGGACAGGCTGGAGGGCTGGGCAGGGAGAAATCTTATGAAATACAACAAGGGTAAGTGTAGAGTCTTGCACTTGGGAAAGAACAACCCCAAGTACCAGTAGAGGTTGGGGACTGACCTGTTGGAGAGCAGCGCAGGGGAAAGGGACCTGAGGGTCCTGGTGGGCAGCAGGATGACCATGAGCCAGCAATGTGCCCTCGTGGCCAAGAAGGCCAATGGCATCCTGGGGTGTATTAGAAGGGGGGTGGCTGATAAGTCGAGAGAGGTCCTCCTGCCCCTCTACTGTGCCCTGGTGAGGCCACATCTGGAATATTGTGTCCAGTTCTGGGCCCATCAGCTCAAGAGAGACAGGGAACTGCTTGAAAGAGTCCAGCGCAGAGCCACAAAGATGATGAAGGGAGTGGAGCATCTCCCTTGTGAGGAAAGGCTGAAGGAGCTGGGTCTCTTTAGCTTGGAGAAGAGGAGGCTGAGGGGTGACCTCATTAATGTTTATAAATCTGTAAAGGGTGAGTGTCAGGAGGATGGAGCCAGGCTCTTTTCAGTGATGTCCAGTGATAGGACAAGGGGCAATGGGCACAAGCTGGAGCATAGGAGGTTCCACAAAAACATCAGGAAAAACTTTTTCACTGTGAGGGTGACCTAGCACTGGCACAGGCTGCCCAGGGAGGTTGTGGAGTCTCCTTCTCTGGAGACATTCAAAACGCCCCTGGACACGTTCCTGTGTGACCTAGTGTAGGTGATCCTGCTTTGGTGGGGGGGTTGGACTAGAAGATTTTTCGAGGTCCCTTCCAACCCCCAACATTCTGTGATTCTGTGTGTAATTTGACCTGATGAGGGCAGAATCTGTGACTTTCTGTATGTACAAGTAACCCTGACAAAAAATTTATCTTTCGGGTAAAATTTTAGTTCTATACTTAATGCAAATTTATGTAAAATAAGATAATACAAATTATTCTATGCTGTCTTACAGATCTCATTCAGCATACTACATTGGCTAACTCTGAAACTATGGCACTTATAGACACCTGCCGTTTCTGAGTAGATACTGCGATCTCTGATAAATTATATGGTGCTTTATTAATTTAAACCAGATTTAAACTCTTGTATTTAGAGGTCAAATGCTATTATATTAACTAGTTCATTATAACTTTTGTAATATATTGAACTTAAGTATTTCCCAGGTTCTTTGTTTTGATTAGATAGAGATTTAATGTTCTTGTTATGAAATAATACTCACAGGAGGAATCAGTGAGGAAATGAGATTAATACAGCAAATTGTACTGTTCAAATGAACGCAACACAGGAAGGTGAAATTAATTTCTTCTTAGATGCTTAGGTTATAATGGTATTTTTTGTATTGGTTCATTTAAAATGTTTTGTGACATTATGCTAATTGTTTTAGTCAAAGGTATTGTTGAGCTTCAGATTAAACCAAAGTTTGTGAATAAATGTGTGGTGCCTACAGGAATAAATCCACTACCTACTGAAGAAGAAACCCAACGGTCTCCTATGTGTCCCCTGTTTGCCAGCTAAATTCATACCAGATTATGAGACAAACACTGGCTTCGGAAATAATGTCTAGAAATAAGTCAGACGAGAGGATAAAAAATGTAGGCAGGAACTTTTACTATCTCTTAACTTTGGAAGTTCCATCATAAAGTTCTCTTAATATGAAAAAGCAGTAAATGAATTTAGAAATTAAGTACATTACATTCTTACATTAAGAATTTTATACTGCTTTATATAACAGGCACCAATCATAAATATTTAGGAAGTTATTTGCCAGGCCATTCTTTTTAAGCTTCTTTATTTCCTTCTAAAAACCTTTTAAACTTTGGAGAAAGTATTATTATTTATCTTCACAGGATTCACACATTGGATGAGGTAATCTTGATAAGAAAACTAAATACAAATAAGCATGTTGATGAACTCCAGATGAGGAACATATTACATTTTATCTGTATGTGGAAAACGTTCAGAAAAATCTGCTTAGTATACATTTTCCTAATCATGAGAATCAATGTGCTGCTTCTTGCTAAATTATTTTTTTTTGCTCTGAGATATCACGGGAGAAAAAAGGGTGTGGGGGAGAAAGAGCAAGAGAGATTGTATTCACCTGAAAATTCCTGTATTTGAGAATCTTCTACTTCAAACAACAACTCATCATGAATCTGGGCGATTAACCTGAAAAATTTCAGAGACTTTAGATAATATATGCAAGAAATTTCTAACAGCACTTTCCATTCATATCATCAACTAATTGTCACAGGCACAGTGGGTACGTTAAACTGAAAATAAATGCTAAGAAAATGAAAAAAAATAATTAGTGTAGTTAAAAGGATTGCCGCTCCACGTATTCTGAAAACATAAAGGTCATAAACCCAAACTGTGCTTGCTAGCTTATAAATGTCACTTAGAGATTTGATGACGTGACAAGGTATTACTTTAAACCAATGTAATTTGCAGAAAATGGCAAGAAATTACAGAGACAGGCTATGTTTTGTTAATATAGTTTGTTGAGCTGCAATAACTATGGTTGCAAATGGGCTGTTTTACTAATATAAATTAGATCAATAGTAAGAGCACTTGGCTCCCTGGCATACGAATACGAACTGGCATATCAAGCTGGCCAGTGACTTGAGTCTTTTCCAGGAAATATCTTTTCACTTAAGTGTGAAGTAGATGTCCTCATGATGGCAAACAAGAGCAAATTAATTAATTAATTAATTAATTAATGTTTACAAATATATAAAGGGTGAGTGTCACGAGGATAGAGCCAGGCTCTTCTCGGTGACAACCAATGACAGGACAAGGGGTAATGGGCTGAAACTGGAACATAAGAGGTTCCGCTTAAACTCGAGAAGAAACTTCTTCTCAGTGAGGGTGACAGAGCCCTGGAACAGGCTGCCCAGAGAGGCTGTGGAGTCTCCTTCTCTGGAGACATTCAAGACCTGCCTGGACACGTTCCTGTGTAGCATAATCTAGGCATTCCTGCTCTGGCAGGGGGATTGGACTTGATGATCTTTCGAGGTCCCTTCCAATCCCTGACATTCTGTGATAGCGCAGCCACAGATACACAACCTGATCCATCGCCTCTGCTGCCAGGACAGTTGCCTTCACGAGGGCAGAGTATACAGCTGAAAGCAGCAACATCTGGAAAGCCAAGCAACCGCATGCACCCGAGCTCCTCAGTTAGAGCTCTTCAGTAATGAATTTATACTACTATTTTGTTTTTCTCTTCATCTGTATTAGTCCTATATGGATAGGTCTCTTGCAACATGGACTGTGACTTAATTGTTCAGTGCTCACAAGATTAGCACCCTAAACTGCGGGTTTGGGTGCAAAAGTACTTTCACAATGGAAATAATAAATGTATTTCATTGAATTAAGTCCACGGCAGAATAGATATAATCTAGCACATATAATCCCTGTGAGTAGTTCTCACACAGGAAGGCAAAATACCGTGTATCTGATTAGACAGTATTCCTACTAGGTTTATTTTATTACTTCTTTAATTATCATAGCTGGGAGTCTTAAGTCATGAAACTGTACCACCTATTTCCAAATTGCTTTGCAGTTTGTATATAACTTTTAAATTAAATGTCCACTGTGGACTTTTCTTAACATCTAGCAGTCATTCAAGTAAATAATCCCTTACAAAGGGTGGAAACATCAGTATGGTTACTACATATAACTTTTCACAGCTTTCAGGAAAATATCCTAAGATAGTTTCACACTGCCTTAAATTACAATGTGACATTGACTAACAGTGTGGTGAGCTCTAATAATAGATCTTAAATTATTAGTCACTTACAACACAGTTAGAAAAAGAGCAAAAGAGATTAACATATTTCTCACAGGAAATTGGGACACAGGATACAGAAAGAAATAGATGAAAAGACCAAGATCATTTGTAGCAAGAGAATACAGTTACATGAAAAGTTACAATTTCTAATGCAAGTAAATTAATTAAAGCAAGAGATTCCTCATAATCACTGACATGACATATAAAAAGATAAAAATCAGAGAGAACTGTGAACATTAACTATGAATATACTGTGAATCAATGGAAAATGAAAATAATTGCATTGATTAAACCAGAGCAATAAAAATGCGATAGACCGATTATCATTTTTACCAGAGTGGTGTTTCATGCCTTCAGTCAGGATTAGAGCACCTTATATTCTGAATATATGGTAAGGAAAAGTCCTTTCTCAGAGCTCACAATATCCATTAAAAATTAACATAAAATCAGGAATGGAGGAGCAAAAAATGGATTTTCAAACTCACTTGGCATTGGATCAACTGAACACCTCATCACCACACTATAAATAAAACTGAGTTCAAGAGCCAGTGTTATCGTCTGTGAGCCAGAAAACCCATGGAAGCAACATGAACTGAAATAAAAATTCCTGTCTGGACAGCACAATAGAGTTGACACAACTCTGCATGCTCCAGTTCTTCAACTGAAACGGCTACAGCTATTTTAACGTGGTTCTTCGTCTGGGCTAAAGGGCACAGCTCCGCAAGCTTTCGCACCCTGCACAGCACAGTCCAGCAGCTCAGTCCTATTGTCAGTTAATTGAGGAACTGCACAGAGTTGTAGAATTACATCGACCCCATTTTACACATCTAGTGATAAATTTGAAGTTCAAGACAATATTCTGTCTGCTAAAATAGCAAACTAGAAGTTAACATTGCTGGGTCTCTTTCTAGCTCTGACACTCTCCTGCTAAGCAATACTCATTCAACAAGAGAATGGGGATAATATTTCTCTCAGACGTGAGATCTAAGAAAAAAAGTATTTCTAATACACCTCTATTTTCAAATGAAAGATATTACATAAGTTTTAATTAACACTAAACGTGATTTCCTAGCTTGATGCTGAGAAGTGAAACAGTGTACACTATTTTCTGCCTAATAGTTATCAAATGTGTTAAGATTTTTTTTTTTTTTGGATCTCTCATCTCTTTTTCTTATCCATCTCACATTAACTTAATGGGCTCTATTCTTGCAGGTTTACTGTACAAGGCCACCTGTATTTTTTTCAGGGTGGTTAAAGTAATAATACTTGCATGCAATATGCTGTTCTGCAGAAGGAAGCATTCAATTTGGCATCAATACAGATGAAAGAAAAAATCAAAGCAATTTATACATTCAATATTCATAGCTTTCACCATTCCAGTGCATGCACCCACTCACCCATTGCACACCTTGAGTGAAGGAAGTTTGAAAAAAAAACACCCTATACTTTTGCTTAATAGCTTAATTGAATCATCTTCACTTTGAAGGTATACTAAAATAGCAAGCTCTTCTCATTATCTCTTGCTAAAAGTTACACTAATCTAGATTCAGAACTGCAAACCAGGCAGAGACTAGTTTGGATTTTTTGTTCTAGAAATGACAAGAATGCCTTTGATTTACAACCTAATATTCTATTAACATTTTTCTACATTGCCTGCAGATCAGGCATCATCTGTGATGAGAACACCTATGATTTCTTTTACTGAGAAACACGACCCGTGCAAGTACAACTGTGGTGTGGAATGGAGATTCTGCTGCAACCTGCACCTTGAGATGCAGAAGTATTTCCATGACTGCCAGTCTGAACACGGCTTTTGACATCAGTTTAGTGTGAGCAGTACATTAAGTATCCTTCTTAAACTCTTATGCTGCACTATAGAACGTTAAAAGAAATAATTTTTTAATTTTGTCAACACTACATGCAGCGATCTTCCAGTTTCCTGCAAAACAACACAGCGACTAAACTTCTCAAGCCTTCAGTGGATCCACCCAGTTATCATTACTATATCATAATCATATGATTGACTCACATATGCCAAAACAAATTCAACTACGAGATTTTTTTTTTCATAGTACTCTATTTATGAGGTCATATTGCCTCCTTATAGTATATTTTTTTCCTAGTACCAGGCCAGTTTGTCTAATCTAACAAATGAGGATTTTGTTTATTACTGTAATATATTCCAGATAACCTCGCTGTTCTAAAGTCCAGAATTTCAAAAGCATTGCCTAGAAATGCGTACATTATTGAACTGATTTCAACAAAACAGCTATTACCTTATTGATGAACAACTTTATTTCTTTACCGTTAAAGAAAACAACATTTTGTCTAAACTGCAAACGAGAGTGCTGTGGCATGACACACTGCAGACTCTATTGCAGGAATATCCTGTAGAAGAGGTCAGTGTAGGACAGAGAAAAAAAAGACAAGATCACCATAGTAGTCTTTCTCAGAAGCTGTATTTCAGGCCATTACAATGTGCCAAGAGAAGCTCAAACTAATTAAATTCATGCTCCTTCTATAGTCAAGGGACTAAGGTAGGCTCTGACTTAAAAATTCTGAATTGACATCTGGAAAACTCCAGCTCTAGGCATTGACTTTTCAGGGGCACTACCTCCTCAAACAGCCACCTGATTTGGATACCTGAAGTTAGAGAATAGCCCCCTGTACATTTTTTTGTGATACATTTTTGTGTCACCAGGGAAAATTTTACTGCTGTTAACACCACCTCTAAAGCATAACATGGTCTTCCAGACAGATATGTCTGAAAATAACACAAAATATAAACCACCAATGAATTCCTACAGACTAACTGTTGGTTACTTTACTCCACCGTTTGGTAGCAGGCAAGCTGGACCCACCACATGCCCACTCCAGACCCCTCAAAACTCACTTCAATCTCAGTTGCTGTCTCTATTCACTTTCCTCATCACAGCCCTGACACTCCCATGGGAGCTCTGACCGACCACAGGCAGCACGGAGGGAACAAGCCCAGTGAAGCCATACATGTAACGTGCTTAAGAAATCCTGAGAGGAGCTCACACATTCCATCACAGAATCACAGAATGTTAGAGGTTGGAAGGGACCTCAAAGATCATCTAGTCCAGCCCCCCCGCCAGAGCAGGATCACCTACAGCAGAGCGCACAGGAACACGTCCAGGCGGGTTTTGAATGTCTCCAGAGAAGGAGACTCCACAACCTCCCTGGGCAGCCTGTGCCAGGGCTCTGTCACCCTCACAGTGAAAAAGTTTTTCCTCATATGTTTATGGAACCTCCTATGTTCCAGCTTGCACCCATTGGCCCTTGTCCTGTCAGTGGACGCCGCTGGAAAGAGCCTGGCTCCGTCCTCCTGACAGTCCCCCTTGACATATTTATAAACATTAATGAGGTCACCCCTCAGCCTCCTCTTCTCCAAGCTAAAGAGACCCAGCTCCTTCAGCCTTTCCTCATAAGGGAGATGTTCCACTCCCTTCATCATCTCTGTGGCTCTGTGCTGGACTCTCTCAAGCAGTTCCCTGTCCTTCTTGAGCTGAGGGGCCCAGAACTGGACACAATATTCCAGATGTGGCCTCACCAGGGCAGAGTAGAGGGGCAGGAGGACCTCTCTCAACCTACTTGCTACTCCCCTTCTAATACACCCCAGGATGCCATTGGCCTTCTTGGCCACGAGGGCACATTGCTGGCTCATGGCCATCCTGCTGTCCACCAGGACCCCCAGGTCCCTTTCCCCTGTGCTGCTCTCCAGCAGGGCAGTCCCCAACCTGTACTGGCACATGGGGTTATTCTTTCCACATCAAAGTGGTTGATCTAGGAACATAAATTAAAATAAGGTTTAGAATTGAGTAACTGGGAAAGCTTTAAATAAGAGGCTTCTTTTCTCATTTAAACCTGTCATTGGTCTCTGGAAGATCCTGTCTGAGGTTAGAGGCATCTGTGGTTGGACTGAATGATCACAAAGGTCTTTTCCAACCTAAATGATTCTATGATTCTATAATACAGTTGAACTCAATGACCTTAAGGGCCTTTTCCAATCTAATGGACGCTGTTCTGACTAAGAACCAGACCAAAATAGTTGAAGATGCTTCCTATCAGTTAGCTCTACATCATAAAAAAAAAAAAGTGTGGCACCATCAGGTTACCTGATTCCGAGCTAGAGTACTCAAGTGTCAAATTTCTGTGAAAATTAGACATTTTATTTCTGCTTTGAAGACACGCTGAGAATTAAATCATAACTGAATGTGAGATTTCCTACGACCAAAGGATTCTCTTTGGAGAAGGAGCAAAAAAAGATGAGTTATTTGAAATCCATCATAGCTTACTTGTTTGTGTAAAAAATCTAGGTAAACCTAAAAAAAATCCTATATTACATTACTTAAGGCAAAAAGACAACTAAGTTTTTATCCAATAAAAATGTATAAATATAAAAATGTTACTAAAAGCACACTACTTAAAAAAGGGTATTAATGATCACTTGGTAGCACAATAAACATTTAAAAACTTCAAAAATCAGTAATTTTCTATTAAAATATAGTTTTCTTCTTATTTAAAAAAGTACCATGTCCCCAATCATTAAAATTAATACAATTTTCTGATACAACAGTATCAGATTTTATATATGAAATATTAATAACCTTGTGTGTCATCCTTTGTTATCCCCTTTTTTCAGTAAAAGAATCATCCAACTAGCACAATCACATTTTTTCGTTTTGAATTTGAAATCCCTAAATACATAATGGGAGACTTCAAAATTGCAGATAGTACATGGTTAAAAGCTTTGTATATAATGATCAGTTTTAAAAAAGTCTCAGAAGATCAGAAAAGCTGTTAAGTGTTAGAAAAAAATGATAGAAAGAATAAGATATTTTGAAATCAGATAAATGGGGAAATATGAAAAAAAACAAAACAAATGGAAATATGTGTGGTGTTCTGTAACTGAAAAACAAGAACTCAATGACTTGAAATTTTGAGAAACTCATACGTAATCGATCCATATTTAATAAAACAAGGCCAGGCTGGATGTGGCTCTAATCAACCTGGGCTAGTGGGAGAGAGGTGTCCCTGCCCACAGCAGGGGGGTTGGAACTTCAAGGTCCCTTCCCTTGATCTTCATGGTCCCTTCCAACCTAAACCATTCAATGAATATATTGTTTTAAAGGTACTTAATTAAACTCATTGCCAGAAAAAGCCGGAGTGGTTGCTCATGTAACAAACACTTGTACGCATTTCAAGAGCTTTTAGAAATGATGACATACAATGACTTCAGGGGAAGACTTTCAAATCTTCTCTTTCAGAACTTCGACCCATCCCTACAATGAGAGCAAGAGGAAAACCTGCCGGCAGACAGGCTGTCCTGTTACAAATCTTACACCTTCCTCCTGAAGCATCTGTTACTGGCCACAACCAGTGATAATGGACCAGATGGATGTTGGATCCAATTATTCTTAGAAATCTCTGTGTTTCCTACAATAAAACTGCAATTTTATTTCTGATACTACTAATAATACTTATTTAATTGCATCACAGTTATGTCACAAAAGTACACAAATTCCAGAGGAAAGAGTGCCTATTAAGTTGTCATGTAACTAAGGAACATGGTTATGATAATTTTGTAACATTTTGTAGATTTTCAAGTTTCTCTTGAAGCTGTATTTCTAATGTCATAGAATAAGAGCTATAGCTTAAGATACATCATGCCTGCAAAGATATCACCTGTGTTAACTTTAAGCTACCTCCTTCTGTATTTCTAAAATAAAGCCCAAGATATTTTGATATTTTAACATTTTAACTACAAAAATCCAGCTAACTTATGAAATTTGGTTTCTCAGCAGCTACATCGTGAAGAACAGGAAGCTGAAGAGATTGTTAATTGCATGTACTCAAAGTGTTTTAAAACGTACCAGTCTAAAAGGTGACCTACAAAAGGTTTTATAAACAAAAATTATTTATTTGTGCTGAACAACCCACATAAAGGAACACTGAAAAACCCGCCACATCATGAATGTCCTTTTTGGCTATGACATTTAAGTATATTAAATATATTTAGCTCTTTCTGTAAAGAGTAAATCATTCTGACTGGTTCTGGCTGACTATGCCTAAAGTGTTCAGGGAACAGTTCACCATCTTGTGGATACATGTGAAATACTGCTTTGAATGTTAGAGAAAAGTAATGATTTTGCTGTCACCTAGAAATACAGCATTACTTGGCCACTTTGGGAAGCAAAGAGCTACATAGTGGACTGGGACAGCAGCTATGGAGAGCCCACAGTCGTTTCTGACACAGCAATGGGATCTAGGGTGTTTCCTTCTGCTGCTGAAACAAAAGCATACGTACGCGAAACAAAAATCTTATTCTGCTGTCAAGCAGAATCCAAAGATTTTATCTTTTCCTTGTCATTCTGTTTCTCCAGTATTAGGACACAAGTTGACAATCTTGCTAAAGCTAAGCCTTTAGAGCAGATCTGTATCTATATACTGGGGACTGTGGGTAGAGTACCAGAGCAATAAGCATTTACTTGAAAATCTTGGATAAGTGTTACAATAGAAACATGAGAAAACCTTTTTTTTTTTTATTCCTGAAGAAACAGATAAAGGGACATAAGATTCATGTCTAGAATTCAAGAAAAACATCACACACAGCAGCAGCGTTAAGCAGTTTGCTGAACGTATTCGGTTGAAACTACGATGTAACCAAGAAGTTGGTTTTATTAATATGTCCTTTTGTATGAATCTGAGAAACCAAAAGCAGCCAATAAAGTATGAATGCTTGAATCCCTACACACCTTATAAAAATGCCTCTAGGTTCTTGTGTCTAACTAAAACTGAAGCTGCTTTCAACAAATGAATCATTTGTGATTTATCACATGATTTGTATCTGAAAAAAATCCAGGTCACATAACACAAGGCTTGTTCCTGGGACGATTAGGGCTGTTTCTAACTAATTTAGCTATCTGTGTGGAAACGAGCTGCATTTGCAGTTCACCAGCTCAGAAAACCATTAGGCTGGTTAAAGTGTTTGTTCCTTGAGGAAGGCACACAAAACCTCCAAAATCTACTGCTACTGAAAAGCAGCTGGGCCCAAGAAAATAAGATCGTGGCTTCTCTGAACCTGTCTCTTTAACCAGGCTCCGGATATGCTGCGAAGTAAAGCTGTGTGTTTATGGCACAGGTCCAGTGCTGAAGGAACAATAAATTGGTGAGAAAGCAGAATTGCTGGATTCACACCAGATTATTCAATAGTTCTGTAGACATGTTAAATTTTAATTTGCATGTTGTTGGGATATTATAATCTCTAACAACTTTCTGAGAAGTCCGTGTGGCACTAAGTAGACTTGGGGTAGTATCAGTGCATCTTCAGTGATATTTTTTACAAGAATCGCTATAGGCAGCAATTCTTCCACAATTTCCTAGCAACCTTCTTTCTTGCCTATTTTCCATATCTGCCACTGCAATAATGTTTTAAACACTGAAAACAACTACAACTGTCCATCTGAGTTCACCAAGTACCTTTCCACTCTCATCAATTCAATAACCCTTTCTTCCAGCTGCTGCTGTACGCCTTGATCTCACTTCAGAAGTTTTTTGCTATCATCTGCCTGCAGGAAACACTGTGTGTGGAGGTTCTGTGAATTGCATCAGACAGGTAAAAGCTAGCGCTTGAATAATTTATATCAGCAGCACATTTTCAGTAAGCAACTTGGCCATTAGCAGCAGAACAGCATCTTAACAAAGACTTATGGAAGAAGTCTGAAGACATCATTTTGATTACTCACCAGTGTCACACCAGATGCAGAGATGTTAACACTGAGGCCAGTAGCTAATCCACACCAATATCAGTTCTTTATCATATGTATTGCATTTAATGCTACTTTTTCCCATTTCTGTAAAATTATTTCCAAGTAACCCATACCTTCTTATCATCAACAGCCTAAGTGGCTAGGCTGGCATTTGAATTAAAAGATGAAGAAACATGAGGAGAAAAATGAGACTGCTAATTGACAGAACAGCCAGCGATCAGTCACAGTGGAATACACTGTTTCGTCAAAAGGGCTTCACTGATGAAGCATCGTGAAAATGTAACTTGATTACTTTTCCCTGACTTTCAAATGTAGTATCATACATGCAAAGAATAACAGAAGATCTGCTGACTGCTAGTCCTACAAAAATGAAACTTCAGAATGTTGGGACAGAGCTTGCTCATGGGTGAACAGCCTACAGTATGAAAAATGAATGCAGTGCTGTCAGTAAAGAAGACTGCAAACATACCTGCAAACTAACACTAAAAACCGTAAGACCTAATCTAGAATTTATCTTTTTTTGAGGGTAAGGAAGACAAAATGTGGAGTATTGGTTGCTATTTGGCTAACAGGATCCTGTCTCACAGAGCAAATGTGGGTTCGTAATCACTTTTAAAGCATATACAAAAGATACTTCGCTTTGATATGCTGTTCAAAGCACAAACCCTGTTTCCAAAATTAGAAGTTCTAATAAGTGGAAAAAAAAACAACCTATGAGGGGGTGAAGATACAAGAAAAGATAGTAGTGTGCTGTCTTTGGAATGAATATGATTGGATATGATGAGCATAGGAGATTGATTATATTTCTCACTTTGGAAAAGCTCCTGTGCATTCCTACTGTTATAAGAGCAGCACCAATTATGTATACGCTTCCTTTTAACAACATTTTTCAAAGCATTTTACAAACGATGCTAGCTGATGGAGCAGGTCATCCCGAGTTCCATTATGCAGCACGTGCAGGACAACCAGGTGATCAGGCCCAATCAGCATGGGTTGGTGAAGGGCAGGTCCTGTTTAACAAACCTGATCTCCTTCTATGACAGGGTGACCCACCTGTTGGATGAAGGAAAGGCTGTGGATGTTGTCTACTTTGACTTTAGTAAGGCATTCGACACTTGCCCACAGCATTCTCCTAGAGAAACTGACTGCTCTTGGCTTGGAAGGACATACACTTTGCTGGGTAAAAACTGCTGAGATGGCTGAGTCGAAAGAGTTGTGGTCAATGGAGGTAAATCCAGTTGGTGACTGGTCATGAGTGGTGTCCCCCAGGGCACAGTACTGGGGCCGCTCCTGTTTAACATTTTCATCAATGATTTGGATGAGGGGATGGAGTGCACCCTTAGTAGATGACACCAAGCTGGGTGGAAGTGTCGATCTGCTTGAGGGTAGGGAGGCTCTGCAGAGGGATCTAGACAGGCTGGATCACTGGGCCAAGGTCAATTCCATGAGTTTCAAAAAGGTCAGATGCCGAGTCCTGCACTTTGGCCACAACAACCCTCGGCAGTGCTACAGGCTTGGGGAGGAGTGGCTGGAGAGCTGCCAGGCAGAGAGGGACCTGGAGGTGCTGATGGATTGTCAGCTGAGCATGAGCCAGCAGTGTGCCCCGGTGGCCAAGAAGGCCAACGGCATCCTGGCCTGTATCAGGAACAGTGTGGCCAGCAGGAGCAGGGAGGTGATCATGCCCCTGTACTTGGCTTTGGTGAGGCCTCACCTCAAATACTGCATCCAGTTTTGGGCTGCTCACCACAAGAGGGACATTAAGGTGCTGGAGAGGGAACCGAGCTAGTAAAGGACAAAGAATTCTTGAGGGATCTGGGGCTGTTTAGCCTGGAGAAGACTGAGGGGAGACCTTATCACTCTCTACAACTACCTGAAAGGAGGTTGTAGCGAGGCAGAGGTTGGTCAGTTCTCCCTAGCGGCGAGTGACAGGACAAGGGGAAATGGCCTTAAGATGTGCCAGGGGAGGTTCACGTTGGATGTCAGGAAGAATTTCTTTACCAGGAGGGTTGTCAGGCATTGGAACAGGCTGCCCAGGGAGGTGGTTGGGTCACCGACCCTGGAGGTGTTTAAGAGACGGGTGGATGTTGTGCTGAGGGACATGGTTTAGTGGTGTTGATAGGGCTGGGGCAAAGGTTGGACCAGACGATCTTGAAAGTCTCTTCCAACCGAAATTGTTCTGTGATTCGATTCCATGATTCTATGATTCTGAGAACAAGTTACTGAGAACAAGGTTTACTTTTGGCGTAGGAGTGTCTCTACCTTGGAATTCAACACAGGCGATTTAAATTCATAATTAGAAATTACATTTTGAAACACTGATTAAATAAGACAACACTGCTGTGTGTAAATGATACACACATAAACATGCAGAATATTTATAGGTAGATATTACACAGATAATCGTAAAGTATGTTTGGAAAACATAGCCAAATCCTGCTACTTTGTACTGACCTAAACTCCCACTGCAGTCCTGAATGCATGACTGCTACAGCTAAGTCTTTATGATTTCCCCTTCTGGATGACAAAAGAAACACTTCTGCGCTACCTGGTTTTATCTGAACTTCTACTGCAAAAATTCATCCTCTACTGGATTGTTCACTACACTATTACAAAAGATAAGAATCCACTTGTTTGGATTTTATTTTTTTTTTGCATGTTTTCCTTCAAAGTATCTTCCCAATGCAGCAAATAATAATGTTCACTGACTTTCTGCACCATCCCCTCCATCTTTTATTATAGGAAAAATAGACTATATTATTACTGCTAGTGGCATAAAAATCTTGAGGACATTCTGTGATCTCCTACTCCACTATGAGCAGTCACAATAGAAGAGAATCATGATGACCTAGCTTTTCTTTAGTAAAAGAAAAGCATCCATATAAGAATAAAAAATGTTCATTTATTTTGCTTGAGCACTGGTTTCCCGATTCCTGTTTTTTTTCCCAGCCCATTGAAAGTTCAATTCCCATTGTAAAACACACGCAAAATACAGGAAGGATATGATCAGTGGGCCTGATTTCAAAGATGCGGAACTACCACTGAACTAGATCTGACTGAGTTTAAATGGCCTCAGGGTACTTCATCTCCTTGGTGTGGATTTATAGATCCAACCATATAAGCACAAAGATATAACTTGGAATGTATAAAAATATCCCACAAGTCCTTGCTTGTTAAAAGATTCAGAGGTATACGCGATATTTCTACAGCTGCTTAAAATGCCAGAAATATATTCATTTCAATTAATTTTGTTTTAAAATCAAAGACTTTTGAAGTCATTCATTACTAACCTGGCTGTTAAAGTCGGAGAAATGACAACAGAGGTAAAAATCTCCACCATAGCCATTTTACAAAGATCAGCTGCAGATCCTAAAAAGAAAGCGACCTGCTTTTAATTAAACCATGCAAAATGAAAATGTTCTTCTTGGAACTATGGCATAGGAATGAAAAACATCTGAAAAATCTGAATTATAAGAATTTGCAGAACTAGCAGATTCAATTCATGTAATATGTGAAACTGATCACAAGATTAATAAATACCAAACTAAATAATTACATGCTAATTAAATCCAGAAAGTAATAACATAAAGATGGATTTGTCAGCCATGGCCCAGAGTTGAAAAATTGCTTTTTTATATAAAAAGTCTGAAATTGCTGAACTCTAAACTGGAATTGAAAATTACCTATAAATCAGTGTTAGAACATTGTTTCAGCACTATATTTCCACTTGGAAACTTAATTTTATGCTTTTTCATATTTCAATGCATATGTAATGTATATTCATTACGTTACAGTGTTAAGAGCAGTGGTGCTTAAAACAGTGTCCTGTTACATAACAGATCACACATTTCTGGTGATCGAGCGGCAGAATGATTCTCCAGGCCTGCAGTTTGGTGAGAGGGTCTGGTCGGAACCATGCAAGAGGGGTTTAATACATTCTGCATAAAGACTTATCATATGAAATCCAGAAACAATCCTTTAAGTAATGATTGGAAGCCATAATTCTCCTTGTCCAATCAGATATCCTAAAGGTACTAGACCACAGACATCTTCCTTTTCACACCTTCTAACTCAATGAAGTTTGAATTCTTTCTTCCCAATGGTTCTACTTCCAGAGCAGGGATAAAGAACAGTCAGGTAGGCAAATGGTAAGGGTGCTCTGCTGGGAGATAATCACAGAATTACAGAATATCTCAAATTGGAAGGGACCCATAAGGATCAAGTTCGACTCTTTGTTTCTCCCAGGACTACCTAAAACTAGCATCATCCAGACTCTCCTTGAAATCTGACGGGCTGGGTGCCATGACTGTTCCCCTGGAGAGCAGGTTCCAGTGACCAGCCACCTTCCCAGTGAAGAACCTTTTCCTCATGTCCAACCTGAACCTTCCCTGATACAGCTTCATTCTACTCCCTCGTGTCCTATCGCTGGTCTCCAGAGAGAGGACGTCAGCACCTTCCCCTCCACTACCACCCCTGAGGAAGCTGCAGACTGTTATGAGGTGGCCCCTCAGCCTTCTCTTTTCCAAGCTAAACAAACCAAGGAACTTCAGCCGCTCTGCAGAAATTTTGATGTTGTCTTTAGATTGAGTGGCCCAAAACCACACAGTACTCAAGGTAGGGCCACATCAGTGCAGTGTAGAGTGGGACAGTCACCTCCCTCCACCAGCTGCTGATGCTGTCCTTGATGTCCACCAGGACACAACTGACCATTTTGGCTAAGAGAGAATATCTAAGACATTGAGGGATAGACTTAACAGCTCTTCTTTTTTCACGGCTTTCTATGAAAACCTGCTGCCTCTGCATCCCATGCTGAAACTCTGTTTTGCTCATTAGCCACGTCAGATGCAGATCCACAGTCAATTACTGAGATGGCCACGTCTAATTTCGTATTTAGCCTCAAGTACCTGTCTTGTTTTCCTGTTTAAATGATGTGTCAAATTGATTCGATACAACATAAAAAGGGACGCATTGATATAAAAAGTAGGAAAGGATGTTTCAGCAAAGGTCAGATAAACATCTTAGTGACTGTGAGAATAAAATGATGTAATTATTTAGTTGATCACAATACAAATGTTTTATATGTATGCTTCATGAAACAATATAAAGCAATAAAATACAAAAGAATTCTCAATTTTTTTTGTGAGATTATTTTTAGAAATATGCTATTTTAAATAATTCAAAAGAAAATAATTATACCCTTCTGGTTGATTTTGCCACTATTATAAAGCAATAATAAAAAAATAAAATTAATGATTTGCTCTATGCATTTAGGTAGAGTTGAATTATAACTGAAGAATAGTTTGATATATGTTGGTAAAGACTAATGAACTGGGAAATATTCAAAAAGAGAAGAAACACTACAAAAAACTGTTGGAATTCAGTTGCAGTAAGTTAAAATTGGAACTCTACATTCTTCTCAATATTGTTATGATTCAGAAGTCTTCTGCTATCAGTTGCCACTACCACAACCAAAATGCAAACTGTTCATATTAATTAGACATAACTAGTAAACACATATATTAAATACAGTTTAGTACACTAACTGTGAAAAAAATGTTGTAGCATAATTTAGGAGGTTTTTAGAATCTAAAAATATTATCTCAGAGCTGAAATCCTGAAATTGAAAGATTGTTGTAGTCTAGAGTGAAAGTTTTTATAAAGGTCAGGAATACTGAATATCTTACACGTTTTGAATAGTAGTTACGCTATTTTTTATTGTCCTCCAGTATTATTTGAACTGTCAATTGAATACAATAATCTTACTACTGTAGGTACAGGCAAGTGGGTGGTTCACAGACGGTCCCGTGACAGCTTTGCTCCAACCCTGACAATTCCATGATTCTATGATCCTAAGTCACGGCTCAGAAGGCCACGCGGCTTGATTAGTGCTGCGCTGTCCACATGCTTGCGGAGACAGTACCTAATCCAGTTACTAATTATAAGGAGTGTCAAACATGACAAATATTTAAATCATTTTTAAAATAAAACATTAAAAAGAAACATATTTGGAGAGGGGAAAATAAGAAAGAACACATGGTCCTCTCAAAAGGAAAACCCAAATACTTCATAACAAGCATGCCATCACCTTGTCTAGACAGCACTTCTAACTTGCCTGTAAGTTGCACACTTCCAATATAACTTAAGGAAAACCCTGTCGGCATCATCCAACTAAAAAACTAATTCTTCTAAGGGGTATCTTGGTAGGAGAAACCTGAGCCAGCTCCGGTTTTGGGGTTTTTTTTCCTCTATGTGGCTAAATTCTATACGAGACTGAGCCCCAAGTAATCTAAACAGAATATTCTAATGCATCATGTAAACTAATACTTGAGTACTTTATGCTGATTTTTACACTTCGAACCTATATGGCAAATTTGCAATGTTTTTCTGTGAAAAAATCCACCTTTTTTCTTGCCCTCCACAGAATGAAGTTTGAATATTCCTTAGAAGGAATGATTTCAAAACCAATAATAATGCATGATTCTTGTAATGTTGTACATTTCTTAAACTCAAGCTACCTGGCAAAATAAAAGCTAGATTCTGTAAGCAGCAATATGACCTTTTGGAGTAACAAACTATCAAAACCAGAAAGGAAAACGTTTCAAGACAACAATACATCAGGAGCACTGAATGGTAGATATTGTCTTGTACATAGTTAGCATCTATACCTATACTTACCCAGGACAGAGCACTGGAATATATTAGAACATTGATACAGTTATTATTATCATCATCATCATCATTATTATTATATTGCTCACTGGCAATTTCCAAGGTAGATAAGAGCACATCATTTAAACTTCTCTTTTGTAGTAAAACTCACGTCTCAGTGGTCTACTCTAGTAGACCACTAGAATATTCATTCTTTTATCCAAGTTGTCCACTAAAGCCAAGCACAGATAAAGAGATAGGCAGGTAAATAGGAAGGAAAGCATTTTTTTTTTACCTTGAACAACAAAATTGACAGCCTGCCTCTCTGCTTGAGTGCGTAGTTTGTAATCCTGCGCATTGATATTAGCCAGTGGTCTTTTACGCCCCATTATGGAAACCACATAACCTGGTAGGATTTAAATAGAAATTAGTATTCTTAGACTGATTAGAATTAAATTTCAAAAATTTGCTTTGAAAATAATATAGATTTTTGCAATTACGTGTTGCCTGAATCAATTCAATATTTTGCCCCCTGAAAATAGTCAGAGTTTTTCTTTTTAAAATCTTAAATGCTTATTGTACTTTTGGTCTAAGAATTATTTCATTCAGAGAATCAGTATCCGTTACACAAGGAAAACCTCTGTTCATCAGAGCAGTAGATTCATTAGGAATGTCTACTGATATACCACCAAATTCTCTCTGAGGGAGATAAAACTATAAATACCTAGCAGAATTAGCTATCTATTAGCAGCCACAATTAGAGCTTTCCATGCAATGAACAGTTTACTTGGAAATAGCAAAGAAAAATAAATTTGTAGAGTAATTAAATCATTAACGAATATTTCCCAAAATTATTTTGGGGAAAATCCCCCCCAAAGGTAGAATTTTTTTTCCCATTATTCTTTATGTGGTATTTTCATGTACCTTTCACAGCCAAACCTCTTTAACTCTACTATGCTAGGGTTTTTTAGTTTAAAAGAAACACACGAAAACACAGTTAAAATTTTATGTTAGGCCTACTGATGTATTTTGCCAAAACAACTATTTTGGAGGGCAAGTGAGAGGAGTTGAGCGAGGAAAGACATGTGAGGATACTCTTGTCAAAATAACACACACAAAAACTTATCTCAGCTTATCTTCAGAACAAGTTATTTTAAGAAAAATGAAAAATCGTTCATGTTAAAAATATATATTCTTGCAAAACCTTTCGTTACACTTCTGATCACCACAACCATCCACGAATTGCCATTAGATACCACAGAAGTTCAGACGGCCACAGAGTTTCATCTCTTCTTTGGCAACCACAGGATTCTACGTGGTAAGGAGACCTCTTGAAACACAAAGTTATGACCTTATTAAGGTCAACACATGCCCAGATCCACGTGCAGAGGATGAAGATGGTTCTGCTGAATTAATACAACTTTCCGTGAACTAATATTTTTCCAGGAGTGCTAATACAAAAAGTACCAATTTTGGAACAAGGAGCTGAATTAACAGGATTAGCTGAATTACAATATTCTTTGGCAAATCAGTTTTCCCAATTCGACTGATATTTTCCATGAAAAACAGAATCCAAAGATGGAATTCTCAAACCATTGGATTCTGAGCGAAAAAACAGGTTTACTGTAATATCCTTACTCCTGTGTGGTGTGTCTCCACAACAGAATTGCCCCTGCGATACTCACAGCTGATTAGCACCCCCAAACAAATATCATCTTAGAATCATAGAACAGTTCAGGCTGGAAAAGACCCTTGGGATCATCGAGTCCAACCATTAACCCTACACTACAAGTTCACCCCTAAACCATATCACTCAAATTATCACTTCCACATTATAGTGGCAGAATTTGCTTCTGTGGCCAACGATTAATCTGCAAATACATACTCAAATGAGGTATTAATGCAGTCTTATTAATATGTTGATAATTTAATTAAAACCCAACAACATAATAACAATATAATAACATATATATACCAATACACTAACAAAAATATCTTCATCACAAATGAATATTATTTATATGCTTATCAGGTCTACAAGGAATATCAGATATTCACAGCAGCTAAATAATACCAGTCAGATGAATGCTGTTCACCTTCGAACTGCAGATACATAAAGTTACCTTATAATGAGCTCACTAGGTTGGAATGTTTTTGTTGGAAAGTTGGAATCTGAGGTGGACTAATGAAAAAAAAAATTAAATAATGTTGACCTGCTGCAGATTTTTTGAGCTTATACAACCCAAACAGAAAGTTCTTCTACCATTAACGGTTAAAAAGTGCTTGATAGATGGGAGAAAGAGCAGGAGTAAATACTAAATAAACCAGTGTGATTTGATGGCAGTCAAGGACATCAGTTATGACATTCCTGTCCACTAGAGTCATAAATCAGATTCTTTATCACAGAAGTCCGGTTATTGAAATTAATTCACCTTTAAGAAAATTTTAAATGGATCAAAAATAAACAATAAATGTGTAATATTTTACTAGATATTTTGGGCTTAACTATAGCTAAAAAATAGATTTTCAGTAACCTCACTTTTCTTTATTAACATTAACAAACAAAGGAATGCAACTGTGTTACACAACAACAGTTCAGGCTTCCAGTAGATTTTTAAGGCCTACAAAGTACAAAGAAGGAACAATATCCATTTTCACGACTGGAAGTCAGTTACATACTTCTATCACGAGATTCACCCATACAATGATGGGTAATATTACATCACAAATTTACTATTCTTTTCCACAAAATGTCTTAGTGTTCTATACTGTATTAAGAAAAAAAATAAATTTTGACAGTTCTGCTAATTAGCTTTTAAAAGACAACATTTCAAGCAGCTATATTTTCTCTCCTCAAATTACTGCACTCCTAGGACTCACTAAATATAAATGAATATGGAGACTAACAACAAATTTGATGCAAGAAGAGTTTGCAGCTGCTGGCTCCAAGAAGCGCTCTGCACACATCTGTCATCACAGATACCACCTGAATATCAAGAACATTAATTCTGACTAATGCAAAGAAAAAGGACATTAAAAAATGCTTCTGTAAATTGGCTCTTTGACTAAATGGCTGAAATTTCATGGTCCAAGAGCCACGTAGCATATTTATTAAGTAAAAAACTCTTTGGGCTTTTTTGTGTTGGAGTACATTACATGTCAAAATGATGCAGTGAAACTTGACATTAAGTAGGGTTCACTCTGAGAACAGGTGTCTTATTCTGTTAGCATCTTTCTGAGAAAAGGCAGACACGTTTAACTAGCTCCTCTTCAAGTTAAAAAAGAAAAAGAAAACCAGATTCACTAAGAAATTATATCCCATCTTGTCATATAACTATCTGAATTTGGGTTACGTTGAATCTTTTTCGTCACCACTGTCACATAGTGCTGATCAGGAAACAAAAATATGCTTACAGACTTTGGATTACCTTTATTTCGGCATTGTTCAATGGTTTTCTTTGTAAATTCATGTACTTTCTTGTATTTTTGCATAAAACTCTCTATGAATTGACTGGCTTGAAGTGGAGTAATTCCCAGGCAGTCAGCAAGACGTTCTTTTCCTGGTAGCAAAGAAATTATCATTATGCAATAAAGCAGAACAGAAATTGATTACATTCACAGTTAATCATATTGGTTAACTCTACTTACCTCTCTGAAAGAGGATGGATCTATTACACTACAATCACATTTCAACAAAATGAAAAGCTTTGAGCTTTTTTTTGTTCTACTGAAGTTACTGGATTAAGAATATACTTAATAAGAATAACATAGCAAGTATGCAATTAAGAAATCCCTGGTTATAATTTAAATCTACAGAATGGTCAAAATCTCTTTTATTTGAAGAATAACTTTGTTGCTTTATGCATCACTTTACGACTCCATTGCTGAAATGTGCAAACTTCACAGAGCAGATAGAGAATTTGAAATCATTTTTAAACCAACACAGATGTGAGTGAAGATCTAAAAAAGCATGGAGGTGCAGCTGGTTGGGCTTAGCCAGAAGACAAGGATGTTATCAAGAAGCTTCCTGGTCTGGTCAAACCCACGGACTATTACCCGCTTTTGGTTATGCAGATCGGTAATGATGAGACAGTAGAGAGACAGCCAGAAGCAATCAAAAGGGACTTTAGGGCACTGGGGCGGATGCTAGAAGGATCAGGCGCACAGGTTGTGTTTGCCTCTATTCCTTCAATTATGAGGAAAAATAGCGGAAGGTTTGACAAAGTGCAGCAGATTAATACTTGGCTAAAGGGGTGGTGCCAGCGGTCTAGCTTTGGATTTTTTAACCATGGGGAGATCTACAGGGCACCTGATCTACTGAAACAAGCTGGGCTTCAAATGACACAAAGGGAAAAAAGGATCCTTGGTCATGAGCTGGCGGGACTCATAGAGCGTTCTTTAAACTAGATATGAAGGGGGATGGGGTTATAGCTGGGATTGCAGCGGGGCAGTGCTCTAGAAATTATGAGGACCGGGTGGCCTTCCATCCCCCTAGGGTGAGATCAGTGTGCTCAGCTTGCTCCCTGAAATGCTTATACACCAATGCACGCAGCATGGGGAATAAGCAGGAGGAGCTAGAAACCTGGGTTCGGGCAGGAGATTATGATCTGGTGGCAATTACAGAGACATGGTGGGACAGCTCACATGACTGGAATGTGGTCATGGGTGGCTATGTCCTTTTCAGGAAAGACAGGCCAGCCAGGCGAGGTGGTGGAGTCGCTCTTTACGTGAAAGAGCAACTACAATGTCTTGAATACCATCCAGGCATGGATGAGGAGCAAGTTGAGAGTGTATGGGTTAGAATTAAGGGGCAGGCTGGCAGGAGAGATACTGTTGTGGGTGTCTATTACAGGCCACCAGATCAGGGTGAGGAAGTTGATGAGGCCTTCTACAGGCAGCTGAGAGCGGTCTCACAATCACAGGCCCTGGTTGTCGTGGGGGATTTTAACTTCCCTGATATTTGCTGGAAGGACAACTCAGCCAGCCAGCCACAGTCCAGGAGGTTCCTCCAGTGCATCGATGATAATTTTCTGATGCAAATGGTGGAGGAGCCGACTAGGAGAGGAGCACTGCTGGACCTCATCCTCGCTAACAAGGAGGATCTGGTTGAAGCAGTAAAGGTTGAGGGCTGCCTTGGCTGCAGTGACCATGAAATGGTGGAGTTCAGGATCTCATGTAGCAGAAACAAAATAGCAAGCAGAATTGCAACCCTGGACTTTGCCAAGGCAAACTTTGGATTTTTCAAGCAATTACTCGAGAAAATCCCATGGGCAAGGCTGTTTGAAGGTAAAGGGGCCCAAGACAGTTGGTTAGCGTTCAGGGACTGCTTCTACCGTGCTCAAGATCAGAGCATCCCGACACGTAGGAAGTCAAGGAAGGGAGCCAGGAGACCTGCGTGGCTAAACAGGGATCTGCTGGGTAAGCTCAAGGGCAAGAGGAGAATTTACAGATCTTGGAAGGCAGGGCTGGCCACTTGGGAAGAATATAAGGCTGTTGTCCGAGGGTGTAGGGAGGCAACTAGGAAAGCAAAGGCCTCCCTAGAATTGAACCTGGCGAGAGGGGTCAAGGACAACAGGAAGAGCTTTTTCAAATACGTGGCAGATAAAACTAACACCAGAGGCAATGTAGGCCCACTGATGAATGAGGTGGGTGCCTTGGTGACAGAAGATACAGAGAAGGCAGAGTTACTGAATGCCTTCTTTGCCTCTGTCTACTCTGCCGGAGGCTGTCCTGAGGAGCCCCGTTCCCCTGAGGCCCCAGAGGAAGTCAGGGCAGTGGAGGAGTATGCTTTAGTCGATGAGGACTGGGTTAGGGACCAATTAAGCAATCTGGACATCCATAAATCCATGGGTCCAGACGGGATGCATCCACGGGTGCTGAGGGAGCTGGCTGATGTCATTGCTAGACCACTCTCCATCATCTTTGCCAAGTCTTGGGAGACGGGAGAGGTGCCTGAGGACTGGAGGGAAGCAAATGTCACTCCAGTCTTCAAAAAGGGCAAGAAGGAGGACCCGGGTAACTATAGACCGGTCAGCCTCACCTCCATCCCTGGGAAAGTGATGGAAAGACTTTTCCTTGGTGCCATCTCAAGGCATATCAGGGATAAGAGGGTCATTAGAGACAGTCAACATGGCTTCACCAAAGGGAAGTCGTGCTTGACTAACCTCGTAGCCTTTTATGAGGATATAACAAGGTGGATAGATGATGGCAGAGCGGTGGATGTGGTCTACCTTGATTTCAGTAAAGCATTTGACACAGTCTCCCACAGCATCCTTGCTGCTAAACTGAGGAAGTGTGGTCTAGACTCTCGGGTAGTGAGGTGGACTGCGAACTGGCTAAGGGGAAGAAGCCAAAGAGTTGTGGTCAATGGGGCGGAGTCTGGTTGGAGACCTGTATCCAGTGGAGTGCCTCAAGGGTCGGTACTGGGACCAGTATTATTCAATCTATTCATCAATGACTTGGATGAGGGACTAGAGAGTACTATCAGCAGATTTGCTGATGACACCAAGCTGGGAGGAGTGGCTGACACACCAGAAGGCTGTGCTGCCATCCAGCGAGACCTGGACAGGCTGGAGCGTTGGGCGGGGAAAAATTTAATGAAATATAACAAGGGTAAATGTAGGGTCTTGCATCTGGGTAGGAACAACCCCAGGTTCCAGTATAAGTTGGGGAATGACTTATTAGAGAGTAGTGTAGGGGAAAGGGACCTGGGAGTCTTGGTGGACAGCAGGATGACCATGAGCCAGCAGTGTGCCCTTGTGGCCAGGAAGGCCAATGGCATCCTGGGGTGTATTAGAAGGGGGGTGGTTAGTAGGTCGAGAGAGGTTCTCCTTCCCCTCTACTCTGCCCTGGTGAGACCCCATCTGGAATACTGTGTCCAGTTCTGGGCCCCTCAGTTGAAGAAAGACAGGGAACTGCTGGAGAGAGTCCAGCACAGGGCAACTAGGATGATTAAGGGAGTGGAGCATCTCCCTTATGAGAAAAGACTGAGGGAGCTGGGGCTCTTTAGTTTGGAGAAGAGGAGGCTGAGGGGTGACCTCATTAATGTTTACAAATATATCAAGGGGAAGTGTCACGAGGATGGAGCCAGGCTCTTCTCGGTGACAACCACTGATAGGACAAGGGGTAATGGGCTGAAACTGGAACATAAGAGGTTCCGCTTAAACTCGAGAAGAAACTTCTTCTCAGTGAGGGTGACGGAACACTGGAACAGGCTGCCCAGAGAGGTTGTGGAGTCTCCTTCTCTGGAGACATTCAAGACCTGCCTGGACACGTTCTTGTGTGGCATAGTCTAGGCATTCCTGCTCTGGCAGGGGGATTGGACTTGATGATCTTTCGAGGTCCCTTCCAATCCCTAACATTCTATGATGATTCTATGAAGACCTGGATTTGGTGTAGAAGTCACAGAAAAACGTAACTGCTGAAGCAATCAGACCAAGTAGCCTGACTGTAGAAGGGCTGTTAGGAGTGCGAGTCCCATGGATTTCAAACAGTCTTAGGCTCTTCAGTAGTTGTAAAAATCTGGGTTCAAGTTGTGAGAGAAAAGGGTTGGGAAAAGAAAAAAAAAAGAAAAAGCATTTCAACAGATAGAGAAAGGAATAATAGCCTTTGGATGGACTATAGGTTTGCAATATACGTTACAGTTTATCTCAGAGCATTTAGAAGGTAAGTTGGAAAAAAGCTGAAGACAGTTTTGCAGTGTGTGAAATTAAAAACTAAGAGCTACAGTTTAAACACATTTATAAACCAAACAGTTCCAGTAAAAATAAAACATACGTCAACATTAGTCATACAAGGTTTGAAAGACAGATATATTTGTCAGCTGCACAGCAACACAAAACCAGCACCGTGTCTGCAAATAACATAAGCTGAGAGGCGATGTCTCAAGGCACCAAAGGCATAGAATAGTTATTGACACAGTAATATGTCAAGAAAAATTATCTAGCATTTTTGAGAGAGAGATTTCAGCAACATAAATGCCATCACTGTCAGCATGATGTGCATTTCAGAACAATTCTGTAGCATTTTGTTCTCAGTCATGCCAAGATCTGCTCTGAGCCGCAGGGACACCAGTCTGGACGAGGCATCCAGGATGACTTTTGCTGAGCTATTATAGGTCTGCACTTTGATTTGACATCTAATTAATTAGAGGTTTCTTCCTAGGTCAGCAAGTCTCCTAAAGCACATGTTGTTAACAGCTAGGAGACTGTTCTGGCTTCCTCAGAGAACTGTAACATCTAAGTTTGTTCATGTAATTAATTTAAAGAACTATCGATAGACAGAACAAAGTATTACATAAAATAGTAGGAAAATTAGTAGCCACAAGAAAATTAATAGCCACAATATCAGCAAAGAAGTCTGAAACATTCCAAAGAAATGCAGTTCCTGGGAAGTAAAAAGTGCTCAATATTTGGTGCAATTATTAAAGTACCAAATCGTAGACATAATAAGACTCTTCTTTATTACACTATTTTCTATCCTCCAGGATTATAGAAAACACCTGGAAAATATGAACCAAGTATAATCTAAAGCTAAGAAAACAAAAAGGAACACCAAAATATTACTATTTACTACATGACAGATTTTCATTAACCTCAGTTGAAGAAAGACAGGGAACTGCTGGAGAGAGTCCAGCACAGGGCAACTAGGATGATTAAGGGAGTGGAGCATCTCCCTTATGAGAAAAGACTGAGGGAGCTGGGGCTCTTTAGTTTGGAGAAGAGGAGGCTGAGGGGTGACCTCATTAATGTTTACAGATATATCAAGGGGGAGTGTCACGAGGATGGAGCCAGGCTCTTCTCGGTGACAACCAATGACAGGACAAGGGGTAATGGGCTGAAACTGGAACATAAGAGGTTCCGCTTAAACTCGAGAAGAAACTTCTTCTCAGTGAGGGTGACAGAGCCCTGGAACAGGCTGCCCAGGGAGGTTGTGGAGTCTCCTTCTCTGGAGACATTCAAGACCTGCCTGGACACGTTCCTGTGTAGCATAATCTAGGCATTCCTGCTCTGGCAGGGGGATTGGACTTGATGATCTTTCGAGGTCCCTTCCAATCCCTAACATTCTATGACTCTATGATTCTATGATTCTGTAAGCATAATACAGGCAGGATCCTCAGGGAACATTTCTGTATTTTTCAATCCCAAAACAAGGGAAATAAAGTAAGTATTATTCACACTCTTCATCTGTTTCAAAATGTCTCCTTAATGAGCCATCGTCTGAGGGTACACAAACCGTGGGCGGAATTCAGTCCATCGATTTCAGGTATCTAACAATTATTATGTCAGCCCAGTTTCCATCTAACCAGTTTAATGATATTGCTCTGTGGTATGTCTTAATTAGGATCGGATCCCACTGCTAACGAACTGAAGCATCTTATTATTTTGCAGGTGCTACAACTGCTGTCTTTGAAAAGGAGGCAGAGCACCAACAAGTAAATGGACATACTTCAATCAAGTACTGAAATGATCAGTGCCTGGTACAGAGCAAGTGAGGGAGTGCCAGCGTGCAGCTCAACCGAATCGTCCAAGCTCTCCATGGCATGAGCAAGCAGCCGGAGGCTCTGCTGACAGTTGGACTTGACCATCTCAGAGGTCTTTTCCTCTTAATGATCCTACAACTCTATGAGGGAGGCTCTAGCCCCAGTAACTGAGGCATTTCCTTCTTACACCAGAGTATACACAGAACTACAGGGCATTCAGCGGGTGGTGGTTCAGTTTGATTAAGTCAGGTGTGACCCAGAGTGGTGGGAACAGATAGGAAATATTTAAGCATCTGCACAGACCAAGGGGCAGGGGTGCTTGCACTTTGTAGAATAGTCTAGTGATGAAAACATTCAGACTGGAAACAGGGGATTTCATTCCAGCCTCAGCATGGGAATTTACACTGCAGGGATCTAGTGCTGGGCTTTTCTAATGAAGATTTTAAACACAGATGTTAAAAAATGCTATACAGCTTAATGTAAAAATGCATGTGTGTGTATATATATTCTTATATGCGTATATATATAATCTACACACACCCCCATACATAAAAGATATTCTGGAGAGCTGAAATTGAAGTGGTTTTCTCCCCTTCCCAGTTGAATGCCCTAAAAAAATAAATTGAAAGCCCTTGACCAACTCTGCCTTTGGTTCAAGGACTATTGATGACCCACTGCAAAAGATGTTTTCTTCTCACCCAGGAATCCAAGAAGTAGGTTTAAGTGCTTCCAAGTTAAATAAAGCCTGCAACCTAGGGCTCTCATTTCCTAAATGAGTTTTCAAATTTCTCACATTCTGTAGAGCTTTTGGATTTCTCTAAACCTACAGACACCTGTTCACGAAAACAAATGCACAAGAGCTTGTAGACTGATGATACATATGTATGTCTTCCCTGAAAAGGTAATTCTAAGCACGTATGAAGCATAAGGAGAGTTGGGCATTAAGAAATGGTAGGCAGCTGTGGGAAGTATGTAGAATGTCTTCACTGATCTGGGACCTGGGCAGGACTTAGACAAAACAGGTAACAATGTGGGTTTTGGCAGGTTTTCTGCAGTTGTGAAGAAACAGCAGCAAATATTAACACCTAAACTAAGAGAGCACTTTTACATCTTGTGCGACTGAGCACTGGAGCCTCCATCCTTGAAGACATTCAAAAGCCATCCGGACACAGTGCTGGGCAGCCGGCTCCAGAGGTCTCCGCTTGAGCAGAAGGGCTGGATCTGATGTCCTCCAGAGATCCCTTCCAACCACAACTATTCTGTGATTCTATAAAAGTTTTTTTGAGAAAATACTGGCTTTCTTTTACTTTCATTTCAGTTATTCTCATCTCTATTTATATACTGACAGAATGCAAAGTCCATTGTAAATTAAACTCATTTTAGATGAAGACTAATGCTTCAGTTACATCAGCAGCACATAAATATAAAATCAGAGTAATCTTTGTATATGTGGTTGTATTGATTTGACAATTTTGCTACTGGGTAGATCATTTGAGAATCCTTGATATGAATAAAAAATTAATACTCTGACAAAGTTTTATTCACCTGTAGAAATTCAGTCTACGTACATAAATCATGTAAAAGTATGAATCTACTGTAGCTGTTTGGGTTTCTTTCTAAAAATGCCTACCTGCTCCATAAACCACTGAATAAACTATACGCTTTGCTTGCTCTCTATCAGTATGCTTCACCTGCTGACTTGGAATCCCGTTCCTAAAGAAACAAAAATCATACATATTTTCGTTAAAACTAATTTGTTGTCTCCATAGAAAACGTATTTATAATTAATAATCATTTAATAACTACAGACTTGTATGATATAAACAGAAGCACTTAAGGGCTTTTATCTTTGGCCAGGAATGCACAAACTTCCTTACAAATTCTGGTGGTGATAGTCCATAGCAAATGAAACTCTTTACAACTTTCGTCTTCTATTTTCCTTTTCTTTTTAATCAAATTCTTGGCTAGGGTAAGTCCTACTACCATATTACTAGTTCTTTAGGTTGAAGACGATTCAATCATGACCCATGAGAAAAAATACATCTTTCCAGCAACAGCATTTCTTCATGCTATGATATATAGAGAGACTTAAAGCGTAAGCCTGACTGAAAGCTTATGTAAACAAAGGTTATATTAGGGTCTCACTCATAGGAATACCCAACCTTTTATCAAGAACACTGACTGATAAAAGCATGCACTGAATCTCTTCATATGTCTTACATAGCTCCACAACAGAGACACTTCACAGAACAGCAGCACTGGCCATTTCTTAACCATAGAGTGCAGCTGGTTTAACTGCAGCAAAGTATCACCCCTCCTGGTTCTCATTTGCCCACCAACTGAGGTAAACAGTCCTGTGAAAGGGCTAATATAGTTATCAATTTGCAAATAAAAAGCTGGAATTCTGCACTTGTCAAGTACGTGCACCTGTACTTTTCCTTATCCAAACGTAGCTTTGGAAAGAATGCTGACATTACTGACAGTTTAAAACACTGAAGAATATCGATCACTTGTTTTAAATCAAAGTGCCTGGGGCAGAAATCTTGATTATATATTCACACTCTGAAAACAAATACCTACACAAATTGTATGTGAAACACAGCGGTGGACTGCTATCAGAGATGCCTGATGACATAGGCACAATTTATGACTAAGTCTTATCGTATCTGTTCATGACAACTTGGTTGCATTTTTAAAGGCAAAGGTAGCAATGCTTTGTAATGAAAGTTTTTGCCGTGAAAGATGATTTGTCGTGAAAGCTGTCGATGAACTCTGAGAAAATGGCATGTTTCTGTGTGTCCTCCCGAAGAAGAATCTTTCATCATTATGATGACATTCAAATGCCCAGAAAATCAGCATTCACAAATCTTTGCTTGCCTGGCCCATACACTGATTTTAGCCAAGCCTATGCACAGTGCTGATATAATTAGACACTCTGAAGGATAAACAGGTAGACCTTGAGTCTAATCAGATTTTACAGGCAGTAGAGACTTTTTGAAGAGGAAAAATAAAATTAAATATGATTTCAAACCTTCACTGAGCAAACAGTCTTTGGTTTTGCAGAAGCTCACACTGCTATTAACTGCTCAAAGATGAAATGGACTTTTCATTGCTAGTTTTAAGCTGAGAAACACAAAGACCTGGATAATCTAATACATTATGTTTTCCATCTGTAATCAAGACTATTTCCATTTAAGTCAATCATTCTGGTAGTTGGGAGACTCCTATAATTTGCTTTCTTAGTTATGCCAGGTCAGAAGTTCATAGCTCTTTTGAATAAGGTAGGTTGAGATTTCCAAATGTACCTGAACAGAAGGACCAAGTGGCAGTTGGACCTAATAATTGCAGACTTAGGAAACTAGACATCAATTAAGGATTTCCTGAAGCAATCTCTGGCAGAAAAGTGCGCAGGAATTTCCTGAAGAACCTGGCAGAAAGCTACATATGCACTTGAGGAAGCATCTATTCAGAATGAGGAAGGAAAAGAGAATCTGATAAGAGAGTAGATCTCACCTGAGAATCTTTCTCAGATGAAGAACCAAGACTGAAGAATGCTGAAACTAAGGAAACAATACAAAATGTAATACTGCTTTCCTAATACTGCATAATTCAAATTCGAGGCTTGGAGAAGGCAAGAGATAGGAGTACAGCAATAGAGCTTACTTGCAGATTTACTTAAAGTCTGAGGCTAGTGACAACTGAGAGCCAAGGGGTCAGCAGGAGGTCTGTTAGCTGCTTGCTTCTTTGAAGAAGAAGGGATATAACAGAAGGAACACAGTGGGTAAGAAGTCATGCAGATCTGTACAGGAACGTACACACTCATCAGATCATGGTACCAAGGAAGACAAGAGACGAGAATCTTGCTGGGAGGAACTGCTGGTTCCAGAGAAGATTTAACCATGAAAGAAGACATTACACTAGAATTTGATTATGTGCACAGCAAGACCCACTGCTAGAATTTTACAGATGATTTTGCATTATCCAAGCTTCAACTTGAAAGGGCTTACTGGGAAAAAACAAATTAAACTTATAGCTCTAATCATGACGGGCAGTGTCAGGAGCAGTATCCCATGTTTCTACTGTAAGCTATTACAGAAAACCTTGCCTAGCACAGTTGTCAGTGCAGATGTACACACATTGTGTGTTCACAGCAATCACAACAGTCACTGAGCATTTCCTGATCTTTGGTTAGTCATGAAACACATGAGAAGTAATGAAAATTTCAGAGCTTTATGTCAAATGTTTTTTTAATATGTCAAATGGGTGTTTTTTAACATCGTGCTAAGAACAAAATGGTCAATCAACACCTCCTAGTGTGTCAAAGTGGGAAATGTGAGCACATGTGGGTAATGCAGAGAAGCATTACATCTAGCACTCTGCATATTTGGAAATTTGTGTATCACATTCAGGAATCCGGAATACTAAAGTATGAAATTGCCACACAAACCACAAGTGCTTGAGCAAACAGAAATTAATCAAAACTATTCTTTTTTTTTCTAATAATGAAATGATTTTTTTTTCTGTTTGTATTGACAATGATTGGTTTTTACCCCGGATGCTTGATTGTTCCTGTAATACAGAGTGGCATTCCTCCACTGTGAGGTGAAGTCTATTTATTAATCTGAATAAGAAATAATGTGGGAACAAAATTTCTCAGAAATGCAGCATCCATGGTAGAAATCCCCAGGGGGCTTTCTTCTTCAGCCTGTTTCCTCTGCAAAGACATTTCTATTTGTGATAATTGATTTGTTTCAACGAGTACCTGTGAGAACCTATTTAAAGTTAAAACTTTTAGTTTGGCCTTGGATTCATCCTGGAATACCATGATGTTGAAAACCAGACATTATTAACCTGCTTACTTGTGCAAGAAATCTTCAAGGTCCCATCACTAAGCAAGCCACCTAACGCATGAAAATACACAGTGCTGAATTGGGATATTACGTAAAATAGATCCATAGTGGAAATACATTGTTTTCAAATAAACTTGAATTTGAAAAAGGAAGCTGAATAGGCACAAAAGAGCCTTGGCTGCTGGGCCCAGACAGTGACACAGAGGCAGGCTTCAGCTCCCCCAGTACTGTGTGTACGTCCAGAGGAACAGGAAGAACATTAATGCAGCGTAATAGAAATTGATACAGGAAAAAAAGTGCTCAAGAGAAGAAAGAATATGCTGCAGATTTTGGCTGGAAATAGCACAATCTATGAAGTCCTGCAGGAAATATATCTGCAGTTATTAGTTTTAGTACGAAACATATTTTTCCATTTTATGACATCCTTCTCATTACTCTCTCTTTCAAATACACTATTTGTCAAGTTGGTAGTCAATATTACCATAATCTTCAAATTCCTCCTGCATTGCCATCCCCAAATGTGCCATATTTCACCTCCTACATTTCTGTCCTTGCCTGAATACTTGTCTCAGTCTATTTCCATATCTCTGATACGTTTGCCCTTTACCTTTCTTCCTTTACAACTACTCTGCTTTGTTGCACTTCATACACATCGATTAGGTAGAATAAAGAATGGCCTTCAGTGCTGGAAGACCTGTTCAGGTTAACAGATCTCATCACTCTTGGAGGGAGTTGGCAAAGCTGAACAATCTGGAAAGGTATGTGAGGACAGTGAAACAACTTACAGCTGAAAATTGTAGAAAATCTGGCAAACGTAGTGAGAGTAGAGATACAAACTCTTAAAAAAGGTGGTTCCTACTAAGAACTGGGCTGTGTGCCTAAAAGGGAATAACTACCTAATACTTAGAGTGAAAAAAATGCAGAAAAAATTTGAAGTGAAACAATGAGGAAGGAGAACATCAAATTATTATAAAGAAACATACAGCGAAGATATGAAACTTAAAACTAGGTGCAATTTATCACATTTTCAGAGATAATAAATATTTTCTATAATGTCTCCAAAACTCGCTACATGTTTTCATATATTAATGGGGTCTGATGGACATCTCAAAGAGTTTCTGCTGACTTAAGTCTTAAGTCTTTAAAATATATGAATAACAAATCTCTTTATATCCAACAAAAATACGTAAATCACATCTCTAATTTAAAAAGAAAAAAGTTTAAAAAAATAGAAGGACACATTTAATATAGAGTATCTGGGTGGATTCATTTTTAACCTGTACAGAATACCAAAAAGACATAATTAATGCAAATTAATGTAGTAAAATATACAGAAATAAGCACATACTGCATAAAGCATACAAGGACAAAAAAAACAGAGAGGCCAGAAAGTAGAACATTTACGCAACGCCAAAACAAAGCTTTGAGAACAGGTAGAAATGGAAGGAAATCAGTCGTAAAAGAATGCGATAAGGCATTTCAGTGTTTCTGGGAAACGTCGTGTGGTGAAGGAAGTCGTCTGTTCATGTACAGGAAAAGGCAGAACAAACTTCTGGAACACAATATCTGGCAGACATGTGTTGCCTTGATCTGCGTTACACTCCAGCCAAGCTAAGCTCAGTCATAACTGCCTCAGAGCTCTTGGCCGCTCTCCTGTATCTGCCAATTAATCCAAGTCAAGGCTGGGAGCTGTTGATGTGGGAAAGGCGATGGAGTGCCATTAAATTCATTTTATACACGGTCATTAATGTCCAATAAGCGAGTGAATGTGTGACTGAATTCATTCATCTGACTGCTTTTACAGCTTTTTTCTAAATTTCATCGTCGAACTACATAAATCTCTCATTTTTTGGCACCTGTTGCTATTTAAGGGCAGATGAAGGTTGTATATTTTGTACTTTTGTGCCTGGAACTTCGTGCTGGTGCACGAAACTGGTACAGACAAGTCACGTAATTAGCAACAACTACGAGCCTTAGAAAAGCTCGCTCTTAAGAGTGATATCGCCACTGAACAGTTCAGGTAGGAGGCAAATTTTGAAAGCTTACTTTTTCAATTACATTGGCCTCATTACACAGGGAGGTTGGATAACATGATTTCTAAGGTCCCTTCCAACTTAGGCCGTTCTATGATTCTATGACACTAAGGTAAGCAGAATATATACCGCAAAGAACATAAGCATCCTAAACATATGGAAAAGATTGGCTACACATAACCTGGTCCGCTCACTGCTAATGCAATGCGTAACATTAAGCAATCTTTTTTGAAAGCTGCTATTCCATGACTAATGGAAAATGTTCACAAGGCTCAGGCATAACTTGTCTCAGACATATTTAAGGTCACATGAGGAAGCAATCTTAGAACAACTTTTGCCTGGCTAATTTCTGTGACAAAATACAGAAAAAGAAGTTTCCCTGAAGCCACTGCCATCAAAACAGATGATGGCTTTTGCCTCCTGTGTCAATCAAGAGCCAGGCAAAAGGTAGGTGCAATTAGCCCATCTATATATTTTTATCTTACACGTTTTTAATGTATGGTTTGATTCTCAATGTCCAGTGAAAACCACATATACCACAACATACATGTCTTCTACAACTGTGAGGCATTTACACAATTATGTCCTAAACAAAAAGTAGCCAGATCGTCTACGTCATAAGAGCATAGAGACATCAGGATGACAAATGAAATTTGTCTAGATTGCCCAGAAGAATGGAAATAATGTTCAGATACTTTTCTAAAAACTGGAAAGAAGCATCTACAAAGACTGAAATGCAGGCATACGTCTTGTCAGAAGGGAAACAGCAGGTGAAATAGCGAACAAAGACAGTCCTTTGTGATGTAACCTAAGTACACATCAAGTCTTTTTTTCCTTGTCTTTGTCTACGTCACTTCTCACATCTGATTCAGATTTTATGTCAAATGCTTGTATTAGCAGTTTTATTGTGACCTGGTTTGTGTTAAGGGAGGTATAAGGTTACAGAATAACACAAAGAAACACCCAAGGATGTACACCAATAAATGAATCACTAGGGCACTGGGATAACTCCAGTAGTACACCAGATTCCTCACATCTCCTCCCAGTAATACACTGGGTCCCCGTTTAATGCGTATTTATTTCCATCCTGGTGTCAGGAGAGGCAGAGCTGTCTTCCAGTGGCCACTGCACATGTTGTAGAGCCTCTGGCATGGATCTCCTGCGTAAATACAGGGGTCACGTACTTAAACACGGAGGGGGAAGCGTCACAATCTCCCACTGAGGGAGTTTAAACTTGAGTTTTATTTAGAGTTTTTTGTAAAAGCTTTTAGTTGTGTTTTCCCTGAATGAAAGACTATGGTAGTGCCAGCTTGATGTCATCCTTCCTGTACTACGGTCAGCTTTACAAAATTTTCATAATTGTGTCTCTTTTCCCTCTTTTTATGCCACCCTACCACACTGCATTTTAATTCATTCTGTATCTATTAGCACCAGAAAAAGCTTTATAACCCATATAAAATGCTTTTGCAAGATTCCAGAAGCACTTTAGTATTTTAAAAGTCCTTCCAGTGGCAAATCATAAAATAATTTGAGTAGCCTCTATAGTTCATTGCATGAAGATTTATTTAATTACTTCTGAACCTTCCTGTAAAGACCATGGTATCTAACTTTCCTGTATTACACCAAAGATAAAGACATGCCTTTGTAGCTTGCTCTGTGGGCTAGAAGTCTTCTGTTGTTACATTTTACAGTAGCAAAAAAACAGATAAAGAAGTTGCAACAATGCCACGTCACAAATTACAGCTATCAGCAGTAACAATTTTTTTAAAGATTCATCTGGGAGTAAAGTGATAAGTTCACTTTATTAAGGTGTTTACCTGTATGTTGATGTCCCAGATACTGGATCTTGAAGAGAAATTAGATAGCGCTTATTTTCAGTGCTCTTGACAAAAAAAGGCTGCTTGGAGATTTTTCTTTAAAAATGCACAATTCTGGACACCTGTCAGTTAGAAGAGAAAGTCCCTGACATTGATGAAGGTGCTTGAGACAGCACATCCTACCCTGCAACCTCCACCTTTACGCTCACTCACTCCTGCAGGAGAAGAAGAGAGCTTATTTTCTCATATCCGTAGTCTCTCTAACATAGTGAATTACATGGACAAGTGATATTTAGCCTTGAGTCACGTCGTTGCTGAAGGCATTAATTAACCAGCGGGCGTTCTTATTTTAGGGTCTCGGGGTTCACAAGCACAGGATAAAAGGGAGTCAGGCTGGCTAACTTCCAGCTTCAGGTGCCAGTGTGAACATCCACAGTGACGGGCACCACCACTGAAAGAACAAATCAGTGTAAACAGATTAATGGGCCTGTACAAATTGGGATGCCATAAAATTTGTCAGAGGCCATTTGTATAAAACAATAATGTCAGGAATCAAATGCAAATGAATGCTCTTAGAGTCTTCTTTGCTTACAGCATCTAGTTTTCAAGCTTTTCTGTAAGAGGCTTCAAGCAGTTAAGGAGGAACAGAAACCATTTTAGGAGATGATACAGGTTGCTGTAGCAGAATATCAAATAATAACCCTTCCTGGACCTGTCAGAAGTCTCATAATATTACAAAGAAATAGATGGACCTTCAGAGCAGCCTTTAGACAAATACAAGAAAAGTGAAAGAGAAGGAAACAGAGCTCTTACTACACAATCAAAAGATGATGTAACTGCCATCTCAGATACTATACGGAGCAAAATATGGAGCTTGATTTCAAGAAGATTTAGCTTGACATTAAAGTTAATTGAGTTCAATGAAATTAAAAAAACATCTTATTAAGCTCTGAAGTGTGGTCATGAAATGCAGCATTTTATCAAAGTCACTCTAGAGGATGACTATTTGGAGGTAGCTTTTCACACACAAGAAAATCTCTCCATGAATTTAGGAAATCCAAACGTTATCAGACGCCATGAAACAACTGACAGCTGTCCAACCTCCTCTGAGCTTGCTTTTTCACCGGTTTGTGTGTTAGCTGTGGTAGTGACAATTCTAAGATTTTATTTTGCATTTATTCTACGATGCTAAGAAAGGATTTAATGTGCAATAATAAGCTTCCAATGTGACATAAAATTAAGCTGTCTAGTTAAACTTGTAGTTAACAACCTGTTTTATTTAAAGCTATTGTTCAGCTCTTCTAAAAACAAAAGCCATTATGCTTCCTGAAGACTTTATTCCCTCTGCCTTATTATCTGCTAGTCTAAATAAACGACACAGCTGCACTTCTCCAAGGGACTGTAAACTACAAGGTGAAATTTCCATACGCTGCCATACAGTCTGTCAGAGTGCAAAGCAAGACAAGTGTTAAATTTCACTAATTTCATTAATATCAAGTGAGCTTTCAAAACAGACAGAAATTGCTTTGCTGCAAAAGTTAAGCTGCTAAAATATTCAACACCAACACCCATGAGGTGTTGAACTCGGAGCTTAGCATGTTTTATAACTCTGAGAAGGCAAACTGAACATCCTCCCTTTTCCTAAATTTCAGCATTTACAATAGTTATTTTTCTTTTTTGGGGGGGAGGGAGTGATGGGACAAGGGAATAGAAGCGAGTAGGTGGAGAAAGTGATAGCTAATTAAACCACTACATGAACTGTCTTTGAAAAAACATACTGCAATAGTAAAACATCACAAGCCAAAGCCTAGATCTGTCTCCTATATCTCAACCCGAAAGTTCACATATGTACACACATACATGTTTAAACCCTCAGTTGTGGAAGCAGAGCTACCTAACAAAGGTGTTCCAAAGGCAAACCAAGAATTATTACAGTTATCATGCAAGTTATATTTGCAAATGCCACAATTTTCAAGTGTTTCCTGTCAGAACTTTCTGAGAAGCACCCTTCAGTATAATTCCTTTATTATGCAAAGAAGGTAGCAGTTACTGCAATCATTCATTAAGAAACAGACATATCTCACAAGTGATGTTTACTGAGGGATGAAAATCTCAATCTAGAATTAGTGCTTTTGCTAATGCAAACAAGCCTGTTTCAGATAACGATGCTTCTTTAGAACAACGATTTAATCTGTTAGCCTTACTGAAATTAAATGAAAGCAATGAACTTTCCAACTAATGACGTGCCAGGTTAAATACTCCTGGGCCAAAATTGAAGACGTTACCTGAGGGTGAAATTATGGCTGGTTTCACAATGTTTTCAAGCAGATATAAGAGACTGCCTTATCCCATAGTGAGTGCAATAATAGGACAGAAAAGAAAAACAAAAATGCAGTACACAGAGATCTTAGAGGTTGTCTTCCAAGCTATTTCACAACAAACTCTTCAACACATCAGAGGAACAAAATTAGCACCCTGACACCACTTCCCTGCTCCAGACTGGAGTAATTGTGAACCTATCCCTACATGCTACACAGCTTGAGAAATAAAACCTTTTGCAGAATCTAAAGAGTAACAGACTACTGCTTTTCTGCAAGCTATTATTACAGAACTTGTGTATTAAGTAGGGGATGAAGCATTAGCGAAAAGTTTTGATAGGTGATCACGGAACAACTAGGAAACAGAGGGGTTTGGCTGTGAAAAAACAAACGCAATTTCAGGATGTGTCAGATGAGCTACCTTCAAAGACAGGACAGTATTAGCGCTGCTGTACACTACACTGGTGAGATTTTATCTGGGGTAGTTAACATAATTTGGTCACTATGTTCAAGTAACATGAATTTGGTGGTGGAAGGCTACTAGAATACTGAACAGAGAAAAAAAGTCTACCACATGAAAGGAGACACTATGTCAATATTCAGAAATTAAACCTGCCCATAAATATAGATATATGGAAATCAGAAACATATATCGATACTTTAAAACTCTTTTATCATCCAAACACGGTGCTGCATTCAGCAGCCCGGTGGAAATTATCCCTGGCCATGCTAATTCAGGAACTGTGCCCAGGAACTGCTTGGTCCAGAGCCATGTCCATGATGGGCACCAATTTACCAACCCAGATTTCAAGTGCCAGCAACAAGGAACATCGCTGGCACTAAATCGATTAGAATAAAAGTAGCCTCTCAAGTCATTATTTCTTTGTTTCATTCATCATTTTGCTAGCCCAATTTCATGGCTGTTCCAAAATTAGATAATTTTTCTGGACCATGATACAAGTATTGGTGAGAGTGTGCTCTGGTGCAGAGATCTGAGAGTCAGCTAAAGAGCTAGCTTTGGTAACTAGAGCAGTTTAATGAAACAGTCACAGCTGGTGCCACAGAGGTTCTTTTTCCTTGCGAGGAAATACAGATTAACGCACATGAAATTCCACGTAGTTGTAACTAGCTGCTCCTGGTATTAGTTCATTACAGTATTTTGATAACAAACACTCCAAGAAAGCTTGTCTTGTTTCCTTCAAGTATGAGGGTTGAGAACACAGCTGATTGCCTTCCTGAAGTACTTATACAAAGCAAACACTGGGGGGCGAGGACAGCTAATAAAGCTCCCGGACGACATTGGCAAGAACGATTTGGGTAGGAATAAATACAAGGTAGAATGTAAAAGGAGTTTCTAGCCAGAAGAGAAATAGGGAATTCAACAGCTATTCAGGAGCATTCTGTGGGTTAAAGCAAGTTCTATATTGAGAATCTGCTAATCCACGAAAGAGAGTTTATGGCATTGTCACTTGCAACAAGTTGACGATCAAAAAGGTCCTTCTAGTCTAACAGGCCTGTGTAAGATCAGGCACGCTCGTACCCAACATAAAGCACCAATCAGCAGTGTCAAAGATTCTGCCTTACTTTTTCTTAGAGCTTCTTTTCTGAGTGCTTCTTTATTTCTTAACTGCTGTCACCTTGCCAACATCTTTTCCTACCACAAGAGACCACATTTATTCTCACAGGAATTCAAGCTCATACTATAGTACCTGTTAGGTTAAAAAAACTTCTCAAGAACAATTCTAAGAAATCTGTAGTTATACGGGTGCAAGAGCTGCAAGTGGTACAGCCTCACTCACAACTATTTTACCAAATAAATTATTAAACAGCAGATTCATAACGAGTAGTACACCCACAGTTAGACCTCCTGCCACAGAAGACCAGCCCCTGAACATGACTTGATTTGCAAGAGCATGCATTCCCATTCAGACTGAAATTGTGTCTCTCTGAACTGCACATACGAAACAAGTTCTTGATTCTCACTCTTTGTCAGTAATACTCCAAACAAAACAGAAATATACAAGATACAAAATTAGAGATATTCTAGGTATTGATCAGAACAGAAATGATACATAAACAATATGACGATGGATAAGTACTAATAATTATTCGGTTAAAAATACCGCAAAAAATTGTTTCTTCAGAATCTATTCCACAAAGGCAAAATAAGCATAAGATTTGAAACTAATTAAAAATTACAATAGTTTTACAAAACCAGTTAATCCAATGATAATGAGAGAAATGTTATGTTAACCCTCAGAGAGACTCCTAGCAGATAGTACTGCGTTTCGGACCTCCAGATTCACAGTGGCTCAATACTGGCTGATTTACACAGCCAAACTTCGGAGATGAAAAGATCATAACACAGTCATATGTTTCTAAATGGAGACTCCAGCATGGATATTCAGTTGCAGTTACTTAAGGAGATTGCCATATAACACACATCAAAATTTTTCTCCGCTATCCTCAAAATTCCAGAAGTAACCCCAAGTACTCCAAGGTGAAAAACAGGTACACTTGTAATTTGTCTTAATACTGTAAAATACAATTTCATGATCTTACAAGTGCTCAATGTCATGGAATGTTTTCTCCTTTGCAACTCCGAAACTAAAAAAAAATAATAATTATTTTGCAATGTATGAAGTGAAGTGAATTAACTCAATTTCATTTTAGCCTGACATGAAGCTCATAAAAAGTGGATAAATGAATACAAGAGACTACATGTTCTAATATCTGATTAGAAGTGTACAAAATAGCCTGGACTACCTAAAAAATCTTTAGCCAAAGATGAATTTCGAAGAGTCCTAAGCCGGCGTATCTCCTTGTTTAGACAGTGAACAAAACTGGGAGATCTCTAGCTGGGGGAAAGGGAGCTGTGTAACCCTGTGGCTGCATCTTGCAATCGTATTTCTGCTAATAGGGACTGGAGGAGAGCCAAGACTCTTCCTGTCGCCTTGGTAGAAGTCCACCTAGATTGCAGAATGACAGAATTGCCCAGATTGGAAAAGACCTTTAAAATCATCAAGTCCAATCACTAACCTAACACCGACAAGCCCTCAACTAAATCATATCCCTCAGCACTATGTCTACATGACTCCACCTCCAGGGAAGGTCACTCCACCACTGCCCCGGACAGCTCATTCCAATGCCCGATAACCCTTTCAGTAAAGAAATTCTTCCTAATACCCAATCTAAACCTCCCTTGGTGCAATTTGAGGCCACTTCCTCTCATCCTATCACTTGTTACTCGGTTGAGCAGATGGATCCCCAACCTCTCTATAACCCTCTTTCAGGTAGCTGCAGAGAGCAATAAGGTCACCCCTCAGCCTCCTCTTCTCCAGGCTAAACAGCCCCAGCTCCCTCAGCCGATATATATATTTATACATGAGTGTACATATGTTTAGTCATGCTATCACCAAGAATTTGTGTATACTTGACCTTATATTTTTCAAATAGACCCAATACACTCTCTTCTTGTGCAATTCGGCCCATGAGGACTTATTTTGGTTTATTTCAGGAATACCCAAAATACTTCTGCTTATTTCCTGTGTTCTTCAGAACTCAGCAGGACAGCAACAGATAGAGTCCCTGTCAGAAAGTGTCCTGATCTGCACAGTACTCGAGATGCAGCCTCACCAGAGCTGAGTACAGGGACAAAAAGAGTCCCTATTTTCCCATAGTTTCTGCTGGAGCAACTGTCAGAGCGCAAGAGTCGGGCTTGCCTTGCCATTATCAGATACAATCAGTTCCTTGAGTCTGCTGTCCAGCAGGTAGTAAAGAAATAAAATTTCCCCACTTCCTGGAGGAAGACAGTCTGTGAAGAACAAAACAAACCTTTCTGCATTGTGGTCTTTTTGTTCAAATCTGGCTGAAATTACCATTCTTTATAAAAAATAACAAACAAAACCAAACCTAAATAAAAAAAATCCCTTTTGTTCTTCTGACACTGTAATCCCAAGCAGTTCCACGCTTTGTTTGTCTCTAGGTTTTTATCTCAAGTAATTTCAAAAATTTGCATGTCTATCTCTTGCCAAAACGATCCACAACAGGTATTACCATTACCCCACACGCACATCAGCTGAGGAAGATGGAGTTTCCTGTTGAGCACATTTTATAAACCATCTACAGTTTGCAAGATTATTGGGAATGAAGTGTTCAGGTTCCTCTGATTCTGGCAAGGATGGTGTAAGCTAAAGGCTCTCCCATGTCTTAAAGTGTCAGCCAACCAAGCCCACACCATAAAAATAGAAAGGAATATTTTTCACAATGATTAGTGGTAAAGAATTTAGAAATCCTTTGGAATTCCATGATAGCTACTCCCTTATTTTAGATATTAACTGCCACTGTTACAAAGAAATAACAAGATATGTCCTCTTATTCTGTACCTTTTTCTTTTTAACTCTCTGAAAGCCACATAGACTCACGTGAACAATTATTATGCCCAGTATTTATTAGAGGGCAAATTCAATACCTGGAAGAACGACGTCTATTCGTGCTGTTCACCATCATCACAAACCAAAAAAAAAAACCACACTAACGGCAAGAATATGAGGAAGCAGATGACAGATGAGAGAAAAGGGAAAATTTTGTGGTTTGTGTTTTACAAAAATCAAGTCTCAAAGTGAAACAGGAGCAACTAGACAGCTATCAAATTCTCCAGCCTTCTTCCAAGCGTAGCCTTGAGTGTAAGCATTGCACGCAACTGTCACAAATCATCCTTTCACCGGTATAATCAGAGTAAATAATACCCTTAAAAGGTATCCACTAATTACCTTGTTACTGTAATTCACCCCCAACAGCTTTATATATACAGGTTAAATTACAGTTTAGAGATAGAAATTATTAGTTTAAAGAGAACGCCCATTTTCATACTGGAATGGCAGCAGTTATCAGATTATTCAGGCAATTGTATTTTCATACCCAAGACATCTGCATATTGAACAGTATTACAGGTATCCCCCTACTATACAGTACTATCAGTATTAGAGATATTCCTCCACTATATAATACTATATAAGTATTTTTAATAGAGATTATTAGAATTTCTCTACTCTCTTACTGTTCTGCTGCAGAATATAAGGAAAACTAATTGCATACGGGAAAACTTTTTATATGTTCTCGGATTCATATACTATGATTTGTAAACCGAAAAAGTTACGGAGTACACAAGCTAAAACACTAAGTTACAACTACCCGACAGTCTTATCTACAAAGGAATTTTTCTGAGGCACAGACCAACATTGATTTCATTACACTGGATCTACACTGGCTCAACAGACAATCTATGACACAGAATATATGACAGAAGAGCCCATGTATCTTCTCTCAACTAAACAAATCCAATTATTTCAACCTTACAATACGTTCTGAACTGGACCCCACGGCCACCTGAAAAGAGTAAGTCTTTTTCACTTTTTTCAAAGAACACTACCTATCTATCAGGTGACTTCAGGTATGGACTTTGGACCACTGGCTGTGCTCATCATTCTGCTCTGTCTTTCTAAGGGGACTTCAGATGCAAACCTCTGTAATTAGAATTTTTCATTAACTTCTCTTAGATGGCTCTACAGTCAGCATACAGCCTTTTTCACCCTTTGAGATGCATACTTTGGGACTGTACACAGAGCATGGCAACACAATGTTGATTTTGTATTCTATTTCAGGTTCAGGAACCTAAAATATAGGAAGTGATACAACTGATACAATACGATATGATACAATATGATATAATTTGCAGATATCAGAGATGTCTCTATTAAATATTGGAACACAGTGAAAACATCTGCAAGATTAAAAAGACTAGGCTCGTTCCAGAGCCATAAATAATACAGCTGCTTTTATAAGGCTAGGCTGTCCTCAGGACCCTTGCTGAAAGGTATCGCTATGCTCTGCTGGATGCAGCTGAACTCATCACTAATAGGGATCTCAGATTCTAAAGATTCGGGGGAAAGGAAATATCCAAATATTTTAAGTATGGCTTAATTCTTGAGTCACAGGAAATCTGAAGCAGTACTATCCCAATTCAGAAAAGCACACAGGCAGGAAAGAAAGCATCAGTCAGGCAGGATGAAACCACGTATTTACAGTGTGCTTAAGTGCTTAGCTGTATCAACATACACTCCCTGGATTTTGACCCAGTATGAGCATACACTATGCCAGAGGAACAACAGTCTACTGAGAAGGTGACAAATGAACAGTTTGAAAGAGATTGGTAATCACTGTACATTTAATGGAAAGAGTAGACTGCCTAAAAAAACTGTAAAATGATTTTTCAGCCTCTGTCTTTGAAAGTGATTTTAAGATATGCCCATCAACAGCATTTTAAATACAATTATTTATTTTCAGTATTGTGTAAAAGCAAGATTAAAAGTAGTGAGAGCAATTTCATTCTGAGATTTGTTGTCATTGATGTCTTATGGCAGTTAGGTCTCTCGGCTGATCAGACAGCTGCCAAGACAGCTCCCATCATCTTCAGTACAGAGATGGTGATTTGGCTTTCAAACCACTATAACTGTCACAGGACATCAAGACAAAATAGCGCAAGGTGATCTTGTAGGTAGCTACAATCCGTTATATCATGAATTTTGAAAAGTTTAGGCAAACCTTGAAACTTTACTATGTGTTCAGTAGCAAGTAGGTCATTAAGTAATGCACTCTTGTGTTCTTGTAACATAAGCTGTTGACCTGCCATTTTTAAAACTTACTCTTTGTAGGCAATAACACAGTACTCACTGTAAAATAATGTTGGCAATAGCATGAAATCATCATTACAGATAGGATAGGATAAAAGTAGGAATAATATTAAGCATAAAATCTATTTAAATCATTACAGTTTTAGCAGGTGTAACTATGTTAGATAACCAGAAAATATATTGGTTATACAAGGCAGAGATGAGCTTGGACTTTCCACTGACAAAACCAGCCAATATAGAAGCAACTTGCGAGGCGACCAACAGACACCATTTATGCTTTATTCCATGAATTCCATGGAATAAAATTCCATGAACTTTATTCCTGTGTAAAAAAAGCTCTTTAACGATAAAACATATGTGATCAAGCATGTCATCACCTAGAAACTCTTATTAAGTGACTAGTTAACACCAGCTTCTGAGAGTTTTATGCAAATAAGCAACTACAAGACAGTTCTGTCAAACAGAACACACAATAGTTTAAAAACTATCTACAACAAGCAGTATCTAGAGCAAACAGCTGAGCCTAGTACTGGGAAGCGCAGGCTGGCAGAGGCTGTGTTACATCTCAAAGGAGCTCTCTCTGTAAGCCAGCCACAGGAGCGCAAGATACTAATCCTGCAGAGAGGATTGCCTCTCAGCGAGATTTATTGGGCCGGGTATGGTGTTGCACACGACACCGAATTTTAGCATGGAAGTTAGTACACCTCCACTCAGCCTTTTGCTGCAATATATAGACATAATTTGACTTGACACCTACTTACCCATCTCTACAGTGCACTGCTGACCAGTGTAGATTCCATACGAATGATGCTTAATAGAAACAAGCACCCAACAGGTTTCCAAGAGATGCATTTCTAAGGTCCCAGACACAGTCTGAGTCACGGCAAAGCACACCTAACCAAATTATGAAAGCAAAGCTTTTATACAAAAGAGATTTTAATTCAATCAGAAACTCATACAGCTAACCTCATTGCAGAAACTGCCCACCACGTGCATTTGTTGCCAAACGTTATTAAAAGCCTGTAAAGGTTTTTCAACAGGTTGGATTTCAGACAGAAGGCTTTAGCCTGAAGGACAGCTGAAGAACAGAGGTACATTTCAGTGGAGAAGCCACTGAAGCTTGGAAAAAGAAAATGTTAAACCACCTGCCTGGACTCTGGATTACTTAAAGGGGGCCTATGGGCAAGAAGAGGAGGAAGTCTTTATCAGTGAGTGTAGTGACAGGACAAAGGGTAACAGGTTCCAGCTGAAAGAGAGTAGATTTAGATTCCAGGGTAGTAAGACACTGGAACAGGTTGTCCAGAGAAGCTGGGGATGCCCCTTCCCTGGAAGTGTTCAAGGCCAGGTTAGAAGGGGCTTTAAGCAACCTGGTCTAGTGGGAGGTGTCTCTTCCCATAGCAGGGGAGTTGCAATGAGATTATCTTTAAGGTCCCTTCCAGCCCAAACCATTCCACAGTTCTATGATAACAGATGTCCAAAGTTAGATGAGATTAAACACACCCTTTATGTTTCTGGAATTAATAACAGTCATTTAACAGAATCAACAGAAAGTTACATCCAAGCATTAGCTTTCCTGAAGCTTAAAAGAAGATTCAGCAGAATCGTTATGTAATGATTTTGTAGACACATCATGTCTGATAAAAATATTTGCCTGTAATATTTCATTAAATTTAAAGCTACTGTGTAGCAACTCTAAGAGGCTGACGGTTGCCAAGAGCTGTGAGGTGCTGAATAGAATAGTATTTCTGGAGCCTTGCCCAGAGTTGAGACAAAATTTGACTCATCTTCATGCATACATTTGCAATATACCTTCAAACTAAAATAAGGACTTAACTCCATCATGAGGTTCTAGTAATACCATGTTAGAGCCAAGAATTTATTATATCAGTTGAAGCTTCTAAGTGACTCTAAAGAGAAAGGTGATCTTTCCACAGCTATGATCATTGGGATGCTTGTGACCTTGAGTTGTGTTCTCCCAGAAAGCATGTCTGAAGTGCCAATTCAGTTGTTGGTAGCAGGATAATTATAATTTGAGCTTCACTTTATTTCTTTGTGCTACTTCAGAGTATACTAGCAAATACTGCAGTGAGTGGGAAATGCTGTGGTTGGGAAGGCTATGGCTGCAAAAATTTAGAAACTGTTGGATAGGAACTGACCTAGATCAGGACTGATGAATTCATCATACCTGGTTTTCGTTTCAGTTTCAGCTAGCAATCATCCAACAAAAAATGGAGACAAAAGATTAAAATAGAGAGGACTTAAGAGAAAATATGAAAATTACATATCGTTATTCTGTTCAATCTGCTTATGTGTTACAGTATTTTATTAAATCTTTTTCTGATTTATCTGTTCAAACTGCAAACTTCTTGACACCTACCCTGTCACTTATTTAATGTTCATGCACTTTCAAGTAGAAGAGAAGTCTCGCTCTCAGGTAAGATTTTTGGACATCACCATGATACAAAGAGCAATAAGAAATACATTCAAACAGCTAAGTAACTAACATTCTAATTTTTTTTTCATATTTTGATGTGTGTGCTGAAGAGATCAGTAATTAATAATCTGGGAATAGAGATATGAAATATTTTTTTTAATTATTGAAGTACTATTTTTTCCAAGTAGAACATCATCCATCAGAAAACGGAAGCACTAACCTCTATGAGTTTCTCTGTTTCTTATACATATGTAATCTGATTGCAACAATTCTACTGGATAACCAAGTAGGTTTCAAAAATGCTCGTACTTTGACTGAGAAAAAATTGTTCTGCAATTTTTCAGATGGATATGTGATATTCTTAACTTCTTTTTAAAAAGAATTGGTGAACAATAATACTGCACCAGCTGTAGCCACAAGTAATGTATCAGTCAGTTGGACTTTTTCAAATACGTGGCAGATAAAACTAACACCAGAGGCAATGTAGGCCCACTGATGAATGAGGTGGGTGCCTTGGTGACACATGATACAGAGAAGGCAGAGTTACTGAATGCCTTCTTTGCCTCTGTCTACTCTGCCGGAGGCTGTCCTGAGGAACCCCGTTCCCCTGAGGCCCCACAGGAAGTCAGGGCAGTGGAGGAGTTTGCTTTAGTCGATGAGGACTGGATTAGGGACCAATTAAGCAATCTGGACATCCATAAATCCATGGGTCCAGACGGGATGCATCCACGGGTGCTGAGGGAGCTGGCTGATGTCATTGCTAGACCACTCTCCATCATCTTTGCCAAGTCTTGGGAGACGGGAGAGGTGCCTGAGGACTGGAGGGAAGCAAATGTCACTCCAGTCTTCAAAAAGGGCAAGAAGGAGGACCCGGGTAACTATAGACCGGTCAGCCTCACCTCCATCCCTGGGAAAGTGATGGAAAGACTTATCCTTGGTGCCATCTCAAGGCATATCAGGGATAAGAGGGTCATTAGAGACAGTCAACATGGCTTCACCAAAGGGAAGTCGTGCTTGACTAACCTCATAGCCTTTTATGAGGATATAACAAGGTGGATAGATGATGGCCGAGCGGTGGATGTGGTCTACCTTGACTTCAGTAAAGCATTTGACACAGTCTCCCACAGCATCCTTGCTGCTAAACTGCAGAAGTGTGGTCTAGACTCTCGGGTAGTGAGGTGGACTGTGAACTGGCTGAGGGGAAGAAGCCAAAGAGTTTTGGTCAATGGGGTAGAGTCTGGTTGGAGACCGGTATCCAGTGGAGTGCCTCAAGGGTCGGTACTGGGACCAGTATTATTCAATATATTCATCGATGACTTGGATGAGGGACTAGAGAGTACTATCAGCAAATTTGCTGATGACACCAAGCTGGGAGGAGTGGCTGACACACCAGAAGGCTGTGCTGCCATCCAGCGAGACCTGGACAGGCTGGAGCGTTGGGCGGGGAAAAATTTAATGAAATATAACAAGGGTAAATGTAGGGTCTTGCATCTGGGTAGGAACAACCCCAGGTTCCAGTATAAGTTGGGGAATGACTTATTAGAGAGTAGTGTAGGGGAAAGGGACCTGGGAGTCTTGGTGGACAGCAGGATGACCATGAGCCAGCACTGTGCCCTTGTGGCCAGGAAGGCCAATGGCATCCTGGGGTGTATTAGAAGGGGGGTGGTTAGTAGGTCGAGAGAGGTTCTCCTTCCCCTCTACTCTGCCCTGGTGAGACCCCATCTGGAATACTGTGTCCAGTTCTGGGCCCCTCAGTTCAAGAAAGACAGGAAACTGCTGGAGAGAGTCCAGCACAGGGCAACTAGGATGATTAAGGGAGTGGAGCATCTCCCTTATGAGAAAAGACTGAAGGAGCTGGGGCTCTTTAGTTTGGAGAAGAGGAGGCTGAGGGGTGACCTCATTAATGTTTACAAATATATCAAGGGGGAGTGTCACGAGGATGGAGCCAGGCTCTTCTCGGTGACAACCACTGATAGGACAAGGGGTAATGGGCTGAAACTGGAACATAAGAGGTTCCGCTTAAACTCGAGAAGAAACTTCTTCTCAGTGAGGGTGACGGAGCCCTGGAACAGGCTGCCCAGAGAGGTTGTGGAGTCTCCTTCTCTGGAGACATTCAAGACCTGCCTGGACACGTTCCTGTGTGGCATAGTCTAGGCATTCCTGCTCTGGCAGGGGGATTGGACTTGATGATCTTTCGAGGTCCCTTCCAATCCCTAACATTCTATGATTCTATGATTCTATGACTGCAACATTTTGACATATGGTAATCAGCACAATGGAGAAGAAAAGGCTCAGAAAGGCAGAAAGGAATTAATTCACAGTGTTAAAACATTATTAACAACAGTATTCTGCTACAGCATCTGTCTTTCATTATCACTACGTAGTAATACAATAGTTTAAGTTATCCATACTATTTTGTCTAATTACTACCAAAAAAAAAAAATGCAGCATTTACTCTTACCACTGAGAAGCCAGAGTGGAAAAGATATCGGTGGTTTCAGGTTCTTGGAACAGTTTCAAAAGTTCTGGTTCAGATGATAAGTCAGCAAGGATCCTTAACTCAATATGGGAAAAATCTAGAAAACAGTGTTAAAATAAATCTATTGCTCAAAAATAAAAATACACCTAAATTTTAAACAGACTATTACAAATTAAAATACAACCCTGGACTGTTCGGTCATTTTCTCATATTCAAAAAAACCATGCCTGTAAAAATTTGATCCTGAAGAAGTTATATATCAGCTACAGATCACAAGGTGTTCGATTCCTTCATTACCTTCAGGTGTTAATTAATCCTATCAGCTCTCTGTTTCTACTGGCAAGGCTTACATATTTCCCACTTCTAAGGCACACTAAGGAGCATACATCATATAACAACATTAATTGATACCAAGAGGTTTGACAGCCTTGTAAAATATAATGTCATCCAAAGGAGATAGGAAAGAGGGACAGAACTGCAAACATTAATATGTATGAGAATAATAATAGGATGCTACCCTACCTGCTGCTAAAAATGTGTATCCTTTTTTTGAAACAAACAATGTTCTTGGAGAAATGGTTACTATTTCTTCTTCTTTTCCTAGAGAGGAGATAGACATTTAGGTCCAAAACCCCAGCCCATAAATAGCGATTCAAACGACAGTAGTCTCTAAAAGACATACCAAGGATACAACTAAACCCACACAAACAGCAATGTGAGCAACCTAGCAGAGGACCAACTGCCAGCAGTGCAATTACTGTACTCTGCTGGTCGTGCACATCTTTATCTCTGCCATCCTTGCAGTACTGCTTACTTGGCCTTTTTCAACACCAAACCCTTCCCAAAACACTACCTGACAAATATGTACAGTAACTAAGAGTATTCATAGATCACAGAAACACAGAATGTCAGGGGTTGGAAGGGAACTCGAAAGATCATCTAGTCCAACCCCCCTGCCAGAGCAGGATCACCTACAGTAGATCACACAGGAACACATCCAGATGGGTTTTGAATGTCTCCAGAGAAGGAGACTCCACAACCTCTCTGGGCAGCCTGTGCCAGGGTTCTGTCACCCTGACAATGGAAAAATTGTTCCCAATGTTTTTGTGGAACCTTCTATGCTCCAGCTTGTACCTGTCGTCCCTTGTCCTATCACTGGACATCCCTGAGAAGAGCCTGGCTCCGTCCTCCTGACATTCACCCTTTACAGATTTATAAACATTAATGAGGCCATTCCTCAGTCTCCTCCAAGCTGAAGAGATCCAGCTCCTTCAGCCTTTCCTCATAAGGGAGATGTTCCACTCCCTTAACCATCTCTGTGGCTCTGTGCTGGACTCTCTCAAGCAGCTCCCTGTCTCTCTTGAGCTGAAGGGCCCAGAACTGGACACAATATTCCAGATGTGGCCTCACCAGGGCACAGTAGAGGGGCAGGAGGACCTCTCTCGACCTACTTGCTACTCCCCTTCTAATCCACCCCAGGATGCCATTGGCCTTCTTGGCCATGAGGGCACATTGCTGGCTCATGGCCATCCTGCTGTCCACTAGAACCCCCAGGTCCCTTTCCCCTGCGCTGCTCTCCAGCAGGGCAGTCCCCAACGTTGTTCTTTCCCAGATGCAAGACTCTACACTTGCTGAATTTCATAAGATTTCTCCCCGCCCAGCCCTCCAGCCTGTCCAGGTCTCTCTGAACGGCTGCACAGCCTTCCGGTGTGTCAGTCACTCCTCCCAGTTTTGTGTCATCAGCAAACTTGCTGACAGTGCTCTCTGTTCCCTCATCCAGGTCGTTCATGAATATCTTGAATAGTCTTGGTCCCAGCACTGACCCCTGAGGGACTCCACTAGACACAGGCCTCCAACTAGACTCTGTCCCATTGACTACAACTCTCTGACTTCTTCCTTTCAACCATTTCACAACCCACCTCACTACTCGATCACCCAGACCATGCTTCTTCAGTTTAGCTATGAGGATGCTGTGGGGATGGCATCAAACACTTTCCTGAAATCCAGATAAACCACATCCACTGCACAGCCATCATCCATCCACCTGGCTATGTCTTCATAAAAGGCTATCAGGTTGGTCAAACGTGACTTCCCCTTGGCAAAGCCATGCTGACTGCTCCTAATAACCTTCTTATCCTTGATATGCCTAGAGACAGGACCAAGGGTAAGTTGTTCCATCACCTTTCCAGAGATCGAGGTGAGGCTGGCTGGTCTGTAGTTACCCGGGTCCCCCTTTTTGCCCTTTTTAAAGACTGGAGCAACATTCGCTTTCCTCCAGTCCTCAGGCACCTCTCCTGTTCCCCATGACTTACCAAAGATGATGGAGAGTGGCCTAGCAATGACTTCCACCTGCTCTCTTAGCACCCACAGGTGCATCCCACCAGGGCCCATGGATTTGTGGATGTTCAGGTTGCCTGACTGATCCCTAACCCAGTCCTCCTCAACCAGGGCAAACTCCTCCTTTATCCTGACTTCCTCTGGGTCCTCAGTGGTCTGGGGCTCCTGAGGACAGTCTCCAGCAGTATAGACAGAGGTAAAGAAGGCATTCAGTAACTCTGCCTCCTCTGGATCCTCTGTCACCAGGGCACCCACCTCATTCACAGAATCACAGAATCACAGAATGTTAGAGGTTGGAAGGGACCTTAAAGATCATCTAGTCCAACCCCCCTGCCAGAGCAGGATCACCTACAGCAGAGCGCACAGGAACGCGTCCAGGCGGGTTTTGAATGTCTCCAGAGAAGGAGATTCCACAACCTCCCTGGGCAGCCTGTGCCAGTGCTCGGTCACCCTCACAGTGAAAAAGTTTTTCCTCATATTTTTCTGGAACCTCCTGTGTTCCAGCTTCCACCCATTGCCCCTTGTCTTGTCAGTGGACGCCGCTGAAAAGAGCCTGGCTCCATCTTCCTGACATTCCCCCTTAACAGATTTATAAACATTAATGAGGTCACCCCTCAGCCTCCTCTTCTCCAAGCTAAAGAGACCCAGCTCCTTCAGCCTTTCCTCATAAGGGAGATGTTCCACTCCCTTCATCATCTCTGTGGCTCTACGCTGGACTCTCTCCAGCAGCTCCCTGTCCTTCTTGAACTGAGGGGCCCAGAACTGGACACAATATTCCAGATGTGGCCTCACCAGGGCACAGTAGAGGGGCAGGAGGACCTCTCTTGACCTACTTGCTACTCCCCTTCTAATACACCCCAGGATGCCATTGGCCTTCTTGGCCACGAGGGCACATTGCTGGCTCATGGTCATCCTGCTGTCCACTAGAACCCCCAGGGCCCTTTCCCCTGCACTGCTCTCCAGCAGGGCAGTCCCCAACCTATATTGGCACATGGGGTTATTTTTTCCCAAGTGCAAAACTCTACACTTGCCCTTATTAAACTTCATAAGATTTCTCCCCGCCCAGTCCTCCAGCCTGTCCAGGTCTCTCTGAACGGCTGCACAGCCTTCTGGTGTGTCAACCACTCCTCCCAATTTCGTATCATCAGCAAACTTGCTGACAACATTCTCTAATCCCTCATGCAGATCATTGATGAATATATTAAACAGAACCGGCCCAAGCACTGACCCCTGAGGAACCCCACTAGACACAGGCATCCAGCCAGACTCAGCCCCCTTGACCACAACCGAAAAGGACCTACATTGCCTCTAGTGTTAGTTTTGTCTGCAACGTATTTGAAGAAGCCCTTTCTGTTGTCCTCGACCACTCTTGCAATGTTTAATTCCATGGAGGCCTTAGCTTTCCTAGTTGCCTCCCTACATCTTCTGACCACAGTCTTATACTCCACCCAAGGGCCCAGCCCCTCCTTCCATGATCCATAGGCTCTCTTCTCCCACTTGAGTTTGCCAAGCAGTTCCCTGGTTAACCACATGGGTCTCCTGGCTCTCTTTCTTGACTTCCCACCTGTTGGGATACACTTATCTTGGTTAGCTCACTCTGTTAGAGCGTTGTGCCGATAACACCAAAGGTCGCGGGTGTTGCCTGATCTAGTTGAGAGGCGTCCCTGCCCATAACAGGGAGGTTGGATTAAATGATCTCTAAGATCCCTTCCAGCCTAGGCCATTCTATGATTCTATGATCTTGAGCTTGGGAGAAGTCGTCCTCAAAATTAACCAACTATCCTTTACCTTCCAATAGCCTGTCCCATGGGGTTTCCCCTAGCAATTGCTTGAAAAGGCCAAAGCTGGCTCTGATGATGTCCAGGGCTGTGATCCTGCTTGGTGTTCTGTTCCTACTGCACAAGATCCTGAACTCCACCATCTCACGGTCGCTGCAGCCAAGGCTGCCCTCAATCTTCACCACTTCAACCAGACCCTCCTTGTTGGTGAGCACAAGGCCCAGCAGTGTCCCTCTCCTGGTCAGCTCATCCACCATTTGCATCCAGTGGTTACCATCGATGCACCTGAGGAACCTCCTGGACTGCGGATGGCTGGCTGTGTAGGCATTCCAGCAAACATCTGGGTAGTTAAAATCCCCCACAAGAACCAGGGCCTGGGATTGAGAGGCTGCTGTCAGCTGCCTGTAGAAGGCCTCATCAACTTCCTCCTCCTGATCAGGTGGTCTCTAACAGACACAACAGTATCGCCCATGCTAGCCTGTCCCTTAACTCTCACCCACAAACTCTCAACTTGCTCCTCATCTGTCCATGGGCAGAACATCTAATCAAGAATGCATTCAGATAAGGAAGGGTCTGTAGAGATGAACTGAAAAATGTATTTTCTTATCTTTGAACATACTGCAGCAATGTGTTGGTAACCGAATTCCAAGTTATAGGTGGCAGTGTAAAACAATGCTGAGAACATACAGCCGATACACGCACCCGTATTCTAATGACAGAAATCTCCCATAACATCCCAAAGCAGTAACATACATTGATAAAGTATCAGAAACTCAGTGCGTTCTGGTAATACCACTTGTCTTCATGCAGAAAAGGATGGTGGTTTGAAATGCAACATAATTAATCCGATCAGCATAGAAGCGGAAAAAATAAGTGTGATTCAGGAGCAAAAACCTTAGAAATATATTTTTAGAAGCATGTATTATATTATAAGATCATTAACAAAATTGATTGGACTGTTTACAGTAAGGCCTACACACAACAGTCACGCACCACAGCTCAGGTTTACATAGCTCCTGATCACATATTTTTAATAATAACTTAAAAAAATACTTATAAAAATGAATCAGGCAGATAAAATAAAACTCCTGTCAGAGTTTTACATCGTCTTCAACAGACTTCTGGTTTATGATCTGTATTATTTCAAATGTAAGGCATGAATAGCTGTGAAAATGCAAGCCTGCCCTTATCTGAGAATCAAGTGCAACAAATGAGCAGCATTTTCCAGCTATGGCTGTAGGCCTTCAAGACAGAGAAAATCTCTTATATTTGGGTCTACTATTGTGGCTTTCTTTCTTTATCACTTGGGTCATGCTCTTCTAGACTCACTCTGAATATGCTCCTGTTATCAAGAACCACATATCCGAATAGCCATTGGTGTTTAGTTGCAAGTTTGATTAAAATGACCCATCTCCAACATCTCCTCAGAAGCCTTATGAGCTGAAAACAGACAAAATCATCCCTAGGATACTGAAGAGAGTTAAGAAGCATAATTTCATCTGGAAAGAGGAACAGCGAGATAGTTGAGGGAATAAAATCTAAAAGTTTGTCACTATTTAGATCAGTGCTGAAACAGTAATTTTTTTTCTGCAGGAACAACCAGCAAAAAGTAATTGGTTTACATAACAATGCCCAACTAAGCATCAATAACCTATTCTTTAGCGCTGCAATTATTGGTCTACTTTAAAATATAATATAACCCAGTAATTAGACAAAATTATCGTTTTGTGTTAATTAAAACATAGTTTACCTTTTATGTACTGTTTCTTTGTAATTCTAACTGGATGTTTAGAGATACCTTGAATGTTCTACAAATAAGAAAAATAAAAATGCTTAGTAAGTTAAAGTTCATGAAAATGTTTCTGAACAGTTTGTAAGCAGCATAAGAACATTAGTGATACTAATGCCAACAAGTTTTTCCCATGTAATAAATAAGATCAACCACTTTGCCTTTCAAAGGAATCTTCACACTTCTGTAACTCTAGATTCTTCTCAGTATTTGCTCTTCCTTGAAAACTGGAAGCTTGTAAGAAATCATTTGGAAAGTCTGCCAGTGAGAAATCTAATCTTTGATAAAATGAGGAAGGAGCTTTTTATTAGCTAAAGTACACCAGTCAAGGTTAACAGTGGGAAGTAAGTTGATCAATAAACAGACAGGACCAGGAGTAACAGAAGAATTTTTTTTAAAGATCTGGGTTCATACACCTCCAGTAAAGCATGAATGATGACACACGACAGCTTCCTCCTGTTATTTTATGTCATTATGCCTCTTCATCTAGATAATGTGTATCAAGCTCGATTGTTGTAATTCCACGCAATTAATTTGCAAGTGGTTCAGAAATTAGATGAACATACTAATATTATGTAATACTGTGAATTCGGGAGATGGGAATAGTGCTATATAATTCTCAAATCAGAATGATCATTTTCTACATAATTTTGAATTCAAAATGTGCTTTTTTTTAAACTTAAATGTAATCAGACTGCAAAAGCTATCAAAATTTAAAGCAGAAGTGAAAGAACAAAATCCCCAAAAGAGAAAAGCATCATTTCTAGTTTTAGCATGACTCTTAAAGATCTACAATTAAATGTATTAGAGCTCAACACCTGCCACAGCACCATATACAGAGATAAGAAACTAGTACATAATATACATAATTATTTTCATTATTCCCCAGTAAACTGGGAACACTACTCTCAATTCCTCAGTACGAAGTCTGACCCAGAAGAAACACCTGCCATCTTTAATAGTTTATTCTTCACTTCCTAGAAACATTTAATGAAACAGTTGTGACAATGTTTATTGTAAGGTCATATTTTGAAATAAGCGGTTATTTAATTTGTGCACAAAACTAACATTTCTATTGATAACTATTGATTCCATCATTTCCAAACTGGGGAGCATCAGTGCTTGTTTACATGAACAACGCGCAGTTTAAGTTGCCACGGAAGCTAGTAGGTCTTGAAAAGTTTAGAAAATTAAGCCCTTTATTATGTACCAAGACATGAAAGTGGGAGTCTAACTTCACACATTTAAAAACCAAAATCACAACCTTTTGATTCTGACTTGAATCATTTTAATGGTAGAGATCCTTGTATGGACTTTTCGTTAGACTCTATGCTGGTATTGACATGTACTTAATAATATGACCTCCAGAACAGGTTAAAAAGTTGTTTATAGTTACTCACCAATTAGTGCTCCCTATTCATTAGCTTCAAAGTTCTGAACAAAGTGAAATGAATAAAAAATTATTTTAAAATCTATCTACAATGGTAAAAATAAATCACTATATTGCCATCTCGTTTTCACTGAGAGCATATGCAGAAAGTCTGCTTTTAATGCAATGTTAGAAGTGTTACTAATAATTCTGAAAAAAACCCTAGTAAGTAGCTGCAAGTGCAAAGAGTATTTTCACTTGTCAATTCGTTGACAACTCATAATTTGAATAAATCTTCAGAAAAGAAGTAACTCAAGAAACATAAAAATAGTAATGCTCATCTTCAAGCTATTGGATTAGCTTAATAGATTCCTCTCATCTAATTTTAGACATCTTTAAGCAGTTGGTCTAAGCCAACTGTCTAGAATCCCTCTATAGTCAACAGACACAGGAATCTCCAGCGGGTAGTTCAGTCTAACAGTATATGACATATACTTACAACAAGTTGACCTGACATTCCTCTGGAGATGATGTTTTCTAAGATTTAGATTATCAAATTTGAATGGATAAGTCTATTTTAGGCATTTAAAAGGATGGAAAAATAAGGATCTCTGCCTGAGCTGAAAATTAGGTGACAATTCTGTTGTATCAAAAGCAGACGATGCAGCTTTGGTAGATGACTACCACCACTGAACTATGTAATACAGTGCATATCTTTGCATTGATGTATTTATGTCAAGTGTATTTCTGCAAAAGCCTTCACAGATTCAATCTGAGATGTGATTGTTATCCCTTCTTGTTAGAAAAGGACATCCACGTGTCGTTAGACATTATAGAGAAATAAAATTGCTCCCTGTGAACAATTGTTCTCCAAGAGATAAGAAGGAATATACTTCAAACGGTGTGGTGGAAAAGCTGGTTGTGAAAGTTAACTGTTAATACTTCTCTTCATTGTTTCTTGGGGAGGTGCAGGGGGAAACCAAGATGCTCTAGTGAATGATTAACAAGATAACCCCAGCATTGGCTAAAAGAAAATATAAATGAAAAACCACCAAAATTCACTCCCAGAGTTTCCAATGGATAAAAGGATAGATGAAGCCAAGGTCCCAGCTTCAATTATGTTTGAAAGGCTGTGATGATCAGGAGAGGTTTCTGAGTGCTAAAAGAAAGCAAGTGTTGCTCCTTTCTTCCAGAAGGGCAAGAAGGTTGATGCAGAAAACTCTATGTCAAAGAGTCTCTCCTCAATTCTTGGGAAGGTGACAAGAGTAAATAATCCTGGAAAACATTTACAAACATGTTGAAGTCAAGATGATGATCTGGGGTAGTCAGAGTGGATTTACAAAGGGGAAATTGTGCTTAACCACCGATATCTGCCTGTGATGAAGTGACTGGCTCAATGGACGAAGGGAGGGCAGCAGATGTTGTTTGCCTTGATTTTAGCAAGGCTTTCAAAACAGTCTCTCATAAAAGCATCACAGACAAGCTGATGAAGTACAGGCTAGATAAGCGGACAGTGAGGGGGACTGAAAACTGGTTGAACTGCCAGGTTCAAAGGGTTTTATGGAGTGGCACAAAGACCAGCTGGAGGCCAGGTGCTACTGGAGTACTCCAGTGGCCAGTGCTGCTCAACACCTCCATGATGGCACTGAGTGCAACTGTAACAAGGTAGTAGGCAACCCAAAAACTGGGAGGAATAGTTTATACATCAGATCGCTGCTCTGCACTTCAGAGGGACCTCAAGAGTCTAGAGAAATGGGCTATCAGGTTTGCATAGCACTCACAGTCTGGAAAGCAGCTTTGCAGAAAGGGACCTGTGGATCCTGGTAAAAGCCAAGCTGCACTCCAGTCAGCAGCCAGGCTTTGCACCTGGGAAAGCCAACAGCACGCTGGGCTGCCTCAGGAAGAACAGCACCAGCAGGTCAAGGGGAGCGATCCTTCCCCTCTGCTCAGAAGGCCTGAGGGAGGGTGTAAAGAAGATGGAGTCATATTCTGGTCACTGGTGCCCAATGACAGGTCAAGAGGCAGAGGTCATAAGTAATTACAGGAACTTCCATTTAAATAGGAGAAAAAAAAAACTTTCCTAGGGTGACAGTGGTCAAACACTGGAACAGGTTGCACAGAGCTGCTGTGAAGCCTCCATCCTTGGAGATATCCAAACCCCAACTAGACACAGTCCCAAGAAACCTGCTCCAGCGGACCCCGCTTTGAGCAGTGGGGGTTGGACTAGACAATCTCTAGCAGTCCTGTCTCAGCTATCTTGTGATTCTATAATTCTGTTTTTATAACATTACTGTAATTGATTAATTGCCAACACATTGCCTTCTTTTTACTTCATAGAATTTCTGACCGAGATAGAATTGAAGCCCTCTATGGTAGGAAGTAGAGGACAGCCATAGAAAGATTTTTGTTTCATTCGCAAGCAAGTTTTTAAAAATATATCTAAACATTCTGTGACTATATACATATATAAAGTACACTTGTAGAGTAACATTAAAATTCAAAGATTAAAGACAGAAACAAATATATTACCAAAATTGTAGTTGGTGCATGTTGTCTTAAAATGTAAGATCTGAGAAAAAGAATTGTATTGATTATGGAAAATGCACACAAAAATGTACACCCAAGTTTAATAAATAATTTTGGTAAACTTGCAACACAATTCATAAGAAATACTTGATTGTATGAATGGTAATTTCTATTTTTTTTTGGTTTTCACAGAATAAAATAATTATTCAGGTTGGAAAAGACTCTGAGGACCTAACAGGGCAAGGTCCACCATTAAACCATGTCCCTGAAGTGCCACATCTACACGACTTAACCTCAACAACTTGTCTGGGCAAGTTATCAAAGCGAAAAAAAAAACCAAACCACCTGATCTGCACTAAAGACAATTTGAGTACGATAAGCGCAGACCGGCTGTCTTTCTCCTAATTGTCCAAAGTTGATGCCTTTCTTTAGCAGCGAACCTGCCACACAGGGACCTCGCACTCCATCAATTCATCACCTCTTCTACAATTTCAGTTACTTGACACATTTTCCCAGCATCTAGATGGTTGTTGGATCACTGGTTTTTATTTAAACTCTTAAAATGCTGGAAAAGTAAGGAGTACAGCCATTGCAGAATATAAAAAGGTCTCACTAGAAACACTAGAGTGAAACCGTACATGTAAAACAGACTGCCGAGTTCTTTCCTCCTACTCCCATAATCTGATTTTTTTGCCACTTTAATCCTTCCCAATTAATGATCCTGACGCATTTCGCACTCCGACATTTTAGAGCACAGGTTGGATATCTGTTTCCTTGATTCTGAAAATACCTCTATTAAAAGTTATTCTACTTTTGTCTGTTGTTTCAGGTGAAAACAGCGTAGGTTCTTGCCTACACTGTTAGCTTCTGCCTACAGAGCCATGCAGAAACAGTGACAGACTTCACTTTGGCACGGAGACTCGGAACTGATGGACCCTTGACGTGCCTGTTAGAGCCTCACAAATTCAGCTTTCTAATAAACCACTCAAGCCTTGCAAAAAGGATGCTCTAGTCCATGAGGAAAGTCACGGTATCAGAGAAGAGCAGAATTAGCATTGAAAACAAAACCTAATCAAATCCAACAAACTATATGTGGTTCCTAGTTTGATGAGTTTATTTTCAATCAGTTACAGTTTCTGTTGAGTCTTCTTTTTTTGCTATCCAAAATTCTACATCTACATTTTCAATTGATTTTTTCCTAGGTTAAAACTCAATACTTTATTTAGGTTCTTTCAAAGGATTACAATACAGATACCTATTAGATAAATTACCTTTGAAGTCAGTATAGATAGTCTGCACCTAATCACAGAGGCTGGTGGTGCATTTTAATTATTTCTTTATGTCAAGTAGGGTTGTTGATCATGCTTCCTATGTTAAATTGCACTTTCAGTCATTTATATTGATTCAGCTAACCCATACCTCCCTCTTCCTCTCTATATAAATTTTAAGTGGCATAAATTGCTATTTTTTCATCAAATAACCTCAGTAACCCTAGTAACTCCCTAGAAATAGATGTCTACATATGTATTCAATGGCATCTATGGCCACATGTACGTTTTTGTGCCTAGAAGATAGCTCATCAATCTACTAACTGCTCATATCCACATTTCTGAATACCTATGGATATGTCTGAATACCTACGAACTGCAGGGAGGGCAACAGAAGAAAAACCCAAACAAACAATAGAAAGTTACTGAAATAAATGGGAGTGCACAGAGGTGGCTGCAAACTATTCTACGGATGCTTGATTCTGATTAATTCCTGCACTGATTTAGAGATTTACAGAAAAATAAGAACAGAGACAAAGCTTACTATCAAAATGAGTACCTATTCATAAATGGGTGTGTCACGAGGGAAGATCAAAACCAGATGAGACTTGAACAACTACAAGGAAGCAGTCAGACCAGGGAAAGTTATAATGTGTATATCCTTTGAAGTGGCGACTAATCCACCTGCTGTTACAGTGGGGCACAGTGCCAAACATGAGAGCAAAATAAGGACAATGGAGCAATTAAATATTGTTTTACTGTGTCTACTAATGCTAATAAATAACAAAATCCAGCTGTATTCCTTATAAGCAAGGATATTTACTGGGACTGGGATCTTGTCAGATTTAATTCCTCTAATAGGAGTTGCCTCACAAAATCAATTATTTTCTAAGAAAAAGACTTTCTCTTTATCTTGAAAGAAGTCCAGAGTAGCAAAATTCTACTCTATCTCATGAAATGTAGTACTCCAGAAAAAAATGAAGCATTAAAAGTCCAAAAGTTTCTGGAGTTTCTCTTAGTATCTTCTTCTCCAGAAAGGTCAGGAAAATAATTAGGCCACAACTGTTCTCTTTAAACAAGAACTCAGCTCTACAGAATGAAAATCAAAGTAAGCTTTTAAATTCATGACATCTGTTTGATGACTAGCGTTGTATTACTTTTAGAGTAGATGTAAGGCTTCGGTCTGTAAGAGCAGACTTTATGTGACAACTCCTTTGAGTTTCATATTCAATATCTCTAATTATTTTTTTCTTTTGTAGCGCGTTTGCTTCTTCAAAATTTTCTCACTCCCTCCTCTTTCAGTTGTGTCTGCTTTCTTTACATGTGAACACACCTACCGACAAACTGTGCTCTCACAGCTTGGTTAACCAATTTGAGAAGAAATGCAAGCACAGGTTCAGTGAGCTACTTTAACCACCACCACTCTGTTTGCTCCTTTGTTAAAGGCCAAAGCTTCTGGAGAAATAGCGAAGAAAACCGCACGCTGCCCAAAGTGGTATTCTTGCCAGGCAGAACAACAAGACTTGGAGTCCCGGGGGCACTCCCAACATCGGAATCACTCCATTTGTCTGGCACCTCCAAAGCTGGTGGAAACTCACTCAGGAGAAATTACACAGCAAAAATAAAAGTGCAAAAACCTCAAACAACATCTTCACGATTTCGCTTTTGGAAAACTGCCATATTTAATTATTGTCCATAGCAGCATTTATGTATTATTGTGCAGTTATTTTCTGTGACTTCTACCTTAGACATCAATTTAAAACAGTCTGAATATCTAATTTTTAAAATACATAATGCAGTTCAATAGAGAAAATATGAAAACGAACAAGGTCACCATAGCAATACCAGGCTGGTATTTATGTGTACATGCATTCCTAAGGAAATCTTGACTTGTCTGCAATTGCCATCTAGTGGCTAGTTAATAATTAAAGACATCTATTTTTCTTGTCAAAATCTACAGAATAATATAGAACTTTGATAAAGGGTTTCTTCATTTTTTTGCACTAGTTACTGTTTCTCAGCAGTGAACAATCACACAAAGGTAATGCACATCCCTCTTGCTTTACACAGCAGCACAGAACTATCAAGGTTTTAGATGTCAGTCAAGTGGGAGACTTAAAACGTAATTCATCACCTCCCCACAACCTGAGGCAGCTTTTAAAATGAATACAAGGGATGAAAAGGGCAACTAAAAATACTGACTTCTTACTTTAGAGAGTTGTCTATAAGAGTAGTATTTGATTTCCTATGACCCAATCCTTTTCTGTCACATTCTTTGAAATTTTGCCCTGACGTCAGTTAATAATGTTGTAGCAGCTTGATTAGCGATTTGTAAAATAACTATTTCATTACATATTGATTTGACATGTTCTGTGACAAATTATTCTGTCAAATCATGAATTCAGCCCAGATATTTGGTTATACACTGACAGATTACTAACTTTTGCACAGCAAGCAAGAGATTTTTACACATCTTGCAAATGGACAAAGACTGCTTTTATTTCTCATCTTTCATTTCCCACATATAAACTGGTTAAATTTAATCATTTATTTCATTTTCCTGAAAGCAAATTATACTCAGAGCATAGCTTCTGTTAAACTAACATTCATTAATACAGAAGGCTGTTAAACATTAGGATGAACTCCAAGACCATATCATTTAGTTTTGGTGAAAAAACAATGCTAAGGCATAGAGATAACAACCGCTAAGTGGCAGTTGGAGCTAGTAAATATTGTACTAGTTGTATGTATTAGCTGTATATTTTAGCTTTAAAGTAAACAGTGCCAAGGGAATACCGCCCAAAGATACAAATACTAGACCTTTAAACACACGAAAAGTTAAAAGGTTTCCAGAGTGGAGGAATCTACTTTCTAAAGAAAAGATTTAACTACTGCTTTAGGAAAGGGTAAAATTTAGCATCTCAAACAGGACCGTTCCACATGCTGAGGAGGTTACTGAGCACTGTTATCAGGAAATTCCTCCTTAAAGGCTACAAAAGACTGTGAACAGGAAAGCTGATTGAAGGAGTTAAAGAAAACCTAAATAAGCAGCATCTCTTCCTTTGCTCACAGTGAGGAAAGGACAATTCTTGATTTTAAAGAAGTAGTCCTTAACTCTCAGCCCCAAAGAGTCACAGCCAGCAGATGATCGAGTCAGTATGGGAGAACTAAGGACAAAGCCATGCGGGAGTCAGCAAGACGACCTCTGTCCTTTCCCATCTTCAGTGAGCTTCATACAAACCACGGGGTGTTGTTCCAGACCTGAGAGAGTGCATCCATCTCCAAAACTCCAGCTGAAATCTCCTGAGGTTTTTATGAAAGGATGCTGAAGAAATATAGAATTGGCAAATTTTCCACCCATTGACGCAGGGGGAAAAAAAAAAAAAAGGACTGTCAGCAGAGAAATCTGAATGTAACAGGGATGTAGAGCTAGAGATAGTTTTCCTGAAATTCTTTGGGATGCCAAGAACAAAGCTTTTAAAAGTCAGGATTTTCTGAAGAGTGGACCATCCAAGACAGGAAGTCTCTTTTGCTGTACTTAACTTTTGGTATTCCCCTATAATCCATTCTCTTTTTATCATTCTTCATTTCTGTCTCTGCCAATTTTTGTCTCGTCGGAAGTCTCAGGTTTTTTGAAATAATTTTTGCTGACCAGGATAGAGAATAGGAGAAAAACAATATACAACAGAACACCTTGCAGTAAAACAAACAATTTAAATACTTCTATTATATCAAAACATAATGAAACTTAGGCTTAGATCAGAATTAGACTCTATTTTGTCCTTATGTCCAGCCACTAGAGGAGTACGCTAACACACCACACTTTTGAGAGCTTGTAAGACAAGACATAATTTATTATTGTATTTTTTTAAATTGTCCTCTTGGAACATAAATCTCTGAGCTCTGAGAATACTAACAGAATACTTCATATGAAGAATAAAAAAAACATTCAAGCAGAATCTCTAAAATCTTCATCAACTCACAAGAGAGTATCAGTAGACAGCTTCATGACAGGCACACAAATATTTAAACAAAAGAAAGATCATACGTGTGTTTCTGCACATCGCTGAGCAACTGCCTTATGGATGGGGGCAGTAAAAAGGAACTCGGCAGAACACGGGCTCTGTTAAACTCCTCAGCACTGAGATACGACTGTGACCACCCGGAGACTTCAGGGGGTGCTGGCACCCGGCAGGCTCAAGCTCAAGCAAGTTGCTCAGAGCTCAGTCAGGAGTTGAAATTCACATGGATAAACGGTGGAAGAATAAAGACAGTGACAGACCACAGGTGAATGGCACTGCTTGTTTCTCGTAACCAAACACCATGCAAGCACCATTGCTCCTAAATTATTCTAAAATTAGAGGGAATCAGACTTAATAAAATTCCAAAAGACACAACACAGTGTATTGATTAACTTCTGTAACAGAGCACTCTAAGTAACACATATGATTATAACTACTTAACTTTAAAACTCCTTTCAGTTTGTAAGGTAGTGAAAGCTACACAGCTAAAAAAACCAATCAAAGAGGATGCCAAGTTTGTTACTTGTTAGCTACGTACTGCAGACACATTCATATTGGAGAAAAATCACCTTGCAGTAGCATCAGCTGTATTCCAGCATGGATTTCTAAAACACGCTCAGTGCACACCTTTGGCTTCTACCTGCAGCATTCCCAGAACGTCGCTGGCAGAGGCCGTGCAAAGGATAAAACGAATCAACATATAACCAACCACCTTAAGGAAGCTCACGCAACAGCAGAAGGAGCTTGGGTGCCAACAATATAATTTATACATAGCTTATTGAAATGCAGTATCTTCGAACGTTAATGAAACAAGTGGAAGCATGCAGCGCCATCACCTCTCTAGCACAGGAAAATTTTACAGGAACTTTGTCTCCCATTTCTACATGCCTAAGCTTCTCTGAAGTGTTTTTTTTGTCAGAAACCAAAGCAGAGTGAAGGGAATTCAGCCTCCACAGTCAATATTTCAGAATGTGCTAAAAATACTTTAGCTCACATTATTCCGAGTGATATAGAATCTTTCATTTTTGAGCTGTTAATTGCTCTCTATATTTTTGTCCTGATGTTTAGTTTGTAGAAAAATGACAGACACCCTGTCTTATCCTGCATACGTAAAATCCAAGCATTTTGTATGTTGAGTACTGCACAGAAGCAGATTTATACTGGCTACACATTATCTTTCTTTAAATAACACCCAGAACAATTATACATACAAAGATAATCCAAAATAGAAGAGAATTTACATGTGTGATTGAACTGCTCTTGTTACTGCAGAATTACAGCCCAGATGATGCTCCAAGCTTTACTGAGCCAAGTGAAAACCAGTATGCACTCACCCCCAGATTAATGAATTTATACAAATTGGGAGCATTACTACAGAGAATGCCCAAGATATGCATGTACCATATGAAAAGATACTATGTGTACTCGAGATGCTAAGAGAATAAAGGTCTATGATGCCAAAACCTTATTTCTGCATTTGGGTATTAAATCAACATGATGATGCTTTGGAGCATCAGACATGAGTGCTATGACATGACTAACAGTGACTTTTTATACTGTAATTGTCACATCAGTAAGTAAAAACATCCCGTTGCAATGTTAACATAGGGTAAATTTTCATCAGGAGTGCAACTGAAGTCTTGTCAACATGCTCATTCACTCTTTTTAAAATTTCCCTATCATAAAACAAAAACTGATGAGTGAGGAAGAAAGAGAGAAAGTAGGGAACTTCTGTCTCAAACATCGTAAATACAATTTCTTTAAATGCTGAAGTCTTCACTAAAATATACTTCTAAAAAACAAAGCAACAACAAAATAGATTGTAAAAACATCAAAATTCTCAATAAATTCTCAATAAATCCTCAATAAGATATTTTAGTGCTATTAGTGCAATCATAACCAGCATATGACTCAAGAGGACTGGAATAAATATACTGCAAGTAAACATGGCACAAAAATACGTTCTGAATGCAATGTAGACCAACCAAAACAAACAGCATGTGTGCTCTGTCTCTAACAGAACATCAGCTCACCTGAGTGATCGCTGTTTGTACTGACTAGAAAATACTACACAAAATCTGCTTTGATGCAAAGGTCCAAGAAAACGCAGATATCCTCACCTCGGGTAAGACAACCTGCCACCATTTTACTGAAGCCCACATCGGGGCATACACATCTAAACATTTTGTTCACTTCAATGACATTATAGAAGACTTCTGACGAGATATTTTATCTGAACCTGTAATATGTCTGACTCGTCTCTATCCCCAGTGCTTTCCAATAAATATATTGTTTAAACAAAAAAATTGAAAACACACTCTAGTAAGTTCAATATAAATGTAAGAGCCATATCATCTATTCATTTTAAGTCAACATTCACTTTAGTATGATAATATATGACAGCAATTCTACAAAAATTACATTCCTAGTAGTGCAGCTTCGAAAAGAGCCAAGGCATTGGTTCATTTCTGAAAAAAAGAGGAATATGTGATCACTTCCCTGCTCTCAGACTCGGTATCAGACCCCTGACATTGCACCAACTCTGCCAAAGTCTTCTAAAAGCTGGGAAGGAAAAGGACAGGGGAAAAACAGGACACTTCAAATTTGTACAGCAGATCACCACTACCAAAATACTTTGTGTTACAGCCTGTTTGTGCCGGAATCCAATTGCAGCTACACAGACTATAAGCTTTCAGAAAGAGTACTGGTAATATCAAAGGTCAGGCTGTAGCCTTAATGAGGCCTGGGACAAAAAGTCTGACATTTGAGAGCTGTCACAGTAGCTTTGACAGCATGATTGTGACAGTTTGCCTTGCCCAGGGTGTGTGGGGGGGGTTATGCTAAGGATGTGAAACCTGTTGGAATGGTGTTATGAAAGGGAGACAAACAGGGAGCATCTCATCCACAGGTTCCATAAGTGATCCCGAACAAATGCCAAAACTATTACATTTGGCTTTTGTCTCAGAGAGAATGAGCTCATTCACTCCAGAAGGGAAGCAATACAGGTACAGTTGTGGATAACCAGAAAAACTGGTTTGCTACGTTAACTGACAGAAGACTCATTTTTGATAGCAGCTGCTTGGAGGGGTCTCTGCTTCAAGAGATTGTCACTCCCATTAGAAGCCAGATGGATAATTTATTATTCATGTTCCAAACACTACTAGTAACACATTTTCTAATAAACAAGGATGCAATTCTCTATCACGCACTCACTATCAGAAAATATTACTTATATCTGTTGGAGAGACTGAGGTATATTCAAGTTTTTTTTATGGTCCTTCTCTGAGCACATTAACATTCAACATACCCTAATCAATTTCTCTTTCAGGTTACATCCCGGCTCTCCAAATTAAAGGCTAACATGCCTCATCGATTGACAGGTTAAATCATTTTGTTTCTTTGCCTTTTAGGACAAGCTGGTAAAAGCATTTGTCCTAGGGAGAAACAGGAATGCTTCTATTTTATTTTTTTTTCACTTGGTCTGAAAAGGTAAAAAAAAAAATATTTATCTTCAGCATAACCTTCTGTTACTAAAAGGAAGGGAAGGGTCCCTGAAGCCCTTCACTTTATGCTTTTTAGTTTAATGATACAAACATCTTTTGAAGTATAGAAATATAAAGTCATTAGCAGCATTTCAGCTCTCTCTGCTACAGAAGCCTGGAGCAAAGAAACCTTAGTACAGAATATGTCTCTAGCACTGAAGTTTACAACTACATGCAATCTTTATGTCTCGAATCAGGATTTCTTTGTTCATTCTGAAAGAGGTTGACCTTAATTTGCTTTATGTTTTTCCACTTCTGTCATGACTTATTTTTGCTTTAAAGGGTGAGAGGCTGGAGAGTGGTATTTCAAGGTAGGTTTGGAGAACATGAACAAGTCTTCATGAGTGCAATTAACACATTTAATAGGAAAGTTATCTATGAGCAACATAATAAAGGAGACAAGACCAATACGTTTATACAAAACTTAATTAAAAATAACATTTTCAAATAATAAATCCAGTAAACTTCCACTAACAGTCATAAGCAATCCACCACAGAGTGGAAAAAATCATTAGCCTATAGCCATTACCAAATAATTTGACTGAAGAATTTCAGGGTTTATCTTTACCTTTAGGTTTCAGATATGCATGTTCATACACACCATTACTGTATATGCTATAGCAGAAGACTACAATATCAAATGTGTCCCTGTCTGATGAGGCATTATATAACATTATGTTATTTGTGGAAAAAGTATTAATTATGTAGCACACATATTGCAAAAGAAGAAACCAAATGAAAAGAAATGGAGCGCACAGTTAAAGTAGATGCACACATGGAGAGTCACTGAGGTAAAGTTCTAAGAAGAAATCCCCTCTAAGTTGCTGCAATACAGGAGTCATAAAAACTCATGTGAATAAGCTTATCTATTGAGAGAAGTTCACATAAAGCCTAAAATATACATCATCCACACATCAGATGCAGATTTGTCTGAAAGAAGATCACAGAAGAGTTTATCTGAAAAAGAAATCCTGCTTTGTACCTAACGTATGGTCATTTCTCCTTAAACCTGTGAGTAAATCCCTCTCAGACTGCATTTAAAGCCTTAAAGAGGACAGATCAATCCATTGCCTTTACAAAACAAATGAAAGACAAAGAAGCCTTCATTTGGGATCCCATCTCCCACAACCACTGTAGCAAATAGGATGTTTATTCTACCTGAATTCTCACTTTATCTGATTTACACTTATCTTTTGCTTTAATCACTCTTTAAAGTATTTTATAATGCAGTTGAAAATAAACTACCTCAGCAAATACTCAGCTAAAAATTGACATAATATCATAGTAACTGCAAAAATATCTACACTATTTATGATTTCTGGCAAGAATCTTGCCAATCCTTTAACACTTAGTAAAGCGACTGGGCACTGCAGCATATCTTCTATATCAATAAATGATTCAGAAACAGATGGCAGAAGTTCCATAAACATTTCATACAAAAAAAAAAAGCCATTCCAATCTTTCTCCTTATAAGGAAAAGACAGCCTTAGGCAACCCTGGATGCTAACTTTAGCAGCATTATTTTGGAGAAAAACAACCTTTAAGAGAAGCACATCGTGTCATTTTTCACGTGACAGGGCAAAGGTCACCTTGTGTTGTACGTGGCTGTCTCGTTCAGCTGACTTGTAAATGTCTGTGCACCACATCACACTATTTAGCAAACTGTGACCTTCACGATCATCTTTTATGTTCTCGTCCATCACTTTCCCCCATCTGGGTGCACGAGAAATAGGAGCAGCAGTAGCACTCCTCCGTTCCATTGTTAATTTGGAATCCTAGACACTGGTTTTTTACTCAGCAAAAAGCACAAGCACTTCCTATGAATTGTTTGATGACAAATTGCACGGAAATACGTACCACAAGGGTAAGAACGTATAAATGAAACCTGCACTGTAAGGACAGATAAAAGAAGAACTAAGGAAGTGATCAGTATTGTGAGAATGAGAACCTCCCAGGATAGGTTTCTGCTACAACTCCAGAAGTCACCATACGAGTCAGGACTTGCAGAAAGCTTCTAATGCCATTTGTACCCCTGAAGCACAAGGCTAGCACCTGCATAGACAGGTAGGCGGTACTCAAAGCTGCATGGCTAAAACCTGACAAACCTCTGAGCACAAGTTAAAAGCACAATGGCCTCACGCATCCCTCTAGCCTTCACGAGCCAAACTGCTGCATCTGTTGCCCCTCTCCTACAGGCCAGAGCTCAGGTCTTTGCTAAGAAAGGCCACGATTAAACCAAACAAAACATTTCCACAGGTGGGTAGTTACCATTTTCTACTACTATTCCCCCTCCTGTGCCATGACTTGAGCCCCTGGAACATCCTGCAACCTTGTATCCTTGCACACCAGGACCTGCCCAACAATGCAGGCTCACAGCCCAGGCGGCCAGTTGCATCCTGGGCTGCATAAGCAGCAGCGTGGGCAGCAGATCGAGAGAGGTGACTCTGCCCCTCTGCTCTGCTCTGGTGAGACCTCACCCGCAGTGCCATGTCCAGCTGTGGAGCCCTCAGTACAAGAAGGACGTGGACCTGTTGGAGCAGGCCCGGAGGAAACCACAAAGATAATCAAAGGGCTTGAGCACCTCTCCTATGAGGACAGGCTGAGAGTTGGGTTTGTTCAGCCTGGAGAAGAGTCCACGGAGACCTTGTAGCAGCCTCCCAGCACCAGGAGGGGGCCACAGGAAAGCTGTGGAGGGACTGCTTACAAGGGTGTGTAGTGACAGGACTAGGGGTAATGGTTTTAATCTACAGCAGGTTAGATTTAGATTAGATCTTAGGAAGAAATCTTTTACAATGGGGTGGTGAAACAGTGGAACAGGTTGCCCAGAGAGGTGGTGAAGGCAGCATCCCTGGAGACATTCAAGGTCAGGCTTGATGGGGTTCTGAGCAACCTGATCTAGTTAGAGATGTCCCTGCTCACTGCAGGGGGATTGGAGTAGATGACCTTTAAAGGTCTCATAGAATGCGTTGGGTTGGAAGAGTCTATGAGCTATGCTGCTACGGGCTGCTATAGAAGTGTAATGCAAAAGGCTTCAGCAGTCTCCACAGTCAAAGGTCAGCACGCTTCCTAAACTCCAAGTAAAATGGTATAACAAAATGTATTCAAACACATCCTTTCATAAAAAGGCCACTTTAGCAAAAAAACCTCCAAGCTTCTAGAAGTTCAGAAAGTCAAATAAAACACATTCCAGCCACAAGAACAGACATGGAGATCATTACAGCCAAACACAAGAAAGGAAACACAAAGAGCCCAAGGGTCACAGCCATGTAAGCATCTGGCAAGACCTCCAGGGCATCAGCACAGCCACCTCCGCTGCTGTGAGTCCTGAAGCCAAACTGCAGGAGGAAAAAAAAAAAAAAAGGGGTGGTGGTGGTGCTTTTATTCCTATAATCCCAAGAGCACCTTCCAGGGCTCCCATTTTATAAGGTTTTTCTGTGTACCATTTACATAGAGTATAGTTACTGCTAGACTTAAATGAAAAACATTTTATGTGTTAAAAAAATTACAGGCTTTACATAAATAATATCAATTTTTAATTATAAGTAAAACACATATCTTCTAATAGGATCACTCACTGGATGTTGAGCTGAAAGTCTCCCGGTTGCAGTTCCTGTCTGATTCCATGTAGAGGAAATAAATCCCTGTAGTCAAGTAGAGTAAAAATAATCAAGAAGAAAAAGATATATACCTAAAAGACATACACTAAGTTTTATTTAATGCAAGTAACAGTAACAAAAACATACTGCAATCAGGACTACAAAATCAAAAAGAAATACTTTATAATTTCCCATATAAAAGTCTTTAAACTGTAAACACTGCAATCACTTGATATTCTTTTATGATTTGAAACACCGTATTTTACAGGTTAGTTTTTAATATTTTTACCTTTCTCATGCACGTTCGTAGTCCATCCACATAAGTTGATTTCATCTTATGAACCTAAATTACAAAAAAGCTTAGATAAATGCTTATTTATAAATATATAAGATTTTTCAAATTAGATCTTAATTTCCAAATGCGTATTAACTTGTAGACATTTTTTAAAAATAGTTTTATCTCAGTAAATAATAGACGTATACGCCGTAATAGCTTGGCCTATTAGCATAAACTAGGTAAGTGCTTGGTTGTACCCTAAAGTCACATCTTTGCAGATGCAGTAAATGAACTGTTGAAATTTATCCTTTTACATCTTATATCCCAAAGTCAATAAAATACACAGAAAAGCCACACCAAAAAATCCCCAAACCAGACACTTTTTAAGTTTTTTAAATCTTGGACACTAACTAACTGAAAACCGAAACATTAAGTGTGAAAGCAGCAGGTCATTTCGGATGTTCAGGAGGCTCATCACGCAAAAAAAACCTGTAACTGCCTCCTTCACTTTCTGCAGAGCATTTCTTAAGAACTCAGAAAAATAAATGTTTTGCCCTAAGAGTGTGTTTTGTAGCAACAGACAAATTTAAGTCATTTTTCAACTGTTTTTTTAACAGAAGTTTGTTAGATATAATGTAACAGTGCAAACCACAAATATAAACATTATATTTAAAATCTCTTAAGAATACTTACAACTTCAAAATCTAAAAAAAATAGATGAATATTTAATGAATTTACATTAGAGCCATTTTTTCATTTAGTTGCAAGTGTATTATCTTTTTTTGCTAAGCTTGCTTCAGTGCAACTACTTGATGTGAAAAATATCAGCTCACCCGACGGTATTCTAAAATTATCTTTGGCAAAGGATGAAGATCTTGCAACTTATTTAACTGCAAAATAAAGAACGTGGATTACTGGGACACTTTTCCATTAAGTTGTATTATTTAATAATCTTAGAGTAAGTTTTGGAGGAAGAAATTTTCTCACCAAGCTGACAAAACACTGGCTAAAGAATAATGTCCTGGCAATCTCACCCGAGGCCCGTTCTTTCCTGCCTCCAGGAGAAGGGTTGGAGATAACATTTTCCCATCTCCTTTCCCTTCCTGTTCCAGCCATGAACAAAAAACCACACAGGCATAAAAACTCTTCCACAAGAACTTTGAAAACACCATTGCATGAGAGGGTGGGATGCACGTGTTACTTATTTTCCTTTATTTTTTTGTGCTGATAGCATCCATGTAAGAAAGAACATGGTAAAAGTATACAAAATAATACATATATAATCTACATACATATTTATACACACACACAGAATCCAACAAGAGAGTTTCTCCTGTTCATCCCCTAATACAAGTCACAGGAGATCTTCAAGAAAAATTGGAATTGTCAGATACAAACGTAATAAAGCAGATTTCCAGTTATTTTGATTGTAAATTGCCATATGATTTTGAAAAGGAACAAAATTATTTAAATAGAGACTGGATATTTAAAAGTACAACAAAAATATCTGAAACTACAATAGTTCAGGGTGAAAAATATATGCAACAGTACTAGAATGGAGATTTAAAAGCTTAAGTCTTTTTCTTGATACAAGGGAGAGGCAACATAATAATTACCTAGTACTTATTGGAAGACTTGAGCCTATCTTCCCCTAAATAACCAAGTGTCAGCAGTCACTGCAGAGTACCAGATTAGATAAAAGCACTGACTGGATTATTGCAATAAATCATTTACTCCCACAAAAAGATGACACAAATTCAACTTCACTGGTCCCACCCATCTCCCAAGGCTCTCTTGTCACTCTCCAAGACTATATTTTTGACCCATTAAACCTCCTTCTCCCTGGGTAACGTGTGGTTTTTATGGTTATACTGTTGATGTTACCTCATAGATCATATCTGGTAATTCAGACACTTGGCCCAAAAGCAGAATTTTCTGGTTTGCACATGAGAAACAAATACCACCTTTCTACCCTCCCCAGAGGTTCTCATTCTCAGCAGTGAGTTGTACACTTTAATTTCAATCCCATGAAAACCAGAGCAATACAACTGCAGCACCAAATCAGAAACAGGTGCAGCCATACACAGGCTTCTTCTTTTCTGAGAAGGAATTCCATTACTATGATACCACCACATCATTATCTCAACAAAACGATCTAGAAATGATCCAGATGAGGTGCACTCTTAGTAAGTTTCCAGATGACATGAAGCCGGGTGGGATTGTTGATCTGCTTGAGGGTACGGAGGCTCTGCAGAGGGATCTGGACAGGCTGGATCGACGGGCCGGGGTCACTGGTGTGAGCTTAAACAAGGCCAAGTGCCAGGTCCTGCACTGGGGTCACAACAACCTCAGGCAGTGCTACGGGCTTGGGGAGGAGTGGCTGAAAATCTGCCTGGCAGAAAAGGACCTGGGGAGGTGTTAGTGGTCTGTCAGCTGAACATGAGCCAGCAGTGTGCTCAGGTGGCCAAGAAGGTCAACAGCATCCTGGCCTGTATGAGAAATAGTGTGGCCTGCAGGACCAGGGCAGTGATTGTCCCCCTATGCTCGGCACTGGTGAGGCCACACTTCAAATCCCATGTTCAGTTTTGGCCTCTTCACTACAAGAAAAACACAGAGGTGCTGGAGCATGCCCGAAGAAGAGCAATAAAGCTGGCAAAGGGACTCAAGAAGAAATCCTCTGAAGTGCGTCTGAGGGAACTCAGGTAGCTTAGCCTGGAGAAAAGGAGGCTGAAGGGAGGCCTTATTGCTCTCTACAGCTACCTGAAAGGAGGTTGTAGCAAGGTGGGGGTCAGTATCTTCTCCCATGCAGCAAGTGATAAAACAAGAAATGGCCTCAAGTTACACCACAGACGGCTTATATTGGACATTAGGAAAAATTTCTTCACTGAAGGGGTTGTTAAGCATTCAAACAGGTTGCCCAGAAAAGTGCTTGAATCATCGTCTGTGGAGGTATCTAGAAGATGTGTAGATGTGGGACTTGGTGGTAAACTCGGCAGTAATAGGCTAGGTTGGACTTGAAGATCTTAAGAGACCTTTTCCATCCCAAACGATTCTACAGTTCTAAGATTCCATGAAAAGCAATAGGTATTGACATTTGTCTCAAGTTATCAAGAAGTCTGCAGTGTGGTCTTGACCTTATCATTTTCAGACAAATGTTTCTGGCAGGTTTCTGCACTTGTGTGGGGATCACACCTCAACATTTACATTGCTGAAATTTTTATGCTCCAACACCGACATAAGAAAGAACTGGAGAAGCTTCATATGTGCAGTATTTATTGCACTGAATCTGAAGATATATTTGTTCTCTTGTACAAGAGTATCAAAGTTTCTGATCTGCTTGGTTGCTCTTGCTCTAAGGGAACAAGATTGTGTCAAGATCCTGCCCATCTGACTCTAAATGCAAGTGCTCTTATCAAATCCCAATTCAAGCCACAGGTATCAAACAGTTTCCTACAGACCTCTTTACCTAGTTAAGGAAGAGTCCATAAAAAGATGAGAACATGGTTTTAGCCCAAATCTCCAGACAGTAAAGATAAACTCTGGGTTGCTATTTCCTTCACCAGCAGCTGTTACATTAACATTCATTCCTTTCACCACCAGTCTCTTTCACCCAAACAGTCACTTGTATTGAGCTACCAAAATCTAATCAGTAAGAAAATCTCCTTCCTATGAGGAAGATGGTCGTATATGCATGGTGGTACTGAAGTTTTAAAACCTGGTATATAGCCGAATTTTAGCTCCAGTAGCTAGTTTGTTTTCCCCAATCATGGAGTGCAACTTCCATTTCTGGCATAAATGAAGCGTGATTAGTACAATGCAAAATAAATCAAGATTTTTAGGAAAACTTTATAGGCAAATGATGATTTCACTGGAATGTAACTGAGAAGTTTTGCTATAGCATGCAAATGTTTTTAAAACCCTTCTCCATCTCACCACAACTTCTGAGGTGGACACAAGTTGTTGCATTTCAGTTCTGTGAAGCTTCTCACACAGTGCATTCAGTTTTAACTTTTCAAATAGTACCTACAGAAAAAGAAAACAGAAGAAAACCACGTAAGTGAAATGTTTATGTTCCAAGTGCCAAACCAGAAAAGATTATTTGGTGCCTGGATTTAACTCTAGAAAATATATTTCAAGGAAATCAGAGCATGCTGCAGAGAGAACTAACACAAAGATTTGATCTTCTCAATTCTATTTTTCAACTACTGAAAAATTAGTGTATTTATTAAAATATATCCTAATACAGATTAGCCAACATTGCTAGATTTATGAAAAACTGATATGTCCTCCATTAAAATCAGAAAATAAGATAATTAATATCTAAGAAAAAGAATTCTGAAGTCATAAGGACAATTTTACATGCTTTATAATTATTTTGTACCTATAGCAAATTACAGAATATACAAGTTAATTAATGATACCAGTATAAATATTACCTCTCTGAGTTGACTACTGCTGGTCAAAAGGAATTGTTCTCCAGCAGCTCGGTGAGCTTCCTGTTCAAGCTCTTTGAGTCGCAACTATAAATTAGTACATCAGAATTATTCTGTTTACATTGTTATTTTCTTCATTATCTGCTACTTCCTAGGTCAATGAGTATATTGGACTTCTACTTAAAAATAGGATAATTGACAATGTGTAATCATTGCTGGCTATCAACATCTGCTTTAGTAGACTGCTTATAGACTCTAATCTGTCATAGAATGGCCTAGGTTGGAAGGGACCTTAGAAATCATCTAATCCAACCTGCCTGCCATGGGCAGGGATACCCTTAACTATATTAATCTATATTTCTTCATGATCTGGGAAGGAGATTCATTGTAGCAAAAAGTACCAAAATTGGGGGAAAAATAACTTCAGTTACTGAAGTCTGTAGAGATCTGCGAGAAATAAAGCTATGCAAGTTATTCTGCTAAAGTAATAATCTGTCAGACCACAATGATTATCTAGTCAGATTTTATGCTACAAAATAGGATTCTCTTGTAGCTTACTGTTTTCAGTGGGGAAATGGCAAACTTAGAACTCTCAGAACATTTAAGTAAATAGTGTTTAATTTACAAAAAAAAGATGGAAATCTCTACCACTTCTCAGGAAGATGGTTATGGATAACTTTAGGTTTTACTCTACAACACATAACCCAAAAGGACCTGTGCAAAGCAATCCCCGTTCTGGAGCAAGGCTAATGAAGCAAACATCTCTTCTGGGCTTGCCTTAACAAACATGTAAGTATTGTGAGTGTAAATATCATTAGTTATATTTATAAAATAAAAATATGAGAAACCCCAAGATGTCATGTAAGATGTGACAAACCAGAAAGTTTCTACCTCTTTTTAATCATTTATCCTCAGCAAAAGCAGAAAGACGATGCCATACAATTTCCAAAAGGAAAAGTAAAGACAAAATTTACCCCCAGAATCTCTGATGTTTTTTTCAGCTCTTGTTTGTTCACTTGTATTTTGTGTGTTTCCATCACTGTAAACACAATTATACACTGAGAACATTTACAATTGACAATATTGATCTTATACATGTGTTACACTGTAAAATGGAAACTCAAACTCTCGCAGCAGTTAGCAGGCTAAGATAACACTTAGTATTCTGAGCGATAACATTTTACTTAAGCATAGGCAGCAGCTGCGTGTAAACAGTGAAGATTCGTATTTTGAACTGAGCTTTCATACCTGCCAGAATTTTGATAAGTGGAAGCTCTAATTTGCAAAATAATTTCCACAAACCTTGAACCTGTAAAGCAAGACACAAATAAATTCTTCAGTATCAGCAAATTTCAGTCTTAAAATACATAGTCGTGTCATTCTATGGATCTATTTTCCAGTAAGCACTATTTCACTTCCCATATAACCCCTTTTTATGTGACAATACTGTTTGTGGAATGAAATACTAATTAGCGTGAGTTACAGTATCTAAATAAAGTAGCCCATTATAATTTAATTTTGTAAGGAATAGCAATATATTATGTTATAGTCATCATTTTGTACATAATAGTAATAATGATACATACCTCATTTTTTCTAAATGGTCTATTTTTAGAACAAGTTCCATTATAATAGGACAGAGTATTATGCTTTTTTTCTTTATTGACTCGAACAATTAAGCAATCATTCAGAATTCATAACTTCATGTTTATTAGGAAGAACATAAAAGATGATAGGGTCACGTACCCAATTTGCTACAAATAACGGGAAGTCTGTTTTTTTCTCTCAGACTAAGAGACTTCTTGGGATGCATTCTGAACTGCAATACACGCTAAAATAAAATAGTTCCCTTGGAAGGAACCTACCAGTTTAGGACTGGCCAAAACATAAAGCACACTACCAAGGGCATTGTCCAAATGTCTCTTAAACACCGAGAGGCTCGGGGCATCGACCACCTCTCCGCGATGCCTGTGCCAGTGCTTGGCTAAAACAATCTAGAGCAAAAGATACACTGAGAGTTTCAGCACCCAAGGAATATTTCAGAAAAACCCACCAGCTACAATCCATTTTAACTCTGTTAACATTTCTTAGGCTGTTTCATAGAGCTCTAAAACACCAAAAGAAAAGTCATAATATTCTGAACATTTCTTGTTCTTAGTATCTTCATTAAAATATTTAGTGAATTGTTGCAGAGGAAAAGGATTTTTTTTAATATTAACCTTGAGACTAACCCTTTCCTCCTTCTGGAAAAAATGGCAAATTCGATGGGCAACTTTATTGCAACTGTTGACCATCACTGGAGACCAGTAAGGATAGAAGCTTTCTATTTAACTCAAAGTTAATTACTCTCTCTTTAATTATAATACCTCTGAAGTTAAATCTGAGTGATCACTTCTTACATCTTACCTGTAAGTCATGAGCAAGGTCCATCATTACATTATACAGTTTCTCCAAGTTCACACCTATGTTTTGATACTGAAATAAATTTAAAAAAAAAAAAAATCAACAGCTTTAATGCCAACATAAGAATATTTAGAACACTATTTTTAAAGGGATTAAACCATTTAAATATACTTTTCTGTGTGTCTGTTATAGTTAGCATTTCAATAATTTTCTTACAACTCTGACTAACACAATTCATGAAGAGAACAGTATAGATGATGAATATAAACTGCCTCTGACACTGAAATCAGAATTCTATTACTACTTATAAAACGAGGAGAAAATTTCCTTTCTCCTGTTAGTACTGCCACTCTTCCAGGCCTGAACTATTCACTTCTTCCCCTTCTGGTTCCAGAAACGTTCTGCACAGAGACCTGTCACTCCGTTCAGTTGGCTGGAAAACCATTTTGAAATGCATACAGACACCGAGAATATGATCATTAGCTCCAAGAACACAATCACTAAAAATAAACTTCATGTGAACCTATTAAATTCGATCAACATGCTAATACACAAGAAGTAAACAAAGTGCTGCTTTTCACTAATAAATTCCTGCGAGGAAAGATGGCCTGTATCTTCAGCAATGGCTGAACAATCAAAATTATGAAATAAAATTACAACCAAGCCATTAAGTGTAAAAACACTAGCACTGTCCCATAAAATTTCTGGGCCACAAACCATAGAACCTGGGACAGCATTCCAGAGGACTCAAGTTACGCACTTGACTGTCCATACACCCTTAACCAAGTATCACATATTGGTCTGCATTGGAGGCAGAAAAATAGGTTCAACGCAATTAAGTATGATATGACAGTTCTGAGTTTTGTATGTAAAACAGTGAAATTAAAGTAAGTGCTAGTTTTGTAAAAAGAGACTTTTATTCTGTGCTGATAAATATTTCTGAAGACATAGGCGAAGTGTTGGGACAACTTGGCCACAATACTTTCAGACAGATATTAAGAAATGTCAGATAGGCTACAGAAGATAACAAAAAAAAAAAAAAAAGGTAAGTTTAGAAAACATGACATACAGCAGAAGATATTAATCAGGTTTATTTAGTTTAGAAGAATACATTGAAGGAGGCACACATAGCAGTGTTTGGGAAGAGATTAATATATCAATTATTTTCATGTACACTAACAATTGGCTTAATGGAATCTGCTTAACCTGCAGACTACAAGATTTTTTCATGAAGTTACACTAGCATCTCTTGGGGACTGTCCAGGTTTTGATTGCTTCAAAAACATGTTGAACATTTTCTTGCGTATCTCTAGAGTGCTGACATTGTTGCTAATCACACAAAAAGACAGAATTATCAGTTCTTAACCCCATCTCCTAGTTTCACCAAATGACTCACAGTTACAGTACTGCAGGATTTGCTGAATACCACTGCATTCACTTGATCCACCACCTTCATAATAATTCAGAAAACTTCAAGTGTACTGCTCTTCAGTCTTTCCATCTCCATCTTAACCACAATTTTTTCCACAGCCTCCTTACAAAGCAGCTGTTCCATCCACTGACCTTTTAGAAGCTCACTGTGCCTTTCTTGAAACACAGAGACCAAAACTGCACAGTCTTCAAGACACAGGTAAACCCAGGTTTTCCACACAAAAAACCCGCATCCCTTTTCTTGTTCTCAGTACCTCTCCTTATGGTGCCTACATTTTGTTGGCTTTTTGGCTGCTGCTGCTATACACTGAACCAACGTAAAACTGGCAACACTCATTCCAAGACCTCTTCGTAAATTGAAGCTGCTCTGCATGCACTACTTTCAATTTATGCTCATTTCAAGTGAGATCCCCTAGAGTTCCACACACTGAGCTCAGCATCTGACTACCCAAAAAGGTAGATGTGAGATTCATTTGACATAAGGCATTATTTTAATATGGGCAATTAAGACTGCTAAGGAAAGGCTCTAGAATAGTTCTAGTTTTATATAATATACAGCGAGGAAGAAATAAAAAAAAAAATCCCTGACAAAAAAAAAATCCCTTCTCTAGAGGTCCCTTCCAACCTCTAACATTCTATGATTCTATGAAAGGAAAGACTGACAAGAGAAGCCTCACAGGGTAAACCTGCACTAAATCTCGCAAGACTATGGAATTTTGAACAAGTACTGAAACCCAGAACGCAAGGTAATTACCTCAGACACAGTGCAGGACTGATTGCACATTCCTGTCCATAGTAGTTTGGAATAAAATAACAAGTAGAACTGCAGGATGCCTACGCTTACTATTCCGTGTTTGACAACCTGAGCGTAACGTACATCACATGGAGGGCTCACTGGAGCCAAAATCAATTCTGAGGCCAATAGAAACCTAATCATTTCGTAACATACCCTGGTAACAACACTCGCTGTTTCTTTCTCAATGGTCACATTGCTGAAGACTGACCTAGATTTGTCTAGATTCTTGCTGAACAGGGTATTACAAGATCATTTCTATTAAATACATATAGGCAGGGTTGAAAATAAATTTAAAATCTGCTTCCCAAGTGAATTACATCTTTCAATCAAGAACAGTAAAAAAAAAAAAAAGAAAAAAAGAATATGTTGACAGGAAATCAAATCATAGAATTATAGAACAGTTCAGGTTGGAAAAGACCCTTGGGATCATCAAGTCCAACCATTAACCCTACACTACAAGTTCACCCCTAAACCATATCACCCAACACCACATCTAAGCGACACTTAAACACATCCAGGGGTGGCGATTCAACCACCTCCCTGGGCAGTCTGTTCCAGTGTCTGACCACTCTTTCCATGAAGAATTTCTTCCTAATGTCCAGTCTACACTTGCCCTGTTGCAACTTGAACCCATTCCCCCTGGTTCTGTCCCTAATGACCTGTGAGAAGAGACCAGCACCAACCTCTCTACAACATCCTTTCAAGTAATTGTAGAGCATCATGAGGTCCCCCCTCAGCCTCCTCTTCCTCAAACCGAACAGTCCCAGCTCCCTCAATTGCTCCTTGTAAGGTCTATTTGCCAGGCCCTTCACCAGTTTCATTGCCCTCTTCTGCACTCGCTCCAACACCTCGATATCGCTCTTACACTGAGGCGCCCAAAACTGAACACAGTACTCAAGGTGTGGTCTCACCAGTGCTGAGTACAGGGGGACAATCACCTCTCTATTCCTGCTGGTCACACAATTTCTAACACAAGCCAAGATGCCGTTTGCCTTCTTGGCCACCTGGGCACACTGCTGGCTCATATTCAGCCGGCTGTCGATTAGAACACCCAGGTCCTTTTCCACCAGACAGCCTTCCAGCCACCCTTCCGCAAGCCTGTAGCGTTGCATGGGGTTGCCGTGACCAAAATGCAGGACCCTACACTTGGCTCTGTTGAAATGCCTGCAGTTGTCCTTGGCCCATCGATCCAGTCTATCCAGGTCCCTCTGTAGAGCCTTTCTACGCTCCAGCAGATCGACACTGGCTCCCAGCTTGGTGTCATCCGTAAACTTGCTGAGGATGTACTCAATCCCCTCACCTAGATCATTGATGAAGATGTTAAACAGGAGTAGCCCCAGCACCGAGCCCTGAGAGACACCACTCATGACTTGCCGCCAACTGGATTTAATTCCATTGACCACAACTCTTTGGGCCCGGCCAAAGCAATAGGACAAGGAGTAACTGTTTCAAACTGAAAGAGGATGGATTTAGATCAGCTATTAGGAAGAAATTCTTCACTGTGAGGATGGTGAGACACTGGAATAAGTTGCCCAGAGAAGCTGTAGATGCCCCCTCCCTGGAAGTGTTCAATGCCAGGTTGGACAGGTCTTTGAGCAACCTGGTCTAGTGGGAGGTGTCCCTGCCCATGGCAGGGGGATTGTAATGAGATGTTCTTGAAGGTCCCTTCCAACCCAAACCTCCTGGTTGTGTTTCTGTAGAGTGAAGGTAGGCACAGACTGAGACACAAGTAGTTCCAGAGCCTTGATCCTGTGTCCTCACAGTGCAAGAGTCAGCTGTAAATCAACAGGTAAACATAATCCATCCTCCCGATACTGTATAAAAACGTGCCCCGCATACACATCTCACAATTTTGGCCTACTGTTTGTAAAACAGCCTCATTGTTTGAAGAAAAACAGACTTCTGGAACAAAATCCTTACAGCAGATGCAGACTGACAAGAGTATGCTTCATCCATTATTTGATCCAAACACAACGTAGAAGAAATCCAAATTACTTGTTGCTGCATAAACACAATAGTATCAGAACTGATTGAAAATTAGTTTATATTAGGACAGATTATAACACATTATTGCTACAGGGGCAGACATTCTAGTACACAGCTGGGGAAACACCAACACAGGAACTGTATCATATTTGTCCAACTAATTTTTAAGAGAATAAGTCAGAGCACAACAGAAGCATGGGAGGCACCTATCAGTTACAAAAAGTTACTGTTTTGTGCCAAAACCAGAATTACACAAGTTTGGGGGTAATTTTTGCTGCGGACACATTTTCATATTACATCCTGTAAAACAAAGGGGCAGTAGCCTTGTAGTCATTCAGAACACACTCACAGATTCTAAGCAAGCTGGTGTCTGTTAGTGGGAAGCATGTCCCAGCAAAGTCCCAGCAGCAGAAGAGAGTTAAAATGGGGTAATGAATTCCACTGACAGCCCATGCAGATTCCACGTCCGCCCAAGAGCAAGTCATCTCTACAACTTCAGCACTTTTTGTGTTGGTCATGTGTGAGTAGACAACACAAACGCCTACTTTATGGGCTTCCCCTTGGCCTACAGCAGACTTAAAACACTGCAAGACTGAGAAATGATATGTCCATGAAGATAAGATGCAGAGGCCTCTCTTCAAAGCTGAAATATCTAAATCCACTGGCGGCCAGTCGTGTTTTATAACTGTGTAGATCCTATCAGTGAGAACTTCTTTCTTCCCCAGACAGATTAATTTAAGCAGGCCCATACTCATTGAAAAGCCATCAATCTGTCTCCAAGAAACTTTGTCTGGTTCTGGAACAAACAAGCTGTCTGAAATATTATGCTTTCAGCACCAGCCAGCTTACTTGATTCCATTCTGGAAGCAGAGGTGAGCGCAATGACAGCCTTCAACGGACACCAAGGTTCCTCATCAGCAAACGCAGCAATGGCAAGAGCAGTGTGATGCTTAGGACCCGTTTCAGCAAGGGTTTCACAGGGTTTGCTACCTTTATGTTTTGTAAATACACTCGAGTTATATGGACTGTGACCCCTCTTACTGAGCCTTTTGGCACGCACTGAACATACAAACAACAAGTAGCACATATTCTGTGCTAGAGAGGCGTGTGGGTGAGTGGCAGGCTACAGAACAAAACAGCAGTGACCTCCGTGACTTGCCAAGTGGGCAAGTCTGGCACAATACAGAGGGAGCTTGGCTGCAGTCGTGGGGCCCAAGATGTATCACCTGGCATGGATCCCACTGGGAGTACGGGCAGTTGTTACGGAACCTACCAGTAAAGTCAGAGCAAGAAGGCTGAAGAGCGAAAGCTGGCAAAGAGCTAGGATTCGCAGGAAGAACTGAGACTCACTGAGCAAACAGAGAAGCCAAAAAGAAATTGGGAGTCTGGCGAAGCAAACGAATTGCACAAGGACTGGAGGGAAATAATGACAGGATGTTAGAGGGAGGCATTAACTGGGGCTGAGGTGAAAAAGTCAATATAAATGCACGGGAGACGGTTGGGGCAAGGAAGCAAACTAGACTTGGAGTAGGGCAGGAAGGAAATAAGATTTCAATATTTAACTCAGAGCTGAGAATCAGGATGACAAAGTTGAGAAATGACAACTAAGAATAGATGTGATATATGAAGAACAAAAGATTGAGTCAAACTAAGGAAAAGACACAAGATGAAGGATGCGGACTCATAGGAGAGGATATCATATATAGAAATAACGAACAAGGTTATAGTTTCTGCCTGTTTGCTTCTCCAGTCCTTAGACTAACAGTTTAATTCATGAAGTAGCTTCTGAACAACTGCAGTTTATAGCTAGTGGTTTACAGTAAACTGGATCTAGTTTTCCCAGAAACATCTGTACTGATGCATATGTGCTGACACAACTGACCTCTGTCCATGCTCTAAGGCCCCTCACAAATTTGTACCTTTGTATCCTAGAAGCCTACAATCACGTCACAACACTTGTGTCTAAACAAGCAAGGCCTCTAAAAGGTGAAATGTTTCAAAAAAAAAAAAAAAACCCCATCAATTAGGTTCATTCACTCTTACAGAGAATAAAAATTCACAGATTTTTTCATACACATGCTTGAAATTCATATTTGACTCGCTGCTGTTCCTCAGCCTAGGATGTGGTGTCTTTACCAGTTGTGAAATTCAGTAAATATTTTAATAAAAATTAACTAAATACAATCTACGTGTTAACAGGAATTAGAGAACAAAGCATTAGAGGTTTTGGAAAAGGAAGTTGGAAATCATCTTGCAGGGAAGCAGAAAGAAAAAACATCAGATTATAAATTAATTAATACTGTTACTTAACACTACAGTTCTGAAGCAGAATTTTACAGTTGTTCCTGGAGAATATCACAGAATCATAGAATGTGTTGGGCTGGAAGGGACTATCTAGTCCAATCCCTCTGCAGTGAGCAGGGAGCCTCCACCACCTCTCTGGGCAACCTGTTCTAGTATTTCACCACCATCATTGTAAAGAAATTCTTCCTAACATTTAATTTAAATCTACTCTGCTCTAGATTAAAACCATTGCCCCTCATCCTGTCGCTACACAACCTTGTGAACAGTCTCTCCCCAGCTTCCCTGTGGCCCCCTCAGCTACTTTAAGGTCTTTCTGGAGCCTTCTCTTCTCCAGGCTGAACAACCCCAACTCTCTCAGTCTCTCTTAGGAGAGGTGCTCCAGCCCTTTGATCATTTTTGTTGCCCTCCTCTGAACCTGCTCCAGCAAGTCCACAGCTGGATGCAGCACCGCAGGTGAGGTCTCACCAGGCAGAGCTGCAGGATCACCTCTCTCGTTCTGCTGGCCACACCTGTTTTGATGCAGCAGCCCAGGATGCAATTGGCCTCCTAGGCTGTGAGCACGCATTGTTGGCTCATGTCCAGCCTTTCATCCACAAACACCCCAAGTCCCTTTCTGTGGGGCTGCTCTCTATCACATCATCCTCCAGCCTGTATGAATAACAAGGATTGTCCCAACCCATGTGCACGTCCTTTCACTTGGCCTTGTTGAACCCCATGAGGTTCACATGGGCCCACTTCTCCAGGTCCCTCTGGAGGACATCCCATCACTCTGGCACGTCGACCGCACCACTCAGGTTGGTGTCATCTGCAAACATGCACTCGATCCCACTGTCAAAGTCATTGATGAACACAACCCCATTTTGGTAAATTGCAATGAATCTTCTCTTTAAAATCAGACTTCCAATGAGTAATATTAATGTAATAACTTTCTTTCATCAGAAAAGCATTATCTGTCTTTTTTTTTCTTGCAATATTCTGTAAGCAAAAGCAATTCGTTCATTATTTCTTTCCTCTTTTAACCCAACCACAAACAATTTAAAACAGACTACTTACTGATGTATTGCTCAGAGTGGCTGTATTTACAGTTCCCATAGAAAAAGGCTTTTCAAAATACTTCTGTATTAAACACTCAAAAGAGGGAACTGTGTCACTGGGGTTTATCAGCCATGCTGCAATCCTTGGATCCAACACAGTACTATCAGCAACTGCAAAAATAAATTATTTCTGACAATCAAAATGCTTAAATAACTTCTCATACTGAGAAACACCTCTAAAGCTTTGTCCATCTTTCTTGTAGACATACATAATAAATAGACAAGCACTTATACAACAAAAATGCTAAACACTGAATTTGCAACTGTAAAAAAATGGTCGATGTCATGACTACATAAGAATAAATTCAATACTGAACATCTTTAAAGTTTTCTTTTGGTGCAGATTGATTTGGTTTTCATACTCTGTTTTGGTTTGTTTTTTTTCCTCCAAGTTTAAAATGTAAGCAAGCACTTGGCTCTTAACATTGCATGTAAAAGCCTCTCTTTCTTACCACTGAAAAACTTCAAAATCAAATTTTGTTGTGTCTCCACCTAGTACCTTTGTTGTTGCTCTTAACTTGACTGATACCCACAAAATTGCTGTTGGGTGTCAGGGGAGAGAAGATTTACATCCTAGCAACCAGACTTCTGAGATCTTTAACATATATATGAATTCATATAGGAGTGCACAATGCATTGTTTAAAAAAAAAGTCAGAACCTCTTGTGCTATAGAATCGCATGTGCTTGCACTGCACTTTCTCTCATGTTGACATGGATACACAGGATGAAGCAATCCTACTGCTGTTTCATTTCCCTTTTAACTACAACCTCAAAGAGGAGGGCAGAGAAACTAGTAACTAGAACCCATTCAACAAGGACCCATTCAAGTGATTCCTAATTCTGACAACTATGAGCACCGCAGGAATTTATTTTATCCTTTCTTTTGGAGCAGAGAAAGTTTTTCTAGGGAACATAAAATATGTTCCCTACAACACGTTTTCAGCTACAGCCAGGACTGTGATGAGAGCTTTTGTTTCCACTGGAAGCTACCCTTAAGTTATTCAATTATTTGATTCCTACCCTGACAAGAAATGCATGCCAAGTCTCTGCTCACAACCTTCCCCAACAAGTGGATTGTTTTCCATGGACTAAAGCTGTTTTCCAATATATTACTTAACCACCAATCCAGTTACTTCCACACCTAGTGATTTTTAACAGAAACATCAAAAGTACAGAGATTATAAAACTAGATAGTTACCTTGTTTCCAACTAATTTCTTTATCATAAACTTGAAGCAGAGTCCTCAGGAAATCTTTTGCGTTGAAGCAGATAATCGGGACTTTGCAACGTAGCATTTGAAACAACACTTGCCTGCACAGAAGTAGTTCATTAACACACATTCCCTTGCTACTAGTGAATAGTGACTCTATTTACCTCACACACTTAATTAGCACCTAGTATTAAACAGCTAACATCTAATACTAAACAGTTAACACAGGATCTTTCTTTATTCTTGCAAGAGCAGAATAATGTATTTGAATATCAAATTCTCAATCCAATAATACCTAAAGTTTCATTCTATAATAAATTAATCCTAGCAGATAAGTCTTATCATGCATTTATAAAGAAAAAAAAAATCCTTATTTGACACTAAAAATTAAATGCAATCTTAATCCAAAACAGCAACTGCCATCCCTGCAATACTTTAATATATCCAAATAAGATCATAGAGGCGGAGTTAATGTAGTATTGTAAAATCATGATTTAAAAGTTAATAGACAATCTAAATTGCCATAATTGCCTAGTGTTAACATGCTATTTAAATCCAGAATGCTTCATCTTTCTCACATTTTTCCATTCCTTTTGAAAATGGCTATTAGTTCCCACCTCCACGCTATTTTAAATAAATATTATCAATTAGTATGTAGATGTTACTAATTATTCTGTAATAGCTTTACAAGCTCTATTTTGAGCAATACAGCAAAATAATTTTTTTCATAGAGCTTTCAAGTTTGTTTATCTTTGATGGTATGAAACCACGTTTCTAAGTTTTGGGACAGATTAGAAATTGTGGAGATGACAGGGTATTATTGTATACAGTACAGAACCACATTAAACAACTGCACTATTTCTGAAGCAAGTAATTATTTACGGGTTTCATCTAAATGCTAATACTCATCTTGTTTATTATTGAATTGCTACTGGCCATATGTACATGCTTTATTGATATTTTATTCTCGACTTAGAACAACCTATATCCAAACTAACCACAAGTTATTAAACTAGTTGTCATGTAACTCCAATATTACAGCTGGAGAAATAAAAGTAGATGAAGTGATTTGTTTCAAGTCACAGTGGTAAAGATGCAACTAACAACCAAGTTCAGTATCTTGAAAATGAACTCTCTGTAAATCAATAACCCAAATTCAGCAGTTTACAATGAAGCAATTATTACTGAAAGTTATAAAATATTTTAATCAATTCTAACATGTGATTCCTATAAGAATCAGATTCAGTCCTCATTTCTCCCTTTATGGGATACTATTTCAAAGTTAATAGTAAGGGGTTTGGTTATAGTAACAGGAAACTTAAAATATACCAACTTCTAAAAAAATTAGTTCAATTGTTAAACATATACACAAAGCATTGGCTCAAAATTTATCTTGTAATTTTGATTAACATTATTACTGAATATTATGAAAACTGCATTCAGGATTTCAAAAGCCATTAAAAAAGCCTGTTGTGCTCAAAAAAATTAACAATACTAGCACTGTAATAACTTCCATCAAAAATGTACTAGATGAGAAATCTATTCAGAAAATCTAGAAAGATAAACACAGATGAATCACATGTTTTGGTGCCATATAGCTGTAAGCTGTTCATAATGGATTTCTAGGTGAATATAAACAGGTCCTACCAGAATCTCGACCTAGTTCTGCAGGGCTATCTCAGTGATACACTAAGCCCAAAGGAATAGTCTATTCTTATTTGGTTTATACTAGCCCAGGCTTAACACAGAATTAAGACAGCCAATAGGAAATTCAATGAGCTTGATGTGTAAGGAGATTAAGCCTGTGCCACATAATCAACATACCTGTTGCTAAAAGCATATGTAAATCAAAACAGTGGTTTTTTCCCCACATAGTCTCACCAAGCAAATTTCTTGTGAGCCTGATGTTCTTGTTCCCACAGAGAAGACCATTCAGTTTTTAAATAAATTAATTTATCATTTTCACTAGCAGCATTCCAAGTACAGTCAGCTGAAGAGTAACTGGGAGGGCAAGGGTGATCAGTCTGACTCTTCATTAACACAACTACTCCTTTTACTGATGACGTTGAGACCTGTTAAGTACAATTACAATAGTGTTTCCTCTGACAGATTTTTTACTATAAAGAGAATTTCCCAAATATTTTATAATATGAAACCTACTACATACACTAGAGTTATTGCATATACCACTGACACAGTAGAGGAGCATGCAGGTGCTTCAACCTTGAAACAAAAATCCACAATGACAGAAAGAAAAAGCAGGAAAAAAATATTCTAATTCGAACAGTCTCACTTTGTTTAGCCCAAGCAGCTTCTTTTTTTCAAGATTTAGTTGGTAAACAAAAATAAAATTTTGTCAGAAGTATTTAGGTTTACATCCATTTTGCATTTATATCTTGGTACGCAGCAACATTAAACTGGTTCAGATTCTAGGTTCCCAATGAACACAGTTTTGTGTTTATCAGTCGTGCACAAGTTCAAAGGTTTCTACAAAACTGACTCTAAATGCAACACATCATTCACTAACCTGCTCTGAGTTGAGCTGCGAAGAACCATCTTGAAATATCATAGTAGTTACAAAAGCCAGTGCCTGTTCTATAGTTGCAAGCAATTCTCTTTTTTCGTCATCTCCCAAATTCCTGATATCACAAGGATAATTTTCAGAAGACTCTGTTTGTCCAGATATACAGTTGTATCTTCTTTCATGTGAAGAAGTGGAGGTCTCTACAGGTAATCGTTTTGTTTTCTCTGAACAACAAGCAGGCACGTCTTGTTTTCTTTTAAGGGGAGTAGCTATACTCTTTTTCCCATTCTTCAGGTTTTTTGTTTCTACTGAAAGATTTCTTTCTCTATATTCCCATGTTGGCAAGTCTAAATCCTGGTAATAGCTCACTGCTTTGGTATCTTGACAGCAAAGCACTTTGTCAGTCCTGACTATCTGACCAGCAGCACTTTTTTCAGGACTGGCAGATGTTTTTAATAAGGCTATTGTATAATCATGAATCTCCTGAAAAAAATGGAAATTCTTTAGTGAACCAATCATTCAACTTATTAGGAGAAATAAAAATAAACATACATGAGTTAATGTAGATAAGGTTTGAAGGAAGTGATATTCTATTAAAAAAAAAAAGTTGATACTAACAAAACAGGGTCAGTTTAGGGGAGCCACACTACATAAAATTCAAATATTTATCAGTAGAGATTATTCTGTTGATTTATATTGCTTACATCCAAAACCACCACTGTTTTTTTTAATCTTAGTCCAACATTTAAAATGGCAAATTAACAACTGTAAGATGCATCTGGTCCAGTAGCCTGTCCTTGATAGTGACTAGGATATTAGTGATCTTTGTCTGAAGAGGGAAGAGACCATTTCCATCTTTAGCTTCAATATTTAGAGATTTTCTTCATGACAGCTTAGGTTATTGAAGAACTTTTGGCAAAGGACCATAACGACTGCTTTAGAAATTCAAGTACGCTGAGCCAACTGAATCTCCACCAATTTCTTCAAACAGCTTACAATGTTGTAAGACGTAACAAAATATAAATGAAAGTTGCACTGAAGAAGCATTATCAGGTATATGAATAAGTATTATAATCTGTTTAATCCACTATGCCCAGAACAGCTTTCCTACACCAGATTGTCCCTGAACCCCTCTAAAGCAGCACGGTATTCAATAGCATTAAGCAGTCAGTTGCATGCTAATGTTAGGATTCTATTTGATCCTTGATTTCCTTCAGAAATTTTCTTGGCACGCCACCGGCCCTAGTATTTTGTTCCTGTTTATTTTGCTACATTCTTTTACAACCTTTTCAGTTGAGATAGATCCTCTGTCGCGATTTCATGAACAAGGATTCTAGAATGGCAACCACCAGCCTTTGGAAGATTCCCCAAGGTAACTGTGTTTAACTACTCAGAGATATACAGAGCTGTACCTTCCTTCAATACTCATCTTACACCTTGAGCATCAACAGGTCTTACAGGAGCTAGCAAGCGTTCAACTCCCGAGGCATTTGAAAAAAGGGATGCATTTGCAAGGTGTTTCTCAAAGTTTATATGGACTATGCTATTGCATGTTCACATTTAGCCTAAATGAGTCAACTATAGAAGAAAAACGCTGGTAAGTTCAGCTTTTTGCATTATGACATTTTTAGTCATTTCCTTCACAGTGTCACTTAGCCATACTTTTCCCTAGAAAGATTTTTAAGTCTCCAATATTCTGTTTTGAATAAATCCCTATACTACCTACAAATGTTTTGGGCTTGGAGGGAAAATTCCATGTATTTTCTTCAAAAAACTCCTTCCCTTTTAAAAAATTTCCTTTTTTGAAATGACACATTACTGTAATGACTTATCTGTCTATTAATCCCTCAGAAAGACTATAGTCCCTGTCAGAGCGTTTTTAAGTAGCAAGATTTAGAATCTGATCTCACACAGAATCAAATAAAAATCAATTTATCCTGTGAGTTCTCTAACCATTCCACAAAGCAGTTGTCTCCTAACTTTTAGTCTCAGTGTCATGCATAAGCATAATATTCACCCACCGCATTGAAAAGTAACTGAAGCCTCTCATAATTACTCTGTTTCTGCTCTTGTAGTACAGCCAGTCTCCTTCAGCATCTGTGCTGTCACTCCCATCCCAAAAACTAAGGCCTTCTCTCTTCAAAAGAGCCACAAGTTACTGCTGTGCAGGGCTCCTATCCATTCCCCAAGACAACAGCTTTCACTGATCAAAGGACATTGTCCATCTCATTCAGTCTGTATTGACTGAGTAAGCCACAATGACAAAGCCTTTTTTTTTTTCCCCTGGCTTTGCAATATTCCTCAACCCAGTGCCCATATTCCCAAAGCTCAGAACTATATACACACACACAGAATGGCCTGGGCTGGAAGAGACCTTAGAGATCATTTAATCCAACCTCCCTGTTGTGAGCAGGGACGCCACCTCTCGACTAGGTCAGGCAACACGTGAGAACCCGATGGGAATTGAACCCACAACCTTTGGTGTTTTAATCACCACGCTCAACCCACTGAGCTAAACCGGCCCTCCAATATGGAGTCAAAAGATGAGAAAGACTTAGACTCCTTGAGAATATACTGCACAGGATCAACTCTATAGCAAAAGTACAAGTAACAGGTTCTAAGTAAACAGAAAAAGCATGCTAAAATCTTTCGCTACTACCAAAATGAACAGTGGTTGCTCTGAATGAAGACAAATTAATTGGACTTAAGCAATACTAATCAAAAAGTGGACATTATAAAGTTACCAGAAGTGGAAAAATAATATCACAGAAGGACCAAATGTTTAAGAGCCATAGAAAGACAACTAATTTACTCAAGTGTATCCTCCAGTCAAACTGCAAATAGTTTCATTATATTTATTATTTTGCAATAAAATTTGAATTAGGACATTCAAATAATTATAGAATCAGGACTAAGTAATTCTCTTTTAAAAGTTCCAGAATAAGAACAAAGCAATTTAATTATCAAGTCAGAATAAGAGAGTTGGAACTACAATTGACCATAGAGAAGCAGCAGCTTCCAGGAAGAACTGATCTTCTACTAGAAAAAAAATACGTTTGGAAGACGAAAAAAAAACAACTCCCAAGCTGTAGTTGGATGTAGTTTCATAATTGATGTGAATGTAGGAAAATTTCACCAGATGCAGCCAGTCAAAATTAGCACATCATCACCAGAAAAAGGGGTTCCACTGCTATCCATGTGCACCCACAGCTGCATATCTATAACACAATTTGACTTGTAGGAAACTATCCCATAAAAGAAATGTTTCCTGCATCTTGAGCAACCCAAACTGACTTGCTGAAGTGTGTAACATGCACCAGTCAGTCAGACAGGCTGTGAAATTTGCAGCTGGGACACGAGTACATTTGCAGTATCTGCAATTCAACGATCAACTCAATGGATCTTACAATCGCAGCCAGAGATGGGGCTCTCACAGTTATCCATTCCCATTCTCACACTGACCCTCACTCAAACACACTTTACACCAAATGCAGAGAGGTGATTAAACAAGAAACTGAACTTCCTAATAGAACGTAATTTTCATATGAATCAGCTCACCATACAATTATGTGCTAGTGATTGTTCAGTGACAGAGGTTTGAGAACACTTTTAAAACCTGCTTAACTATCTAAATGGAGCAACCTCATTTATTTCCAATCAATCTGTCACAAAAGACTAACTTCCTAGAAAAAGAATAACAGAAGCAGGGCCGGGACTGTCATAGGTAAATAGATGCCAAATGCGAAATAAGACAGCGGAAAGTTACCCGAACTATGAGTGTACACAATATATTGTGATAAAGCTGGTTATAAAAAAGTCAGTCTATAACAACTTCAAACCTGCTATAACAAGACTGGTTTTAGTGGTCTTCAATCTTACAATATGCTTGCCTTTTCGTTTTTCAGATGTGCATCCTTATCACCTAGTTTATTTTCCTTCGTCTTCTCTATACCTTAAAAAAAAAAAGGGAAATGTTTTACAGTAAAAATTAATCTGAAACTAGTGCATCTAACTTAAATTACAAAGACTGTTAAGTTAATGATACTTTTACCAAACCTAAAATAACCGCAATAAAATTTCCCATTACAACCATTTTCCTCAAATTAATATCATTCATGCTTAAAAGGGCCCTGCAGGTTCCTAAATATGAATACACAAAAGCACACTCACTCTGTCTCCATTAAAGAAGTAACTCAAGTTTGCTACAAAGCAGACAAACACTTTCCACAGTAATCAGAAGATGCATTACTGTAATACCATAAATACATATATCTCCTTTCAAGAAAACACATCCCATCTTGCTCAATAGATAGCTGGGGGCACGGGAAGAAGAAAACCAAACAAACTCTACACACTTCACACATTTTAGCTGTTTTCTTGGAACTGGGGAGTATTATTCCACAGTAGTTTTCTGCAGTAAAACATTCCTTGCATATACATCTTTAGGATATCACGCCACACAGAGAACTGACTACATTTGATCTGCAGAGGATAATTTTTTCACATTGCTGTAAAAGACAGATATTGTGACAGACCAGATATTGCAAGATCAGACAAGACCAGTCAGCAAGTTCAGAATTACCAAACTGCCGAAAAGTAAGGTAATGACCAGCACCCCAAGAAGCAGAGTAGCTGTAAGTGTTGGAAATTAAAATAGATTATCTGTAGAATATTAGAATTAATTGTGGGACTGCTTAAAATCACGATGAATAAAAATTTGGTTTGTCTTATGAGTAACACTGTTTGGCATGATTTAGTCAGATTTACTGAAGCCTTAGGCCCAGACTGTGGATTTTACCTAAGCACCGATTAGCTTAGGCTGAAGAAAGGCCTGGAAACTAAAACTAATCAAGAAAGGTAAGATCAATAGATACTGCATCCTCGAGACAAAGAAAAGAATGCCCACTTGGAGTGAGAGAAAGGATCCAGTTAGGAACAAGACCCCAGACCCAAATATTCCCATTAGAGCAAGCCTATTTGAGAGGAGGTGAACTTGGATTGTAAGGGTATTTCCCAGGGATTTCCTTGTTTGGGGTCCCCCTCAGAGAGTTCCAGCTTCATCTGAAATAAAACAACTCTGTGGCAGAACTGAAGGTCTGAACTCTTCTTTACAGTCAGGGGCTAAGACTGGATCCAGCCGCACCTAGACTCTTCCCCACGAGGAAGTTTAAAAAGCCAAGGGGTCCAGTCCGAACATCACAAACCTGTCAGGAGGTTCTTCCACGACTCTTCCGTAACAGTAAGTGCAGGGCCTGAGACAGAGCCTTGTGCCACAGCACAGCTGTTTGCCTGGGGCCACCTCTGGGCTACCAGAGACACCTTGCCTACTGCTCTGAAAGTGGGCAGATGCTGTAGTTTAAGGAAGGCTTTGCAAATGTACCTCAGCACTCCATGCCATGCTAAACCAAACAGGTAAGAGGCACCTTCTCTTTTCTGCCCTCAACACTGCCCAGTAAACCAAAGAAGAGGAGAGGCAAGTGAAGACTGGAATAAAATAACAAGGGGCAACGGGCTAGCAGCAATTATAAGCTCAGTAGGTAACAATAGAGGAACAGGGATAAAGAGAAGTCCACTGAAGTGTGGGTCTCTCTAGGGCTTACAATCAATTACGATTCCTTTACCTCTAAGATTCTTTTACTGCTCAGCTAAAACACACCTCATGGGCAACGTATATATTTGGTTCCCTTCTAACTTCTGGTCCGTACCAAGTACAACACTTCACTGCCATTTGCAACTATGGAATTTGCACTATCAGCTACAAGACACTTTCTGAATGTAATGTGATGATGACTGATGTCAGACAAAGCATAAAGTGATCTATTTCTATTTACTGAAGCTGTTTCAAAACAATATTTTGTCTTGGCAAACCAGGACCCTGTACTTAAAATAGTAGAAAAAATAAAAAGAAAAAAGAAGCATTTTCAAAGACTAACTAGCTTAGTATTACATGCAGGTTCATGTTGGTGTATGTGTATAATCAGTTATTCATCTCCAGCTCAGACTCCTAATCCAAGCTGTTAGAACAACGAATATAGAATACTTGTATTTGTAGCTTTATTTTATGCTTGGCTTTCCCGATGCTTCTTACAACAATAAAATTGTAATTTAAGAATATTAACTGAGTTTGCATTCAGCACTTCTAAATGCTTCACAGCTGCATACTTTTTCTTGACAAATTCACCCTCCAGAGAAGATGTTCACATTTCTCTCCTTCAGCACAAAATTCAGGATGACGGGTATCAAAAGTTGCTACTCAGCCTCAGATTTCTGGTTTATGAAAAAGCATCGCCAGATGGCAGTAGAAATCCATTCTTGCCTTCAAAGTCCTTAAGGCTAGATGAAACCATTACAAGCTGGACTGACAAGATAAATCACAAAATTTCACCCACTAGTTTAACTTTGCTGACATTTGTACTATTTGAATCCAGTATTTACCTTCTAAAGAGAGTTTTTCCAGTGAGTAGAATTTAACTTTTAAAGATTTACCAATTAATTACAGTTAAATGTATCTTGAAAAAGAGCAACATAACAGGTTTTGGTTTTTTAAGCAATGTAAACTCTCTTTCTCTTCAGATCCATGTTGATGAGCTAAAGCTATACATATAGGTAATTTCTTAAAAGCAATTCAAATAAATCTGTTCTTAAGCCTGTACAGTAGAAACAACTGTAATTACTACATTGAAAATAAGAGCAAGAAAAGCTAGTCATGTGACCCTGCCACTGCTAAATGCTTGGACTGTTCTTTCAACTCCCCAGTGAATAAGGATTTAGCAGCACTACAAAGACAGCAAAGCTCATTTGGCTAGAGATACCAGACACTTTCAGAGTGTGTTTTTAAAAAAAGGAATCTGTAATTTTACAGCTTGACAGTGAGTGAACTATCAAGAGCAGACAACATAACATGATACAGATATAGCACAGCAGAGTTCCCCGGTCTAAGACAAAAAAAAATTACACAGGAAAATTAAGAAAAAGTAGAACGGCAAATCAACTGAGGCAGAAAAGAAATCTGATTTTCCCTAAAATAATCTGGATTTTGGTCCAAAAGTATCATTTTTAAATGAACTGATATTTCTTCAAGTGTGTATCACTGATTTTCATAGCAATGAACTACTACCCTTTTCACTGCTGCATCATCAGGCTCCACTGATTTACTGAGATAAGAGCCTGATCTATTATTTACATAAAATTGAGGCTGCAGCAAACACCATGTACACAAGAACAAATGCTAGATTTAAACCTCATCAACCACATAATGTTCCAGGATCTAGTTCTCAAGAGAAAACAGACAACTGAAATTAAGTAAAAACTCTATTTACTTTTTTCCAGAGCTACAAGACTGGCAGACTATGAAAGGTGCAGAACTGAGAATAAAAATTCTGCCTTGCAAAACCTCCCTAGTACTCATGAGACTCTGAGTAAGATTTTCTCAACAGTCAAAGATCTGCTGAGGCACTTTTAACATTACTTAATGTGCTCTACCACCGGGAATTCTGTTCACTCTTCCCCCTAGAATTTCACAAGGTGTGAGCTGCTAACAAAAGTATGTTTAAAGGACAGACATGAGACTAGAGAGTTCAGAGGCCTTCTGGCAAGCTCCTAGTACCTCTTGTGATCTTTAAATATCTAGTCCTGAGTCAAGTTAGCATACACATTTAATTTACAGTATTAGTTAATTAACAGTTTGAAATTCTCGTATACTTCTGTACCACATAGCAGGAATGGGAAGAAAATAACCCAATACAATGCAATTGAGGATACTGCCAATATCCTAGTTCCTTGCATTCACATAATTCAAACCAGGTCAAATCAGAAGAGTCCCAGCAAGTTTCAGATTTACAGCTTAACTCTTCTTCTAAACCTGGAAACCTAAACTTTTTTTTTTCTGAACATGGACTAGAGGTTTGATACTGTTTTGTTTGTTTCAGTTTTTCAACTGAAAATAAACACTTAAATAGGATAAGATTTACTCACTCTGGTTATCCTTTCTGCTAGTCTGAACTTCTCCTACAGGAAAAGACTGCAAAGCTGTCATAATTCTCTGAGCGATATCAGACAAAGGCACTGTAGAAGTCTCACATCCTATGTATGATGTGCACCGCTCCATTTTTAAGACTAGACCTAAACACAGAACAGAAATTATGCATGATATCAGGGCCACAGAACAATCTGCGCTAATACTCTGTTGAAATTAAAGACAAAATACAGTGAACATGGTCATTCTCCTCTATAGAAAATAACATTTCCTCCCTGACATGCCTATCAGTTTGTAAAAATCAGTGAATTGCAATTGTTTGCAAAAAACTGTAACTGAAACTTCTTTGAAATCATGTTTTAATACATCAACAAAAAAATTAGGCAGCCCTATTAAGGTAAAACTAACTTCTAACAAAAATAACCTGACGAATAAAACAAGAATTATCATTTATACCCAAGATACCTTCCCCTTTCTTCAACATAGTTAAACTAGTCTATATCTAGCATATGCATACATTTACTGTTATTGGTGCTCAGATCTTATCAAGAAAAAAAAAAAACCAACTTTCAAGTAACTGTCAAAATAGAGCCAACACAAGATGAAAGAAACAAGTATTACTATCATGATATATAAACATTAGAGACACTGTTTCAGAAAATACTTATGATAAAAGACCATTTCAATTGATGTACTCAAGTACTATTAAATATTAAGCTTATTTACTATAGTTTGTCAATTTGAGAAACAATCAGCAGTCTCTACAAGCTTTGACTGCAGCTACTGATATTCTAGATTTTGCTCTTTTTCAAAAAGCAGTTGCTTTTCCAGTTGACCTATGGCCATACTCTAGGATAGAAACAAAATACTTGGGAGAGTCCTTAGATACATACAGAAAAATTAGAAACAACTGTGTCCATACTGATGATTTGTCTTTATAGCCTCAGGGACAGATCAAAATGAGAATCGAGCAGAATAAATACAAACAAGACACTATGCATGAGATTAGGCCTAAAACCAACACACACATTGATCACAAACATTGACAACACAGAACTGAATTACAGTGTTTGGCATTTAATAATAAAGACAACGTGTAGAGTTAAGCAACACAAAATCCAGATATAAAAGACACCCAATCAGTAAAAAAAAATTAAAACATTTAATAAGTTATACTTACATAAAAATTAAGTCTGCCATCAAAATAGTTTAACACTGTTACTGAAGTTGATTTACTAACTTTCATCAATACGTACAATGCTTGAAAGCAAGCACAGGTGAGCCCATCAAAATACAAAAAGACTGGAAGTTATCACACCATAAAAGCCTATTTTTTTCCCGTGGTATACTAGAAAGCTATATAAAAAAACCTGATAAATAGTCTAACAATGTACATGAAAGCAAGTATGAAAGCATCAGGACTCTGAATAGAAACACCTATTATGAATCATAGAGCAAAGCCACAACTCCAAAAGGTAAATCCGAAATTCTCCGTCTTTGAAGAGCCCAGTATGAGTATTGACAGGTTTCAATGGAGAAGATAAGCTGTAAGTTAAATTAAGAGACATAGGACTGATCTTAAAACAGATGGTCTTGGTACTTGAAACAGATCCTGGTGCATATTCCAACACATTTTAACAAAACCAAATCTTCTTAGAACTGTAACGGAAACAATCACAAAATATGTGCTTCAGAGAACTCTCCGCTTCAGAACGAGTACATTACATTGATGTTCCAAAATCTGGAATGCCTTCTCCACATTCATTTTTCAGTTCACGTATCAAAAGTTCTTAGCATGCAAGAAAACTTGTCCCAAGGGTATGAAATGTTCCTTTTTGTGTTATGTTGTGTGCAGTGGAAATCAACATATAGGCTAGCAGAAGAGCAGCCTGAATGCAATTCATTCAAATAAACAATGCATTACTTCGTATCAAAAAACTTTGACAAACCAGATTTTTTTATTGGCAGGCAGATGCCAAAGCCAAAAAGCAGCACACAACCCAAACTTGGTAATCATTGCAGTTAAACATACATTGCAACAGCAGATAAATGTTAGCCTTGATAAGCTAATACTTATCATCTCAAACTTGTAGAGAGTTTACGTGAACATGCTTTCCTTTAAGAATACGTTGAAGTTTAAAACATTAATACTCCACTGGGGGTGAAATTCTAATCTTTCAAACCACTGGTTTTAGCCTCAGACTGCTGCTCGAGCTTCTCCACCATCTCTTTCAAGCGGTCTTCATCATTAAAAAAATATGCATACAAGTTTCTTTCCACCTGATGCAGTTTATTGGACTTTAAAAAGTTTCTCTTTGACTTCAGGTCAGCAATCAGATCCATAAGGAGTTGATTTAGTTTATTTAAGTCAGCTTCTAGCTGATGAAACTGCTCAGTAAGTTCCTAAAAGAGACAAAAAATATTAATTTTATATTGTTAATACAGTAGGTGAACTAGAAATACGAAACTTTTGTTTATAAGTGAAAAGCCATCACAAAGAATAGAAACACAGACAATAAAGGACTCCAATATACATAATTTTTGAGCTCACTCTAACGGTACTTTCATCAAGTTATGGAAAATACAATTTCATCTCCTTGTTTACCAAAACAGATGACTTAAGACACTAAATATCTGGCCCTCAACTAGAATGACATTTTCAATCAATAGTCATCAAAAAAAAGTCATCATAACTAGTCAAATCTTGAAGTGGAACAAGAAAAAAAAACACCACAACAAAGCCAATTCAATTTTAAAATTATTAGCTACAATTTTCCCAACCGTCATGACAGTTCAGTATAAGCAGGTTAGTCATCTACTTAAACATTAGTTCTTTATTAAAGAAATGATTCTACAATTCTATGAAATATTCTTCTTCATAAACTAATAATAAAGAGACATCGTTATGTTTTAAGATGTAACTTGAATCAAGAGAAAGGTATTCAGTTGATTTAATAACATATAATCTCTATATATACATTGTTCCAATTACAGCAATTCTTTTTTTAATAAAAGCTAATTTATATGTTTCAAATTCACTCGACAGATGGAAGCATTAAATATATTTTGATGTATTTAACCAAGGAAGAATTATGCAACAGAAGACTTTTTTCTCCCTCCAGTTTTGAGATATCTGTTATTTAGAACACCATAACAACTTGCATTTAACAACCCTTATTTCTATTTATAAGAGGTTCAAATCCCAACACCTGGGAGCTCTGCAGCAAGACTGTCCTACTACAACTGTCCTTCAAAAATTTGATATTCTTTTGTCCAAAAAAGGCACTCATGGTCAGGCTTTTTAAGGGGCCTGCTGTACTATTCAGATGTTACAGGTAATAGGGGGAAAAAAAGCCCACCTGAATTAAAGAGAAATTATTTAAATATTTCAGTGACAGTATATTCAGACAACATATTTCCATACCATGAACCTACTAGTAATACAGAACTGCACATGCCTGCGAAAGATATTGAGTCAAATGCAACAATTTGCTCAGAAACAGTTACCTGCCAACATTTACAAAATCCAACGTTTGCTAAGAACAATGTAAATATCGTGCTCATCATCATTATGCTAATAAACTTGTTACTGACATGTGGGAGCTAGTTTGTGTGTCTACAACCTTCATAGTACATTTTTCTCAGAGTATGAGACACATTAATAATTTTAATAACTAGACAAGGGCTCACCCGACTACTGAGTTGTATCTGATTTCCTCCACGATAGAGAGCATCATGAAGGGTATCTATGCCACTCTTCAGTTTGGACAAATGGAGACACTGTTCTTGAGAAGACGCTGCCATCTGATCTTGTACTGTAGCACAGTCCTGCTTTAACTTCCGAGCCATCTCCTCCAGGCTTTCATATGTTTTAAACAACTGTGGTTTTTTATTTTCTCCTTCCAGAAGCTCATACAGCCTGCAACAAATTAAGTTAGACAGACAAGCATTTTTAAGTTTCCTAAGCATTCCTGACACTACTGCTCAGAGTACTCTTATGCACTGCTGTATCTCACACTAATTTCATGAGTCTATCTATATAGTACATGATTAATAGCACTCAAAAGTATTTCAATATTAAATTAACAGCAATGGAAGACTGAAGTAACAATTAGTAAGTACACAATGAATGAAAAAAGCAGTTGACTGTGCTTTTATCAACTACTTCCCAACACTTCAAGGACAACAAAGTAAGATACAGCTTTTTGGAGCGCTGAAAAACAGCAGACTTCAACAGCCAATGGGAAATAAGAGGAATCTTTATAACATTATCAAGCTTACTGGAGCATTTTCCATTTTCTATCTACGGAGGGACTGCTTAGAAATTCTCCTATTAGTTACGAGTCACGCAAAAGACTCAGTATTTGCTATACCAGACTGTACCCTCACAGTGCATCAGGAATAGTCTGATACAATTACAGGTAATTTTGCTCAGTTGCTACTACCACCTCTGTAAATTAAAATCTTCAGGAGTTGAGACACAATACAGACTCAGATTGGCTTTAGTAAGAGCAGGAGCTGTATTTCAAAAGTAAACAGGTTTCTTTCAAGTGTCTTCTGATTAGGAGCCCTTTAGGGCTTTAATTTCTTCAACTTCTCTTCCCTTTTTAGGAGGAGGGAAGAAAAAAGAAAAAAAAAAAGTTAAAAAGTAGCCAGACAACATTCAGTGATTTGGAGACTTAGTAAAAAAACTGAGCAAAATGCTACAAGTTGTCAATGCAAACACACAATGGGAACAAAATTAGTGCTGCCTAAATTCTTGCAGTTATACACTGTGCAAAGACCATACTCAGCTATAATTTCAGTTATTAAAACAAAAACCACACTTAAAGCACCACTTTAAAGGAGAAAAAGCCTGACATTAATACACTTTATCAAAAGGTCTTGAAGTAACAGCAACACAGCACACATTCCTACTGTATCACCTGAGCTACGAGACTTAATTAGATGGTGAAAAACCAGACTCCAATGTGGGTGATGGGACACTGAGGCCAGATGGCAAATCAAGCAGTAGAAATAAGCTGAACATATTTCATGTATTGAAGGAGAGTACCACAGGGGGTTTTTTGCAGACTAAGCTGATGAGGTCAGGCATGTGATGTAGGAAATCACTGTTAGTAAAAGCTCTCTACATCTATACTTCTAGAATAACTTTATTTCAAGAGGTCCTAACTCAGGACACCATATAAAGCATCTTTGACTTTAGACATTCATTATAATCTGAATATTGCTTGGGAATGCTTCAGTAATATTACAAGACTGATAACTGAGCAGTTTTTCCTCAGGCAAACCTGAAAACAATTTCAAAGGATAAGCAAGAGGCAAGCCTCATAATCTGAAGGCTTCAGTTCTGGAGAATTCAAAACACTAATTAGCTATAGCACGTAACTAAGAACTTGGCAAGAAGAAACTCTTTGCTCATCCAAGCCTTAATCTCCCCGATACTATTTCAAATTAAGTCAAAGTTCAATATCACGCTCACCTGCAAGAGAAACCGTCCTTTGAACTAATAATCTTTCTCGGCTTTGCATTTTGAGTTTGCTCAGTTATCACCTGTAGTTTCTGTTGTAACTCGCTGCTGCTCCGTTTCATAGATTCTACCAAATTCTCAAGCTGACAGCAGATCTCCTTATGTTTCTTCAACTCCATTTCATATGCTAGCTCAATCAGATCAAATGATGCTTTCTGTCTTATCAAATGTCTGCATATTTCATCTTGTCTTGAAGCATAATAGTCCTGCTGAGCAATCTGATGATCCAAGTACCCTTTCACCACTGGTGTGCTCAAAAGTCGAGCATCCTTTTTCAGAAGGGGAAGCAACTCTTCATTGTTTAGCTGAGCTATATCTTGTTTAACTGTTGAAATTGTATCAGTTAAACTAGATGCTTTGGCATCAAGGCTCTCTTGTTTTCCAACGTCCTGCATAAAATAAAAAAATTAATTTCTTTATGCTTCCTTCCAAACCACTTCCCTAACACACTTCCTCAGTTCACAAGATTCATGTACTTAAGTTACATTGAAATCGCTACATCTTTTGACTCTATAAAATTAAATGAGCTTTACAACATAAGGCAAATATAGATTTAAAAAGTAGATACCAAATAAACACATGTCAATAAATTGTAACTTCATTATATTGCAGGGCCAGGAAACAGTTGATCGTGTAAAAAAAATGTAGAAGAGCTTTATTTTACTGAACATCCAGATTTCAAGCGTTTCTAACTGAAATCTCACATGCAATCACAAGTTTTTGTATTCAGTTAGATGACCGCAAAGACTGCTATCAGAATTAATCTTTTTCAAATTACTCTAATCAAGTCCTATACACTAGTCATCCATAAATGAAAATACACAAACTGAAATGATGACACAAGTTAGTCCATGACTAGCATAAGCTAATATTTTTCCTTCTGTTAGGATTTCTTCATTTTTAAGTTCCAGTAGCCATATCTGCCCACCATTCACTGATATTTCTGGAACTTCAACAATCAGATGCATTTATTGGGTACAACTTCAAGTTTCAAAACAGTCATTGACTAGAACTTAAGTTTATCCTACAGAACATAAACAGGAATACATTTATCATATTAGCTCCTCAATACTAAAATGTTCCAACCAAAGGTAAGCTTTTGTTTGTTGTACAAAAAAACCAAGAATCAGTTACCATTTGAAATGTCGAACTAAACTAGAAAGGTACTACTAAATTCCAGGTTTTTCAAAGCAGTAATTCTGAAAGTAGAATTAAAGGTACTCCACCACACTGAAGAATTTCTAACTATAGAAACTGCTTTGTGTGCAAGACTAAAACTTCATAAAGTGCAATTTCACTATGTAAAAATAGTTGAAATAACAGTAACTTGGAAATTACTTTTACTGGAATTCCTGAACACTCTTGCCTGTTTAAAACTGCACTACCTTCTATCACCTTTTGCAGCTTACCTTGTTGTTTAAGGACTGCAGCATACTCTCCGCACATTTTATAGCTGAATTCATGCCCGCTTGTTTAGCTTGCATCTGAATAAGCTGATGCTGAGCACAAATATATGCTGTCTGGAGCCTGGTTACCTCTTGACTCCCTTCACAAACTTCATCAGTCTCATCACAAGTGACTTCTTTGCTTATATCTGCAAGCTGAGAGCTGCCTTCATTTGAATTTTCAATCCACTCAGACATACCTTGATGAAAATGGGTTTTTATGTATGAGGTAAGTGCTGCAGTGCTTTGCTCTTCCTGAGACAAATAGCTGTCCAAAGAAAGTTGGGAAAAAAACACTGGATGTAGATCTGATGCTTCGTCTGAATCTGAAGCAGTAAAAAAAGAAGCAAATTTCTTAGCTGCATCCAAAAGAGATACCAGTTCATTATTCAGCTTATTATTTGCTGCAGTAAACACTTTCAGTCCTTCTTTCCAATCTTTATGTGCTTCTTCCTCTTTGCTTTTTAATGTTTGTAATGTATGGCTGTTCACAGAAACCATCATCTCAAGTTTATTACGACGATAAATTTGAAGCTCTTTTAAATTCTGAAGAGTTTGAAGCTCATTCTCCAATTCCTTCAGGTCTTCCTCTTCTTCCTCCTTCTCTTGGCTACTGTTCTTCAAATCCATGGTTTTAAGGACTTCATCCAGTGCATTTCCTTCCAAAATGGGTTTACCGGACTCAAGAAGATTATCAAAATCTTGCAGCTCTTTTTCGGATACCACATGCTGCTCGTTTACATTTGCACAAAACCACTCCAGAAATGATTTGTCTTCCAAAGAATCAAACAGCCAGTCAAAATCACCTCCGTTAAGCTCATCAGCTTTTGGATATCCAATTTTCTTAAGAGCTTCCACAAAATCCTTTCCACAGCTCATTATTAAAATATATTTTGTAAGCAGAAAAGATCCAAAACCATGAAAAAATCTGGGATATTACTCCAGTTGTAATTTTTTTGTCATTTTAAATGGATATTCAGTATTTCATTAAAAAGACTCTGCACGAGGAAAAAGGAAGTGTCAGATCATATTAGAAAACTGAATGCTATTCTGGATCAAAGTGGCTATTTAAAGATTAGAAACCGACTTTTATTTCAGGGTTATCTTAATACATTTGTTTTATCAAATGAGGACACATTTTTACATCAATTAAATCCCTGATCTCCGCAAGCCCTTAAGATTTTCCTTAATTCACACAAACTTACTTCTGAAATAACAGGTATAAATACTAATTCATTGGCCTGCCAAAGTAATTCAGTTATATAGTTTTCCCCACATTCAATAAAAAACCCACCCACTCTAATTCTTCCAAAGCAAGAGGAGTTTTCAGCTTGTTCTAAGAACAAAACTACCGTGATGTTACACTGCACTTCAAGATCTTGCTTACAATTTTTTGACTTCAGCAGCAAGGAGAATCTTGTCTTCTAAGCTTTTATTTTAAAGTTCCCTCTGAAAATTGAACAAGAAGTCCTTTAACATAAAAATATCAGAATACAATAACGCAGTGGGGTTTTTTTACCAATTATAAAAAAATAAAATTAAGATCAGTGTAAATACTCTTGTAAAAAGAGTCACAACTTACAAGAAAAGGGACTTTGCTCTTCTCCTGTTTCCCAGCAAGCAAATAATCAGCTTTGGGATCCTAAAGTGAGTGCATCGGACAGCAAAGATAGGATAAATTATCAAGAAAGCTAGGAAGCCTTGTCTGCAATACTCTGGTAATATCCAGGGTGGGTTGTTTCGGGTTTTTTTAGTTTGTTATTAATACTTTGTTTGTAGAAAACAAACTCCAACTGGAAACCCTACTTTGTCAGCTGGCCAGAAGGGCCTGAATACTGAACAAGTTAAAATTCTGTGTGCATTTAATTTAGCTTAGAGTTACTGATTATAAAAGAAACAGAACTTGCTATGCAAGTTTCAGTTCACAGGGCAGTCTTCCAACTGCCCTCTGTCTTCTATGTTAAAAAAACCATCTGTCACCAGAATAAATAAATCACAGAATGATCATAGAACCGTGGAATGGTTTGGGTCGGAAGGGACTTTTAAAGACCATCTCATTCCAACCCCCCTGCCATGGGCAGGGACATCTCCCACTAGACCAGGTTGCTCAAAGCCCCGTCCAGCCCGGCCTTGAACACTTCCAGGGAGGGGGCATCCACAGCTTCTCTGGGCAACCTGTTCCAGTGTCTCATCACCCTCATAGTAAAGGGCTTCCTCTTAATGCCTAATTTAGATCTACCTTGCTCTAGTTTAACACCATTGCCTCTCATCCCTTCGCTCCACATCCTTGTAAACAGGCCCTCCCCAGCTTTCCCGCAGGGCCCCGACACGGCGGCTGTGAGGCCTCCCCGGAGCCTTCTCCTCTCCGGGCTCAACAGCCCCAACTCTCTAATAAACGAAAAGGCGCGAACGTAACTTCATGTACGTGGGTGCAGCTCACTAAGCCCCGCCGGCACTGCCGCTCACGCCGCCATTAAACACCTCGAACATTATCTTCGGAGCCCCGAGGAAGGTACCCACAGTCCCCCACCCCAGCACGGAGACGCCCCACCGTCACGGCCAGCTCAGCCTGCGGGATCGGGGCCCTCAGGAGCTTCCTCCCAGCGCCGACCAGCCGAAGCGCCCACCGGCCAGGTCCCAGCTCCGGGGCTACCTCTGCCTGCGGCCCCAAGGGGATCTCGGCTAAGAGCTGCGCCGGAGCAGGACAGAGCAGGAGGAGGAAACGGCGCGGAAAGCGTACGCTGCGGCTTTCCCCCCGCCGGCTGGGAGGAAGCCCCGACCCCGCGCCGCAGGGTACTCACCTCGGCCCCGGCGACTGCACGGAGGGAGCGGGGGGAGGCGCAGAAAACGGCGGGAAGCACTGAGGGAGCGCGCGCCGGCGGCCCCGCCCCGGGCAAAGGGAGCCGCGAGCGGGGGGAGAGGGGGGGAGGGGCGCCGGCCGTTAGTGCCGCCAACGGCTCGAAACGCCCGCCACGCGCGACGTCTCGCGCAGCCTCCCCTGCGTCCTTCCGCAAAGGCGACAGCGCACGCGCAGCATCCCCCGGCTCACGCCGATGGAGGCTCAGGGACGGGAGGAGCGGAGACGGGGGAGGGGGAAGGAGAGTCCTGCGCGGGGACTGGTCGGCGGCGGCCCGCTGGTCGGTGACGTCACGTGGGTGGTGTATGCGGGGCGGGGCTCGCCAGCTGGGGGCGGGGGCGGGGTTTCCTCTGGGGGTGCCCTCGGGCGGCAGGAACGGGCGGGCCCTCTGCGCCGTGAGCAGCGGCTGTTGGGATTTGCCTTAAATGGCTTTTTGAACCTGCCGGTATCGCTAAAACCCGAACCTGAAAACTTCGAGAGGAACAAATTCCAGTACTCCACTACCTGCTGATTGGAAGAAATCCTTTCTCAGTTGCTCTTTAACCCCCTGCTGACCACACGAATGACTCCTGGCTCTGGCAGAAGGTGCTGAATGCAACCTCTGCATTTACCACACGCGTGGCTCTCCTCCCTCCCTGCTCTGCCCTGCTGAGACCACACCTGGAATCCTGTGTCCAGTTTTGGGCTCCCCAGTTGAAGAGAGACAGAGACCTACTGGAGAGAGTCCAAGGGAGAGCTACGAGGGTGATCAAGGGACATGAACGTCTCTCCTGTGAAGGGAGACTGAGAGAACTGGGGCTGTTGAGCCTTGAAAAGAGACGGCTGAGAGGGGACCTTATTAACATATAGAAATATCTGAGGGGTGGGTGTCATAGATTCATAGAATCATAGAATAGTTTCAGCTGGAAGAGACCTTGAAGGTCATCGAGTCCAGCCTTTGTCCCAGCCCTGTCAACCTACTGAACTATGTCTCCCGGCTCAACATCCACCCGTCTCTCAAACGCCTCCAGGGACGGTGACTTGACCACCTCCCTGGGCAGCCTGTTCCAATGGCTGACAACCCCTTCAGTATAGAAATTCTTCCTAATATCTAACCTAAATCTCCCCTGGCGCAATTTAAATCCATTTCCCCTCGTCTTATCACTCTGCACTAGGGAGAACAGACCAACTCCCGCCTCTCTACAACCTCCCTTCAGGTAGTTGTAGAGAGCGATGAGGTTTCCCCTCAATTTCCACTTCTCCAGACTAAACAGCCCCAGATACCTCTGCCTTTCCTCATATGACTTATGTTCTAAGCCCTTTACCAGCTTGGCATCCACCTCTGTACCCTCTCCAGCACCTCAGTGTCCCTTCTGTAGTGAGGGGCCCAAAACTGGACACAGCACTCGAGGTGAGGCCTCACCAAAGCCAAGTACAGGGGCATGATCACCTCCCTGCTCCTGCTCACTACATTGTTCCTGATACAGGTCAAGATGCCGTTGGTCTTCTTGGCCACCTGGGCACACAGCTGGCTCATGCTCAGCCAGCCATCTATTAACACCCCCAGGTCTCTCTCTGCCTGGCAGCTCTGCAGCCACTCCTCCCCAAGCCTGTAGCGCTGCTGGGGATTGTTGTGGCCGAAGTGCAGGACCTGGCATTTGGCCTTATTGAATTTCATTGAGTTGGCCTTGGCCCAGTGAACCAGCCTATCCAGATCCCTCTGCAGAGCCTCCCTACCCTCAAGCAGATCGACACTTCCGCCCAGCTTGGTGTCATCTGCAAACTTACTGAGGGTGCACTCCATCCCCTCGTCCAAATCATTGATGAAAATGTTAAACAGGAGTGGCCCCAGTACTGAGCCCTGGGGGGACACGACTCGTGACCAGTCACCAGTTGGATTTAACTCCATTGACCACAACTCTCTGGACTCGGCCATCCAAGGGGAAGGGGACAATCTCTTCTCAGTGGTGCCCAATAATAGAACAAGAAATAATGGGTTTAAGTTAGAACATAGGAAGTTCCACCTCAACATGAGGAAAAATTTCTTTACTGTGAGTGTAACGGAGCACTGGCACAGGCTGCCCAGAGAGGTTGTGGAGTCTCCTTCTCTGGAGAATTTCAAAACTCGCCTGGATGCGTTCCTGTGTGGCTGCCCTGGGGGATCCTGCTCTGGCAGGGGGGTTAGACTAGGTGATCTCTAGAGGTTCCTTCCAACCCCAAACATTCTGTGCTTCTATGTTTCTATGGCCTTCCTAGCAATTTAGAAACCACCAACACCTTTCCCTTTAGCGCCATCCTCTCCAGAGGGTTCCAACATCTGATCTCTGCAGAGCAAGTGCTCTGTTCCCTCCACGGTTCCAGTTGTCCTCCCCCGTACCTTCTAGAACATCACTGCACCTTGCTCGAAGTGCAGAGATGAGGCTGCACACAGTCCCCAAGGGGTTGTTTTTTTCCACAAAATCTTTGTTTGCAACGCTTTTCCTTACGATGCTCCCCGCTTGGCTTCTGGGCTGCTGCTGCCCACAGAGCCACCAGAAAGATTGCAGGACCTCTTCCACATGGGAAGGGTTGGTTCTGAGTCAAGCATCAAGTAAACTTTTCACTAACGGTTTGAGCATCCTTTGATCAGCCACTTCTGGAGTTTAGCTGTCTTTGTTTCCTGTTTACATTTTGCGTGCCACATTTCTATGGGCTTCCCTACTTGCTTCCCGATAGCCTCCCTAACTTTCTCACTGAGTTATGTGGCGGGGAGGTTTAGGCCATGGTTTTCGGTTTGTGTCAGACATTTTACCTGGGCTTCTAGTGCAGCATTTTTTAAGTCTTCTGGGTGTTTGTAGGCTTCTTGCTTTTGAACTGCTTATTTAAGGTTTTCTGGCATTTTTCCACTGATTTTTGCTTAGGTCATTTTTTTTAAAATTGAGTTTCCATTGGCTTCATTTGTCTTGCTCTTTTCTTACAGTGTTAAACTTAATTATGTTGTGGTTGCTACTATGGAGCAGCTCACCCACTAAGAGCTCTTGAATTAGATCCTCTGTGCTGATGAAGACTAAATTCAGAATGGTGTTCTTTTCTTGTGGTTTTTAAGAGCAGTTGCTCTAGAAAGAAATAATTTATTGCATCCAGAAATGTTATCTCTACACTTCACCCTGGTGAGGGGTTGACCCAGTCTGTATGTGGGTGGCTGAGCCCTCCCACTACTTGTCCTAAACGTGCAGCTTCTCTCGTCTTGCTTAATGCAATTGTTGAAATGAATCAACACAGGGAAATGAGCAACCTCACAGCTCAGCACAGCTACGACTAACTCACGTGAGGTTTTCTAGATCAAAATCAGCACCTGCAAAGTACAGTATGTTGATTTCTGGTGTAATGTGGGCTGTGCAAGACACTTTTAAATTAAACCCTGACCTGGCAGTGAGTTCTCATGGGTAAAAAGAGCTGTAGTGTTGAATTCTTCACCACTAGATTAATAGGCTGATATGCAGCTGCAGTTTGGGCTAGCTGAAGTTTTCAAATGCTCTTGCAGACAGAGTGCACTGAGTCCTTCCGATGGGGAAGGAACAAAAGCATTCACTGGCTTATTTCATAAGACCATGCCGTTTCAGTTCAGTCAGTAACTTGCACTAAAATCACTTGTCCTACAGTAATATTTTGGAGGCTTGTGCTTCACAGTGTTTTTTTATTATTATTCCCTGAGTATCAGCGTTAACACTGGTAAAAAATGCTTGACTAAAAGCAAGTTTTACAGACCGAGAAAACTTTCTAAAATTTTCCTGTCCTGAGAGTAATTCAGTTCTGTGACTGAAGTCCACATCCTAGATGAAGGAAGACTCGTCTGATAATAGGTTGTCTATCTTCTGTCCGTCAAATTGTCTGTCTGGTTTGCTGTGACGAATCCCTCCAGTTCCCTGTGAGACGGGTCTCCCTCTTTCCAGACTCACACACATACGATGTCCTACCTCCCTCATGGCCTTTCACAAAACCTGCATCCCCATCTGTTCCACTGGGCAAGCAGGACTGTGTGCTCATTCTGTAGCTGGTTTGGAGCTACCCAAGTGCTGGCCAGTAGCCACCTCTCACAAGAGTGAAGAGCTCGACTGGGCCAGCCCTTGGACATGGTCAGCACAGGAAATAATTTATTTCTCTTTCTACCCAGACATGGAATTTTTCTGGAAATTTTCACCACAGATTATTGCTGCAGCCTCCATCCGATCTCTGCTTTGTCAAATTTGGTGAAAACTAGCCTGAAGGTTCAAAAGTTATCAAGGAAAGGAGGAGGTGAACAGATGGACGAAAGAGGAGTTGACAGACAGTATGAGCTCATAATCCCCGCTGGCATAGGAATTCAGGCTGGAATTGAAATATTTTAGGTCAGATCATTGTGCACTTAAACTTCTCATTTTGAAAGAAGAAGCCTCTAATGTGAAACAAATTTTCATTTTTTAGACTGTTGATCAGCTTTTAGGGCAGAGATTAAACAACAGCCTTCCCCTACAAACATGCTACGAACATATTTTTGGAATGTCTTACAGCCCCTTTCCCCACCCAGCCACAGCCCCATGTGCTTCCTTGTTTGCTTTTGCAGATCCTTATGGGTCAAGATTGTTTTTCTCTGATTCATTTTTTTGTCTGTTTTGTTCAGTCAAAACATAATTAAAGGCTTACCTTACCCTTTTTTTTTTGTTTCCATTCTAGGAGCAGTTGTTTCACATCTGTGTCCGAGAACCAGAGAGGTTGCTTAGATAGCATATTGCCTTTACAAGCTATTTTATGGTGGATTCCAGCAGATTAAGACACAGGCATTTCTGGAAGGCTCTGCACTATTCCATCGATGCCATGTTGCATTTGTTCCACTGTGAAATATGGCATCGTATGCCTGATACCTCGGAGAGCAGCTATCGGTTACCCAAGGGCCGGGGCTGTAAAAACCAGCCAAAAAGTACAGTTGCCACCATCGAGGCGTTGCAGCTGGCTGGTATAAACCCTCCCACTGGGATACATCTGTCAGATGAAAAACTCTTCTAAAAATGGTTTGCTTATTACTGCTTTAGGGTTTGGGTTTGTTTTGTTGTGCTGTGTTGTGGGGTTTTTTTTGTTTTGTTATGTTTGGGGATTTTTTGTTGTGTGAAGAAAAAACCACAGAGAAGACATGGAAACAAGTTTTTAGGTGATTAACTGTAACAGCACAGCACCTTTTAATTTTGCATCATACTGGTTGTCTGCTAGCAGCAGCAGCATGTTAGAGGTTCCTGCTACAGATTGCCAGAGTAGCACTCACTCTTTAGAAACACCCTCTCCTAAAAGGTAATTCACTGCTTTAAGCAAATTTATATTCTGACTTAAGGATGGCTTTTTGAAGTGCCATGTGAACTTCTATGATAACAAACTCTGAGGACAGGAATTTGGCACCAGCTTGCTTCCTCTCACAAGCACATGTATCTTCTCTTTAGAGGAATGGTAGATTTCGGTCTGAGACCTTGTATTCCCAGGAAAACAGGACAAAGTCATCAGTTTTCTTTAGTTTTGTTAGATTCAATGCCATAAATATAAAAGAAGTGCCTACACATTTGAGCTAACTACTAACGTATAAATATTTGGGGTTTTTTTATGGGTAATTCACATGTTCTAGAATGATAATACCTGAGAACTTTGTGCTAGGAACTACTTTACCTCTTTTAAAGGAAGCTGATGGGTACATCAGCATGAATTTAATTATAATTTAAGACTGTCTTCCATTTAAATACACTCCGCCAAAATATTTTCATCCTGATAGACAAGGCAAGCTTCTGGACTTTTAATACTAAATCTGAAACATCCATCATTAGCAAAAAGAGGAAACTTGGTTTTCTTATAAGCCAACCATAAGACATTACAGATGTCAGGAAAGAAGCTGTGCAGGTCGTAGACTGTACAGGATTTACAAAAATAGCGCCAACACACTTGTCATCATTCTGTTACCCCATGCAATCCTTTCTCGTGCTGAGAAAAGTGGTGCTGTCCCAAAACACAGCACTGCTAAAAGTTTCTTACAGCTTTATTTTCTTGTTGGAGATTAATTTATAATAAGTTAGCTATGTGCTGGATTGTATTTTATGCTCATTCTCTAAGTAGTGATTTCAAAGAAAGCTGTGATAAAAAATAGTTTACTATGCTTTGCACATGAATATGCAGCAAATGAATTATTCAGCAGCTCAGCATATTTGAATCAAACATAATCATATCAACGAGCTACTTACCATGATTTCAACTTAAAACTAATATTTCTGTATTTTTGACATCACTGTGTTTAAGCAGAACACGCATGACACACTGAAACAAAAACTAGTGGGTGTCACACACTACAGGTGAGAGGATTGCGATGCAGTTTGCAAAGGCATTTCAGTTCTGTCCCTCCTCTCATATCTCGTAGTAACAAACTAAAATGCTCATTTTTAGCTGTACATCACTTGCGATGTGACTTTCATATTCGACAAAATACATGTGCAGAACATGCCTTTCAATACTTTTTTTTTCCCCGTGTTGTACAGAGCTGGAATGATTTCAAGTGTAATTACTTCGAACAGTCACTAATGCATTTCAGTTTGCACTTTTTTTTACAGGTTGGTTCGTCTTCAGGAATGTAGTGGTGGAAATTTGTATAGCACCCGTGGTTAGAGACAAATAACATTAATGACTATTGGGGTTGCATTAGGCCAACATATGTAAAAGAATTTTAGTTTAACTAGCACTCCAACCTTCATACCATACTATTAATTTGAATCGTGAAAACTCAGTGAGGTCCACATGGAATAGCCATTCAGCCTATATGCAAAGATTTGCAAAGAGAAGAAACACTGTAGCAACAAAAAATAATAGAAAACCCCCAGAAAACCACAACAAAAAGGTGTAAAAAACTGTATTTGTAATATGACGAGGCAAAGATACAACACAACACTTTGTGTGCTATGGAAGGTAGCAAGCACCACGTACATGCGTGCAAACGAATCTGTGCAGTAGAACACATCTCACTGACTACGAGCCATCCCTTTGGCTCGGGGACCCCACGGCTCTGGCACAGAACCCACTCGCCTGCACCTGTAGGTAATGATTTGAGCAGTGAAGAGCAAAAGGCTCCCTGTCAGTGTGTCCCGTGCACCAAGTTTTGATGCTTAAAACCCGCATTGCACAGACCCTGTCAGTGACATAGATCACGCTTTACCACATTTTGCGCCTGTCATGGAAATGGAGGGAAGAAATTTGGAAATTGGAACGTCTTCAGTCTGCTTTGCCAATGGGTGAGCCTCTGGCTGGATGTGCCTCCTCAGGGATTCTCTGCTGGGGTTAATTTACAACAGGTGGAGAGAACAGCCGAGGTGACTAAATGGTTTCTGGTCTTTTCTGTTTCGTGTATCCCCTGCATTTTCATCCCAGGTAGTTACGCAAACACTCTTTTGCAGCTACCAACTAACAACAGTGCATTTAGTCACTCACTTAAGCAAATTGGCTCATTTCGTTGCTGGTGAAATTAATTTCTGATGGTTTTCACCCATTAGGATTTGTTGGGAGCACAGCTCTTCCTTAAAGAATATCTAAAGGGATCCAGTTCTTCTACCAATTTTTGAAAGTGCAAGTTGGTGGATTAAATATCAACACTGTTACTGGCTCTTACCGCGCACAACCAATGGCCTCTAATAGTTCAAAGAAATTGAACTGATTTCTGAAAGAGTAATCTGTTTTGCAGACGTTCCTTTATCGACACCATCATCAAATGAAGTTTCTGAAATTGTTATTACTTGATTAAAAGCTGTGACGATGCAGTTCTTGTCAAAAATGTGTTTCTTTTCCACAGAGCTGATGTGCAAGGACAAAAGATTTCACCACTAATTAGCAGTCTGCTCTAAGGTTGGAAAAATGCTGAAATAATCACTTGTCACAGTAGCAGAGACTGCTGTAAATACCCCCAAGAAGAACAGAAGCACATCCTGCAGCTACGCACACCCCAGGGCTCGGACCAGGAGCAGGTCACACACACGCAACTTCACCTCTTTCCATTTCCCAGGTCTCTTCTGGTGTTAAATTCATCCTCTGAAATGGGTTGTGCAGAGCGTGCAGTCGGATGCTCAGAATACTGCTATTTATCACAGTAATTTATTTGTAGATCAACAGAAGTACCTTTTTTTTTTTAACCCAAAATGCTGTTAGGTTGTGTGCGGTCCAGCTGAACCCATACGCATCCATGTCAAGAAAAATAACACCGTTTAAGGTCAGAAAGAGTCCTTAATTCTTAAAGTCAGATACAAGTTGTAGTTCTTTTTTTTTCCACCCCAAATCTTACACTAAGAAATTAGGATAGAGATGCATCTATAAACACCAGATGAAAAGCTCTCCTTCTCACGGGTCTTTGGGGGCCTTTTTATTTCTGCTTTAATCTGACAGAACTCACTCTGAACCGAGTTTACTTTTTCACAGGCCGATACGGGACCCAGTCTCCGGGCAGCAACGTGTTGTAGAGTTTCTACTGCTCTTTTCAGAAGATAAATAAATCCGTGTCAGTTGGCCTGGTGGGAGGGGTTCAAGTTGGGCAGAGAGAGGATGGGCGGGGAGGAGGATTCATCCTCCAAATTGTAGTGGAGAATCTGCAGAAAAAGCTAAAAATTTTAGGCTGCGTTTTCCACGCCTCTCTCTTGTGATGAGAGAGAGAAGAAGAGCTAACTCCGGAGCAGTGGAGCGGATCCTCTCTACATCTGCGTGCTGCAAGGGAAAGCCCTTCCTTTCTTCTGCCACCAGGAACCAGGCCAAACCTCTGCGTCTCCATAAAAAGAACTTCTCAATGACTTCATCTCTCCAGAGCCTTTTCCGCAGAGGAGAAGACCTAACAGCCTTGTAATCTTGTCCCTGCTCGTTTTATTTTCCTATGTGGTAACTGCAGAGAAAATAGATTAACTGAGCAGTAGTGTCCCCTCACCTGCTGAAAGCCCGGTCACGACACAAAACAGCCGAGCTGCCAAGGCAGCGGAAGGATTTAATCTCGCGCCAAGCAGGATGCTCTTTGGCAGTCACGTCGTGATTACGGATACAGTTGCACGCCCCCACACGGGTGCATGGACGCCCGCACACGCACGGAGCACACACACAAATATCCAGCTTAAAAAAATAACTAACAACAGAACACTTATTTGCATCCCGAGGTGCTATGGCTGCAGGTAGCGCTCCGCTGGCTGCTCGGTAGCGAGTGAATCGCATCCCTAGAGGAATGTCAGAACCCCAACTGTCCCCGTGGGTCGGCTGGGCCGGGCTGTGGCACCGCTCACGGGGCAGGCGGCCGCCAAACCAGACACCTGGAACGGTTGTGCCGCTGCCTTTGGCCGGGCTGCTTCTGTCCGAGCTGCAGAGAAGGGAGCTGTGCCTAAAAACACCACCTTAAACTGGGCTGCGCTCAAGGGAGAACGACACGGGCAGTACGGTGTCATTTTTCTTTAGAGGCATAACAGCCCCCAGCTGTAATAACTGAGAAAGTAAAAACAAATAAACCCTTTTTATTTCCACTCAAGATTATTCGAGTAATTTTTATTGAAAATATAAGATCTACAAAGCCATGGATACCCAGCGTGGAAGAACTCATTAAGTTAGCACATTCATATTTAAAAGGAAAATTTCAGGTTGACCTAAGGTACAATAATGTTCAATTTCAAATCTTGGTTTTCCTTCTTTAAGTTTCAAATCTCTTTTCATTAGGAGAAGTTCTGTGCAAGAGCTGCTTGTCATGAAAGGAAACACTTTACAATTCATGAATGTGTTCATTATATAATAAATGAACAGCAACAATATACTAGCCTCTTTTTTTTGTATTTTCCTGTTAACAGTCGTGTGTTAAAGTAAACTCTTATTTTATTTTTTTTTTCCATGATTTGGAAATTAGTTACATATGCACCAAAGGAGCTAGTAATTTCTGCTGCTTGTCAGCTACACACAATGAGTATATTGCTGTGTGCTTTCCCCAACAATGAGGATTTTAGTAATATGCAAGGTGTAGAGAACGTAATACCAAAACCTGCATCACAGAAAAGGTTAATTGTTTTCTTATTCAGCTGCCAGAGTTTATAACCTTAGGCCCCTCCCCAGAGCCAAAGTAGGGGTGGCCATCCATTAGGTTATGTAAATTAAATGTATACGTTTTCCTTGTTGGCAAGTTCCAAGCAGTAAGCGAGAGTGCAAACAAGGATCTGTAAGCTGCCACAAAATGTATTCGTATTTCTACTCTGTGTTGTAAGAGCCAAAGGGAGGACACGTATGTCAGATGTTGAAAGAACAACTGAATCTTTGTTTTTGATCATTATGGTCAGTCTGTCATGAGGTCTTGTATCCGAATGCTAAAAATGGCACCACACTTGGACATCCCATAGCCTTACACAGTACGTTTGTGTTTCCCTAGCCGCTGAGTGCTGGTCTCACAGAGACCCTGACTTTATAAGCTAACAAAATATAGATTCGGGTGCTGAAGAATCCACGGGAGGGCTTATACAAAGACAATTAAACCCTCGCACCGAAACCTAATTTTATGATTTTACTTAAAGCCACACTGAATCTGTTGTGAGAGGGCGAAGATATAAATACACCTCTCTGCTTCATCCGTAAGAAGGTGGACAACTGACCATTCGAACAGAGGGTCTGGAAACAAAGCTTAGTTGTCCTTTAAACAATGAGAAGGAGAGGCATACATAAATGGTCACCAAGGCACAATATGACAAAGGTGAAGAGTCCCTGAGACTCTGGTCTGGGTCTGTACCATTCCCCTCCCTATACAAGTAAATGAGAACATTTAGGAAAATATAATACAAAATCTCTTACAGGAAATATAGACTACACTTGCTAAAATCACTTCCCTAAAAGTGTTTATAGCTTTTTTCTTTTTTTTTTCTTTTTTTTTTCTTTTTTTTTTTCTTCTTTTTTTTTTTTAAAAGACCTTCTTTAAACAGATAATGCAAAGACTGGTCCATTTTTTTTCTTACCCGGCAAGCCAAGCTCTAATGACTTCACTAAGCAGAAGTTGTATTAAAATACATCTTCATAGTATTGCTACAATTTGGGTAAATATGTTTTGAAGAGCTTGATGAGTACTAAATAAACTTTGCTGTTTTACAGCATACATTTTATTTTTTTGCACTTTTTTAAGAACAGAAAATGCAATTATAGTGTGCAAAAGAAAAAAAATTTAATTATCTTCTAGCTGAATACTGTAATTTTAAGCCATGCCTTCCATAAAAAATGTATTGACATGTGTAAATAGAAGAAAAGAAAAAAGAATACAAGCAAACAGAGATTTCATTTCCTTGCAAGGAAAGATTAACTATCGCAAACTGGATCACTTGAGTTCTGTGTTCTTCAGACAAAGAAATGAAAAAAACAACCAAGAAAACCTATTGAAATGCTTCCAATGTCATCCGTTCCACGGTAACAGGTTAAAATTGCAGCGTTGCTTTCTACTGCTCCCGTTAACATGGACAGAATGATTTGCTGCTGGTTGGATATTGAATACAAAAAAAGCAAAAGAAAGTTGAGATCATCCCACATGAAGTCATTATTAGAGCTGGCTTTTCCCCCGTTCTGAAGTACAGTAGTGACTTGTAAGTATGACCTTTTCTAAAGATCATCTGAGATTTGGAGATTTATCTGCCTGCTTCACCCAAACAACAACTGCTGAAAGAATTTACAGAGCCTGCTATACAGCGTTCCAAATGTTTTGGTTTTTTCCTGAAAAAATACCACAAAAAGTAGTTTTAGGTTTTCGTATCCCTTAATCACTAGAACGTTGTAGATTCCATTTAGTCTTCCATGTCTGAAAATGGTTTCTGCAAAATCAAAATAACTGTCAAACTCCCTTACGCCATGCTTCCAACAGTTCGAATTTAATACTTCTGGAATGGAATGACATAATTTATTTTCTTTAATTTGCAGTATGGCTACATCAAGCTAGCTTTAAGTCACAACTGTACCTAACCACAGTTCTCTGCAGCAAACCCATGATTTACAATATCTAATATTGTGGTTACAGTGCAGGGAACCGTGGGTAAGAAACCTCCATGTCAGAGTACTGTGGTTGGGGTTTCCCGGAAGAGTGGCAGTTGACACCTCTGGAATATTCATATATAAGTGCTTCAGTCAGATGGTCCTGAGTCGAGCGGGTCACTCAGGCACTATGAGAGCCTGGCATTCAGTCTGCGGGAATGTGTGTAACCTCCGTCACTCGAACCGCTTTGCAAACTGTAGTGGTCTTCAGCATCACTGGCACTTCCAACACTGTCCATTTCACCCGGAGTGAACTCCATTCCTTCAATGTCTACCTCTAAAGAAAATAGAAGAAGGCACAGTTTGAGAAAGGCAGCGGGGGCGGCGAGTAATCACGGGCCAGCATCAGCAGCAAGTAATCGTGAGCCTGAATCATACCTCATTTTCTGTAATTAAAAAAAAAAGAACTGGAACAGTATTTTCTGAGGAAAGGATCATCTTGTCCACCTGAGAATTAAAATCCCTTCTGTCCTCATCCGCATAAATATACCGCATGACATCAATACTAAATGCTGTCCCACAACTGTTCCAACCCGTGCATAAATGCTGATTTAAAAAGAAATAAAAAACCCAACCCAGCCCTCAGAGGCCGTAATACTGCGGCACCGTTCACGGTACTTCCAACCCACACAGGTGTCGGCGAGTACCGACCGTGGTGTGGCCAATCCGTCCCCTGGCAACCGCACCGCAACCGACAACTCGGCTCCCACGGGCACTGACAAAGTCAGCCTGTGCAGGTGCACCCAGGCACAGAAAAAACTTTGGATGAGAAAATAGTGGTGACAGGCAGCTTGAAGAGCTCTGTCTTAAATTTGACAGCCAAATGTAGAGAGGACTGGGTCATCGTTACACAGGAAATATTTTAAAATTTCAAAACAAATGGTGTGGAATGAATTTATTCACATAAACGAATTAAGACCAAGGCCATTTTTTTTCTTTCCGAGAAGAAAACATTATGCCAGCCTTATCAATAATTACACTAAAAATTCAGATTAAATGGGCGTTGTTAAAAAAACTCACATTGTATAAAACTAGTTTTAAAAATATGTGCAGTCTTAAGAGCTATGAAACTGATTAGAAAATAACGTTTCTCAAATAAAGTAAAAAAGATGCAGCAGGTTTTTTGCATCCTGCAAATTGCATAACGGAACAATTTTGTCTGGGTACTGTTGAAAGCTTGATTTTGGTCCTAACTAATGTTTTCTTGCTTCCCTACCTCCCTTTTCCCTCCTGCCCCTGCAAGCGCCCTCGGGAAGCCGTCCTTCAGTTACCTTGTTCAGAGTCAGTGGATATTGTTGATCCCATACTGTCAGTGCGGATCCGCTCCATGCCCTGCACGGATAGCTGCTCCAATCTGCGCTTGAGGTAGCGGTGTTCCCGCTGTAATTGTTCTTTAATATTTAGAGCTTTTCGGTCCTGCTCTTCCAATTTCTTAAAGGGCGAGAAAGAGAGTAAGCTGAAGAGTTCTTACCCACGTTAAAGCATCAGCAACTTAACATCTTCTCATAAACAGTAATTGTAAAGCAATTAAAGTATTTTAATTAATTAATTTAAAACTAAAATTAAGTTACTTTTAAAATTTTAAATTTTTTTTGTTATCATTCTATGGAGGTCAGTGCATTTCAAGCAGGCTAGACTTGAGTTGAATTTGTTTCCCAATAAAATATATGGATACAGGGGGGCATGGGGGCAAAATCCCTCAAAGATGAGGGGAATATTTAAATCATTTTGTCAGGCAAAACTGGCTTCATCTTTGATAACTAGAGCACAGCTAAGGTTCCAGTCAGAACATAACTCCTCTTTAGGTGAAATAAGAGACTTAGCACCATAAAGGAACGAATACTTTCCCTCCTATCACAGGCCATGGAAATTTTTTAGCACTTAAGAAGCTTCATTAACAATAAGCAGTATTAATTATATCTGGTAGGAGGAATTTGCTAACAATTCTCTTTAGTCTTGTCTTTTTTTTCTCTTTAACTTCTGCAGAGCACATGTGATAATTCTGTGATAAACTCCTACAAAATCAGTGGTATTAATCCAAAATTTCTCAGCAAACAGGCTGTGAAAGGATCCTTGAACACATCTACCTAAAGTCTCCCCTCTGCTTGAGTAAAAGAAGATATTCATTTTGGAAATAAAAATAACACTTCACACTTGATAAAATGTGATGCACTATTGGTCTGAATGCAGTAAGAGAAATGGCATCTCTCAAAAAGATCTCAGCTGAACCCTCTGCTGATCCACTGCTAGTCATTTAAAAAAAATAACTATATGTAATTAGGCAAGAAAGTGTAATGAGTATGACGGCATCAAAAGGAGGAAGGACACACGAATTAGAACCCCTTATGTTATTTAAAAAAAATTATGTAACTGATGAAGTAAATTACAGGTTGTAGCAGTAAAAGCACTTATAAGAAAGACCAATTTTCTCTGTGAGCTGTGTTTACACGACCACTGAGATTTAGGAGATGTTCCGGGAGCGAATACAGCTGCTGACGATTCCTCCCTACCGTCCGAATGAACCTACGCTCGGCTTTCTGAGGAGAGCGGGGTGCGACAGTGCACAGCAAACCACAAGCAAAAGGATTTCAGAGATTTTGTTGTTCCAATGCAAGCCTGAAAGCAAAAGTATTTATCTTTGAAAAAATAATTGACACGATTGAACTGGGCAGTTTCCTGGCTGAATGAAATCTAACTTCTGCAGCCTCACGCTGAGCCCCCTCCCAGGCACCACCCTACGCAGATATGCATCCTACGTGGATACACAATGTTATAATAAGAAAAGGGGTTGGTACATCCACGTACACAACAAACCCGATGTGCCCAATTGATCAGATTTCCTCTTCCTGTATTTTCCTGGCTGCAATCCCAATCTCTAACGACTATTTTAGGAATGAACTCGGTGATTCACATCCAGGAGACTCAAAACCGTCCAATCTTTCAGGGCTGGTTTCAAGATCTGGGGGCGTGCGTGTGAAAAGTTCAAAACCAACGACTGCATTCGGAAGGGCAGCCAGGCACTGACGTGTCCGGGCAGTGCAGCGGGGAGGTAGCTGACCTCACCAAGGGGAGCAATTAAGTGGCAACCCCGTTGGGGCAGGCTCAGTTCAGATCTTCAACAGAAACTAAAATTCAAGTTTTGGTTCTCAGAAAATAGGTACTTGGTACCATGCAGGATGGATTTGGAAATAATCTGTTCCCAGCTTTTTTTATCAGCAGCTGAAATGGTAACTACATGGCTAATCACTCACACTTGCCACTTGTAAAAACAGTTTTGCAATTTGTATGCATAAGCCCATGATAGGGGGGCGGCCCAAGACAAAAACCACACGCAGTGCCTTTCACGCATGTTAGCCTGAATTATAAACAAGAGGCCAAAATCTCAAATGGTAAGAACAGGGGTTGCCCAGCTGGAGTAAATGTGCTTATAAGAGCTGAGGAAGCAGCTCGGTAAACTTGTTTGCAAGAATGGCTTTGTTTCAATTAATCTTTAATTTTTCATATGAATTGCACCCATTTCTGCAACTGCAGTGAATCTTAATGCTGTACAACAGCAGGCTGTTCTTCAAAATATTCCAAGATTCCTGGCAGTGTTCAACCTCTCCTGACACTTTTCTTGACCTGTCTCTCCCTGTAACACTGAAAAAATACCAGAGGAGTAATTACAGTCCTGGACACAGCAGCAGAAGTCTGTTCTTTCACTGCTACATTTGAACACCTGTGTGTCTTATTTCTGCACATAATCTTGTCCCCGGATTATGAGAGTGAAAACAGGAGTGAAGGTGTCTTTAGAGAGAGGGGGCCTGAGAAATAACTCCCTTTGAATTACCTGTGCAAAACCTGCACTGCTGCTGGATCCCAGGTGAGATTTGGGGTTGGTTTTGTTTTAAACTTCTTACACCATGAAACATGCATGGGGAGGAACAACTATCAGGAGACTGCACTTCGTCTTGGGTTTCTTTTAAATGATTGCCAAATACTCCAGGATCTTGGCATGAAGATGTGGGATGGGTATAAGTCTTACTAGTAGCTATCAACCCTTTGGCTCCATTATTTTTTTCCAGTCGTGAATGTATCTGGCTTTTTACATTGAAACCAATGCAGTACAATGTTACTACGATCAGTCCTTAACGAATAAATACATTTATCAAAGAACAGCTTTGTTAATGTTTATTTTTAAAAATACAATGTAAACCGTTAGTAACTAAGCAGAAATCACAAAATCACCATTTTATGCAGGGTAAATTACAAAACACAAAACCTCAATACTGTGACTGAAATCCTTGCAACTAATCAAGGCCAATATATCCATAAGATCGGAAATATGGATATGGATTTTTTATGAAAATTAGTTTCCTCACTATGGATACACGCTCTAGAAGATTCTGTTTTAAAAGAAATAAAAATAGGGATTAATGTTTTTACCTTGATATGCATCTTAGCTCTTTTCAACAGACTTAGAGTGGTGTGTCTGGTGCTGTCTGGCCCGAGAGGCACAAGCTGTTTTAGCTGTTCCAAATATAGCCGGAGTTTAGCCCGCCTGAAATTATTAAAAACGAAGAGCGTTGTAGTAAAGTTGCACCCGAAGAGCATATCCTATATGCAAACACCATCTGTCTGCAGATCTCTGTGCAGAACGCGATTCGGCGGTGGCTTCCTTTCCCCTCCCTTTGGCAAAGTTTCAGACCAAAAGGTCACTTGAAATGCAGTAACGCTGCTTGGCACATCCACAGAGTCGGTTCATACCTACGTTACAAAGCAGTTTGCTCAGTCTGGTTAGTCCCGTCTTAACAACAGGGGGGAATGCTCAGAGATCTGAGAAATCCAGCCACGGCTGTATCTATGGCTGGGTAAGGAAGACAAAGTGGGAGTTCACTCCAACCCAGTGAGTTTTGCAGGCAGAGACGGAGCTGTGAGAGGGAGCAGGGAGGCTGCAGACCCCGAGTCCCCTCTCCCCCGTCAGCCCTGCTTGATGTGACAGGACACACTCCTGCTACACGAGCCAAGGGCATCCGTGCAGCTCCGCACAGCTGGGAGCTGCTGCCAGCCACGGTTTATCAACACATTCCAACAGGCAGGTCCTCCCTCATGCCCCTTCTCCTCCCATCCACGACCCACAGTCCCCCGAGAAGCAGATGCTCCTCCTCTCACCGTACAGCCAGCGGAGGAGCACACAAGTGAAAATACTTCCAGCCATACTGGCTCCTGCTTTCCCTGTTACTCCTTTGCAAGCACCACGGTTGCTCTCAACAATCTCTCCTGTACTAATGACATTAAACCTATCAGTAAAAAGAGGATAAACAAAGCGGTATTTCAACAGACACCTGGCTTCCAAACTTGGCCTTTGAGAATGAAGCTGGCAATACAACAGTCCATGTAACAGCTGCTTCAACTACCCAAAACAAGGCAGTGGCAAACCAAAGAACAGCCTGTGCGTTTCTGTGGTTAAAGCCACAAGAAAATCTCTGCTGGATTCCTGAAGAGGAATCCATATAGTTTAGCAATGAGATAGAAATGGATGCAGAAGTGTTTATACGTGAGCATCATCTCTAGTATTTCCCTTTCTGCCAGTCTCTTACAGACCGAGCAAAGCGGTGACCTGGAGCGCACCGACAACCCCCACGAAGCAGTAAGTGCAGCGGATCCCAAGTGTGAGGTGAATAATCATTCATGCTGCATGAAGGGAACAAACGTTTCTGAATAAGAACGAACTTTCCTTTGAACAAAGTTCGGAACCAGAATCCAGCATCAGTGTTGAAATGCAGCTACAGAGGATTTACTATGCTCCAAACAGCAAATTACACAGGTGTAATTGGAATGATTAGTGTAATGTGAAAACAACCTGAGAACTAATGGGGAAAAAAACCAAAGTAAAGCAAAATCTAATTAAAATACAGTACAGTAATGACTATATGCTCACACAGTTCTGGCTGCCTATAAATCAGCAATCTATTAGGTAGGAAATCACTGAGTATTTCTATGAAATTAATTCTTTCTTCAAGCCTCTTAGGAAAAAAGGAATATTGGTGAAAATGTGATTCGGAAGAGAAAACTGACAACAGATTTTTTTGTTTAGGCCCGGGGTTCATTTTTAAATACAAGGCTCTAAACTTCACCATCTAAATGCTTTTATTTAAGCAACCACAACAAAGACTGGGTAAGTATCCACAGAAGTAGCCCCATCAGATCGCAGAGTGCCCCTGTGGCTGTTGAAAACTTAAAATGGGACATTGATCTTTAAAATAGAGATATGCCAGAATTAGGGACTACAGCTATTTATACAGAAAATCCTAACCAGGTAAATTGTTATTTCTGTGTCTATAACCTCTAACAACCACATAACTGGTTTTGTGTTTTAAATAAAAAACCCCCAACAACTTGCTTCAGGGACTAAATTAAAATAACCATCTTGTTTTTTAAATGGCCTCTAAACACACACGCAACCATCTGCGTCACTCAGCACAACTTGGATGCAACCCTATTTAGACAGCTGACAAGAAAGCGGGGACGGAAGATGAAAGAGGATGTGGCAAGAAAGAGGACAAGAATAGTATCCAAGTAGTAAATAGAGAGTTAAATACATTGAAATGAAATGATAATATACTTGGAGTAATTAAATGTCTGATAAGGAATACACAGAACTGCTGATCCGAGCTCTATTTAATCCTGGAAAACGTTAACGAAAGCAGACTACCTATTCATCTACCTCTGTTAATATATGGAGAAAGTCTGCTTAGCACAGAGAGAAAGTAAAGCTTTAGTGCACTCCCTTGCCGTCAGCTTGGGAGTTAACAGGAACGTTCCGGAGATCCAGAGGGCACGGCTGTGTGTCTTTTTAAAGCGCTAATTCCTTTACTTTCCCTACCAATCAGGTAAAGCAGGACTTTACAAAAGTGCCACGAAAGACACAGGACTGAAACTAAGAAGAGTATTTTAACTGACCAATGAGAAGAATTAAAAAGAGCTGAATATTTAAAAAAATGCTTTAAGGCATTCTCATCAGTAACAACTGATAGCACTAAATGTAATGAACACACTTGGTAACAGACCTGCTCTAACTTCACTTTTTTTCTTTCTTTGTAAAAGGGATTTTTTCTGTCACTAATTACTCAGCATCTAAGACTCACAGAATCATGGAATCGTTTTGGTTGGGAAAAATCCCTAAAAGTCCAACCAATAACATTTTCAATCATGAGCTTTACGTAGATCTTTATACAAATGCAGGCATGTTTATGTGTCTAATTCATATATTATAACACAACAGCACCATCGATGGCGTAGACTGTGAATGTAAAAAAAACAAACCAACAAACCAGCCCACCACAATTCCTGTGATACTGGAGTAAATATCCCCACATTTTTCGTTTTGCACATCTTAGAAAAAAAAAAAACCTGTAAGAATGTAAGAAAACATTTCAGGCATGTTATGTTAACAGATCACACCAGCAGGAACAAGGGACTCAAACTTCACAGCAGATAAGTTGTTGCGTACCGACTCTGCCAGCACTAATTTCTCTCTTTTTCTGCAGGGATCTGACAGCTTTTGCTTTTCTTCGGCTGACTGTGCCTGCTGGAGGAGGGAAAGGCTCACAGAGGTAATCGCAGCCAGAGCTGCTTTGTGTTAAGCTCACGCCTTAAATTCCACCTAGAAAATAGGAAAAAGAAAAAAAAAAAGCAGGAAAAAAGCGCGGCCTGGTCTCAGAGCAATAGGGTAACGATCTGTAGGCAGGAAATGTGGCTGGAGTTGGGCAATTACGTTCTGCTGCAGCTTCGAAACCCAGCTGTGACACCTTCGCCCACACAGAGCACGCTGTCGGGCTGGGACACCCGTGCCGGCACCCTTATCTCATGGGGATGCACAGAAATATCCCCCTCATCACTGGCACTGAATTTATCAGGCAATAAGGATCTAAAAAAAAAGAAGCCACCCAAAATCTGAACCCTCAAGCCTGCAGCTCCATTTTGGGCGCAGCTGCCACACATGGAGAGAGGTGCATGGGTGACCTATCTCTGACCACAGTTTCCTTTGTGCCACTTGATAAACAGGTTTCAGATGTTCATGATTTCAGTGTTTCTCCATAAGTGACATCACAGCATGGCCCTATAAATCTGCATTATAACTCTTTTCATGCTTAATAAAGTGAATTACTAACCCCACAGACTTGGTCAGCATTCCACCACGGGGGCCGCGTTTCGGAGCAGTCGGGTGGTGCAACCAACGTTCACAGGGAGGAGCAAACACCTTGCTGACAACTAACACAATGGCTGACAGCTGGAATTGCCTTGAACTGGTTTTGAATCCATGTAAGACATGGTGGGCAGTATTGGCCGTAGCAATCTGCAATACTGGCAGCAGCGATAGCAAAATGGACCCTGGAGTCTGACAACTTGGAGAGACAAAGCAGTAAAAGAGTGTCGTTAAGAACTTGCCCGTAGCGTGGGGACATCCAGCAGAAGCTCACTTGAAGACCACTCACGGACTCTCGTTCTCTGAGACTCCAGTTTGCTCCAGAGCTCAGCTATGGAAAGGCAGGAGCCATGCTGGCCAGAGGAGCGACAGTTTGCAACTTCTCCAAAAGAGTCTGCCACGCAAAAGTAAATTAAGATCTTTGACCCTAACCAATTTCAAAACTGTGTTAAATATGTCTATTTAACAACGATCAATAAGCTTCCCCATATGTATGAAATCCCAGATCTAAATCCATTTTAGCGCACTGGGAATACTAAGATGCAGAATTAAAAAAAAAAAAAAGGAAACAAAAAAGCCTGTTGTTCACCACCGGATAATCTTCATTCCAAGGAAACTGCAACACTCCAAGAAATTCCTACAGCTACTTGATGTGTGGTTGCAATGGGAACAAAATTCTTCTCAGTAAGGTCAAATAATACAAGAGACAATGGCTGTGACCTGGGAGGTTCAGGATGGACTTCAGGGAACAGATCTTTCACTTGGGCAGTGGTGTACAACCAGAACAGGTTGCCCGGGAAAGTTATAGAAGTGCAGTTGTTGGAGGGTTTTTTAAGATTTACCCAGACAAAGCCATAGACAGGTCCCTCCAATAAATATTTCCATGAACATACAAATCAAAAATTGCCTGTAAAGCTGGAGCATTTGACTTATAAGATTGCTCCCATATATGTAACAGCAAAACACCCTAACTGCGCGAGTTAAACCTGTGCCAGTGTGATCGACACGGGACTAGGAGGTTTGTGGAGTGACCTGATCCACCTGTAGTCCTTCCGCAGGGGGTCTCCAGGGCTTTTTTAGGTCCAGCACAGCAGACAGAAGCAGCCTGCAGCCGGTCAGACAGCAGACAGTTGTTCAGGCTGCAGTCGCACATTTTTGTGACAGCACCAAAGGTATGTTTCCTTAACCATTCCAGTATAAACCTAGAGCCTTTATCTGGAGGCCACTGATCTGCACAAAGCCAGCTGGAACGGCAAAGCGCACGTTCAAAACAAGCTGCTTAGTCCTCAGCATGGCTTGCCCCAAGCCAAGCCCTGGCAAAATTCAGTGGCCGCGGGCACCGATGATACAGGGTCACGGCGTCGTGTCCGTGGGAAACGTGTGCCTGCTGATCCTGCCTGTCGATACCACCCGGGGTGGGCAAACCATGCAGACAAAGCTGCCGAGAGCCTTCCATGCATTTAGGGTGGGTAGCATGGGGTAGGCACGTCCTTGAAGCTGCACCCAGACATAAACAACAGTTCCCGCTGTTGGCATCGTGCTGGTGCTGCCAGAGCACGCTCACAGAAAGTGCCAAAAGGGCCGTGCTCATCTGCTCCTCACGAATCATGGGCAAGAGCACAAAACTGACTAGAGGGAAGACAAATTCATGACCCCCAAATTAGAAAAATGACTCTCACATGTTACCCTCCTTCTCTGCTGACCCAAAGCCGGTCGTAGAAGGGAAGGAGCAGTTCTGTCAGCACGGTCTGTCATCTCGTGGGAAGTCCCAGAACAGCCCTGTCTGGTCCACACCCACTCCCTCCTAATAGTAGATTGCCCAGTCAAGACATGGAGCTGTCTTGGCCGTACTGGGAGAGCTATTGGGCAGCAAGGATCTGAAAGGCCAGGACAAAGCCACTAAATGCCCATATTCCCATATTGCATGCTCTGAATTCCCCTTCATGCTGGCTCCAGCACAAGTTGGCTGGATTAGGGTGGTGCTGCTTTAACACCCACAACTCGATGTACCTCTCACACCGTAGCGCCTCACCGAAGCATGTATGGGCATGGAACAATTCTTGCCTCACAAGAAGGCCCTAACTGTGCTTTTTGCAAGATGTTTTAATGCTAAAAATGCCTACGTGGCTGAACCTGTGTCTGTGTTTCAGATATCCCAAGTTTTGTCGACTAAACTAGCTGTGTACAGGAGGTCGACATACTCTCGAATCAACTGCTAAATATACTTGCTTGGTGATGTTCTGAAAAGAGAAGGACACGATAGATCAAACACTCAGATGACACTGAAAATGCAGCCATTACAAGTGAGAACTGCAGATATATTTGACATAGATGTAAAAATTAAAAACTTGTCATTTCTGTATATTAACGGCTTCAGTCCAAAAAACCTCCACCCTCAGACCCTATGGCAATGCAAATTCAGTCCAAATTTAACACAAATAAACCCCCCACTTCAAAGAATATAAACCTGTCTGAAATTAATCTAGAAGAAGACATACTGTTAGAAACTGGACAGAGCTACTGAAGCCCTTCAGAGCCCTTCTCTCATGTTCCACTTTTTTTTTCCATATCAAACCTATCCTGTCCTGGTGCTGTGCAATGAAGATAATACACAAAGGCTTAAATATAAGGGAGGTACTAAATTGTTGCATAATGACTATGCAATCTGGCTTAATAGTGTACACAGGATAAAGTCAGAGAAGAATCTCTGCACGAAAAAATCACTTCTGGGTCAGATATTCTCCAGGTCCACTGTGATCGAAAGCAGCCTGGGATGAGTCCACAACTCCGGGTCAGGGGCCTCTGCGGTGAACTAACGGTTGTATATTCCTCCTAAAGAAAGGTGATTTTATCTCCCTACCAGGCATGAAACTCAGCATAAAATACACAAGTGAGCTAACTGTAATCATAAGATGCTCATGTTCTTACAGGAAGATTCTCCACAGTTTTATTTATGAAATGCAAACACCTGTGTACGGGGAGCACTCAAGTTCTAGACAGAGGCAACCAGCAAACGGAACGGCTCAGGATTCTTTCGCGACATGCACTGGTCAGGGTGAACACAGAGAACACCTTTACTCACAAACTTATCATTATTTCAAAGTTTTTAAGAAATGCAGACCAGCAGCAAAGACTTCCCGACTGCAACCTCAGGACTCACCTACCACCAAGGCAGGAATCACAGAGAGGAACTCTGCCTGCTTTCCGACCCCAGCGCCAACCCTCTCTGACTAGAGCTTGGCACAGCAAGTTGCGACCTCTGAAGGGCTTCAGCTCTTTTTATTTTGTGCAGTTACACTCTTGAGCGCTGACAGGATTTTGCTGCCAATGGCTTTAACAGTACTGCAAATTAAATGTGTTCATATTATTTTATATATTCCGGGATGTCATGGCCATATACACAATGTATGTAAACACATAATTATATGCCCCACTGCTTAGTAGAAGTTTCTACTCAAACACACTTGCCTCACTCCTCCTTAAGCTAACACTTTTCTTAAAGTGTCAGGAATGATATATTTACAGCTCTACAATACTTTTTATAAGCTACCAAAAATGATTCTGTACTAATTAAACCACATTTGTTTACAAGGGCATTTAAAGAGTTTATATATAACCAGCCATCTTAAGAAAACATAGAAATTCAACCATATAAAAATGGTTCTAAAGAAACTTATTTATTAATGCTCCAGACAGAATTTAGTGTATCTGCAGCAAAATAATAAATACAACAGAATAACCCTCCACTGAAGTATAAAATCCTGTCTCTCTCATATTTATTTCTGCCAGAAACACTTTCAATACTTTCTACTCTACAAAGGATACCTTAAATAGTTTTTTCTTTCCAAAAGGGGCTGTAGCTAATACTTGAGCTGCACAATCTATTTCAACTGCACAACAAATTTGCTTTAGTGAAAAGGAAAGAAAACCTCTTAGTACTAGAGCACTGTACCATAGCAAGGCACCCAGTGTGCTGATTGCTACGAGATGTGTGAAATGCTTGCTCACAGCTGAGTGCCTCAGAGTCAAAACCAGAAAATTCAGCAGTGCCTTTACTGCAAACCCCTCGGCTTTTTATCTTCCAAGAAAGGATACGCCAAACACCAGCGTTCTGCAATAGATGCCATTTTTTCTCCCCATATTTAGAACAAAATCCTGAAGTTTGTGATGCAGGTGAAGATTCACCCAAGGTTTTTTCCACGTGGCGTTTTTTTTCCCGTGCACAACCCCTCATAGAGGCCTCTGTAACTAAATTCAGCAGCAAAGCCCGGGAGGGCACTGTGGCAACTAAGAGGCTGAAGAAGTTGCGAGTGCCTAATTGCAGTGATTGTTAGTGAATTAAATGCAACAGCCCTGCAATCAGCGCAACCGCCTGCCCTGTTCACTTCCACAGTAACTGGGAGCTTCCTCCTCGATACGCGTTTTCAACGTGCTGATAATTTTTGTGCATCTGTTTCGCTAAATTGAAACGAGCCAGGCAGCTGGCGGTGTTGGGGTACCTCGGAGTATCCAAACACAAGATATCAGCTGTCTACTAGGGCAGTGGCTGGAAGTGTATCTTACCATCGTTAGATTTTGAAGAGTCAGTGCTGCTCTGAACTTAGGCATCTGCAAGTTTTCAAGGGAATACGGCTCACAAATGCCTGGTGCTGTTCCTAACGCGAAGGCAGACAGAAGCAAACCTGCAGCTTATCATTTCAATGTGCTGTGCATTTGACCACTCTCAAAAATATTTAAGCTCTCCTTTTCACTGCGTATAAAGGCACACCGCAGCATTCCCGGTGCAATTTATTCACTTTCCCATGTGCCACTTCAGCCCACTTGCTGAGCCGAGACTCCACACTTTAATTTTGCCTTTTTACCTTCCAAAAGTTGTGGCTTGTTCATGTCTTTGAACACACGCATGAAATCAGAACTTAACTCCTACATCATCCAGCAAACATAAGTTAAGTATCCGCAGTACCACAAATGTAGGAATTTTGGACCAGCTAAGCCTCTTGGCAGCAGCGCGCAGAGAGCGAGCTGGGACGCAAGCTGGGGACAGGTGAATAGTGGCTGGTCTGCGAGAGGGAAGCTGCTGACTCCCAAGAGAGGGGATGCCTGGGGCAGACCGTGCTTCTGTGCTGCCCTCTCCCTCCTTTCTCCACCCCTCCAGAAGCTCCCTGTTGAGTGCAATGCCAGCTGCCTGCCCTAAACTACCAGCACTGGGCTACATCAACGTTTCTTCATTGCTCAAAATGCCTACAAACCAACTCTGATGCTACTTGGGCAACATCAGCATAAGAGATCTGACTGGAGCCTCAGCACCTGGTGGCTGCCCAGCCCACCCCTGTGCTGGCCCCACAGGACCGCACTGGACAGCAGAACCGGACAGACAGACTGCGGAGGGTCCCAGAGTCACATCTGACTTTGGCCTCCAGAAGAAATAAAAAAGCCTTGTAGCACAGTTAGTGCCTGAGGCCAGAACGTTCCTTGACCTTCTCCCACTCAAGCTCTCCTCCTGCCACAGAACGAGCTGTCAGAGGCGCACCAGCTGTGACATGGGTCCTCCCGTGCCAGTGCCTCCCCACCGCCTGCCCACCCGTGTGTCTCAGCTGCCTGCGGGTCAACCCAGCGAGATGACAAAACCCAAATAGAGCGGTTGGTTTACAACCAGTTCTCTTCCTGCACGGGCTTGTGGCAGGCACTCAGAGGAGCTTGTGCAAGGCAACACCCAGGCGGGACCATGTCGGCGAGGACTCTGGGGCAGGTTTGGCTCGTACCTGTTTTAACTGCTGGGGAACCACAGCCTCGGGCTCTGCAGTATTAAGAGCTGCAGGACTGACATTCGACCACCCTCATCTCCTCTCCTTGTTTTTTTCCAGGCTCCCTCCTGCAGCCAGGCTTGTCCTCAGAGCTTTCCCCAGGCTTCAGCCACCCCACTGTCTTAAGCTGCTTTTATTTGAAGAGCAGCCATGAAAGGTTTAACAGCCCTTCATTGTCTCAGGCCTTGGCGATAAGTAACAGCAACACGCAGAAACCTGAGATGTGCTTCATGGGAAATGTCAATAGGAATTTACAAGCTATACAGGGACTCCCAAAAGCATCGCGAGCAAACACAATGGCAGCTGGATTCCATTTGTCTTTCCTGGATGGTGACCATCTCAAATTTACATGTGTATTTGACCAGAGGCAGGAAAATCTCTGACCTTGTAAGAATCTGAGGAAACAGAAATCAAACATTATGGAAAGAGCTGCAAGTCCCCGCAGTACATTTTTGCCCTTGTACGGATTTCTTTTCCTCTGCAAAAAAAAAAAAAAAAAAAAAAGGAGATTCCAACCTTTATTTTAGCATTTCAGCCTTCAAGTTGTATTCATATATTAAGAACAGTTTTCTATATTTTAAACTTTCAAAGTCAATGTCAGACAATATGAACAATTCTTACACCTATGGAAAAGGAATTTCTCTCTCAGGTGTCTTCTACTTTTAGCCATGTCATCTACTGATTGAGTTTTAACATTTAGCTCTCAAATGCTTTTAGACAATAGCAAGAGTGGTATCAGTACCACGAGCTCAGCATCACACAGAACCTACCTAATACAAGCAGATCAACAACTGTGCCTTCTGGGCAAATACACGAGTGATGGAAATACCACTGCACACACTTGAAAACAGAGTCCACAAAAAAAAAAAAAAAATCAGCCACGCTTTCAATAAACTTATTTAATACTTCATTCATCCAGCCTTCCACCCGTTTGTTTCACACATTAAAACGCACACATTGCAACTGAGGAGTCCTCCTAAATTAGACCTCTCAAACCCATCTGTCTTACTGGCACTCCAGTTTCTTAGATTACACTGCAGGGAGACTCAAGATTTTGTCTGTTACCTCAGAATACTGTCAGACCCAACGAGATAAGAAAAGTGCCACTGCAAGATCACGCTATTCCAATATCAAGCAGTTTTAATTCCTACTTAAAGTTACACGGACACACACACACTTACTTACACACACTCCCCACTGAAACCCCAAGGGTGGCTTAGGACTTGTCACCATCCTCGCGAGTGCGGGAACAGTTTGGTCCTCGCTGGCACTGGGACACCACAAAGCAAATCTGCACAGCAAATCCAAACCCACGGCATCGCTCTGCAGTTCTGCACTAGGTGTGTCTTGTCATTCGCCACCTTTCACGGTACTCTGGAAAGTAATTTGTTGAGGACTGTAGAACACAGGTCAAAGAGAATTGTGTTTATTTAAACAAGGAAAAGCTGCCCCACAACAACAGGTTTGCACTGGGTTTACACACAGAGGGGAATGGGATGATAAGTGTAATTTCCCACAGATTAACTACTCACCAAAAGGTGGCTGCAGAGGATGCAGTCTCCCCCTCAAGTGGCTTTGGGGAGTGTGTATTTCCCTCTTCCGTGGCGCTTGGGGCACAAGGTGCAGCGTGGCTCTGCACACACGAGCTACACGGTTATCGACTGACAACACCCCAGAGCAAGGCGCTGCTTACAAATCAGCTCGTGGCTTGAAACCGGCTTTAATTATCAGACTGTTTCCCCACATCAAAATGCTAAGCAAGAACATCGTGTCTCAGGACAGCTGCCAACAGGAAGGATCTTAAAAAAAGGGGGGGTGGGGGGTGGACTACAATGCTCAGAGAAGCCTAAAGAAGTTGAGCTGTAGCACGGCACTAAGTGAAGAGAGCCTGGTACAGGGCCTAGTGACCTTTTTCTGCCTCATTTTAAACCTCTCTGTAGACCCAGTTATTTTATACACATCTCAAATGAGGAGAGAAATGCGTTCAAGACAATTATTTTTTTTATACCACTGTATGATGCCAAATTAAAGCAGAAGCAAGTCGAGCTGAATCATTTTAGTTAAATTAAAAACATGCATTGCCATCACACTCTGAGCATCAGGTTCTGGGATGGCAGACAGGCAGAATTAAGCAGTCTTTTCCTTCATCAAGTTAAATGAAGAGTGTGAGGCACATCAATATCTGCAACATTGGACACCCGTGACTGTGGTTTTACTGTCTATTGTACCTCTACAGCCAAATCCAGCTTAACTACCCTGCAAATGCTGTAGGGACTCCCACACGCCCACGTGCACGAGGCACGAAAGGCAACAGCAGTGATTCACACCACAGCTTTCAAACCTAATCAGAATTATGGCAACGGCATCTCCAGTTCAGCACCTAAAGACCCCTTTCTCATTCTCAGAGGTAGGAATTTTTAAGCTCTGACTGGGAAATTAAGTATCAGAAAGGGATATTTATTGCTACGTCTTATTTCTGGTTTTGCTTTTGCTAATACTTCCTCAGCACCTGTACCTACCAAAGCTTCGTGGCCATCTTAGAAGGAGCAGCTAATGGTGGCAGCTTGAGCACGTACGCCTGAAGTTAACTGGTTTTAAGGGGGAAGGAGGTGGTGGGTGTTGCTGTCTTTTACCACTGGAGCTACTGGAGACGTCCTTCAACGAGGCAGCTGAGGTGCCCTGGGGCGACAGCAGGGTGTCTGTTCCAACCAACCAGAAGCTGGTTTAGACCCCAAGAGAGAAAACAGAAGGAAAAGAAAAAAAGAAATCACCCTGAAGTAATTAAGAATACACATCGCCAAATGTCTCCATCTCCGTCATTGAATCCTTGTAATTAGAGGTGGACAGAAAAGACTGAGTGAGATGTATATATAAACAAATTTAGGGGAAGGATTAAGTGCACTGACTGTAATTAAAGATGGTCTCTTCCAAGGCTACAATGGGTACTCTTACTTTCATATGAATTCAAAGCTGAGCAACACTTACATAATATTTCCCCCTCAAACAGTCACAAAATCTGGCATTGCAGGACAGTGGAGAATTGCAGATATCTCACAGTCCCACCTCAAAGTTTAGATTTAGCTTGCCACAGCACAGATAGAGCCTTGTTTATAATTTAATTTCCGTCCTACTTCCCTTTCCATTGAACAGCACAAAGCTCACTGTCTCTGTGCCAGACAGGGTGCAACCAAGCAAAATCTGAAAACGATCTGTTTGGGGACGACAAGGTATGAAATAGTTTTTCAAAACTCTCCCCTTTTTCCTCCTGCTTAATCTTTCTTCCCCACAAAAAAATCAGCCCAGATTTCTGAAGCGGGGTATCCTGGGGTTATCTGGCAATGGAAGGAAGAGCCCAAAATTTGGACCCACTTGCCATGTGAGTATGTAAAGTCGGTATGTAAAGGCGGTGGGAACCAAGACACCTGACAGCATCTCAAATACCTGTTAGCACCAATAACTGCTTCTAGCCAAACACACACAACAAGCTCCCAAATTTCCCTAGCAGAAATTATTTGCTCCACCCATGCTGTTCATTTCAGCAGTCAACACAACAGCACTTACCAATCGGGAATAAGTCAGCTTTCTTGGGGGAATTACAGGGTTTGCTACCTTTATGTTTTGTAAATACAAGCTAATGTGCTATGGGAGATGCAGAGTGTCTGTGCAGCCGGGATTTGCAAACACCAACCGTACTCCTAACTTCAACAGGAGCTGCTCAGTTCTGGCAGCAGTCACATTCCAGGCAGGCCCCTCATTTCACAGGATGTCAGGGGTTGGAAGGGACCTCAAAAGATCATCTAGTCCAGACCCCCTGCCAGAGCAGGATCACCCAGAGTAGGTCACACAGGAACACATCCAGGCAGGTTTTGAATGTCTCCAGAGAAGGAGACTCCACAACCTCCCTGGGCAGCCTGTGCCAGGGCTCTGTCACACTCACTGTGAAAAAGTTGTTCCTAATGTTTTCGTGGAACCTCCTTGTATCTTCACTTAGTTACCTATACTTAAATAGCAATGACAAAAAAAGCAGATGAATCCGTTCAGCATTAATCCCAAGGTGGTGGTTAGAAGGAGAAGACTCGCAAGTAGTTCCCCAACCTTTTAGGAACAAATCCCCATGTTGGGATGAAGTCTCTGGCTGTCCCCTAAACCTTCTGCTTTCTTGCTATAAGGCAGAATCTAAAATGGGCTTTCTAAATGTAGGGCATGTAGCCTGTCACTATAGTTATTAGTTTTCAAGTTTAGAAGCACTGCAGCAGATGACCTCACGTATGTACATCCAAGCCCACACCTCTTCTGGGTTGGCTACGCCAATCTCCACACACTACACAATTCATTACACTAACTGGTATAGAAAAAACTTTGCACAACGTAAACTAGAATTAAACAATACTATTAGCCACTTGACATCCTTTGACAAGTCCTGTAACACTCTGCTCTATTCTAGCAGAGCAAGTACATAGCTCAGTATAGGTGTTTCAGCTTCCATCTCAAGCCACAGCACTCCACAAAGTCCCTAAACAACCCTCCCCTTCCAAAAACAGGGCGGGGTCGGGGTGAAAGGAATATCCCATCCACGCTTGTGAACTGCACAGTTCTGTAGGACAAGAAAAGTCAGTTTTAACTGGATCAAATGCACGGAGCTTTCATTTGTTTTTTGTTGGTTGGTTTTCACAAAAGGCCCAAATTAAACTGCTGCGAAGGAACAGCATTATGTGTTTTCACATCTATCATCTGCTGGCTAAATGTTCATGCTCGGTGCAGTTTCTGGAACCTTAACGGCATCCTCTGCAGCTGCCCAGGAATGATGTGGGGTTCAGCTCACAGGCAGGCTCACACAGCTCCTGCTGGAATCTCATGCGCGGGGCACAGAATTGGGCCCAGAGCCTGCCACATGCTAAACCACCGTGTGTAGCAAAGGGAAAAAATAAAATACAATAAAAAATTACCTGACCTGAGAAGAAATTCTGTGTAGTAAATCTAAGCACAAGTGTCTGCCGACAGAGACCACAAGGGGAAAGCAGCATGAGCTGTTAACAGGAAAATACACACTGTTCCATGCAGAAAGAGCCATTTTGAATTTGGGACCAAGTCACGGAATATTCAATACTCAAAGAGGGTAAGCAGCTCATGGAAAGGAGCACTGAAAACAGATCTAGAGATGCCAATACAGCAAGGAGGCAGGGAGAGGAGGGGCCAGGACAAGCAACTCACAGAACATAGCTCCCTCCTCCAGCCTAGGTTGATCCCTTCGTGACTACTCCAACAGGGGACACTGAGCCATCAAAATGATGTGCTCATGACATACCTGGGAGAAAATAATTCAGGCTTCTGCAGATTTGGTGTGAATCCCGAGGACAGAGTCAATCTTGCCTTAAACAGGTGGAGCCGCACTGCTGCCTTTCAGGTGCATTTGCCACCTCTTCAGACCATGGCAGGTACGACTTCTGTATGCCCAGTTTTTGTCTGTGGGCTTCCACAGACTTGACTGGTTGGGATTCAGCCAAGGATTCTTACTGCGTTACGTAAGACTCGTTTCAGGGGCCAGCTTCTTAAAGCCCATTAGCTGCCTAAACAGCTAAAAAAAAATTAAAAAAAAAATAAATAATCAAGCCGCAGCTCACTCGCCCAGATGTAGCTGGGCAAGCTTAAAAGGAAGGTTTTTTCTTTTAAATTACCTAATTCAACAAATATTTTCCTCCTCTCTAGAGAGCAGTCACCATCAGGCATCTCTTACCCAATCTGCAGGGAATCGGCACCTAGCCGTCCTGAAAGTACGTGGAATTCTGGCCCACCTATCTCCTTTTTGTACAAGACCAGCCCACTCTTTCCATCACGGCGGATAAGAATTGCCCAGGTCAATTAGCAGATGCTGAGAACATAAACCACCTTTCACATAGTCCATTAGAGGCCGACACACAATGGACTTATGTTTGGAGAGGGATGAACAAATTCAAGCGGAAAAAACGCCCGCACTTGGTTTCTCGCCCATCTGCTTTCTGCTGGCTGTTCGGCTGGTGAGGAAGCACACGGCCTTCTGCAGCCCAGACCCAAGAGCACCCTTGGGCCCTGCAGCTCAAAGCCGACTTCAGCAGGAAAAAAAGGACATCACAATTTAGTCAAGACCGTATCTTAGTCCATTTTTCTTTTCATTGCTGAATAAAAGCTTTGTTCAAAGCGTGAGGACGTGCGCATCCCTGACACCTGGAACGTCACTTCCTGAGCAGGTTAACTTCCAAGCCTCAGCTGCTCCAGGCACCTGCTTCCCTTCTGAACCAGCAGCCTGGGTGGGAAGACACTTTTGCCAGGAGTGCGCAATCAGGTGAGCTGCTGTGTGCACTGAAAAGGCAGCAGCTCAGTGCACGGGTATTTACAGTAGCTATTGCAGCATGTAGCACAGCACAAGCGACAGGTTCGGACACTTGCTGACTGCCTAGAGGTGGGGAAAGAAACGGTTAGGAAAGAACAGGGTTTCAGCACAAAGCTTTAAACCTTCTAATTTCTTTAATTCCATGGACCTCTCAGACTCAGAAACACGGGACGTTGCAACAAAAGCATAGGATTCAGTCTTCAGTTCTGTGAGTCCAGTTCTTTACAGACTTTGCTAAAAAAGCTCCACAAAAAAAAAAATAATTATAGCAATTTCAGACACAAACGCCACCATATACTTCACTCCTCTGTTGAAAACCTGAGGCTAAATGACAGTTACAAGGATGTTTGAGCTGAGACTCAGCATTGCAGTGGCTGAGACAACCCCGTTTGCCTGAGCACTACAGCTGGCATCCTCAGAGAGGCACTCACAGCTGGGGGAGTAGCAGACACCTAAACCATAGTGGCTGTCAGCTCACAAAGGGCAGGTCAGACTCTTCAGTCATTACCCTGATTAAGCAGTGCAAAGGTATGTGCACCCCAAGTCACCTGAACTGCAGTAAACCACACCAACCAGACGGTGTAAAGAGTTTCTTACTTGATGAGAAAACCAGAAGAAACAGACATAACATGGAGGTTAAGTTCTGGTAGTAAAATGAGGTGGCTCCCACCACTAATGCAGCAGCCACATTATCTAGATGATTTATGTATAATCTGGACACATCCTAGAAATGGCAGCAGTTTTAATAGACCCATTATAACAATGAGATCTCTACCAGGTCAGTAAGACCCATCCAGCACAGCACTCCCCAGGCAACAGCAGCCAAAACTCGATACTTGGGAGAAATACTAAACTGACAAAGAAGTGAGCTGTACTGCTCATTAAAACCGTCACTGAGAGAAGGAATCCCACCTTCTCCCTGTGCTGGCATGTGGGTGTGCCTGTGACAGTGAGCCGGGTCTGGAAAATGAACTGGCTGAAGCAAAAAGCTTCTCCTCTCCCTCCTGTGAGGATGCGAAGCAGGACCCAGCGGTGGCAGCGTGCGGCTGGGCTGGGTTAAAGTCCTGACGGAAGCACAGCAGCCAGACACATCCTGGGGGAGCCTTCCCTGGCAGTACTTTACCTCCAGCACCAGTTCAGGGATTTCCTCAGCCAGGGCAGCACCGCAGCAGTTCAACGTGATGGCTCAGTGCAGTTATGTCTTTATGCTGCATAACAGTACTAACTACTACGGTAATCTGCAATTTTGAAAAGGCAGCCCACAATAAAAATAAACATTAAGCATTGTTTCAGTATGCTGTTATTTCGATGACCTTTCAGTTCTGTTTCAAGACTTCTAAGTTGATCAGCAGCTCACTTTTTATTAACCCTGCAATTCAGTAACCGCAGAGAGGATTTCAAGACATCCATCTATACACTCTCTCATCTTATATAAACTTTAAGCACAACTAACTCTGGTGGATTAAATTAACATACCAATGACTGTAACTGTGCTCCTGGCATCTGCACTTCCTTCACGAGAAAACTATTAGAACTCAACCTACTCTATTTCCTTTATCAGCTAATGTTTTCAGTTATAACACATTTTTGATCAAAACCCGCACATATCTACTTCATACACATGATGACGCAATACAACTTGTTTTCTGGCAATATTTTAGGTTTAAGGACTACACAAAGCACTACCCAAACCCGAGGACAGCATTACCTTCTTTGCACACGGGAACATTTTAAGTGTCCCCCTTACCAGCACTGTAAACGAGGCATACGTGAGGCTCGTTTGGGAAGAAGAAAAGGTTTCTTCTTCCAAAGGGTTTTGCAAGTCACTATGTCTCACATACTCCCCATCCTGGTCTTGCACTTCTACAGATTCAGGACTGTCCCACTCAACTGATCCAGGCCATGCCCACAGCAGCCTAAGCTCGCTGCAACACAAACTACTGAGCCCTAAAGAAGAGACAATTAGTTCCCGTCCCACCTGACACCCAGTGACTGAGCTAAACACTCGTGCACTTCTTGGACCAACTTCCACAGGAAAGAAAGGAAATGCCCCTAGAGCACACCTCTCCCAAAAGCAGGGCTTGGTTTTAACCTCCACCCAGCTCAGCTCGCCAGCTTTTGTCAAACCTAAGTCTGGGGACCTGGGATGGGATCTGCTGATTCCTCCAAGCAGACGAGCGCTTGCAAGTCAGGTGCCAGATGCTTGAGATCACCAACCCATCCTGCTCAAAGACATTAATCACCTCCCTCTTCTCAATACACTCCCACTGCTTGCCAGGAGTTTACTGGTTTGTGGAATGAGTGCAGGACAACTTTTACCGCCACTGATCTGCCCTTCCTCCTTTCTTGATAAAAAAAAACCCAAACCCCAAACAGGAAAACCTCACAAAAAACAGTACAAATGGTTCAAAAGAGGCAGGAGATAATCTGTCCATCTAGATCATGCTGTACTATGGCCACCCAACCAAGGCACTTGTTCAGCTCACATAGAGCCAGTCTGGGGACAGCAGCCAATTTTGAGGCACACTTTTAATATCCTCGCTAATTCTTAAAGGACATTCTTTCATATCATTCGGTTCCACAAGCCATTTCCAAAGACTCTACCATAAAGAAGACAAGATCTTGAACCTCTTCTGCAGCACAGCTCCTCACAGCCAGGTGGGAGGGAAATGACTTTGTCACCGAGGGAGCCCTGATGGGTCGGACCCAGGATCCCTCGTCAGGGCTCCGTCCACTCCCAATGAAAAGGATGGAGCAGGGCAGGGACATGTCGCTTCCTCCCGCAGTCCTGTGCAAGAGGGGGGTCAAGTCCAGACATGAAGAGCAGAGGGCAGATGATTCATGGCCTTCACAGAGCAGGGTGAAGATCTCAGTACAGTCTTCAGGGGGGTAGACCTTGATTTTTATATTTGAAATGCAGAATTAGTATAAATCAACGCAAATAAATGAGATTACGCTGTGTCTTTTTAAAAAGCTCGAGTCTCTCGTGGATTCTTGGGTTTTTTACACTATAATAGTTGAATTTCTCTGTACAGCCGTCAAGTTAGGTCAATTTAAAAACTGCTTTGCAAAAAGTCATGATGACCAATACACTTGCCATTTGCACTCCTCTCTGAAAGCCTACTGATAGAATGGCCTGGCTGGATACAGTAACAAAACACATACACAGGAACATACATGTATGTATTTGTCCTTAGGAAATACTTGCATCCCAGTGCCATTCTGATTGATCTGTCTGTAATTATTAAAGTATCTTCTAGAACTTCATCTGCCCTTAAGACAGAAAACTTCCTGCCTTCCCACATTTTATTCAGGGGTTTTCCTGTTTCACAGCTCTGAGATGCAAACCTCGATCACACAGGACCAGAACGGCGACAGGTCCTTACAAAGTTTCACTGTAAAAGACACACACCGAAGGCTTGAGCAAGGTATTCTGAGGAAACTTAAAGCAGAGAAAAAGGAAATTTATGTATGAATTGCTGGCATACACTTTACTGTAACCATGGTCTGAATTCTATCACGTAACGAGATTTTATTGGTTGGAATCATTTCTCTGCTTCCATTTGTCTTTCTCTGAGCATCCCCTCAAAAGCATACAGAAAAGAGACCCAGCAGCAGAAAATGCAAATTGAAGGAGCGGTGCCAAACAGCCGAGTCTGCGCACACAGAGAGATCAACCACTGCCATTCCCACTGACACCAAAACCAGAGATAAAACCTCTTATGTGCGACACCAGCGCAGAACCTGACACGGCACCACGTACCAGTACACGGCCACCGTGGCTTTCTGGCCGCCCTCACCGAGCACACAAAGGTCCCGAAAATGAGGAAGCCACTTCCCGGCCCTCCAGCGCTCGGTCCGGCCCACGGACACCACGTGAGGGCCTGAGCAAGGAGGAGGCCAGGAGCAGCCACCTCCTCTCTGCCTCCTTGACGGGCTCCTGTGAGATAACCGAGTGTGTCTCAGCCAGAAGCATCATGGCAGTGGTGAGTCAAAGGCGCTGGTCCTGGAAAGGATACACCTCCTCCAAAATCAACATCCTTCCCAGCAGGCAGGGCAGGGCTGAGTTGGGAGAAAGGACAGGCTGTGCTGCTGCAAGGACCAGCTGCTACAGGGACACGCTACGGCTGTGAACCTTCCATTACACTTTGCAAAACGCTCGATGGATTTTAATGCAATTTTAGTGAGACGGGGTGAAAAACGGCACGATCCGTGTTACCAGCTCATACACCCACAGTGCCGGAGGAGGGGGTTGTTGAAAAAAAATTAAAATTACAAGAGTCCTTTGCACCGACTTCTTAGGTAACTAGAATCGCACCCACCTCATCTGCTTTTGTGAACACCCATTTGCACATACATGGATCTTGCCCAAATTTGCAGGTTCTCACCAGCAGTAACAAAAATGTGGCTTCAAGTACAGTGTAACTGTAGGAGGTACAGCAAGGAGCAGCAGTTACAAATATTAGTTGTATAATCCCAAGACATACCTTGCAGTTTACCTATTTTGACCTTGAGATGGCAGAGAAAGAAAAGGTAGCAAGGCAAGTACTATATGGTGCAGCTACTATAAAGATACAACACAGAACTGAAAGGGAGAACTGGGATTGAACGATTAATAGATCCTTCTTCTGCCCCTGCATCTGCTGCAAATGCTGCTGTGCCTCATTTACTGTGCTGCTTAAACATGTCAAGGCAGGGCAGAGGAGAGAAAAGGCAACTCCATGCTTGGGTTATAAAAAGGACTGGAAGAAAAAAAAAAAAGAAACCAACAGAATATGCAATTTGGATGACAACATGTCAGTAATCATGGAGCAGGGGAAGAGGACAAAATGGAACAGAATATCTAGAAAAAAGATGGAAAAAAATTAAGAATGAGAAAGAAGGACCGTTGGGGCCAAATTCTTTAAAAGAAGTGTCACCAAAGGACAGAATTTTGCATGAAGTTATTTTCCTGAAGACTCTGTCAGTAGAACTTCTGCCAGCTCATCTCACTGCCTCAGTCAATGCACTGCACTCTGCAGCCCAGGCCTGCGTCTGTGAGCGTGAGCCTTCCCCAGCTCCTCTCATCTCTCGGATGACCACACGGCTATTAGGCAGGGCTATAGTTTACTCATATTACCATTAAACTACAGGAAAGCATGTAGGCATGCAGGGGAAGTGATGGTCTAGCTGCTCCATAACTGTGGCTACAGAACAACACATAAAAATGTGTCCCCAGTGAGTTCAGTCTTGCTGTGCCATCAACCATGTTTCACGTATTCAGAAGCATGCAAATAGGTTTAAGTCATATTCACACATACACCCCTCGTCTTCTTTGGATGCGTGAAACTCAAAAGACCACAAGCTACATGAAAAAAAACATAAAAAACAACACCAACCAACCAAAACACCCAAAAGAGAGTTTGTCCTGTTGCCTGGATGGTAAGTGAAAGGCAGCGACCCTGCAGTGAGGGTGCCGCAGCGCTGCTCCCCCAGAGAGCCAAAAGCCTGTGTGGAAGAGGGGCACCTCTCGCACCCCGCAACTCCCTTTGCGGTGTAGCCCAGGGAGGCAACAGCCCATCTGCAAACTAACTCTGACGAGGTCCAACAGATGGTAAAAACTGCCTCCAAAACCGTGCAGACGTGTGCTTTAAAAATCAGGTTTTCGGGGTCTAATGCATGTCCTGGGTAAGCAAGCAGGGCTTTCTGCAGCGCTGGGCACGCACAACCAGGGCTGCAGCTCAGGCATTGCTGGTTTCTGGCCCACACGCAGCTCTCTGGGCAGGACACAGACGGAGGGGAAAAATGGATCTGTAGGTACTTACATGCAAGATGGAAATTAACTGCACTTTAGGCACACTTTAAAAAAAAACAACCCACAGAATAACCCCGTGTGACATATTGGTCCCCAAAAATCAGCCACCTTAATCACAAAATGCTTTATAGCATTTAACGCCTCTGGCGAACAGTTGCTGTGACCTGATTCTTTATTAGCACGGTTAACCAGTTACAGCATTAATCGGTCCAAAGCTAATTATCAGGGGTATTTCAAAAAGAGCATACCAAACGAAAGGAAAAAAGTCAAATAATATCACACCTGTTAGATTTTAGTTGATCAGGCCCCTCAATATACTACTCAGTTCAGAATCAAAATGATTTCAACTGTTGTTCAATTTTTCAACAAAATATCGTTCAATAAGCACAGTAATTCTAACATCAGCTATTTTTTTCTCAAGACTTACCTATGTTTTTCTAGTTCGTTGTGTGATGACCTATTAAAAAAAGAAAAGAAATATTAGAGAAGAGGATAAATAAACCAAGATTTAGAATATTTAAAAGCCAACGCCTGCATAAGCTGCAAAAGAGCTCTCTAAAACATGTATCTGTATGGATTATGAAACAGTTTTGCTGTTAAATTGGTTAACTTTTACATCCCTTAGATACTTCAAGGTATCAATTTAATTTCCATGAGTAAACCATGGGTTTGGGGGGGAATTATAATAAATTTGCATTTATTAGCATTCAGTAGATTCAGAGACAGAATTGACACAAAAAGATAAGCAGGTTAGTAATAAAAACAGCCCACAAGATTTTTATCTGTGAAGAAAAATTATGAGGGGGCAGAAAGTGTTAGAAGATCTAAATGGTAACAGCTAAGAGTAAAAAGCACCCAAAAAGCCAGCTTTCAAACCCACGGAGAAGAAGAAAGAAAAATCAGCAGCTAACCACTGCTGATGCTGTTGACATCTTAATGGCAAAAAAGAGGAATCCTCTCAATTCTTCTGAGTCTACAAACAGGAAAAAATAAAACAAAAATCACAGCCCCTGAACTGACCACGTCAGTACGCTATTCTCTTCCAATCTACTAGCATTTTTTTTTTCTCAACCGATGCCTCCGTTTTTTCACCATTAGAAGGCAGCCCTAACTTCTTGGAGGATTATTTTTTTAATTGAATCAGTTGTAAATATTTTTTTTTTAAATTTATTTATATAGCTCGGATTGAAAACGTTCCTAAAATGAAGTTATTGTCACCACTTCAAAACCAGCAACTTTCCGGGCTTTTAGTTTTATCCCATTGGAAACATGTCCAGTACTTAAGGATCAAAAGGTACAAAGGCAGCGGCAGGTTTTATGGCTGGCAGATTACTTCAAAGCAGCAGCTCTCCTACAACAGGCTGTAACCTCTGCCTGCATCTGGGCACGGTGTGCTGGCCCAGAGGCTCTGTGTCAGTGCACAGTCCGGTCAGCGAGCAGAGACCTCACCGGGTGAGAAAGTCTTCCTGCACCAATGCCCGACCTGCCCAGCAGCGAGCGGTCCTGCCTCTCCCTGCACACAGAATCATAGAATCACAGAATGTTCAGGGTTGGAAGGGACCTCCAGAGATCATATAGTCCAACCCTCTGCCAGAGCAGGATCCCCCAGGGCAGCCACACAGGAACGCATTCAGGTGGATTCTGAAAGTCTCCAGAGAAGGAGACTCCACAACCTCTCTGGGCAGTCTGTGCCAGGGCTCTGTCACCCTCACAGTAAAGAATTTTCTCCTCATATTGAGGTGGAACTTCCTATGTTCTAACTTAAACCCATTATTTCTTGTTCTATTGCTGGGCACCACTGAGAAGTGATTGTCCCCTTCCCCTTGACACCCACACCTCAGATATTTATATACGTCAATCAGGCCCCCTCTCAGCCGTCTCCTTTCAAGGCCCCAGTTCTCTCAGTCTCGTGCGGCTGGATGCTGCGGCATATGCCCAGGTGGTACAGGTGACGAAAGCATCTCTCCAGCCATAGGGACAGAGAAAAGAAAGCAAAGCTCATGCAAAGAAATACCCAGTGAACTAACCCACGAGCAATTTATCTCAGGTTGGTGGAGCTCCTGATCCTGCAAGGAATGGAGCGAGCTGCCCCTCTGCAGGCAGAGGAAAGCTCCCACGCTTACAGAGTCACACTGGATGTTGTCACCCAGACATCAGCTACGCCAATCATTACCTGGCAGCATCTTCTGAAGAGCCTCTGAACGCTTTTTCCTTTTAAACTTGTTGCATCAATTGAGCCACAATCAGGCAATGTATGCATTTCTACAGTGCCGTGTAAGCGCTCCTGACCAAAGCAGCAGCACTGGAAGCATTTTACACATATTCTGTGCTACACCAATAGGTCAAGGTAGGTTGGGTTTGCTGTGATTGACTGCCTTTGTCATTTGATCATAATAAGGGGATATTGCTTTTTATTTTCTATTCCTACGCACACAGAAAGAGATCAAACTTTTTCTCCGCCAATGCTTCTCCACACCAACGTTCACAAAAAGTGACAAACACTATGCCAAACCCACCAACATTTACAAAAACACAAAGTAAGTTCAGGAGGGAACTGTTCTCCCCAAACACCCACAACAGGCATGTCAACGGCGAAGACTGCAGGGAACTCTGGAAGAGAGAGGCTGTACATGCTGGCCTAGATTCACCCCTACGGCATCACCTCCCTGACATTTTTGGTAGTTATACGAGCCCTGCGACAAGCTGATTCCGAGCTGCCTGCATTTAGCAGAGCTCACATCCACCTCTGGCGAGTGTGCCTGGTGATCACTGCACCAGACAGAGAAACACTGGCCAAGAAATTGAGCCTGCAAAGTATTTTGCTGGGTTAAAAGAGGATGCAGTGAGTATGGGGAAGTCCTTCCGTGCACAGCACGCCCACCGGGCGCCTCTGGTTCATGAAGGGAGACCTTGGCATTCCCCTGGGATGGTCCTGCCAGGCCAGCTCCGAAGAGGCAGAGCTGCCTGCTCTGGTTATGCCAGCGACCAAACAGAGCGGCAGCAAACGCGTGCCTCTCTGCAGAGCTCTTCGGGACACAAAAGCCTAATGGCTGCCTGCGGTGTACAAACACAGGCACCAGCCACACATTTCACGAGGTGCGGGGAGGCTGACTAATGCCTCAACTATCAGGCCCTATCCAGGAACCAAAACTGAGAGTTTTGACATTAACCTGACAGTTGCTCCCTCTACAGAGCAAATTAAATGCCCTGTTACGAGCATGATGCAGGTTTTTTTTGTTGGGTTTGTTTTCCAAAGACATGAATCTCCCTCTAAGTATTTTTATTCTCTCTTTCACTGTCTGCAGCACAGTATATTGCAAGAATATCCATCTCTGCTCCTCGTGCAATCTGAAGTGAGGAAAAAAAATGTAAGAACTGGTCTGCACAGAAACCAGATCATCAAGCACTACCTCTGCTTCAAAATGGAGTCTTGTATTACTTCAGTAAAAGGTAAAATGTAGGCCAAGACTAAGAAGATATATGGATACATGTATTTATATAAAAGACACAGATATATGACCGTGGTTTTTAGACAAATGGACTGTGGAGCCCTTCAAAAGCAGCTGCAGGAGAAGGAATACTTCCAGTGTTTAACTTAAATTCGCTATATTGGGTTCCGTATCTCCAGACAAAGCTTGGGGGAGTTGGGAGAAGCATTGATGAAAGAAAGGTGTTAATAAAAAGGTTCAGATAAAGGGGAAAAGCCAACAACAAAAAAAAATCAGCAAAATCATAGACTCGGAAGGAGGAGCTCAGGAATGGTGCTGCTTAGACTACATTGTTGACCTGAGACAGCCCTAATACCCCTTTAGCAAATGCCAAGCACTTTACTGGCTATGAAGTAGCAGTCAAATTTTCGTTGTGAATAAACTGTCAAAACAAGATTTGAAAGAAGGGAGGGAGCCAAGTAAATGCCGATGCCAGTCTGCAAGACGCTGTGCCACTTCCATCGACACGTCCCCAGAGCTATCCCCTTCCACCACCCTCCCTTCCCTAAACAAGAATTCACATTTGGTTGATGCAACGTTCAGCAGACACCCCATAGCAATTAGGGCAGGTGGTAATTGCGATTATAAGACTAACACAGAAAAGATAAGTCCCCCCCAATGCCTACTTTCTACCCATTTACAGGTGAGCCAGCAGGAACAGCCCACACGCACACTGGGTTGAGATTTCACAGGATGCACACTGTGTGCTGCCTGTTTCATTATCCAGACACCTTCCCCTACTCCTCTGTCCATTTGCCCCCCCAGAGCAGGTGCGTCTTGGCAGCAGGAAGCCAGCACAACTCCTGACAAAAGTGGGGACGTATCAGCAATGCTCCTGAAATTTCCTCCCCGCTGCTAACAGGAGCCAGGTCTAGACCACGAGTCACCAGTATGCTACCAGTTGCCAACATATTTCAAAGCACTGTCGGGAGCAAAGCAGACTAGTTAACGAAGTGCCTAAAACAGTGGCAAGCACCTTGCCCGTGCCAGGGCTTTCTGGCGCAGGCAGGGCTGGCAGGGTGCTGCTGCACAGCCCACGTGCAGGGGACACGACTCCGCCTAAGGTCGCACGGCACTTGGGAGGGCCACCTGCGAACTACGTTGCCTGCACTTCACCTTTTTGCCAGCCTGAAAGAGTAAGAACAAACAGAGCAAGAAGTTTTACAAGGTGCTACACATGAAGCGTCTGCATCCAGTTCCCACTCCCAAGCGCGCTGGTGCCCAAGAGCACGCAGCTCGCTCATACACCCGCAGCCTCGTCTGGATGCGGCAGCTGCGCGGCTTTTTGCTGCGGGGATCCTGATTCACTTCCAGGAAATTCCCTGTCTACATATATAACCTGCCATGGGACGCCCCTGAAAACACTACAGCCCACCACCCCAGTCACCAAAGACGAGGAGAGCTGCAATGCTAAACCCAAGCATGAGCACGGGGATTTTTTTCCATTTGTTTTAAACTGGACACATCGCTTACAGCCTGTCAGAGGAACAGCCTGTATGGAATTAATCCACTAGAAATCAACTTTAGTATTCTCCTCATAGCAAAATTTAACCGGCCCTGCAGATTCAGCTGGGATCTGGGAACCAGGCATACTGGCGCAGCCTCGATGCGGAGTTCTGGCTCCAGCACCTCATTCAAGTTTGCACTGCCACATGTTTGTGGTGGTGAGGTCCAAATGTGCTTTTAACACGGTGGCAATTTTGTTTTCCTCAACTGCACGAGCACTGCAGCTCCCAGGCATTGCAGACCTACTGCAGTTCCTCAGGAGTGACAGACCAGGTCGTGAGATCTATTATATTGGGACTAAAATGCCTCAGTTTTAAAAACAAGCGTGGCGGTGGTCTCAACTGCTGTCCCTCTGCTGCCAGCTTTAGGAGAGCAAGCCCAGAGAGATCTATCGAATTCATAAAGCCAGGCAAAAAAGCAGAGGAGCCGTGTCTGCACAGGCTGGTTTGCAGTGTTTTATTCTTGGCCTCCCAAAAAAAAAAAAAAAAAAAAGGAAAAATAAAGTAAAAATCAGGCTCCGATTCCTAAGCTGCTTTGTGTGGGCACAGAGTAACATCTGCAGAGAGCAAGGGGCTCGCTCCGCAGGCCACAGGTTGACCCTCACCGTGAGCCAACATTAACAGAGGAATTTGGACGTTAAGCTCTGTTTTTATTCGAAACACCAAATACAGCTTTCATCTTTTTTCTAGATATAACCCTTCGCCAGAACACAGCACAAAAGTACAAGTCTATTTATACAACACATGAGCAAAAATATTAATTAATAGATACAGAAGATGTGTTTATAAACCAGCATTTATTTTGCTCCCCGTCCTTCAGCAAACCAGCTCCTAAATTAACAGGCCAAACACACTGCACCACCGATGTACAATTCCCTTCTCTGCAAGCAAATTTAACTGTGACTTCAGCAGACTGGCATCTGACGCTAAGATTTCAGTTTTCGTTTTACCTTATTTCTGACCCTCTTGTGGCAAAGCGGCTGCCTGTGCCCCTCGGAGCCCCCTCACACCCCCACACGGCTCCAGCCACCCCACACCTGGCGAGTGTCATCGCAGTCGGGGCAGAAGAAAGCCCAGTCATCCACAGGCTGTCGTGTTTTTCTGCCGAAGTGCCTGGCCTAGTGAGCAAACGTCACCGAATTTCAGATTTGTGTCGTGTTCCTCCTCGGCACGTCTCACGCGCGTTACCGATCCATTTCCTTGGATCAAACGGCAAACTTGAGGGGACCTCTGGATATTTGTTACCAGCGTTTCCAGCTGCACTAAATCCAGCTGTTTGGTTTATGCCTTTTCTTGAATTCCAGCTACACTTTAACAAGAATTATTAGGCTGCATGGCACTGCTTTAGGAACAACAGCCACTGGTCTGTGAAGAGCAGGCATTTATTACACTGTGGACAAGTACCTGCTAAGTATTAGCATAACAAGACATGATCTAGGTTTACCTCCCCACAAAAGACAATCCTGTGCCTTTCTCCAATCTCTCCTGTGCAAAACAAGAATCGAGTTTCATTTGCCAGATGATTTTTCTGTCAAAACTACTGGACGAAAAGTAGTCTGAATCTCAGCTGCGGACATGGTACAAACAGCAAGCCACAAAGACAGAGAAAACAAAGCAGTTTGGTTTGTGTGATATGAGAAAGGGCACGTCACAGGAAACCAAGAAGAAAACACAAAAAAATTAAGTCATTTTAATGTAGAAGTGAAAAAGAAATGACTAAAAACTGTGTCTGATTGCTACCAATAACACTGAGAATATTGTTTAGCCACAAACTGCTAATGACCACCTTCAGTTTTGATCCAAAGCTATCAGTGGACAAAGCAAAAATGTTATATTCCTGCGGCGAACAGAAGGCTTATAGATTTCGGTTAATTAAACGCAATTCTGCTGGTATTTTTCCCTGCATGAATCCAAACCTGTCAAAATTACTTCTCACTTAATTGCAGTTGAGAGGCTGGCAAGCTTTTAGCCCAGACCCGAGCATCCTATCCAAAGGGCACGCAGCCTTCCTCCCCCTTCTTCTCCTGGGGGTCTGGGTCTTGCCAGCCTGCGATGAGAGGACGGAGGTCTCAAGATGCAATTTCTGACACGAACATCACCACCACCTCAGCAGAGGAAGGAGATGTCCAACAGTGCCCTCGCTGAACAAGAGGGCAGCTGTAACCCATCTCTGCCCGGACCCCCAGCTCGTGGTGGCCGGTCAGCCCACCTGTACTACGAGTGGCATGGTCCTTCCCCCCCGCAGGCAGGCAGTACGGGGGAGAAAATAAAGAACAAAGAAGGGTACAGCACACCAGGCTGCCTCGCATCTGCCTGTTTTTCTCCTCCTTCCCTCTTTTCTGATTTTCCAAGAATGAGGAGGAAGATGTTTTCCATGCTTTTATATATGTATAGCTCATGAAGTACGACAAAAAAAAAACAAACCACAAAACATATATATACCTCTCTCTCCCACTTTTAAACTGATCAGATGCTGCAAGCAGCAGGATGCAAAAATAGATAACGAAAACAACAACAAAGCCCCTGCAGTTCTGAAATGTGCAGTTATCTGCTCCTTTCCTACTCCTCCAACCTTAAGTACGTATTTTTATATGCAAGAAAAACAATGCAGTAATAAGGCGTAAACTACAGACACGTACACAATAATCGTGCCTGCCTGCATCCGATGCTCCAAACCCAGCATGCCTGGAAAATGGTTAAAGTGGAACAATACGGACAAAAACGTTGCCCGGTTGGTTCACATCACCATCGACCACTCCAGATCCTCTGAACTTTGGCCAGTCGTCTCCCTCTGTTAATCTTTTGAGTTCCTCAGGAAAATTTAACTGTATCGAAATCAAAAATTCAGACTCTAGTCTGGGGCTCGGACCCTGCAGCCTGTAAGCTCTGAATAATAACAAAACAGCGATGCCAGCGTACGTCATGCATTTTAGATGATATGTTCAAACGTAAGGATAATTTCTCTGCCCCAAATCTAAGGTCACAGACAGGCCTGAGCAGCGGTTATTCGATGTGGGTACAGAGTAGGTGGGCAGGTACGACACAGAGGTGCTCACAGGGCCCTGCCGCTGCACCTCCATCCCTGAAATAAATGGCAGGGTGCTGCATTAAAGCAACGCGCCTCTGCTTTCCACACGGGCAAGCAAGCCCCGCGTCCCTGCCGAACCAGGCAAAGCACCGTCCCGGCGGCGGCGACCCTCAAAGCTGTTTCTTGACAGACATCATCCTGTCCCGTAACACAAGCGATTCATTCCTAATCGAATCACTGCAGCCAGGAGAACAGAAAGTGTAAGTAAACGTATGCGCTGCGTACCGCAGGATGGCATTTCTGACTGTTGCCACTTCTACCGAGCGAGAATCAGGGTAAAAGACTGAACAGGTAAATAGAAATCTACAGGCAGAAGAAAAGCAAGAACGTAACTGCAAGCAGACGTGTATGCCTCAGCTTTAGTAACACTAGCAAATCTGTAACCAGAAATCTTTTAATTCTGCTGTATTTGATAGATTACAAATCCTCTCCTAAAAACTCCTGAAAGCAGCTTACAGTTCAGACAAATAACTATTTTGCAGCGTCTGACAAGAGACCTTAGAACGGAAACGATGGAATAATAGCTCTGTAAGTAACGCCGATTTCTTGAATGCAAGAGACAGAAGAGACACCCATACAATTCAACAAGCAGTTTACAGCTGGAAATCCTATGAGACCTGATTAGGTTAACAGTGAATTTTTTTTTTTAAAAGGCAGCAAGCATACTTCATAAGAAAATAATCAAAAATTTTCAGGAGCAAAGTGTCTCAGGAAACAAGACACACCTCACAGTCCTGACGACTTTTCTTTTTCAAATTGAACTGACATCTCTAACCTCCAAGACAAGACAAAGAATTCAACTAAAACCAAAAAATGTGGGAGTACTGCAATCCATACCCCCCAAAATGGTTGCCTTGCTCGAGTAAGGGCACAGGGGAACAATTTGTTCCCCCTCGGTTATCTTCAAGACACATCACTCAGCTGCGGTAGGCACAAGCGGGGCGCTCATCAGCTCGTGGTTTTTCTCAAGGAGGGAGCTCATCAGCTTTTGATTTCAGTTTGCAGCTCTGCTGCCCCACGAGTCCCCGCTGGCCCTCTGCCCCGCACCTCCCCAGCACCAGCGGACCCGGCTGCCCGCTGCCACGCGGGACTGCCTGCCGGAGGAGCGAGAGCAGCGCAAGGCCCACCGAGACTCACTGCTCCTTTGGAAAACAAGTCACGTGCGAGCCGAGTTCATTTTAGGCTATTCTACAGGAGCCACCATCCAGGGCGACCGCGCAGAGCTGAGCCTGCGCTGGGGAAAGCATCACTGCTCCGGGGCGAAGCAGGCCCAGCTGGGCACGGTCCCTGGTCCTCTCCAGAGCAACCATGGAAGAGCAAAGCAGAGCAGGCACAGCACAGGACTGGAGGAACTCCCAGGCAGGGGCCGGCAGTGTCCCTGAAAGACAGCCTCCTGCACGTACACAGCCGCTGCCCGAGCAGCAAACAAAGCTGCAGAGAGCCTGCGCACAGCAGCCCCTCGGCTCATGCCATCAGCGCACAGGTAGCGGCTGCGGGGAAAACAACAAAACCACAGCCACCGCGACAAAAAGGCAGGCGACCATCGCGATAAAGAACACCCGAGTCATGCACTTGGACGGATCCACACGCCCCGGGCGGGCGGGCTGGCGACCCGGCCGTGCAGCACAAGCCCCAGGGAGGTCAAGTTCACTCCGGCACCTTCTCGCTTAATACCTACAGGAGAAGTTCAAGTGCGCGGGTGGGCTTCCCCCGCTGCCCCGCTCCGAGAGCCGGGCGATGGGCTGCAACCGGAGGCTGCATCTGGTCTGGCTGCGATGGGGGAGGCGGCCGGATCGCTGCCTGTGGTTTATAAATAAATGCCCGGGGGGGGGGTGTAGGGGGGGTGGTGGAAATTAGTGCCATGCAAAGAGAAGTCTGGGTGGCGATTATGGTGTTAAGATCTGCAGCAAAAAGCCGCTGCCGGCGAGCGTGGAGCAGAAGGAGCGATGAGGGCGGATGGTTTAGAAGTGCAGTGAGTACTAAGGAGATGGTGTACGCGTGGCAGTGTTTATATGAGAGATCAAAACAGAGCCAAGCCCATCCAGAGAAAAAAATGGCGACTACCGGGATGGGGGAAACTAAGACACCGGATTAGTTATTATTTTTAATAAATGTATGCACTGCACATAAGCTAGACACGTTGGAAAAGCTGCCGATTCATTCTGAAAAAGCGGTGCGTCTATTACCTGTTATTCTGGGATTTTCTGGCCATGGTGCCTGCCTTTGTTTTCTTTCTGGAATAGTCACTATCGAAGGGTAACACTGATGCATAGCCATGTTCTGCTTCTAGGGACAAAGTCAGCATTAGTGGCAATATATTTTTTCCATGCATTTTTTTCCTCCTTTGCAGGAACGCTAGGGTAAAGAACAGAATTTTTTCCGGTTGATTTGTTTGGATTTTATTCTGGCATCTCTTAAAGAAGCGAGACAAAAAAGAACCACACAATAAATAAAATACAACAACTCGGTAAACCGAAAAAAAACAAAAGAAAAAGGAAAAAAAGTGCCGAAATTAGGAGGATTATTTGAGTGCCCGTTAAAAACGAGGCGGATCATGCAAACCCTTGTCACGCTGCGCCGGGGCGGGGGAGGGGAGCGCTGCCCGACAGTTCCCGACCGCCACGCACGGCCCCGCCGGAGCCGCCCTGCGCGCTGCAACACACGCACCGGCCCCAGCCACCGCCGGGCAAGGAAACACCCGGGCTGGGGGTTATTTTTCTGTTGGGCTTTTTGGGGTATTTTTTTTTTAAAAAACGCCGAGAGAAGAGCGCTGCTCGGCCCCCAGCGCGGCGCCGCTGGCGGAGCCCGGCCGGGTCCCGCAGCGCGGCCCGGGCAGGTGAGGGCGCGGGGCCGGTCCCCCCGGCCCGGGCCGCCCGCAGCCGCCGCCGCCGCCGCCGCCGCCGCACAACAACAAAGGGCCGGGAGCGGCCGAGGAGCGCCTGCGGGTGAGGGACCGACTGCCCGCCTGCGCCCAGTACCTCGGTCTCTTCTCTCCAAGTACTCGGCCGCTTCCAGGAGAATTAACAGAGAGTTCAATTCCATGGCTGCCTGCGCCGAGCCCCGCGTCGCCCCGCACCGCGCCGAGTTCACGCGCGGGGGACTTCCAAGCCCCCGATTATAAGGCACCTCTCAACCTACATTTGACACACAGGGGACGGGCAGCCCGCGCCGCCAATAGGAAGCCGCGGTTCGGCGAGGGGGCGGGACTCAGGGCGGCGGCCGGGCCAACCAGCAGCCAGGGCACCCCGCCTTTTCCTCCGGCCGGGGCAGAGAATGTTGACAGATCCGCGTCTCCCCCTCCGATTGGCTGGCCACTATAGTAACAATTTAGAAGCCGAAGCTTAGCAACAGCACGTGGTGGCCCGGCCCCCGCGCTCGCTGAGTGGCCGGCTCCTTGCATGTTAAACAGGCAGAGGACGCCGATTGGTGCGCGGGCTTCATGCAAATGAGGGCGGGGGAAGGGGCCAATGGGGTAGGAAGCGCGTGAAGTGCGGCAGGGGGCGGGGAGGCAAGAAGGGGCAGCCAATGGGCGCGAGGAGGCGCGGCGTTGCCGTGAGGAAGAGACAGGCGGGGGGCGGGGCGGCCCGAAGCCCCGCCCCCGCCGCTCGCCCTCACACGCCGCCGTGCTCGGCACGCCCGGCGGGCTGGGGAGGACTCCGGGGCCGCCGCTACGGACGTAAACAACAGAACTCTTTAAAAAAGAAACAAAAATTTCAAAAAGAAGGGGAAAAAGGCGTGAGCGGAGGGGCTCGGGCGCCCTCGTACGCCGTCGCGCCAATGTCAGGCTCGGGGAGCGCCGACTTCTGTGGAGAAAACCCGCTGCCGCCATAACTGCGCCCGCCCGGGGTTTCGCTGGGTGCCCGTTACCGGCCCGCGTCAGGCCTCCGCCCGCCGCGCACGGGCATTGGCAGCAGTTCCCCAGCGGGGCTACCGCGGCGCTTGCCCGGCCTTCCCCAGGCCCGCGGCGGCCGGCCCTGAGGGCAGGCGAGGCCCCGCCCCTCCGGCCAGGACTGCGCATGCGCGGGGACGGCTGGGCCGGCCCGGCCGGGGGCGGTGAGGGCCGCGGAGCCGCTTCGCCGGAAGAGAAACCGGCGGGGCCGAGGCCGTGGCACGTGGCTCCCCGGGTCGTTTGTGCAGCCGCCGCGCCGTCCTCCGGGCTGAAGCGGCCTTAAGCCGGACCAGCCACCGGGCCTGCGCCTGTTGCACCCCTCAGCCTCGGGCAGTGCTCACACAGGAGTTCCTGCTCTCCCTGCAGAGACTGGTCGCTCCAGGCCACGGGATGAGAAGTGCGGCCCGGGCCCCCCGGCAGACCCAGAGACCCCTGCAAGGGGGCAGGAGAAGTGCGACAGCAGGATGCCTGGAGATGCCTCCGTGAAGGTATCCCGGGAGCTTGGCAGGGTTTGAGTGAAAAGCTCCTGCCTCCTCCTCGGGCGTCAGCAAGTGGAGGGCCCCTGGGCATCGCCAGGCCAGCAGGTTGGGCCCTTGTGCATCTTCAGCAAGAAAGGGGCTCTTGGTGTGCCCCCTGTGGGATTTCTCACCACCACCGGTGCGTGAGGAGTTTCCTAACACTAGCTGACATTTCAACCAGATTTCAGTTTGGTTTCTACTTACCATCAGGGCTATATGTCAGAGGAGTGTTGGCATATGACTACAACCAAAAGAAAAGCCTCCTGCTCTCAAAAGTATGGCAGAAAAATGAAGCTGAATTAAAAAGACATGTGGGATGCCAGAGATGCTCTCGAAATGTGTCTGGCACATACATCTGTGACCCTTTACAGTGTGCAGGCAAGAGAGGAGGATGGCAGCACTGTAAAAACATGCACAGAGATATAAAAGAATTACTAAACTCTACACAATAGTCTAACCTGCTGAAAAAAGAAACAGTGGAAAGCTCTCAGAAATGCAGTCAAAGCTACTGCCAGCTTTCCAACCCTTGCCAGCATATTCAGCTGCCTTTCGTCATCTGGATACACAGAAGCCATCTACCAGAATAGCCTGGCTTCTGGCGTACAGGCTGAACAGGAAGGAGCTCAGCACCTTTCCTGTCCACACCATCCTATTTGCACTGCTAACTTTGCATCCTTATCTCGGATAGCTGATGCACAGCTGTTGCCTAATTCTGGTTAGTTTTAACACGAGCAAGTAGTTTTAAAATAGGCACATTTTAAACTGTGCTCTGATCACACATTGGTATATCTTCAGGCCAAAAGTGCTGAAGCCTGTAATCAGTCCTGCTGCAGAAGAGCACTTACACACACAAGTGGTCCGATTGGTTTTAATTGAACTGTTTGAGTAAGAGCTATTCATCATATAGGAGGGTTGCAGAATATTGTCCTGTGTGTTCATTCCTTTGCAAAAGATGTCAGCTACCATTTCCTTTTAAGAGGACAGTTGCGATTAAGGGTTGTGCTTTACTCTTTTTACAAGATTGTGGTAAAACTACATATTCATTACACCTGGTAATTTATGATCTTCTTGTGTCAGATATGCAAGTGTAATGTGGCTCTTGAAAATTTCTGAAGCACACATCACATTTTACTGCCAGTTGGTTCCACCATCAGGGGTAAGACAAAATACAAGGCTGTGAAGAAAGCAGCATCATGATTGCAATTTAAGAGAGTTCTGTAACAGCCTAGAAAAAGTCTGATTCCATGAGTTATAAGGCAGAAGAGAATTCAGTGCATAGATTGCAATGGTAGAAAAAATGCTGTAACGTTTTTTACTTGCTGCGTGAACTGTTGAAGTTCTGCTGCATGTGAGTGAGAAAGTACAGTTTTCATTGTAAACCCATTGAAATTTATGGCAGTTTTGCTCTTGACTTAACTGGAAGTAAGTTAAGACACAATTTGAGATTACTTTCTGTTACAAAATAACATGAAACAGTATATGTATAGGTCTGTGTTGTCCACACAGGAAAGAAAGTTTCCTTTGCCTGACCATGTGCGTAGGGTATGTAGTAAAGAAAGCGATGTACAGATAAGGCACTGTTGTTCTCTTCTGTAGCCACAGTGATCCAGTAGTACCTCAGATTTTCAGGGCACGTATATTTCTTTCTGTATGTGTCTAAATACATCTTTAACTGTTTTATACAGGTACTGTGTGATCAGTCATCTGTCCAGAAAGCAAGATGAACGTGCTAGGTCTGTAAATGCACCTGGGTGAAAGTGGGTAATGCTTGTATGAAAGGCCGGGATTCAGGTATGGATTTACTGAGGCTTTGAAGGCCTGAAGCTTCACCCGCTCCTCCCCAGCACACTATGAACACACACTGTTTGCCTCCATGCAGGGGTCCAAGCAAGTGCTGCACAGGGGTGGTGCTCTGGGAGGGTCTCTGCACCCCACCCAGCGCTGCCTTCACCAGACACTCCTTGGTCCAGCGTGAGTGCTGAGATGAAGCCATGCTCCCCTGCACCATCTGAGAGCCAAACCCAGCACCTCTAACCACTCCTGGGCTAAAAACCATCAGACTCAGCGTGGTTGGCCTTCTAAATGTAGGCAAAAGTATTTTGAAACCAGTTGTTTTAAGGTGATCAAGCACAATTTCACATTGATACTGGCACTTTCCAGAGTCCTGTGCTTCCCTGCTCCTCTGCACAGAAGGAGTGCTGTGGGAAGAGAGGGGCTGCTGAAGCCAGCTGGACTATGGGGGTGTGTGGTGCAGTACTGGTAAGAGCTGCAAAATAGGGACCAGTGCAGTCACAAAAGGCAACTGATTTCTGTTCCTGGTGGCTGTTGGCCTCAGGAATCACAAACTGCCTGAACTGTAAGTGTGCGTGTAACCTCACGCACAGAGTCCTTGCTGATGAAATCCCAAATAAACCCACATGCATCTCGGAAGGACAGCATCTGAGTTGGCTCATACCAAACAAGCCCTGACACAGGTTTACCTGTAGTTGCATCCAAGGAGCTTTCTGTACAATGTGCAGCAATGTGTTAGAGACAGACAAGTAGTTCTACCAAGATTATTTCTCCTAGAGTGAATTCAGCTGGGTCATTCTCAGGAGGCAACATAAAAAACTCTTAAAATTCCTAGAATTAATCATTCTGAATCTGGTTTTATTTGTGCTGGTGAGCGAAGACTAGCTTTGGTGGTGTCAACAAGGGTGCAGAGGTGTAAAATTGGTGTGAAAGAAGATCAACCAAATTACTTTTAAGAAATGAGGAACAGGCTCTAAAACATACATGTGCTCAAAGGCTTTTGCAGATTTGCATCTCTAAATAGCTTTTTTCCATTTCTACGAGCAAGCAGCAGGAACAGCTGAGTGCTAAAGAAACAGCTGGCCTTCAGTGATAAGGGGTAGCTGTCACTTCATGGTGAAGTTTGCAAAACTATATTTAGAAGCAGAAGGGAGAGCCATCAACAGCCACACCCCAAAACCTGAGCTGTTTGCAGTTTCTTCACTGCCTGCACTTTGTGATTGGAGTGGTAGTATTTGCATTTTTAAGTGTTACAATGCTTTTCCTTTCCAAAATCCATCCTGTGGCATGACATGGCATGTGAGATCAGTGACATCAGAACTGCTGGCTGCCCAGAGCTCTGGTAGGGGCAGAGCTCCAAAGTTGATGATCCATAATTGAAGCAACTTAATTCACTATCCACTACGTTTGGCCTTAAAGAAATAATTAGGCCTTCCATGCTTTTCACATGTGGCTCATTGCAGCTACTGCATCTTTCTTTCTTCCATCTTTTTAAATTCCTTACTGTGTTATATCCCAATGTCCAGACATAACATCCATCACTGTGCCTTGGAGTCTATCTCCCCTTTTCCTTGGTGTTGCAAGGCTTAGGTAACTAGCAAAGAGTTAATTGTCTTCCCACACAGGAGGGGTTTTGCACTCAGAGCTGTCACTGACAGGTTTCAACTCCCTGTCTCAGCATCTCAGATCCCATTTAATTTCTCATCTCACTGCTGATTCAGATCATTAACTCTGTTTCCTAGATGCAGAAAAAGAAACACCTGAAAGCTGAATAGGAAGAATTTTCAGAGGTAATAATTTTTGTCAGTGGCCAAGCCCAATTTAAGACACTGAGTACCTCTACCCTGCCAAATAAAGCAAGGCCAAAGACCATCCTCCATACCTGATCTCAAATGGCAAGTGTCACTGCAGCTGCTTGGCCCCGCATTTCCTCTGAGCTGCTATTGGTACACATGTGGCTTTTAGTCATCACTTTATGTACAGCTTGTTTTCAGTTTGGGATGAATTTTTTTTAGTTCAAAGTGCCTGCAAATATATGGCAGCCCATCAGAGAACTGCTTTCAGAGCTTAAAACTGAGATTATGTGACATGAAGGTGTGTGGGGTATTGGGGTTAATGAGTTGCTGCTACAATGCTGAGAAACTCTGCAGTGTGGCAATTCATGTCTGTGCAGTCTCATCCAATCTGCTTGCTGGATTGTCCACCACCTGTCATACCTCCTGAGCTGTACCCAGGCGTAGGCTTTGAGAGTAGCTCGATCACAGGACCATGACAACAAATAAATAGTACAGATACTGTGGGGTCTGGTCACATGGACCTGAGTGACTCCCATGCGTTCGGATTGGTGAGCTTTCTATGGGGTGCTTGCTCACTGCCCACTCTTGACAGTTGTTTGCTGCACTGTTTGAATCACCGGCTTTCCCAAAACAATTGAATTTCTCCTGGTTTTGTATGGGATTTAGCAAGGGTAAATGAAAAACTGTGGAACAGACATGCTTCAAAGTCAAATCTGAAAAAAAAGGTACTTCAAATTGAGTGCCAGCCACTTGTAACATTCATTTCTTGTTAATTGCTGTATTATGAGAGAAGATATTTGTATCTTAGCGTCCTTGAGAGTTTGGCTGCAGGGACCTTGAATACCCCTCTCTGCCAGCACTCCCCAACCAGCGAGACGTGCAGTACCCTGCCGCCAGGCCCTGCAGCCATTTCTGTGATCAGGCATGAAATTATTCTTAACTGATTGAAGTGAAGCATAGATTGAAAAGCTTGAGAGACACTGATTTACTCCGTCATCCTGCTGCGCCTCAATTCTTATTTTACCTAAACGATTCCTGGCAATTTTGAATAGCATTGTCCTAAAAATCATCATTGATGCCACCATGCTCAAAACAGTTTACAAAAGGGAGTGGTATCACTGCTTTCATTTTAAAACAAAACCAAAAAAGATCTAGGTGAAACAATTGACCAGTGTCACTCAGGAAAGACGGGGAGAACTGGGAGCATGACTAGGTGTCCCTGTCCCCAGTCCACTGTGTTTGGCATTGTTGCATACTGCAGAGGAGGGATTTATTACATGATTTCAGATCTGAATCTCGGACATATCATAGCCTTATTACACTCCCTTGGCATAGGAAAGGGGCCTAGTGTACATTTGTATTGCACTAAGCGTCTGCAAATAATAGACTAATCCAGCACAAAGAGGCTTTGAAGAAACCATGACTCGGACCCACTTTGTGTTAAAGTGCTTTTGGGAGGGGCTCCAGCACCTGCCTGAAGCCACTACTCGAATAAGTTGATAAATTAAACATTTCTCTTTTATCCAATAAAATTTACAGTCAGGCCTTGTTGTTAGGTAGCTTTGATATAAGCACATCATATAGCTGTAAAAGCCTGTTCTGCCTTGCTGTGATCATCTTCTAAGCTGCCCTGGTGCTTAGCACTAGTGTTGCGGTCCAGGATGCAGTGAGAAACACAGCAGGGTTGTGCACATGTGCTAGCAAACGGAGCTGAAAACAGTCTGCCTTTGGCAAATGGAATCTCCATTTTAAGAGGACAGGTAGGCAACTGAGGGCTTTTTGAGTAAAATCAGTCAGTGGTAACAGTCTCAGTGTTATCCTCTGAACATAGCAAAATAACATTTTCTTACTCAAGGTACCTGCTTCCTATGTATCTGTGAATCGTGTCTGCTGAGTTTATGGGGAGAAGCTCCAACGAATTTGTAGTGCTCTTTGGTCCGAAAATCCATCTAGATATGGAAGAATGAGTGTGTGTATCCTATGAGGAGACCAACAAAGTAGTTATCAGCCTTTAGTTTATAGATATTTAGTACAGATGAGGAACTGAAAAAAGTTTTATTTACAAATTTAAGCACCGAGGCTGATCAGCTGGGTGCTTGGACATCCAAAATTAACTGAGTTGTAAGCTTTTGAGATGAAAGATTTTGAGAAGGAAGGTAGAGGTAGACTCCTGGTGTCTTTTCATACAGCCATTCTTCCAGGAGCCAAGCTATGTGCATACATATACGGGAGAACAGGTTTATATTTATCAAAGGATGGCTATCTATAACGTATTTATAGGCCTGCAGTAAGTAGGTAAGCAAATTATTGAGATCTATTCCCAGTAGGAAAAAAAACAATGTCTGATGTGGCTGATGCAAATCTGCTATCAGCCATAGGATTCTATCACTTGTATGAACCATGATGGATCCAAGTGAATCTGTGACAGGAATATCATAAGTGCATCCCCTGTTGTACAGTAATGATAATACTCTGCATTTCTGTAGTGTGTCCAACTAACATGTTTTGGACTGCTTAGTCAAGATTTGCCAGTTCAGGCCATTAATAGGGACTAATGATTACATAAATAAAATGCTGTTCAGCTGAATGAGAGAGGAGTCAGTACTGATCCTGAGCTTCATACTGCTGGTGTAGTTGGGCTGGTATTATGTGGTAGAGATGAGAGCTGGTACATCAATACACATGTTCAAGAGCAGATCAAAACAGCCCAGGTGGTAAATAACCTGGACAATTGCCTGCAGGACCTAAAATTAGAGATCAGCACAAAGACTTGGCTGGTGAATAGTCAGCAGATGCTGTCTTATCTCTCTATTTGCTTTGGAAGATTGGGTCTCACCCAAAACATGTTGAAATCAATTTGTATCTTCTCCTGTATATCAATAGGCTATGCACCAGGCTTTAATCAGTTGTGGGCCTAATTAAATGATTTTCCTCATTGCAAGCTAATTACTCCTATGGAGAATTGAAACTGAATGTTAAATGAGCACTTTATAGGAACTGTATCTGTAACGTATGGTTTAGAATAAAAACTCATGGGCTTGATTTCACACTGTGTTACATAGTCTCATATTCCACATAAGCAAACACAATTTCCCACTCTTTTATTGGTATAAGTACGGAAACCAAGTGAAGAGTCTGGCAGAATGACTGTAACAAGCTCCCTTCCTTATGCAAAAAACCCAACAACTAGTGCAAGCAGGAAATCAGCGGCTCTCGGCATCCAAGAGAGGAAGAAGCAACACATTTAAATTGCAGCAACGAGGTCAGATATCAGCAAAATGTTCTGACAGGGAGGACAGTGAGGCACTGGGCTGGGTTACCTGGGGAACCTTTGGCACCTCCAGCATGAGAAGCCTGTGAGAGGTTTGGCTCCAGCCTTGGAGAGGGGGTGGAGCACCCAGAGACTTCCTGGACTGCTCTTACTGGTGCCTGGTTGGAGTTTTGTATCAATTTTGGGGAAAATGCAAGATAAAAAGACAAGTTCAGTGCCATCACCTTGTGGTGACAGGCCATTTTCTATTCTTGAGCAAGTTGCAAAGGAGGTAACATGAAAATATGAAATCATCTGCAGTAATTAGTTAGATAATGAGAAATCAATCATGCTAATGAGTAAGCTGTTGGCAGAGTCTATCACTGTGTGGATGGAATTGATTCAGTGAATACGTTTTTCAGGAATTGCGGGTGGGACGCTATGTAGGTCTGGCCAACAATGGTTGTGTGCAGTGCTTCCTTGTAATACAACCCAGCTAAACCTGCAAGCTGAGTATTGGTCTTGGCATTTTTATTGAGGCACTAAATTCCAGCAAAGGAAAGCTCTTTGCTCACCAGCCCCAAAACACTTCTTGTAACAGCATGGCAGGGAGAAGAGTAGCCTTCAAAAGGCACAACCTGCTGAAAGCAACCTCGCTTACACAAAAGAATCACTTAAGCTGCTCTTTCCGCTGGGGACCAGAATCTAAGCTGTTGTAGCACATAGTGGTTAGGACCCAGCCTTACAGGACCCACACAGCACTGTGCTTACTAAATGTGTCTGCAAAACAAAAAATTGCAGTGGGCAATCTTCATCTTCAGGCAGATGTTTATCATGCAAGCATCATGTGAGGTTCCACGTCTTGTGTGTTGATGCACTAATTTGAGCATTGGGAGAAAATGTCACTAGCAAGGTGCGAGTGAGGTGGAAGAAACAGTGTGGGGGGCAGGATAGAAAATTTAGCTTACTTGGTTTATTTGTTTTTCTTCCAGCTTCCCACAGGTCTATTTTTTTGCCTTGTACTTGGCTCTGCATCTCTGATCCCGTCTGTCCTGTTTTTGTTCGCCTTCCTTTGTTGCCGATGGTTTCACGCTGTTTCCATTCCTCTCCTTTCATGTGACACAGATTCTCCGCCTGAGCCACGTCCAAGGTGTTGGACTCCCTGCAGTTATGGCACAGAGACTCGGTGCTGAGGACATGACTTCCTGCTTCACTGACAGTGTCTGCATTGTGTAAGTGAGTGTGTGTTTCACCAGCCCGCAGAAAAGGAGTTTCAGGACATTAGTTAATGAATTCTCCTTTTTCTAACCCGTCAGGCCACTGGCAGCTCTTCACCTCTTCTTCACTGTTGCTGTTCTTTTGATATCTAAAGGAAACCAAAGTCCCACTAGTCTAGGTGATCTACATACAGCAAGAGTGCCTTTTTACTGTGAAGATCTTACAATCAACACGGAGAAAACAAAGGTATGAGAAAGTTGTTATTAATAAATCTTCCCTATGCAGAGGGAAGTAGAAACACAGAGAAATCCCCAGAACTCACTGCTAGAGGTAACAAGATACCTTGAGTCTGGTTCAGGGCTTTCACCACAAAATGGTCCTCCTTCTCTTCACTGGGACCAGTGTAAAGCAGGGATCAATTTTCCCTTTCTTCCTCCCATTCAGATATGCTAAGGAAAGTGGAAGGTGGACCCATATCAGATGACTGCTACAACAGAACTAGAAGATGGCATTTCACCACTCAGTCGCTCACCTGGGGAAAGTCTTAAGTCATTCCAAGTCACTCTGTCACCTCTGGTTTTGAATGAAGTAGTGAGAATTGTTTAAAAGTGTTGCATATACTGGCAGAAGATTAGTTGAAGTAGATTCCCATATATAAAAGATAGCTGTAATATTCAGAACTGCACTGATGAGACAAAGCTTCAACTTCTAATGAACATCCATCTGGAGTTTGAAGGCACCCTTGATCTACAGCTGTAAGGAATTATAATTAACATCCAAGCTCCCATGAACTCAGAAAGTCCCTGAAGGCAGGTAAACTCCGATTGCTGAGCGATAGTACTGCTCATTTCTCAAATGTTATCATAAACTACTCCATAAATATGAATGAACAGAGGCTGGCACAACCCATATAAAATGTGACTTTTGTCGAGACTCAGGTCACTGAGGCCAAAGGAGGCCGGGGCAGGATCTTGCACAAAGAAGCACATATCTTGCACCAAAGGTGAAAGAATCAGTGCTGGGTACTTTGGCCCTACTAATTTCTTATTACTGGAATTTAATTTCTTTCTTCATTTCTTAAGTCTTTTCTTTGATGACTAAACCAGATGATGGTAGAGATGGTAAGCCAGTATTTACTCTCTACTGCGTGGGACAGCAGTGGGGGAATAGGTTGTGCCCAGTGGGGGAAAAAAATGCCTGGGAGACAGCAGGTTCTTGGTCCACCCCAACTTACTCCACTGTGACTGCCTGAAGACCGCACTATAAGTCTGTCTGACAGTAGATAGAAAACACCTACCTTATGACTCATTCCTCTGTTTACAGCCTTGCCTTTGCTTCCCAAATTAAGATATGGGCTTCCCAGATTACAAGGTCGGAGGGGAAAAAAAAAAAAAAAAAAAAGTCCCTGACTAGACTCAGCAGCAAACAGGAGCACCTGAGCCCAGAGTCCCAATAATAATCTGACAATCCAAAAAAAAAACTCAGAAAAAGGAGCTGTGCCGCTCCCATCTGAGGGGGGAAGACAACCTGTTCTGTCAACCAGTGCTCCTCTGCTGCATGAAGACAGGAGGGAGGAATACCAGCAGCACAGGGAAAGTTGAGAACCAGCCACTGGCAAGCCCCTCAACACAGCAAGCACCAAAAGCCCCAGGGCTTTTCTTAGGGCCCCTTATATGCTGAGCACCTCGGGAAGGAACACTGCGGTTTGGGCCACCTGACCCATCCTCTGATTGCCATAGGCACAGCTGCCTCCTCTCCTGTAGTGATTGCCACCAGTGCCAGGAGCCCCAAAGAACTTTGATCGTGGTGCTCTCAAAACAGGACGACGCTTTACACTAGACAGGCATGAAGAGCTCTGAGGTGGTGTGGCACCACAACCTTTGCTTTCATTGTCTGTAGCTTTGACATCTAACCAATGGGCTCTTTGTAGAGTATGTTTGGTTTATTTTTTTTAAAGCTTTGCTTACCTGTGGAGTCTGCTATTTATTGTACGATGCTTTTTGTCACTTAGGCACTATGCTTAATCAGATTTGTAAATTAATTCTCTCCTGGGGTTTCTCTTTGTGTGCTCAGAAAGCATAAAAAGTGTTCATGACACGCTTCAAAAAACACACTGGTTACATTAGTCATCCTCTCAGCATAATAGTTTTATGGAGAACACTTTATGTTAAAAAAACGCACATTTTCTTTAATCCAGTTCCTTTCCCCCACTTTTGTTCCCTAGAGTTATATTACATGTTAGTAAACAGCTACGTGACACGCAAAGGCTGTAATTATGACTTTTTTTTTTTTCTGGATAAAGAAAGCTGCTGTTTACGTATTGAAATATCTATTGTTACTTTTTATGATGTATTCAACTGAAAACATTTTCATACAGGAGCTTCACCTTCTTCTGGCAGCTGGAAAGCTGGCTGCAAAAATGAGTGCTGCTGAATCATGGCGTGCCTTCTGCCTGCTTGCCATTTCCCCAGCTCGCCAGTCGCAGCCCAGTGGCAGGGCTGAGGCTGGGTGGGAAGGGGCAGCTTTGGTGGGAAGCACCGAACTCTCCATCCGTGCTGCCTGCCTCTTCAGGGACGGACCATCCCACACACCCACTGTGCCCCTTCCTTGTCGCAGCTGCTCTACACACACCTCCTAGTCAACAAAACACTTCTGTGGCAAACATTGGAAAGGATTTGAGCAGCAGAAAATGCCATTGGTGAGGAAGAGAGGGTGTTCAGCAAGCACTGCAGTGCCCATTGGCAAGAGGACTGCCGTGGCTGTTGAACCACAGCCTGAGAGCTACAGGGAAAAGCTGCAGCACACCACCCCGGGTGTGAAGGGTGCTTCCCAGAAACCACAGATAAATGTGGTTGTGGTCTTCTCTTTGCACTGGTGGGACCAGGGAAAATCTCTCATCATGATACTGCACACTTGTGCTCTCTGGGCAGCCTTATTTACCACTGATCCCTTGCACGCACCCGGCAAACACACCTCCCCTCCTGATCTCTCAGGCCCTTTGTGTTTCACAGGAAACAAGCAGATAAACCACAGCTCTCAATTTCCTAATTATCCAAAAAAGTAGAAACTCCTAAACCTTCAGAAGCTCAAAAATGTTGAAGTGGTTGGGAAAAAAAGGCAAAGAGAAGACATGAAACCAAATGGGGATTTCACACCGCAGATGTCAGGATCTTGTAGACGTTACAAAGACACTTGGTGCTCTCACAGCACACTTACTCTTATGTGTATTTGCTTGAAGAGGATGGCAGTACATGGTAGAAAGAGACCCATCTTTGAGGAAGGACAGAGTAGCAGGAAAAATCTTTCATTTGACAGAGCAATCCATGATCCTGAAAAGAGAAAACATCGTGTTGACTTGCTGCGGAGAGGAGGGAGGCTCTAACACTGCTCTCCAGTGGGAGCCTGGGGATTTCTAGACACGTTTTTGCACAGACCACTTCTCTTTCAACCTCTCTCATTCCCTGGATCTGTGCCTGCCTCGGAGCTGTGGGATAACCAAGCCCCCAGGACTTCACCTGATCTGCACCAGTGCAGACACACGCAACTGCAATAAACATGTACGATGGAGCCCCAGCAAGAAGCTGAAAGGCAGCTATGCCTGTGCTGTTGCTACCCGGCTTCTGAGTGTCACAGTCTGTCTGTCCCGCTGCCTTTGCCGTGGGTGGCAGGGCACGTGCTCATGTTCTTGGGACACCTGGAGAGGCTGAGCTCATCCCATCAGAGCAGCTGCTCATTCCCCTTCTTCCCGGTTTCACACATTTGGTCTCAAATTTTCACTTCTCGCCAGTTGGTTCACAGCACGTGATTTAAGCCCTTTCAAATGTTCCTGTATTCAGAAACAATTCTGGGAGATGGGAGGTCATCCAAAGAAATGGACCTGTTGGAGAGTCCCTCTTCTTGCTGCTGCTAGCAGGCAATGCCGTAGCTCATGTATTGGTACTGAGAGAGCCTGGTTTTGCCCACTTCCCATATAACAACAGCCTGTCTCTAGCTTCTCTCCTGCTCTTTTTGTGCTCAGTTGTCTGTACTTTTTCCTTTCCCTTGGGGGACAGCGAAGTGACAGGGAGGAAGGAGGATTTCCCGATTGTGCTGAGTTCTGGGAATGAGTGCCACAATTTTCAGTCAGGTGCCAAGAAACCCATGTCATTCACAGGCACAACTTGCATTTATTTCCTTAGCAGCTCCTTTGTCTGCTGTCACATCACCAAGGTCACAGGGAGGGGGGAGGTTCTTCAGTCACTGTTGGCCAGGCTTGCAAGCAGCTTTGAATTTTAGGACCAAATCATGAACTGTGGAGGATTGTCACTGCAGCAGAGCATGGGCAGGACTTTGTCTTTGCAGCTTGCACTGCTGCCTTCACCTCAAACTGCTCATGTCCTGTAGATTAATATTATTTCTATTTCATATGTGGGAAAACTGCTAAAATACCAGCTAGAAAAGCAGGACCATCGTGAGGACCTGAGCACCTTTCTCCTGAGAAGTATCCTTGACCTGTGAAAGCCCAGCAGGCAGGAGCAGCTGCAAGTCTGGCAGAGCCATGCTCTCTGTGGGGCAGCTGCACCACTTTGTCCTGGGCGAGGACCTGCTGCCCATCCCATCGCAGCTCTGCCCCAGCCTCCCTCTCTGTTCCCAAACAAGGAGCAGAGCACGTGGATGGTGTGTCCATGGCTTTCCAGTCCCTGCTTTATGCAAGAGGATGTTTGTTTCCTGTAAATTAAAGCACAGTGGGATGTCTCACTAGAGGAAAGTAAAACAGATCTACGAGGGGCCAGAGGTATGTTTTACGATTCTACGTGGAGATTTCCTCAGAGCATAACTTGGCTATTCAAACCAAACTAATTTTGTCCATCACTAGTGGGCAAGCTCAGGGGACTAATGTAGGAACAGGAAAATGCTCAGTTTGTTGATGACATTGTGTGTCACATGAGGCAGTCCCAGTCGGAGTGAGCCTTGATTAACCTGTACTGAGATTGGAGTGCTGACACACTGAGCTCTGGGGATGGGAAAATGTGATGTGAATGCTAGGGATCTGCTGCTGGATGGTGCCACATGGCATCACTGCATGATGCTCATCTGGCACGTTTGTTAGTCCAATGAAACTTTGTTCCGCCAACACACCGCACGCGCTGAAGTGGGCAGTGTGACTGTGAGGATCAGAAAATCATTAGCTGGATTAGGAAGATGGGCTTTCTAGATGCGGAGGGACCTTATCATCCCCTTCTAATGGTGGCCTTGTGAGTGATTTGGAGAATCGCTCACTAAAGCAACTTGACTCCACTGGGCTCCTGAATATTCCTGTTGTCACTTTCAATTGCTTTATCTGTATCCATTGGAGAATGGCTAATAGTGTTCATTCCATTCTGAGATTGTCCTGTTTCCCTTTGGTTTCACCTTACAATAATACACACATTTTTGGCCATGTACATTTTTTGTGGTTTTTTTTTAAATTAGGTATTTGTCATAACAAAAAGCTTTCCAAGTCTGGTTACTGTTTTTGCTGATTGGGAATACTCATTCAGCGATTCCCTTTGCCAAAGATGATGTAGTGCAAGCAGGTGTTACAGCCTTACTTTCTGCCGTATGGAAAATACATTTCATTTCTGACAGTGATCCTGCTGTTTCAGTAGAAGGCTACCCCATGCAGAGATAGGCTGGTTAGATCAAACCGTACTAATTGCAGAATGATTTGGAAATCTGTTCCACTTGCAAACAGAATGAATCCAACACTTTGTAACATTGAATTAACAAAGGTCACATTTCATAAATATTACAGAGCAATTTTCATAGATAATGCAGCAGGCTGGTTAATGATTAGAACAGTAAATGCCTGATGTAAAGCCATGATGAATAAGGGACGTATTTTTACAGCTTCTGTGATTAGTGCCTCAGGAATCTTAAGCAAAGGCAGTAGAAATTATTGGGGTTCAACATATCTTCAAAATCTAGCCCATCAAACTATATGTGGTCTTCCTAAAGGCTTTTGGATTAGAAACTAGAAGATTAAAGAGATTTTAGAGTATCAGTCATATTCTCTGCAGAAAATAAGCGTGTTGGTTACAATCCAGTTCTACCAGATTCTGCAATAAATTAAAAAACCCAGTCTCAGTTACTGGTGGGAATCAGCAGAGCTCAAGCTAGGCAGGGATGCTCCTCTTGCTCCTTTTGGGAATCTGCAGAGCTCAGGCTAAGCAGGGATGCTGCTCTTGCTCCTCTTGCTCCTCTGCTGAGTCAGGGCAAAAAACTTTAGTAGAGGTCTAGTTCTTCTCCTAGGACTGACGCCAGAGACTGACACCTCTCGTGGGAGTGGGTCCAGCACTGTTTCTTAGATGGAAAGGGACTTGATCTACCTGAGCAGTAATCTTGCTGAAGTCTGTGGGATTAGCTCTGTAGGGAAGCAGTATTGTATGTGTTATGTACAAGAGAAGGCAGTAGAGTGAGTCCTGGGATTACTCAGAGGCATAAAACCAGAAATCTTGGGCCTGTGTACAGACAGAGGACTTCAACCCAAGGAATGTAATTTTCCAGGATTTAATTAGGCACGGTTTATATCCAATAGCTGCACACACACAGAGAAAATCTCTATTTCTCAGTAGGGTTTTATCTACTGTGAGCCATTCGTGTCTGAATTTGATGGTCTAGAAAATCCTGGTATAAAACTGTGGGTCGACTGTCATCCAACAGTGCTTAAGGCTGGAGGGCTTAGGAATCAGCAGAAGTCCAGGAGGCATTTTGTATTTCTTCATCCAGAAAGAACCCCCAGGGGATGGAAAGTGGCTAGTGTCACTCTGTAATGCATTATTGAGAGAAATTAGATGTAAAGTCCAATGTGGAATGTGCAGTAATGCCCAGGTGCTTGGATGAGGAGGTGGAATCAGTTATGGCTCCATTTGGGAAAGCTATTTCGACATTTTAGGTTTCATTTTTCAATTTTTAGTTGCTCATGCTTTGAGGCTATTCATAACCTAAACTTAAAATGTAAATCCTTGAAAATCTAGTGCATTTCAAGTGAAAAGGAAAAAAAAAACAAAACACAAAACCCCGACATTCATGCAAGTAGCAGCTCAGCTAAATATAAAACAACCCAAATTGTGAAAAACTGCCCAAAGTAGCATCAACGCCAGAGTTAGAAGAAACCTAAAAGGCTTTTCCCACAGCTGGACATGGGGGACCCCAACAGGCAGAACTTCACAGGGTCTTTGCTCCCTGGAGGGCTCACCCTGCCCGCAGGCAGCGCTTTCTCCAGCCCTGCCTCCAATCCAGCTGGAATGGGCTGAAAAATAACTGTAAGTTTCTTGTCAGAGCAGACGTATGGCACAGCCAGTTCTTCCATTGACAAACGAGCAAAAGAAAACAAAATATCACACTGTCAGTTAAGAATAGCTTCAGTAAAAATACCGAGGGGAGTTCTTTTGCCGAGCAGAGATTGGCAAGTGATTAGGGAGGGTTATCAGCATATCTGGTGCTGGGTAAAACCCGATCCTGCTGCAAGGCATTCTCCCTCGGCTGGAGAGGTTGTGGCTTTACCATGAATGCCCAAGAAACTCTAGAAGTTTGCTGATAACACAGAAGTATGAAACAAGGGGTTTCTGCTCCTCACCTGCAATGCAACTTTAGAGAAGCTCCAAATGTTAAAGCCTAATGTTTCCAAATGCTTCCAGCCTAAACAATTCCATGATTCTATGTGGTCTGATGCTGCAAGGTGGTGTTCTTGGAGTTTGGCAAGACAGAGCAGTCAGGAGGCAGCAGACCAGGGTGCAGATGTATATATATCCATTCCCTGTTTATGCCAAGTACAAGCTGGTTTGGTTCACTGCCAATGTGCAGTGAGCTATACCCTGTGCAAGGGTGTCCCTATCCTGTAAATCAGAAGTGAAAGCATTTGTAAAGGCTAGGCACCATTGTAAAGTTCAGCCTAGGCTTGGAGACTTCCTTAAGTGATGTCTGTGCCTTGTAGCCACTCTCTGAAGTGATATAGTTTGATCACAGACTTTACCATGCAATTTTGAGAAGTCGATCCATTGGGTGTTCTTGCAGGGTTGTCAAGTGTAATTTTAAGAGCACAGCATGTATGTGCCACAGTTTTCTGATAGTAAAGCTCAAATTGCTTGACCTGTGATTTAGGGTCATTGCAACTTTTAACGTTCCTTCTGGGCTTCAGCCTCTTGATTTTGCTTATACAATGAATTCAGGTGTTAAAACAATTGTATTTTTCTTGCTCTGTTTGTTATAAAGTACTTAGAGCATCATTTAATTTGCAACTGTTTTTTGGATCTATTTGCATTATTCCAATTATTTCTCCCAATAGGGGAATTAATATTCACTAGCTGAAGAAAATCAGGCAATGAACCGAAAAACACCCATTTGTTTAAGGGACACTTGAACATATTTCAAGACAGAAGAAGAAATGGATAAAAAGAGAGCAAGAGCAACTCCTGAGCAATTCTGGGATGGTGTCATTGGTTAGTTCAGTGCAGTCACTCAACCTATCACTTGTCTAAAATTTCATACCCAGAGACACTGCTGAAATCCAGAGGCTTGACACACTGTCAGTACTGAAGAAAAAACAAGGTTATTAGAAGTAAAGCAACTGGACAAGTAGCTTTGCTAGGTCAAGTGTCATTCTCATGACCCTAAGATTAAAGATCTTTCCTGTTTTTATGTGATACATCCTGACTGCTTTTTACAAATGACTGCATTAGCAAAGCACATCACAATGAAAATGCGTGCAAAAAACATAAAAAAAAACCCATAAAAAAGAGAAAAATCAGGTAACACAGTGGCTTACCCCAAAGCAGAGAGACCCTGAGCTGAGGCTGCCCTTGCAGCCAGCACCTACCCACAGCTGAATGTGTCCTCTGATGGTGGGATAACATCACAAGCAGCATGCTTGAGAGGGCAGAGCCCCTGCCTCCACAATCAGGATTTGGGATGCAGACTCTGTTGGCTTGCTAAAACTTCATAGAGTTGACACTTCACTGGGCAACACCCCAAGAGCACGGCAGTGCCTGAGGTCAGCACCGTGCTCCCCTGGGGTACAGCTGCGCCCAGTTGTGTCGTGCAGCAAATAGGGAGACGCAGGAACCCTGTTTTGGATCTCCTTTGCAGGCATCTGCATGGGGTCATCTTGCACCTCTCCTTTCCTCCCCCTTTGCCCCATCCTCAGGGTCTCACCCATGCAGATTTCCCACCGCTCCTGCTCTTCGAGACTTTCTTCAAAACCCTTCCTCAGGTGATTCTCAAATCTCTAGAGGGTGCTGTGTTTCAAAGATTTCCCTTCCTGCGCAGTGTCCGTTCCCTGGTGGGATCCACACGGATCATTTCTGAGCTCAGTGACAGATCCATCACACCGCTAGATTTCCTGCTGTCCCAACATGAGACCAGTTTAACAATAGGGGGCTATTTGGGACCGGACCTTTACCAGAGCAATGAGTTACTGTTCTTCAAGCTGAGGGGACAGCAGAAGACATCTAAGAACTTTCACACCCCACTTGGAAGAGAAAACAGCTGCCTCCAGCTCACTCAGTAAACCATGAAGAGCAAAGGTGGGAAACTAAAACTCGCACAGCACAGCCTGTTGCCACATCTAGTCAGCCTGGACCAGTGACTCCAGCCATTTTGCTGCTGAGATCCCCTGCAGGAAGGATAATACTTTATGCATGTTGTCAAAATGCCTTTTAGCAAAGGCAGGATACTCTCTGCTCCAAGCGGAGGAGGATAAATACCAAGTCTTAAGCTGTTCCAGGCTTTACAGAAGAGCAGACAGCAAAATACATGTGGCTGCACTGGGACATGTTGTTTTCAAATCCCTGTGTGATAGCACCAAGTGGCATAAATCAGAATTACCTGTCACAAATCGTATTCCTCCATGGCCATTTCTCTATCCAGGCTGAGCAGCAGCTTGGATGTTCTGAAACAGTGGTTGCGCTAGGAAGAAGGCAAAGAGGTAGCAATGTGTGAGATGGAATAGGGAGATGGTAAGAAAACACTGATGCTTGAAAAAAAAGTTGAACTACATCCCATTCAAATGTTGTGCTGAGGTTGTGTTAGGGCAGGAACACGAGAGGCTTTCCTGCTTCCTGAGAGCCCAGAACTGGCTCTGAGAGCGGCTTTCTTTAGCATCGCTTTCAGAGTCAACATTTTGACTTTTCTGCCTGAAGAAGTGGAGGACTCTGCCCTGATGTGCACCTTCTGCAGTCCCAGGGTGCCCAATCTTCCTCTAAAACAGTCTGCAAAACTTAACAGTAGCTTTCAGTTAAAGCTCAGCCCATCCCCAGGGAACCTGTGGAGTGAGGCCAGCAGCACATCCTCCTGAAGCCAGCAACATCCGTGCTGATAAATACTTCAGATTCTTCTCGGACACTAATCCAGACTTTAAAATGTACTGGAGATCTGACATGGAGGTTACTCAGTGTAAGACATTTTCCCCAGGGAACTCTGCTGAGTAGTCACAAGTCAAATCAAAACCTCAGCCCAGACCTTGTCTCTGAATCCAAGCCATACCCTCATCACTCTCAACAGACCTGGGGGCTCTGCCTCTTTTGGACACACCTTTGGCTCTACCTCCCAGGTATGGAGCTATTGCCACGTGTGGTATTTAAAGGTCTTATTACTAATTTATATCCACAGCTCAGGTGTCTGTTGTGATGCCACTGTCCTTTCCTCTGAAAGTCTCTGCCTGCCCTTTGTAAGACATGTCTCATCAGGGTTGTCTTAAAACACAGGTGGATGTTGGTTTCTTTTCACCCTCCGGTTTGGGTGAAGTCAACATGCCCATTCACTTTTGGTACATGGGCAAGTTAGTATTGAAAAGCAGCAGGACTTGGACTTTTCACCAGAAAATGGCTTCTAGGCACTGTGCCATGATAAATAAACAACCCTGCTGACAACTTATGTGTCTAACAAGTATTTCCCATGTATGAGGTCAAGATATTAAGAGCAGATTTTGTAGAGTTCAGCACCAACATGTTCTACTGAGAACAAAAGGGGTTGATGAAAAATAAAGTCAGAAGTATTTAGTTCATGAGTACAGGGTTCAGTGCTGGTTGGGATCAGAGTACCAGAGCTTGTAGCTGCTACCCCAGTCCTGCTGCTCCATCATTTGGGGGTCAGAGGCTGAGATCAGCCTTATTTTTGGAAAGAAGAAGGCATGTTCTTATCTAGACTCAAGCATGCAGCAATCACGACAACTTCATCAATTTATTTTCCCTGCCTCACTCCTCATTGACTTATTCGACATTTTTTGGCAGCTTCTAACATCATTTTAATTTCCCCCCTCAGACTGATGTGCTGCTTCCATGCAGAGAAAAGCTCATGTAAGAGAGGCTTAGTAAGAAATAAAACCAAACATCCAAGGTCTGTATTTTAAGAATTACTGAAATAGATTGTGTTATCACTTATTTCTTAGGACAAGAAATCATTCGTATGTGTGAAAAACAAAAGAAAATCCTGAAGTGCTATCTCCTCCTGATGACACCTACACCCAGGTGGTCTTTCCACCTATCCCAGAGTTTGTCCTGGGATGCTGCTGAGCTTTGCTCTTTACTACTGATGTTGTCATTCTGCAGGGAAGATGCAGCAAAACAAAGTTTATCAAATCCAAGTTTCAGAAAGAGATAAGAGACATGTATCTCTCTAGTCTGTTGGGAGAAAGAATGAATGGTGACATGCAGTTGCTGACTATTAATTGCTGTGAGGATTTCGTATCGCTTCCAAGGCAAATCTAAGACTAGCTGTTGGAGCAGCGGAGTAGCCTGGGATGCAGGTCTAGGGGTTCTTGTTATTTACCTAGCCAGTGCAGGGCAAATCTACTCACAGATGTAATTTTGTGTTTTAAGTTCCCCATGGCATCTTGCTTCCCAGTAGCCCCCCACTATAACCTTAGAAGTCAGCAATCCTGCCTTTGTGGGCCAAGCCCCCAGCTCCCAGGTGGGGATGGGTACCCCACATACCCACCTGCTCGAGCAGATGTCCTGTGAGGGCATCAGTGCCTTCGGTGCAGCCACTTGTGAACATGCGGAGGTGAGCAGAGCAAAAACCAACCCTGCTTTGAGAAGGTGGGTGGAAAACAGGTCTCAGCTGACTGAAACCTTCCTCGTGATTCACCCAGCTGCAGGGGCTGCCCATCTCAGCTGCACCAGTTGGTGGTGGTGCTTGGAAGAAATGCCGCTGCTATAAGAATGCCGCTATTTTGTAAAAGCATTTTCAGGACCTTCCTGTGCCAGATATCCAGACGTGCTAATGCAAAATGCATTAGCCCGAGCAGCAGGAGCTCCAGGGCTGCTGGCGCCATTGAGTTCCACCCATTTCATCTTTATTATAAATACTGCATTGTCGTCTCATTCTTTTCTCTCATCCTCTCTTTAGAAAAGAATTATAAGGCTCTAGTTGACTGGTCCCTTTGACTTAGTACAGTTGTTAAACCACAGGCAGTAAATACCTCTTTCAATTGTTTAAGGCGGATGTATTTATTTCATTGGAACAACTGAATGAAATCTGTAAGAGCTAAAGAATCCCTCCTTTCACAGCACTTTTCTACCTCTGAGCTGAATGCCGAAGAAGTTCCTCCTAAACCTGCCCTGTGAAATCAGCCCACCTTCAGGCTCGCTCCCACTCTCAGTTTAGTTTTTAGTGGCTCAAGAAGTATTCCAGCCTCAAAAGCCTCACGGCTTACTTGTAAATAGTGATATTTCACCAGGCAGATCTCAGCTTACAGATTTTAATTGTTATGCAAACTAGCCAGAAGATGAGCTCTTCTCCCAGGACTGAAGGGCAGCCACCTCCCAGATGGAACAAGGCAGCTGTTTAAACAGTGCAGGGCTGCCCTGCACTGGCTGCCAGAGCAGGAGCTGGAGCTGTGCCATGCCACCATGGTTAACACCCCCGCTTTTGTGGAGAAAGTCCCCACAACACAGCTCGAGAGCTTTAAACAACCCCACACAATCAGGAAAAGGATGCTGCATTGCAGTGGAAACCAGATAGAAAAATTGTTCCTATGGGCTCATGCGATAGGATGGCCCCCCTTGCAACTGAGAGGAATGAATTCTGGTTGCTGGGGCAGGATACAGGTGGGAGAGTGAGGAATGCTGAAAATGCTGTGTGAGATTTGTTCTTACCTGAGGCAGGTTGATGCCTGGGCAGGCGGTGCTGCTGGGCCGTGGCTCCTGCTGGAGTTCCCCAGGGATCAGGGAATCATCTCCCCTTGCTTGGAACAGTGTTCATGCTTGATGGCTGCTGCTCGTAACTCCGCTGTAGGCAACAGCTGAGGAGAAACTTGAAGTTGCTAGTAGCTCCTTTTTCCTTCTAGTCCCACTTAGTCGCTGCTCCTCCCCTCCTCAGCTGCTCTTGATGCATGGCTGCTCTGCCTGGTGCAGAGGTTTTGGTATTAATAAAAAGCATGGGAGTCACCCCAAAAAGACAGAGGGACTCACCATGGCTGTTCATAAAATGTGTCCTGATGGGACAGGTGGGAATTTGTATGAGCAGCAAGGGTTGCTCTTCACCTGCATTTGTCCAGCCCTCGGCAAGAAGGAGGTGGCTCATCGGAGCACCAAGAGAGCAAACTCCTGCTTTCTGCTCTTATGCTGAATCTGTTGGACCAGGCTGGCTGCAGAGAAAATTTACATTTCAAGCCCTGTATGAGACACTCAAAGAGCCCACTAGTGGGTGTTGCCAAGTTCTGCCTGTATCAGGCACATCCTTGCTCTTCTGGGGTAAAAAACCAACCTTTCTGGCCATCAGAGAACATGGAAAAACCTGTGTTTCCTGGAGGTTGCTGAGGAGAGTTTAAAGGGGTTGCTGTGCTTCCTGACTACCATATGGACCACTGTGTACTTCTGCACGTGGAAGTGCTGAATTTCTGAGCACTGTATTTAGCTACGGCATCATGACACCCTGTAATCCTTGTAAATATGTTTATCTGGTTGGTTGGTTTTGATGCTGTTTTTTTGTTTCTTTGTTTCCATTTTTAAGATAGCTTTGGTGTTACTGCAGTAGAGAACTTTAGGGGTTTTTTTTTTAATACAATACTTTAACCCACCTGCATAGTCTTCAGCTCTATAGGACTTCATGAATTTGGCCCAGTGCATTTTTTGATGAAAATACATAGAAGAGAGTGGAGGAAGGACTACGATCTGAAGATTCAGACAATGATGAAAAGTTCTCACTGATTCTTACTTTCTTTAAATTTAGTAGCAACATCTTCACTGATGTCAGTGGCAGCAGCGCTGCAGTGTTCTTAAAAGGGGAAAAACTAGTATTTGACCCAACAAATCTGATCAAGCCTCATATCTCCTTCCCTGCTCTTGCATCAGTTCCCAGTATCTGGCTGAGCAAAACTGCCGTGTGCTTTCTCTGTGCTCCACGTTCCCCTTCAATAGCTTTGTCTGGCAAGTTATTTTACACAATACGGTAAAACTGCTTCCCCAAAGGGCCATAAAGGCATGGATTCAATTGCCAGGGAAGGCCACTAACTCCTCTCAGCAAGGGCACTTGGCTCAGCTCACAGTGTCCGTGGTTGTTTTCATCTGAGACTGAGCTGATAAGGGGATTTCCTTTCAAGTGGAAAAGCATAAACTATATTTATATGCAGATAATTTCCTATTTGTTCAGTTTAGCATTAACAGGCTGAATTTCTGGTCTATCTCTCCAGTGCTCTCTGACCACATGAAACGTATTCACAATTGTCAGGGTGGGAGGTGTTTTGCCAGAAGCTGGAGAGATGCCACAGTACAGCTGGCTGTGGAAAGCAGAGGTGGAAGAACATGACCAAGCTTCTTTACGCTGTTTTTTTCTATAAGGAGGTAACATGGACCAAAGCGCTCATGTCCATTACATGTTCATTACAGGTACTTATACCACTGATTCATCATTATCTGGGCAAACTATATATATTTTTAAAAAGAAACACTTAAACCATAGCTAATGCCTTCTGAGTCACCTTCAGGACTCAGTGATTTTGCAGGCAAATAGGACCAAGCTAAGGAGCAGGAGATACTGAACTACATGTGTATTAGAGAAAGAATTTACTGAAAAAGCTGGTAGAAGATTCTCAAACTATTCATGCCCAGGAGGAGGAGAAGAATATCGAACGAGCAGTAGTTTTCGTTCATCTGGGAAACCTACCCCATTCCTCTCTGCAGGGGTTTCCAGAAGATGAGACCCAAGTTCACAGTAAACTGGTAATTATTACTCTTCTCTGTATCATTTTACAGTTGCAAAGCACCTCAGGATCTCTCCCTGCAGGAATTCTTCATGTTTATTATATTATCTGGGGGTTTAAATCTTGCATTCACTTTAGTGGCTGCCACAGGAGTGATCTCTTGAGGTTTAAGATTAAGCTTTTATTTAAATAGATATTCCTCTAATGTTATACATCTGGTTTTGTTTAAAAGTAAGGTTGTTCATTTTAGAAATCCTCTGTTTACTGGGTCCTTCATAACAGGTTCATCTGCCTCTCAGGCTGCAGATGTTACCAGCAGCCCCACCTGAGCCAATGTGCTTTCAAACATCTGGAATCTTTCAGTTTCACCCTCCCAGGAATTAGTATGTGGCAGATCAATGTACATTAAGGTTTTGCAGAACAACTATTTAAAGTCACCTTTGCTTTATATTCCAGAAGTTCAGCAAACAATAAAAAAAATCTCTGAAAAATAGTAAAGGCCTGAATGCCTTTCCCCTTCTGGGAGTACTTAGTGCTTCTTGAGTCCTCTGAGGTTTGGACTGGTGTCTTTCAAGAAGAAAGAGCACATAGCTCTGGCCACCCTGTCTTTGCACAGTCTTCTGGTTCCAGACGGAGTCTTTTCATTTAGGGGAGCTGTCTGCCTCTTCTGCAGTAGGATCTGATCTCTTTATATTTCTCAGTTTTGGAGATTTTGTTTGTTTGTTGGGGTTTTTTTCCCAGATGTAAGAGATGCATGAAAAAACAAGTGCTCCAAGGGCAGTGCTGATGGTCCTTGATGCCTTGAGTTGGAGCTGAGATCATTCTTCTGCTGTGCAGAGGCCATTAATCAGCCATGAAAGTTAAAATTGATAGAAGCAGAGTTTAGAATTCAAATGGAATTTTTGCAGATGTAGGTAGGTTCCCCAGACCATGTGTGTGTATGTGTATATAAACACATACCTATGTACTTATGTTTGCATTTACACACACACAAACATAAATGAAAAAAACGGTATATGCTGTATTCCAGCAAGAAAGGTAAACACCAATGTAGAAAGTAATATCAGAAAAAAATATCCAGTTACCATCACAGCAAATACCGTTTTTCTAGTCCTGCCTAATAGAATTGTGTCACCCTAACTGCGCAATGCTCACGTCAGATAAGAATTTAAATGGTGCAAAATAGCAACATCTGTTTCAGCTTTTGGATTTCGGGAAACCTTTCTGCTCTAGAGTTTCTCAGCTTGTGAAAGTACTAAACTGCACAGTGGATTCCTGTACCTTGTACAATCATGGAAATTATAGTCTGTATAGTCTATAGTTTTTCCCATGCCCACCTTGAAATACAGCTTCCACCTTTCTCCTACTTAACCATATCCTGGTGTGAGATGATGTGTTACTGAACAATACTTCAAACTACAATAATAGTAACACAAATCTTCTCTTTTATCATTAAGTGAAGTGAATCCTTGAGGACTCAAGAGAACTCCACAGAACCCCTTGTATGCAAAAGGAGAGGCTGGTTATGGTAAGTAAGATTAGAGGTACGTACAGTCAACATGCATGTTCATGCAGTGAGCAGAAAAACAGCCGGTAAGATTGGGATTTTGGTGAGGGGACCCTTTCCTCTTGTCTGTACCAGAGACAAAGGGATAACGTGCATCACCATTAGGAGATCTCAGGGTGGAGGGATGTAAAAATATTGATGCTTCATCCATTTGAGGCTGCATATGGACTCTGACTGAGTTACAGCAGAGACGGAAGTCTTCCATGTAAGTCCGAAGTCTTTAGCATGTAAGATTGCCAACTGGAAGTCAAATGTATTGTGCCAGGTAAACGTTTCTTGTCCCTCTCTGCTACTGGTGAAAAGTTCCTGTGCAGGGAGGAGCGGGCACATCCTAACAGTGAGAGCTGCCTGGCGTGAATGCTGTGAGGAGCTGGGGGCAAGCCTGAGGCCAGAGCTCTGTACAATCTGAGCAGCAAAGGGAAGTGGCATCCCACAGAGCTCTTTGAAATAAGCAATGGAAATTCCAGTAACAGGACCAAGATGGCCACATTGAGTTAATCAGACCAAGCATAGGAGCAGAAACAGGTCCAGCCACAGACTTTGACCCCTTCGTTTTTGAGGACAGCAAGTTCAACATCGATATCTGCATTACTTCTGCATTGACATCTGCAATAAATTTCTTTCTTTCCAAATGTCTCCAGTCTCAAGAAACCAGTCTACAAGATGCCAGTGCTCATCTCCCATGACAGGTAGATCAGTCAGGTTGTCAATTAAAAGCACTTGCTGAAGGTGAGCTGTGGATAAATTAATCTGATAGGAAAGCTCCGTAGGTCAACGGCTTCCTGCCAGGGACGGGGGAATGTCACATCCCATTGCTTGTTGGTATTGCACGTGATGGTAATACTGTCTGTCGTCACCTGAAGGCAATGTCCCTGGATATGTTAATGACACCTTTGCCTGCAGCCTGCATGATGCTGTCATTCATCATATCTGAGCTGCAGGTTTGTTTCTGTAATGACCAAAGATCTTGTGCTACTGAAATACCCACATGAGCACATCAGACTAACATTCTGGATGGCTGTCTCTATGCTTGGGAAGGATCTCCTCCTCATACACTGGGAAAGCAATTGTCACACACCCAAGAGGAGATAAGGATGGGTCGTTCTGTAGACAGTACTATATGGAATCAAGATTAAAAGTGGAGAAGGTGCAGTGTGACATGGGGCATTATCAATGTACAAACTGCTGGAGATCCTTGCAGAGGTCAGCAGGATTTGGTAGTAGTTGTTGGCCAAACCTCCATGGACAAGTGGGTCCTGCATGCTCTGCAGTCTGCTCTGGGTCCAAAAGTGCCAGCCGCGGAGTTGGAGTTGCTCCAAGGACTGAAGAGGTGGACTCTGACCATTCACGGTGAAGTCCTGCCCTCCGAAGCAGAGGTGACCCGAGATTATTGAACATCAGTTCATTAGCCAGATATCCAAATAAGGAGGAATAAAGATTTCCTGTCATCTCTTACAAGCTGCAAAGGTAGAAAAATCAGTGGGCAGAAACAATAGGTGTAGTCACACTCGCATGTAGAGTAACACTTGAAGGTAGAACACATTCTCCCGGCCCATGGCCCAAGATAAGAAGATGATCCACATCAAACATCGCTGAATTTGGGGCAATGTTCAGCCAGTGCCCACTGAGTTCACAGGACATAATTTGAAATTGCAGGAAACAGAAAAAGATGTGATTGCACACATAATGTGGAAGAAGCAAGCCTTCACACTTCCAACCCTTCAAGAGAAGGGATGGAAAAATGCTGCTCAGCAATACACACCGCTGGCCACTTCTCTCAGATGATGTTTTGTTGACTAATATAATGTTTAAAACATTATACTGTTGGCTGATAGTCCTCAGCCAATCAGCCCACATCTGGTGTTTTTTTGTAAAACTTCTTCATCTTCATCCTCCCAGAGACTTCTCAGCGGAAGTACATGTTTTCTGCAATGCAAAAGGAATTCTGGGTTAGTTTGGGGTTTGGGATATTTTTTGAGATGAAGAGGAAGGAATCTGAGGGCAAAAGCAGGTTATATTTACTCACCAAGCCCTTTATTTTGTAATACTGATACCAGGCATGAATGTAGGCTTCTCTCATGAACAGAAAGGTAGCTTTTATCCATAACACGTCTCAAAACAATTACAATCCAAGTAATGAAAAAAAAATCTCTAATGGGAGACAGTTGGTTTGTCACAATTCAGACAAATATTTGTTATGCAAAAACAATTCTTATTTTAAAAAGGCAGTGTAGGACATTTGGGAATGTTCTCAAGAGCTTTATTCCCATCTCTGCAGAGATACAAAATGACATGATTCAACCATTTGAACTGCAGCAACAGGTCAACCCCTCCGAAGGCACGATGGCTGGGTAGAGGAGCTGCTTCTGCCAGAAATCGTAGACATTTTACATCATGCACATTCTGGTTCTCAGTTTCCTGTTACTGTTTTCTTTCAGTTTAGGGATTATCCGAGATGTACATTTCTTGCCATTTAAAACCAATAGAAAAACCACAACAGTATTTTCCATGTAAGCCAAAATCTTTCACATGTGCCAACTGACAAAGCAGACAAAAGAGCTTTGATCATAGTCAGACACCATAACTAGCTACTTGTTTTAATTACAGAAAGTTTTAGCTATTATTACATGACAGGCTGGCACATTCAGCACATGACATAATTTTATGACAGCTTTTCATTTCTCTCAGCACAGCTCCAGCCCTAGGCTATTCCACTCACAGCAGAAGCACCAGTTTGAACAAAGCAGGGAGATATCTCAGGCACAACCCAATCAGGCACCGACCCCCACTCCCAGCCTGGGTGGGACACCCATCATCCTCAGCACCCCAGCCTGGGCAAAGCTGTGAACTCCCCACAGATCATGTGTTTCTTTTGTTCTTTTAATTTTTCAGGATGAAACAATTCTAGATCCCTGGTTTTTGGGATGCACTGCATATTGCTTTTACTTGATGCTTTCCTTCTATTTATAGTACACTAGCTGTTTTGACTGACTGATGAGATAACTCCCAAAATACTGTTTTTTCATTCCTGAGTCACTGTCAGACCACCAGAAAAAAAAATGGGTGTGACACAGGTCAGTCCAAAGATTGTCACAGGTATGCCTGGGCTACTATGTGTTTTCCCCTCTCTTGGCAGTACTTTGGTTTTGTCAAAGCTTTTTGTGAACTAACTTGAAAAAGCACTGATGAAGAGCAAATCAAAGAGGGTATGACAGTCGTCAAAAAGGCTCTGTGATTTCTGTTTGAACAAATGCTTATAAGGACTCATTTTCTCATAGCTGCGGAGCTCTAATCCCCAACTATTCAGCACATTAGAGAAAAATACCAAATTACATCCCCTATCACCGCATCTAATTTCAAATGAAATCAAATAAGCGTAGTAAAGAGAATAAACACAAGTAATTAGTGCAATGATAACATACGAATTGGCTGAAAGAATATCTTTCCCTTGGAAAACACTGGAAAGCGGTGTCGGAGTTGTTGATTAATTTAACAGCCATTAAAACATCTTATTAACTCAAGTGCTAATTGAGTGTTTGGCAGGAATAACAAAGCAGTGCCAACCACACGCATACATGAAAATTGCTAACATTAGAAGAAATTTTGTGGCTTAGTATTTTAGTACTTTTATAACTTGCTTTTATAACATATTTGACTAGCTCAGGTGGCTTTACTTACCTCCTTTGTGCATGTTTTGAAGATGCCAGGCTCTGATGACACAGAATCTCGATTGTCCTTAGAAAAAATTAAATCTGTTTGCCATCCTCTTTGCTGAGGACTTCCAGATCTGGCTGAAAGCTGCGCCTTGCAGCAACACCTCAGTTTGCAGGCTGAAAGGTGCCAACTGCCGAGCTTTGGGAAGTCTCATTGACACGACGGCTGACGCAATGGGCACTGAAGGAGGCAAGGTGAGCACTGATGGAACCACCTCTCCAGCTGTTCCAGTAAAGGACCCATGACCATGCTGACGACCACCTTCCCAGAACTGGTGTCTGGTTTCTGGAGTCCCAGATATTTTTTTCTTTCTTGTATATGGTCATATACAGTTTGTAGGGAGAAATCAGACTAACATTACTCCTTCCTATGCATTTTAGCCTCAGCTGTGATGGTTTGTGGTTGCCACATATTGTTTCCCAGGTCCTTTCCTCCCTTGTGCCCCAAACCTGTGAAGAGATCCTACCATGGCTTCTAGATGGGGAGAGGACAGCCACATTTCTGCAGAACCACAGAGTAGATCGCTTTCCACTCCCTTCCCCACTATTGCTCCCAGGGGGAGGAAAGCAGCTAGTTTTTCCTGTCCAAGTAAAGCCAAGACATTGTATTACTTGATTTTTGCTCAGGGCCTAGAGAGAAGTATATCACAGTGATGATAGTCTTGCAGAGACACTCAGCTCCAGACCTCTCCCTTGATGACTGCAAATGGAGGTGGGTGGTACAGAGCTCGCTTCTCTAGAGCAAGCCCAAACTTCAAGCCATATGGTCCCAATTAGTTGGGCACAGCCAAGAGATGCTTTGAGCTCAGCACATCCTAAACACACTTACAGATACTTTGAGACCAACAGTCAGCAAAATGGATGATAAATTATGGGTCATGAAGTTTGTCATTCATAAAACTACCTTAGGTCTGTTTTCTAGACTTCAGCAGAGACACACCCCAAGCGAATTGTTTTAGATACGCACAAAGCAATGGATGAAGACCAGAATTACAGCCAGGTTAGGGCTGACCTCACTGACCCAAGCTCCTGAGTTGCGTGTGGCTTCAACACGTGCTCCCATACGCTGTGAGTCTTTGCTATCATTGCAGTATCTGCAGTGAGTGTGGCTTCCTCCAGCCCAGCAGCTGCAGCATTAGTAGTTTTAGACAGAGCCAGACTCTGGTCACTCTATGGGTGATGCTGTGGTGGGTGTCTATTACAGACCACCCTGATCAGGATGAGGCCTTCTAGAGGCAGCTGATGGCAGCCTCTCAATCACAGGCCTGGTTCTCATGGGGGATTTTAACTACCCGAGTATTTGCTGGAAGGCTGCACACGCAGCCATCCTCAGTCCAGGAGGTTCCTCAGGTGCATCGATGGTAACCATGGATGCAAATGGTGGATGAGCCGTCTAGAGAGGAGCACTGCTGGATCTCGTTGCTCACTAACAAGGAGAATCCGAAGTGGTGAAGATTGAGGGCAGCCTTGGCTGCAGCGACCGTGAGATGGTGGAGTTCAGGATCTTGTGCAGTAGGAACAGAACACCAAGCAGGATCACAACCCTGGACATCATCAGGGCCAGCTTTGGCCTTTTCAAGCAATTGCTAGGGGAAACCCCATGGGACAGGCTATTGGAAGGTAAAGGAGCCAAGATTGTTCGTTAATATTTGAGGACGACTTCTTCCAAGCTCAAGATAAGTGTACCCGAACAGGTGGAAAATGAAGAAAGAGAGCCAGGAGACCCACATGGTTAACCAGGGAATCGCTGGGCAAACTCAAGTGGAAGAGGGGAGTCTAGAGGTCATGGAAGGAGGGGCTGGGTACATGGGTGGAATATAAGACTGTGGTCAGAGGATGCAAGGAGGCAACTAGGAAAGCTCCTTGGAATTATACCTTGCAAGGGTGATCAATGACAACAGAAAGGGCTTCTTCAAATACGTTGCAGACAAAAACTAACACTAGAGGCAATGTAGGTCCTTTTCTGAATGAGGTGGGTGCCCTGGTGACAGAGGATCCAGAGGAGGCAGAGTTACTGAATGCCTTCTTTGCCTCTGTCTCTACTGCTGGAGACTGTCCTCAGGAGCCCCAGACCACTGAGGACCCAGAGGAAGTCAGGATAAAGGAGGAGTTTGCCCTAGTTGAGGAGGACTGGGTTAGGGATCAGTCAGCAATCTGAACATCCACAATCCATGCGCCCTGGTGGATGCACCTGTGGGTGCTGAGAGAGCTGGTGGAAGTCATTGCTAGGCCACTCTCCATCATCTTTGGTAAGTCGTGGGGAACAGGAGAGGTGCCTGTGGACTGGAGGAAAGCGAATATCACTCCAGTCTTCAAAAAGGGCAAGAATCACAGAATCACAGAATGTTAGGAGTTGGAAGGGACCTCAAAAATCATCTTGTACAGCCCCTCAGCCACAGCAGGATCACCTACAGTAGGTCACACAGGAACATGTCAAGGCAGGTTTTGAATGTCTCCAGAGAAGGAGACTCCACAACCTCCCTGGGCAGCCTGTGCCAGTGCTCTGTCATCCTCACAGTAAAAAAGTTGTTCCCAATGTTTTGGTGGAACCTCCTATGCTCCAGTTTGCACCCATTTCCCCTTGTCCTATCATTGGATGTCACTGAAAAGAGCCTGGCCCAATCCTCCTAACACTCCCCCTTGACATATTTATAAACATTAATGAGGTCACCCCTCAGCCTCCTCTTCTCCAAGCTAAAGAGACCCAGCTCCTTCAGCCTTTCCTCATAAGGGAGATGTTCCACTCCCTTCATCATCTTTGTGGCTCTGCGCTGGACTCTCTCAAGCAGCTCCCTGTCCTTCTTGAGCTGAGGGGCCCAGAACTGGACACAATATTCCAGATGCGGCCTCACCAGGGCAGAGTAGAGGGGCAGGAGGACCTCTCTCGACTTACTTGCTACTCCCCTTCTAATACACCCCAGGATGCCATTGGCCTTCTTGGCCACGAGGCCACATTGCTGGCTCATGGTCATCCTGCTGTCCACTAGAACCCCCAGGTCCCTTTCCCCTGCGCTGCTCTCCAGCAGGGCAGTCCCCAACCTATATTGGCACATGGGGTTATTTTTTCCCAAGTGCAAAACTCTACACTTGCCCTTGTTGTATTTCATCAGATTTCTCCCTGCCCAGCCCTCCAGCCTGTCCAGATCTCTCTGAATGGCAGCACAGCCTTCTGGTGTGTCAGCCACCCAGTCTCCTGTCTTCAGCAAACTTGCTGACGGTGCTCTCTGTTCCCTCATCCAGGTCATTCATGAGTATATTGAAGAGTACTGGTCCCAGTACTAGCCCCTGATGGACTCTACTAGACGCAGGCCTCCAACTAGACTCTGTCCCATTGACCACAACTCTCTGGCTTCTTCCCTTCAGCCGGTTCACAACCCACCTCACTACCCGATCATCCAGACCACGCTTCCTCAGTTTAGCTATGAGGATGCTGTGGGAGACAGCATCAAATGCTTTACTGAAATCCAGATAAACCACTGCACTGCCATCATCTATCCACCTGGTTATATCCTCATACACATCCACCTGGACACGTTCCCATGTGACCTACTCTAGGTGATCCTGCTGTGGCAAGGGGTTGGACTAGATGATCTTTTGAGGTTCCTTCCAATCCCTACTATTCTGTGTGATCCTATGATTCTGTGACTTGAGCCTGTAGTTAGGAGCCCCTGAAAGACAAAAAGCTGCTAAACTGCTCTTGATGGTTTGTTTTCAGCTCCAGTGAAGCATGGACCAACAAGTGTGAATGACCAAGGCCGGCTTCGAAACTATAGGTGGGACTTTCAGGCTGCCAGGCTTGCACATGTATCCAGTAAAAGCTATAAAGTTCTTTGAGTGGTTAAATCCACTGGGAATCTTGTTCAGAGGAGTGAGAGAGGTTGTGCTGCATATATCATCTTCCCCAGCCATCAGTAGAAATGACCAGTCACCAAACAACTAGTGCTTATTAATAAACTTGCTTAAGAAAATTGGCAGGAGTCTTACTTTTCATTGTGCTGAATGAATGGAGCTAAATATAATCCAGAACTCATTTTGCTGGATAACAATGTGAGAGATACTTCCTGTTCTAGCAGAAATCCCTGAGTTTAGAAGTAGGAGTTTCTCTAGGCTGAGTGAAATTCTTCAAATCTCAAGAAACATTAAGGTCACTCTCTAAAATTCCTCTCTCCTCCCAAATAAAGATATTATTTTAATACTCTGTGAGAAGGGTAATGTAGTGTCTTTATTAGAACCCAGCTGAAAGTACAGGATGTTTTAATCAATGAGCACTCAGAAACAAAGGTACTTCTTGGCTTAAGACCCAAATTCAATAATTATTTTTTCAGCTGAACTGGAATAAAGACATTATTTAAACATGTATCTGTCATCTCACACTGCCTGCGGCTTGCTGTTGAATATCTATTTCTCAGGAGCACTGTGGCAGCTCCTTATGTAAAGGGGAAAAAAAAAATAACCATTTTCTCACATTATTTCATTTGGAATTATGTCTCCTTATGTGTCATTCCATAAAGCACCATGTGAGCAGAGGGTTTCAGGTGCTAACGAAGCCCACGGTAGATGTGCAAGTGCACATTGGTCTTTGCAACGACGCCTGTTTGTGTTGCAGATCTGCAAAACAAAGGGCCTCAGTGCTTGATTTTTTCCTCCATGCTAGATGAACCACGAGCTGGCTGGGCTGCAGGAGAGAGGGGATCACTGGAGAACCAGGAGCTCGGTAGCAGCATTACTGCCAGGGCTGGGACTCAGGAGATTCAGTGATGTAAAAATGCTTTAATCCTGCCAGGCTCCTCTTCTTTATTTTGCCATTGGTTATGGTCTCAGCTCATCAGAAAGGCTGATGAGTTCTCCAGGAACAGCTTCGAACCCCCAGTGCCACCAGTGCAAGCATCCTGCTTGCAAAGCACTTGCTGTAGGAGAAAAACAAGGATCTAATCTGCAAGTCGTTTGTACCTCTGCAGGTGCAATATTTGCTCTTTTCCCTTTGTGACAGTGCCACGCATAATGGACCTGAACCTGGTATTACCAATAGATAACGGCTGTTCTTCAGCTGGGGAGGCTCTCGTAGCTGGAAGATGGTGATGGATTGCGTTCAGGCCCCAGTGGGCTGCAGCCGTTCCCATTAGAATAGTTGTTGTGGGTGGGGTGGACACAACGACTAATGGGTGGTGGAAGTTTTCGGAGGCTGCTAAAGCAAAAATAAGAAGCTCTGGTAGAGCACGGTGAGGCCCCTGGACAGAGCTGGCTTGGTCCTGCTGGGCTCCACACATCTGGGGCCAAGGAACTGCATCAAGGGGTGTAAGCAAGGACAAAGCAGAAGCTTGTGGGGTGTAAACAGAGACACGTGTTGGAGGTGAAGATGAGAGGGCAGGAGATCCTGACCTTGGGGTAGGAGTGAGAAGAGGTGGAAAGCAAGAGACATATGGGGTACCTGATGGATATCTGCTGGTGATCTCTTGGTTGTCGGCAGGAGCACTGCTGAGAGGTTGTGGGCTTGCTGTGCCACGTCCATAGGCATACTCGAGTCTGCAAAATTTCACCATGAGTACAACAAACTATTTGCTAATCCTTTGATTCTGAAGGGCTGCAGGTGTGTGCATATGACAGACAGACCACCTTACCTTCCACCAGCAAAATCTGGGGCGTTGCTGGTCTTTTCAAGGCTGGATGATAGCCACACTGCAATGGAGCACATCACTTTGAGGAGAAAACACCTTGGAAGCCTTCAATCCTTGGGTTGCACCCAGGTGCAAACTATTGCCTTCACCAGACCTTGAGCATAATTCCATGTGACCTGAACCTATAAGGGAAACTCAATATTACCAGTTGCTCCTGCAACTCCAGCAAGCTGGATAGTTAGGAGCAGCTTTGAAAACGTGTGCTCTGTATATCACCCATCCACCAAAGATGTTAGGCCTCTCAACCTGGAGCATCACCACGTGGCACTCTCCTTCACTGCCCTGTGGGCCGTGGCTGTCTGCAGGGGACTCTCCATGCCCTGAGGAGCTCCTGGCATAAGGTATGGGGTGTTTTTCACAGGGGAGGCACACTGTGGGGCTACCTCTGCCTGCTGGATGGTGAATATGTGGGCTGGAGCCAGGCTTGTCCCCTTGGATGGAGGCTGAGATGCTCTGGCACAGCGACGGTCCCTGACTGTGGAGTCAGGGCTTGAGAAAGGGCCTGTTTCTGTCCATGAGTAACTGAGATGACTTTTTGTACCTCAGATGGGCCCTGCAGAAACCACTGAGCTGCAGAAAGTGGCTGGAGGACACAGGAGCAGATTTCACGCTCTCGCCCTGTGCTTTGATGCTCTTGGCTAATGAGTTAATCAGCTGCTTGTTGTCGTGTCTGATGGGAAAATAACAACAAACACAACCAAAGGATGAACTGAAGAGAGAAAAACATTTTCTGGCATGTGCTCCTTTGACTGCAACATCAAAGATCACATTAAGATTTTTGTAGAAGATTCTTTCTCTGGCTTTCTTTAGCTCTGAAATTATCAGGACTGTCAAACCCCATTTGCAGAAAGACCTTCTGGGGAGGAGGATGCTGCTGAAAGGGCAGAGATGTTTAATATTTCACGAAGGGCATGCACAGACTAACGCACAGTTCTCAAAACATCCTCATTAAAATTCTTTAATTAACATTGGTTCATGTAGTAGCAGACACGGAGCTTCATGTGTCTAAGACATGCTGGGGGTGCTGGGCACTGCACAGGTCCCCACGGGAGAGGGAGAAGATACATCTTGAACCCCCTCACAACCTCCTTTTAACACCAGATGAGTTTCTTCATCTCGAAGGGCCGAGAGACATTTTTTACCTGATCGCATGCCAGCCCAGTAACCATTCATGCAAAGCAAACAAAGTCAACAGTGTGAAGGGAGCAGCAGAGACTATCTGTTCCCTTTCAAAAGGCTGTAGTTTCTGTTCCCCAATACCATAATTTCATTAACTGTCTACCCAGCACCCCCCTGCTCCTGCCTCAGTACCAGGACCGCTCCTCTGTCCTCAGCTGCCTTGTCTGTTTTTTTGGAGAAGGGACAAGAAGAACACTTCAGACCAAGCCAGACAACAGCAAAACAGAGGCACAAGCCCATTTCCACAAGGCCGTTTTTAAAATGAAAGAACATTCCTTCTTATCTCACACAGAAGATGCCTTATGTTTTCTGAAGGTCTGGGCTGGTGAATTAAAAAAGAGATGGAAGGAAAGGTGGCTGGACAAACATCCTCTGTGTTTATTGCTCCAGGGGCAGGGAGGGTTTGGGGGCTCTCTGAGACAGTGCCCTGCTCTGGGGGTGTGCAGTTAGGTGAGGGCTGTGGGATGCCTGGCGCTGCCTGCCCTATTCCCGTCGAGAGCAGTCGCTCCAGCCCAGGAGCTCCAGCCTGCCACCATTTCTGCATCTGCAGAGACTGCAGGAAAGGTCAAGCACTGAACAGGCTGAATTTGTCGATGGCAAGGAATACCACCGTCCCTGGAGGTATTTAAACAGCATGTCGATCTAGTGCTTAGGGACGTGGTTTAGTGGTGACCTGGCAGTGCTACGTTAATGGTTGGACTCGATCATCTTAAAGGTCTCTTCCAACCAAAGAGATTCTGTGATTCTGTGAAGTGCCCTTTGCCACCGGCCTCTTTATCTGCACGGAGATAAGAGAAGGGCTCTGCTCTCAGGGCGGCGAGCTGCTGCCCTTCCAAACCACCGCTGCCACCTCTCCACAAAGCCGCGCTGGAGCTGGATGGCAGCTGGTTTAGTGCAGCCTTTTGCAGGGATTATTAACCCAAAGTGGAGTCACGTTCCCAGTGGCTTCCTTCGGCCGGCACTGACGTGGCAGCAGGCTGCGGTGAGTCAGGACTGCCGAGCGAGCGGCTGGACGACCGGCATCCCGTCGTGCAGCCGAGCTTGCACTTCAACCTGCAACAGATACGAATCTTCATTCCAGAGAAACTGAGTTTTAATTATGCAAACTCTATGCGCATTTTTAAAATGTAAGGAAAGAAAACCAGGACCCTGTCTTTATCTTTTTGTGAAATCATTATTCGCTTTGAAATACATGGATAATTAACAACATTATCATGCAAATTTAAGTGAATTGAGCTGGGTGAATTAAAGTGACTTCACCTACCTAGCTATAAAAATTGCAGCACAGAGCTGTCGCAACGAAGCTCTGAGCACTATTTTTAGTGCAGCGCTGTAAGAGAGGGCCTGTGGGAGGGCATCTTCCAAAGGAGTGCAGACACTATCTTTTAGGAGGAATTAATCCTTAGGAAACCATTAGTAGCTTTCACAAATGACCAAAGGATATTTTTCTGACAGGACTAGAGTTTATACGCAGAGAGCCACATGCACTGAAAGAAAATCATGAGTCACTGAATTTGAGGAACAACTGAAGCCAAATTTTCAAGTGCTCCTCCCTCTGCTTTATCTCCTTCAGCTCGCTGTCCTCAGGGCACACCAGCTCTTTATTAGTGGTAAAAGCAAAGTAAAAAATTCTTATCTATCTGCTCTGAATGGGGGCAGTCAAGCTTTTTCAGGATTGCAGGTCTACGAAGCTCTCGTAGATGCATAGAAGTACCCACCTACTGAGATCAATTCATTTCCACTTCCTGTGATCTTCCAGTGTCGTGTCTGTGACCAGCAGCTTCCAGACATCGCTGCTTGCAAAGGACGCGCGTGAACATCTCCCCTCCTTGAAAAGAGCCAAGTTAATTCTCCTTGTAAAACAACCATCCAAAATAGACCCTGAATGCTCTGCTGATTTTTCCATAGATGTTTTGGGAGGTTTTTTAGCCTGTTCACCTGTTAAGTTTGACCTCTGTGAGACAGTTACAGATCATGCTTAGGAAATACCTCAGCTCTTATTCAGTTATGGCTCATCATGTGGTGATTCTGCCCAGTTGTTCCTCCTGGACAGGGATTTCTGGACACCAGCACTGCAGAACGGCACCAGCTGCTGGGACACAACCTCGTGGCTGATTGCAGATACTGTTCTAGTGAATGCTATCTGTAGAGAGTCACAAACAGCTAAAACTAGCTATTTGTTTCCCCCCAAAAAATTACTTATAACACATAAACTAAGTGGAGACCTATCTAGGCTGAAATGTTTCACTTAGCACCTCTAAAGTCTCAAAATTGCTGTCACATAAATTCACGTTTCACTGGTATATAAAATACGTAGCAGCATCACCATTGAAAAAAGTCGTAAATACAATATAAACGATCAATTTTAGATGAAGTTCGGGGCTTTTTTAAACATCTCTCCCTCATTCTCCTCCTCTGTCCATATCTTAACTCAAAAACATTTGACCCCAGGTGCAGTATCCAGGAATCTTTAGATGAAGGGGGAAACGATGTGCTGCTTCTTACAGCAGCAAAGGGATCTAGGAGTTCCCATCTCCCTGAAAGACAGTGGGACTTTGGTTGCCCAAGTGACTTCAGAAAACAGGACTTCAAAGCCTTTCAACATTGTACAACTGAGAAAAATACATAAATAAAGGCTGCAACTAGCCTAGAATTTTTAAACATTTAATGACTTTTTATGGAGCGCATTTCCATTTATCAACCTTACCCAATGCTTCAAAGGATGAGCAGCGGTGGTCGGTTTGGCCGCTCATCCCCAGCACCAAGCTTTCCTTCTAATTTTCCTCCCGCTTGTTGAATCTTGCCTTGGATTGCACATCCATAGGGAAAGACATACATTTTCCTACACATATGCAAAACACCTGCCACAATGCCTGAGCCCTCTAGATGCTACTATAATAATAATTATTATTATGAGCACAATTCCCAGGGCACACAGCATGCAGTGAGGCGGCCAAGAGTCCTACCATGAGCAGCTTTGCATTCTACCGTCTAATTACTGGTGAAGAAGAGGGTGGAGGAAAACTGGCTATAGCAGGGGAAGAGGGAAAGGCTCTTGGGAGAAAACACTAGTGTTTTACAAGGTAGACTTGTTCTCCTTACCTGTGCTTAATGAAGATGCTGTAGTCTTTAAGGTATCACCTCAGACAGAAACCGTTTTTCTCTGCTGGGAAAGTTGGTCTGAGTGGACTTTGAGGTCCTTTTCTGCTGCTGAGTGATTTCTCTAGGCTGGCCTAAGACCTTGAAACACTTCAAAGCGCCAGCAGAAATAACAGGGCAACAAACATACAGAGACAGCTATGCCATCAGGAGAGGCCAGGCAGAGCAATAGAGTCATAAAATAGTTTGGGTTGGAAAGAACCTTTAAAGGTCTTCTAGTCCAACTCTGCTGCAGTGAGCAGGGACATCTTTAACTAGATCAGGTTGCTCAGAGCCCCATCAAGCCTGACCTTGAATGTCTCCAGGGATGGGGCTTCTACCACCTCTCTGGGCAACCTATTACAGCATGATTTCACCACCCTCATCATAAAGAATTTCTTCCTTATAGATAGTCTAAATCTACTCTTTTTTTAGTTTAAAACCATTACCCCCTGTCCTATCACAACAGGTCCTGCTAAAAATTCCCTCCCCATCTTTCTTATAGGGCCCCTTTTAAGTACTGGAAGGTCACAATAAGATCTCCCCAGAGCCTTCTCTTCTCCAGGCTGAACAACCCCAACTCTCTCAGCCTGTCCTCACAGGCGTTCCAGTCATATGATTGTTTTTGTGGCCTCCTCTGGACCCACTCAAGCAGGTCCATGTCTTTCTTGTGGTGAGGACTCCAGAACTGAACACAGCACTGAAGGTGGGGTCTCACCAGAGCAGAGCAGAGGGGCAGAATCACCTCTCTCAACCTGCTGGTCACATTGCTTTTGATGCAGTTCAGGATATAGTTGGCCTTCTGTGCTGCAAGTGCATGTTGCCAGCTCATGTCCAGGCTTTCATTCACCAGCACATCCAAGTCCTTCTCTGCAGGGCTGCTCTCAATCACAGAATCATAGTATTGCATCAGCTGGAAGAGGCCTAGAAGATCATTGAGTCCAGTCTTTGTCCCAGCCCTATCAACCTACTGAACAGTTCCCTCCAACACAACATCCACCCATCTCTTAAACACCTCCAGGGACGGTGACTCAACCACCTCCCTGGGCAGCCTGTTCCAATGGCTGACAGCCTTTTCAGTATAGAAATTCTTCCTAATATCTAACCTAAACCTCCTCTGGCACAATTTAAATCCATTTCGCCTCATCCTATCACTCTCCACTAGGGAGAACAGACCAACTCCCACCTCTCTACAACCTCCCTTCAGGTAGTTGTGGAGAGCGATGAGGTCTCCCCTCAGTCTCCTCTTCTCTAGACTAAACAGCCTCAGATGCCTCAGCCTTTCCTCATAAGACTTACGTTCTAAGCCCTTTATCAGCTTGGCAGGCTGTCTCTGTACCCCCTCCAGTACTTCAGTGTCCCTCTTGTAGTGAGGGGCCCAAAACTGGACACAGCACTCGAGGTGAGGCCTCACCAAAGCCAAGTACAGGGGCATGATCACCTCCCTGCTCCTGCTCACTACACTATTTCTGATACAGGCCAGGATGCCGTTGGCCTTCTTGGCCACCTGGGCACCCTGCTGGCTCACGTTCAGCCAGTCATCTATTAGCGCTCCCAATCACTTCATCCCCCAGCCTGTATTGATACTAGGGGTTGCCCCAACACAGGTGCAGGACCTTGCACTTGGCCTTGTTGAAACTTGTGAGGGTCTCACAGGCCCACTTCTCAAGCTTGTCTGGATCTCTCTGGATGACATCCCATCCCTCAGGCATGTCAGTCACACCACACGGCTTGGTGTCGTCTGCAGATTTGCTGAAGGTGTGCATGACCTCACTGTCTTATACATTCTTTCAGATAGAAGTGGGATGTACAGAGGGTAAGGGCAGGCATGGGAGACCCGGTGGGTCTTGAAAGCCTCAGATTTATCCTGCTGGTGCAAAGCACCTGCCTAGCACATGGCCAGTTGACCTGACACAGCTAAGAAGTCCCACATGGAAATCCAGCAGGCTGAGACATAGGATGACAGGGACCATCCTGGTCATAAATACAGCTTTACATTTTTGCAGAGAGCTGAGCTACATATTTCATTTAGAAGGGAACAGTGGGAAGGAGACAGGGGTGGATTTTTTTTGTTTTATGGGAAAAAAATCTGCAATTTTGGAATTTGTTTTCCACTCCAAAGCAGGTAATAAATTTGTCATGGATTGCAATTCCAAAATTGTTTGCCTTCAGGTAGATCAAAGTGTTTGATTTCTATGAAATGTGATGGAGGCCTTTATGATTACACATTATCTTTTTCTATAAGACTGAAAGACATTGAACCAAAACATTCCAAAATGGAAACTAAAGTTGTTCTTTCTTCTTACTAGGTATTCCTATTTATATGAAATTTTGTCCGGTTCAAAGCAATTCTACAAGATTAGTCATTTCTCAACACATCAGCATTTCCAAGCAGAATAACAGTGGTCCCAAAGTTTCCCATCCCCAGTCCTAAAAGTTCCCATCCCTGGTCCTGTTACTGCACTGCTGCTAGAAAAGACCTGAAGAACCCAAAGCCCGAGCAGCCAGGGACATGCAGCCGCTCACGCTGGCGGCAGCTTTCGGGAATGGTCCCCGTACGCTGACACGGGCTCTGGCTGGGAGACACTGGGATCTCCTGGGATACCTGGAGCAGACACTTAAGCATTTGCCCAGAGCCCTGTCAGCGAGGCACACGCGCCCGGCTGGTTTCTGTCACCGCAGGCAGAGCCGGAGGGAGCTGCACACGCAGCTGCCTCTGCACAAAACAGCATCCTGCCAGGCATTTTCTTGTCTTCACAAATTAGCCTAAAAGTGCTCCTAAATATTCAGTTTGCTGGAAGAAATTGAAGAAATGCAAAGAAGTAGGATGGTTTTTGCTGAGCTGACCAGAAGCCTGCTGCTACAAAAAGTTATGGCATGATCGGGGACGACAGAAAAAGGTGAGAGGGCATGACAGAGGTGCGACAAAACAAATGTTGTGAAGTGACACATTGTCCTGGAGTGTAAATTAGGAGCTGGAAGGGCTCAGTGACAGCCCAGCACGTGCCAACAGCAGGGTCTGCATATGCGTTGGGAGCCAGAGGCAACAGCCCAGCCTGCAGGACCAGCTGCCGAAGCGATGCTAAAAGGTAGTCTAAAAATAAGGCGCTTATCGGGGTGAGAAGGGCCAAGTGTTTCATCACTTTCCCTTGATAAATGACTAGCAAAGCACAGGCTAGAAGGATTTCTGTTTTGTTCTGAGCTGTATTCTGATTCACAGTTTGCTGGGCTTGGGCAAATATCTTCTGTTGACTTAAGCCTTGTGGGAACATTGGTGCAACTGCTTGGCTGCACTGTCCCCCACCCACTGGCGTCTCCGCTCCTTAGAATGCAGAACAGCAAAATACAGCATTTTATAGTGAAAGCACATAAAAACCATGGAGTCGTGGCTGGCCCAGCACCTATAAGAAGCAACAGATTTGGGGTTTGGTGCTCAGCTCCCCCTCACCCATCCACCCCACAGGGAAAGGCAAGCAAAACTTGGGGAAGAAAAACAACCTTTGCCTCATCTAAGTTACTTGACTGACTCTGTCTCAGGCAGATACATTATTTAAGGGACATTTCATTGAGCAGAGGGGTAGGTTTGATTCCCACATCCCTGGGAGATCGTCAGAGGAAAGGCAGCGAGAGGTGCTTGGCAGAGGCAGAGCAGCTGCAGGGCAGTGCTGGTGGCAGCACTGGTGGCAGCACCTGCTGCTCAACTCAGCATCCCCATGGCCCCTCTCCGTGGGTAGGGCTGGCTCCCAACCACACCGTGCAGCCTCACACCCATGTCTGCACCAGGCTGGGAAAACCTACACACACCCCTTGCATCATCAAGGAACAGCAACTCCTGCAGCTCACGTCCCCTGACTGGTTTTATGAAAGCTAAGCTGAAAAAGAGCTCTCCAGCCCAGCTGAGCTGAGGTGCACACGACCCCCAGGGGACGGTGACAGGCTCATCGCTTGCTGCTGCTGCGTGAGGCACGTTGCCACCGTGCTGGGAGCCCTTGCCGTGGGAAAGCCTTTGATCTAACCAGATCTCCCAGGGCCGCCTGCCGGACTCCACTTCCACTTCAGTACCCGACCTTGTAAACATCGGCGCCAGCGCAGCCAGCGCAGCCACCGCGCGTGCAGAAGCCACATCCTGTCAACCCCTTTTGCAATCGGCAGGGCCATCTCCTTGGCCACAACGCGGAGGCGTTGCGACATGTCTGCGTGGAGCAATGCACCCGTCAGGGTGTGGCACCGGCTCTTCGCACACGCGCGCACCCGGGGTTTTATTTTTCAAGTGACTGAGGCAGGCTACGTGCACTGGTAGATGGTTTCTGCAAGTAATTCTCCTCTCCACAAGAACATGTATCTGACTTTATAATTCATGCATGCCTGGGAAGTTCAATCCAGTCCCACTGGAGTAGCAAGCTCAATGGGAGTTTATTTATTTAAAAGAGTGCATGCAGTAGCATGGAAAAAAAAATCAAACCTATCAGAAACCATAAGTCTTAATCTTAAACCGGCTTTTCTTAAAATACGGTCTAGGGAAGCTGCTTTTAAAATGTGGCTTCCATGGAGCCTTGGCTTCAGCATTGCAATCCCTACAGAACAATATTATAGCTTAATAATTAAAACATTTACAAAATGAAGATAATCTATGGCTGATCCAAGTTTCTATGGAAATTTGGAGGCGGTGGTGTATGCAGCTGTTCCCATCTAATGCAAAGGTTGGCTGCAGCTCTACTTCTGAGCCCATTTGTAACTTAGAGGATAATTTATCTGTTCTGTTTACACAGTTCTCAGCTTGCATAGCCCAAGAGTGTAACTTTTCTACGGTTCCCAAGCAAAAGGGTGTCTTACCCTCCCTGCTCAGCTAAAGCAATTAATGTTCTTGAACTTAATGAAACACCTCTGCTGAAAGGTGTGTGTGTCACAGACGTTAAGCTGCATGAGACCTGTCAGAAAATCAGACACAACAGCAGAGAAACGGAAACACTTGCTCACGCTGGCCTGTGGTACCCATGGGTACAGCCCCATGAAGACTCGCCCCAACCACTCTTGCTTTATATCTGCGAAGTGTTCGCCTTCTTTTTGTTCCCTTTCGAGCTCCTGCATCCCTCACCTGGTGCTGCTGGTGGTGCTGGCCCTGTAAGGCTTGGCCAGGTGTGGAAGGAGCTGGGAGATGGCAGAGCTGGCACCATAGGTTGTTCCAGATGTTCGGCTGTGGGTATGGGTCCATCCCGGTGCCCCCGCTCCTGAGCTGAAGGTTCCAGATAACAAGATTTGATGAGCACACTCAGACCAGAGGAAGCTGAAGAGAAGGCAATTCCCGCAAAAGATGAGGATAGAAGCTTGAGGGCAGTTAAATATTTTTACCTAAAGCTATGGGCATTTTTATACAAGTCACCATATTAACACTTCTACAGACACACACAGATCAGGGGAGGGGTTTGGGTTACAAAGCAAAGGAATACCCAAGGAAAGACCCTAAACATTGCAGATGAAGGACTTCGGGGGCCGACGCCACCATCTGGTGCTTTATAAACCAGGCTGATAAAAAGCTGGACAACCTGCAACTACTTGTGAGGGAGCAGTGAGCAAACACTTGGTACCTGCTTGTCATCATGACATGATGATGTCTTGCATTCACAAACTTATCTCCAGAGAGTCCATGGCTGATGTAAACAGTTTTCATTTTGCAATGCTGGAATGCTAATGAAGAAAGTATTAATAATCTCTAAGGAAAGTTCACCAGTAGAGCAGTCGCAGCAGCTACGTGATGGCCCCAGCACTGCAAAACCTTCAAGTTTCATTGAAACAAGAGCATAAAAATCCGCTTTTTGCAAAGAGAGAGGAAAACTCTGTCAGTTACGAGTGCACAGGAGAAAATGCTTCAGCTGAAGCAGTGCTGAAGGTTTCCAACCTGAACAAAAATTCACTGGATGATTCCTTAGCACCAGTTTGAACTCAAAGACAGAAAGTCATAAAGTTTCAGTACTTCACAGTGAGAATTTAAAAAAAAAAAACCACAAAAAACCAGCAACCACAAATAATCCAAATAACCCAAAACACAGAAGAAAGCCAATCCCAGTATTGTTTGCTTATAAAAGACAACCCAAGTAAAGGAGAGGTGTGGTGTTTTTTTTTTTTTTGTGGACATCCGAGTATACAAGATTTGAATAGACATAAATATGTAGTGCAAAAAAATGTAAGCCAAGCTGAGATCAACTCAGACTCCCCTATTCCCTTGAAGAGCAGGACCAGAACTTGGCTTAGCCCCAGCAGGCACAGACACCCCTAGATGCTCCGATGGGGAGCAATGCCTCAGCCACCCTCTGGCCACTCCTGACTTGTGGCATCAGGAGTAGAGAAGGGCTTTTGATATGACTCAAGAGTCATTTCCTAGAAGAAGACAAGATTTACTGAGCTGTCTATACTGAGAGGTTGTTTGCAGGAGTGCAGGTCTCTCTGTGTCCATGCCAGGGTTTGCAGTAATAAATCACTGTTCCACTCAGATGCATTTCTTATTCCCTGTGGGACACCTGTTGCTAAGTCACACTATTATGTCACTGTGGAGCACCTATGATTTTTTTGTAGTTTGCTGGGGTTTTTTGTTCCCCAGCAGACCTTTTGGGCATACAGGTTTCCTTAAGACAAAATGTTAAATTTCCAGTTGGGTATTAGCTGAATTTTGGTCATCATCTTACCTGAAGACTGGACAGGCCTTGAAAACATGGCTGTGTGTGGTTCTGCTGCTGGGTTATAACACTGGTCACCTCCATTGGAGCTGCTCCTTCTCCTTTTGGGGACAGGGGGGAGGACCAGGCTTTCTGCAAGGCTTCCATCCCTCCTGCATCTCCCAGCCTTTCACAGTTCCAAGGGCAGGTTGGCAAAACCTTGTCCATAAGGGACAGTTGTGGAGAGGTTCACACAGAGCTCTGGGCAGAGTGAGGAGGCTAAAAGGTTGTAAGAGATTTTGCTGTCTTTCCCGCACCCTTAGTGCTCATCTTGGGCTGAAACACTGTGCTGAATCACAGATTTAGCCTGGTGCCAGTTCCTGCGAGAAGAGAACCAGGTCCTGATTGCAGCTCATCTGTTAACTTGCTGATCTTGTGCTTTGGCAAATCAAAGATAAATATTACAGGGTTTAGTAGCATTTTATCAATTTCCAGCAATCCTCTATCAGTTCCTGACTGTCATCACAATAAAGTGTAACAAAAGAAGAATTAAACTTAGATTCATCTTAGATTAACCAAGTCTCCTTCAACACCTTAAGAAATCCACTAGAAAGCAATCTGCACAGTTTGCTTGCAGAACACCAACCTTTCTCATCCTTAGTGCAACCACAAAAACGACGACATTGGTCATGTTTTAAAACCAGAGCTTAAAAAGCTCCATGCGTGTTTAAGTCTCTTCCTATACACATAAAGGCTTTGGATAATTTTTTTCAATTATTTAAATTCTGGTAGAGTATTTTCTTTGTAGCTACTACTGCTACACACATTAAACCAGCTCTGAAGTCAAACAGCAATTAGAGCAAATGTTAAGATCATCAGCCATTCAGGTCTATTAAAGCAGAAAACTATTTTTGAGGCAATCCAAGAAACACAGCCTACTCAGCCAACGACAACACACCTTCCTCGTAAAGGCGCAGGTTTTTGTGCAGTTAACGAGCAGCTGCATCTGACCGCTAAGCTCAGAAGAGCCCAAGCGCCAACTAATAACACAGCTGCAATGTAGATGAATACTGGGAGCAAACTGCACTTCGATTTGCTTTCCCAAAAAAACCCAAAGAGGGTGTGTGTGGTGTCCGACTGTACTGTGAGCGCATACCCCTGTCCAGAGAGACACAAGGGAAACGTGATTACAAAGAGAGAACTGGAGCCAGACCTGAAACCATGACAAGACGGGTCCGAGATGGGATCCAGGAGTACATGGACTTCTTTTGCAGAACATCCGTCCTCATCCCATGTAGCTTTGGCTGGGATTTCCACCAAGAGGGGAGATCCTTTTCTTTTTGCATACAAAAAACAGAGCGCATCCTTCACCAGGCTTCAGCACTTGCAGTGCAGAATGCATTCCTGATTAGAAAAAGCCACAAACTTCCAATTAATTTACCACTAAAAAAAAGTTTAAAGATCTCTTTAAGATCCTTCCCTTCCCTTCCCTTCCCTTCCCTTCCCTTCCCTTCCCTTCCCTTCCCTTCCCTTCCCTTCCCTTCCCTTCCCTTCCCTTCCCTTCCCTTCCCTTCCCTTCCCTTCCCTTCCCTTCCCTTCCCTTCCCTTCCCTTCCCTTCCCTTCCCTTCCCTTTTTCTCCCCTTCTTGTTCTTCCTTTGATCCCCTGGAAATTTAATAAAAGAAAAACCCAGTTTAAACTTCTAGGGTGTTTTATTTCACTTTAATTCTCAAAATATATCCTGGAATTCGAAAAGTAAGGGCAGTTGTCTAATGTTCATCCCAACTGAAAAGGCATCTTTCAGGCCATACTGCAAACTGCAAGAGTTTATTAAGGAGAAGTCTACACGAAGAGCCCTGCTCTTGCAGCCACGGTGTCTTCAGGACCCAGCCTCGGCAGCCCAGGACCAAAGCCTGGGAGCTTCGCGGGAGCTCCATCACCAGTGTGGCAGGAGCCTGTGGCCATGGTGAAAGTAAGGAGGGCTTCTGATGGGAAAACTGACCTTTACAAATACAGCTGGTATCACAAATATGTCTGCAGACCGTCACAAGATGCCTGTGGGGAAAGAGGAAGGAGCAGGACATGTGCATGTCTCCTGAGCACGTCGGAAGGGACGGGGGCTGAGGCTATGCTAAACACAGCACCCCTGAACCTATAGGTTTAATCATATTTCTCCATTTCCTGAGGTTTTAGGCACCTGCATTCAAATAATTCAAACCATGTTCTTTCAACCCTACCTCTGTCTTAACATTTTTTAAGTTAAGGAGTGTAAATGTAATATGGTGCAATACTTGAACCTATTTATTTCCTTACCTGAGCCTCTGGGTTCGCCTCCTCCTGCCTCGGGCAGGCCCCTGCTGTGCTGCTTGTTTAATCAACATTTCTTTAAAATGGTGATTCTGCGGTGATTTTGCCATTTTTCTCTCAAATGGAACTGTCACACGGAAGGGAGAGCTCATCGGTTGTACCAACAGATGAGATTAAAAGGATGAAGATCACAGAATGGCAAAGTAATAAAATACAAAGACACCCAAACCATCCTTAAAACAGAAGGGAGAAGTATTGGATGGGGAAATGAGAAGTACTTTGTTCTATACATTCCTCAAGTGCCTTTTCCTTTGGGGAGAAAAAAAAAAAAAAAGATATCTGGATCTTAATAGTCTCACAGGGACATTAGAAGATCATTACACTTGTAGACTTTTAGTCTTCCCCAGCCCATTAACATCCCATCCCCACACCTCATGCAAGATTTCCCTGGGGATGACACCTTCTTTCATCACATCTGATATCTAATAAAGACATAAGAGAATTTAATAACAGTCTGCACAGGGAAGATGTCTGTTCAAACAGCCAAGGTTGCTGCTTATGTATTGTTATCAGAGATGCTGAAGAAGGATAAGAGAGACCCAGAAACCATGGGGCATTTATCTTTGGAGGTCGTGCTCATAAAGCACTGGTATCACCCCAGCCAGATCAGACTTTGTATGAAATGAGGCACAAAAAGCTTTTCCAGCCTTTCCAGCTTTGTCTGATTGAGTCCAGTTCCCTGTCACTTGGTTCTACACATTTACACAGCTCGCTGGAGGGAGGGATACCTGCACTGAAGGAACCCAAGACAACAGAGCAAGTGAAGGAGACCAAAGTGGTCAAGTTGAACTCAGACCCATTTCAATAACACTTGCCAAATTTAACAGAATATTCCTGGCTTGCTTAAAAATTTCCCTACCCTGCTTGAGAAACCAGCCCCAAAAGGTAAATGGCTGGTCTCCGACTGGAACAGGTACTTGCACAGTGCTTTTATGCCCCCTCTTTCCCACTCTTAATACATTTTTCACATCCAAAATTTTCAGGAATGAACACTGGGTTTTGGTGCTCAAACTGAAATAGCTTGAGAAGCCAATTCTGCTTTTCATCTAGAGGCAAGCAAGCATTTTCATAGCAGCAGTCTTATACAAAATTGTCTCAAATGAGAAACTGAAAAATGAAGGTTGTAAAAATACCACACTGCTTTTAGAAAACGTGGCGAGCTGAATAAAACAGACTGACCTGATGGCGGGGCCTTGAGGTTCTTGTGTAGCTTCTTCACGCAGTGCCTGCCAAATCCTTCATCATCTTTTACAAATCCATGTTCATGTATTCGTTTTGCGGAGACCTACTGGAACACTCACTACAGACACTTCGGTCGGTGGTGACAGCTTCACTGCAAATTGTTTATCATTCCTCTCAGGTGTGCATTTGAACAGAGAAGGGAATAAGCCAAGTATAGAGGGATGCTTGGATACAAATATATAACATATGCCATAAGGTAAATTCAGATGAGAAATGGAAAATGTCTATTTGCTGAGAGCTGAGCCACGTACCTGAGGGCAATGCTGACTGCACTCTTCAGAGTTCAGCTCCCAATTTTGGCTCTAGTTTGCTGAGAGCCATGATTCCCATATTTCACAATGATTCTACCAAATCTAAACAACAGCAGCCTCTTGCTTTCACCGGCCCCTGAACCTCAGCCACGTAGGACACAAATCCTTCGGGTAAGATCTTTCTCAGTAGTTTTAAACGCAGGCAGCAGGGAAGGTGTAAAACCCTGCTTTCGGGATTTTAGGATTACAGTAGACACTGCAGAAAAAGTGACATCGCTTAACACAAAGAGAGGAAATACACAAATCAAGGTGTTAAGCTGGGTTTTAAGAGTTTTGGTGTAAGTCTTCTTCCTGGTCATGTCTGATGTGGGGTGAATCATTTAGCCTCAATGCTGGTCTGCACTGTAGCTCTGAAAAAAAAAATTGTGAGTACTTGAACACTACCAGATGCTCTGATACCACTCTCATGATGAACAGTATGAAAAATGAAATACCCCATTTTAGTAACCAAATAACATAGTGGAGCACTGGAACCACGATTGCCTCATTCAGGTGGGACATGATGGCCCCAACCACTCCGGGCAGGACACAGCACAGTGTAAGGTGCCCGGGTAAGGGTTTGCCAGAGTTCTTACATGCTTCAGGAGATTGCTTCCAAGACAGAGAAGGGACTGGATTGATTTCTGAGCTGTTTTCTTCCAGCAACGTAACTGTGTATTTCTTGTTCCTGCACACGCTCATGGCCTCTCTCGCTCTGGTGTCCCTGCGCTTGATGTCCTTACTGTGCCTCTGGAGATCCACCTCACGCCCCACGGACCTGCTGCAGCACCCACGTCTGCAGCTCCACAGAATTCTCATCACTTCACTCATGGAGCATCGAGCCACAGGGAAGAAGATATTTGCCAAGTCCAGAAATAATCCTAGGGAGAAGAAAGGAAAAAGATGAATGTTGGCTACTTAGCAAAGGCCATGTATTTGCTGCTGCTATGGAAAATGCCTGGGAGGCACCATTAACTCATAAGCTTATTGCTACAGGCTGGCTTGTGTCCACACCGCTATGGACCAGCACTCTCTGAAGGACATTGGCCACCTTCATGCTGTGCAGCACTTGGCCCGGGTCTCCTCTGAGCCCCCTGCAGAGCGCCAAGGATGCTGGGTCAATAATCATTGTATCAGGGACTTTTTATTTATTTTTGAATTCTCCAAATAATGAGAGAATGGGATGGCAGCCTGCCAGCATGATGTTTTTGCAGCAGCAGGATGTGAAGGTGTTCTGGATTCTTCAGCACAGCATGGAAGTTGGTGGGCATGAGATCTCCTAGCATGGTTGGAAGCCTGTCCTGAGTAGAGTCTGGTCCAGCTCGTGACAAGTTCTTCTGTTTGGCCAATCCTGCAAAAAAGCACCGTCAGTTGTGTCGAGGTTTCTGCTTGGGAGAAACCAGTTGGTTTGCTGTGGAGCAGAGACAGGAGGGAGCTCATATGCATGCTGCAGAGACAGCCGGTGAGCAGAGCCCAGGGAGGAACAGAGGCAGCCAAATTGGCTGTGCAGACAAAAAAGTGCTTTCATACCCCCTTCACCAGGTGAGATGCTAGACACAGACCAAGCGACGCAATTTTCCCTCCCCCCATCACCAGCATGGCTGGTCCCTGCTTGCTGGTCGCCGCTGTCGCAGCCATCGGTCGTGGAGGTGTCTCCAGCACGCGGCTTTTCAGCTGCCCTGAACTCTGAGAGTTTTGCCAGATGGGGACAGTTCTTGTTCCTTGGCTCTGCAATTCTTGAAAGGTAATGTGACAAAACAGCAATTCTTTATTTCTTTCAATTGCTCTAGCTTTTGATTTTGGGCCTGCATAGGGGTGTAGGCTCAGTTTTAATCTTAAGGTGTAATATACATAAAATGCTCCCATAAAAACCAACAAAATAGCACAGAATTAATTGATTTCAATAACTCCCCCATTCCATTTTCAGTCCAAGTTTTCAATAACACAAGTCTGTCTGAAAAACAGTATGAGACAGCATTATTCTCTATCATACAGTCTATTTACAGCAATACATGAAAATGTTTACTTTAAAGTATAAATGTAATTATAAAAGCATATAATTACAGATAAGTGTGCCTCTTTGAACCACCTCAAATTGCAGCTTCAAATTATAACAATAAAACAGGATCAAATTAACGACCTTGATTAATTTCATGACGGAGTGGAGCAAACACTGCTCAGCACGGGCTGAGCTTACGCTGTCTGACCTCATTTCATCCATCGCCGTCCCCTGCGACAGAGCAGTGCCCGGCAGCGCATCAGGTGAGTCGCTCCTCCCCGAGATGTTGCTAAGCAATCAGCTGCAGGGTTATAAATGTTGAGTGCTTAATATATGGTACACAGGAGTGGAGATTAACTTTTTTTTTTCCTGCTTCTTGCCAGGTATTAAGGGAGCTAGGATGGCTCAACCGAACTGCACTGAAGTAGTTTGGAATCAGAAATTAACCCAGATTTAAAGCAGTCATCAGTATTTGTGTACAGATTGAACTGATTTATCGTGCGTGCTCTGTGCTGAGTTGCAAAACCTTGCTGTATTAGTGATTTAACAGGAGGAACGATTTGATTTGTCATTACTAATAGGGATGTAACTAAATTAGTCTCCCACATACTTTATGCTGATGAGGTCATGCTTAGATTTTCCTTTGTAGATTTACATTCTCACTAGCTTTAATCACAGCTGAGAAACATATCGTATGAGTAACACTATTATGAAATACTAAAGTATTTTCAGAGGGGTTTAGAAACCCAAGAAAAGCATGGAAGTCAAAATCAAAGATAAGCTTGAATATTCAGCCCTATGTTGTACATTTGATTAAATATTAATTCACAGCAATGTGTTGGCACTTACAAGCAAGCTCTCTTGACCCATTTGAAATGCATGGTCACGTATATAAACTTGGCATTTGAAAAAGGACAGGTCAACACTGTAGATTCCACTTAAATCTTTCCTACAGCTCTTGCTTAATTAGTGGCCTAACCCTACCCTTATAAGTTGTTGACTTGATTACAGTTGTGGAGTTAGGAAAATATTGCTGCGAGATAGATATGCAGACTTTGAAAAACGCAGTCTCTCTGCAATACTTTACTTTTGGGTTTGTTTGTTTACAGCAAAGCAACAAGAGATGAAAGGATGACAACCAAATTCTGGTTTGTTCAAAGAATTTGACCTTTATTACCAATGGCAGAACTACTATCAAGATGGGAACACTGGGAATTGGGACGCTTTCTAACTAAAAAGAGGAAGAACGAAGGCAGGAGACTCGTAGTGCAAGCTGGGAAGCCAAAACATCCAAACTACAGCAATACGCCTCAGCATTTGTCTGTGGTGAATGTTAGCAGAATGCCTTTTACATCCTTGACCATGGCCAATACACCCACAATTATTGGTGAGTGATTTGCTACCATCAGACCCTGATTTCACCACCGACTAAAGTCAGCACTGGTCTGGAGTCACCTTTTCCCCATCCACAGCCATTGCTCAGTTCCAATGTCTTGCACTGAAATTTCTTTAAGATTTTTGCTTGTGCAAAACCATTCATTTGGTATCGGTGCTTTGATCTCCCCAGCTAAACAGCACATTAATTCAGAGCTCCCCTGGGCGGATGAGTTCACAGTATTAGTTAACCTCTTCTGCTGGGAATCTCAAATGTGATTTAGAAAGAATTCTGTGCATTGTGACAGAAACAAAAACTCATCTTTAATTAAAGTATAAATAAAAGGGATTCTACCCTTCGACTAACTAGAATTCAGACACCAGCTCTTTATACTGCTTTTTCAATGCATTAAATCAAAATTTCAAATTCTGTATGGTCAGACTATAAGTCTCCTTTCTGGTCAGAACACAGGGCATTTTGCTGATCACATAAAGTGCCTGTGAGCGATGAGCTAGCTCAATCCTTAAAACATTTAGAATTTTATCCTTCTTTGGGGAATAGGAAGTGAGCTGCAAATTTTGGGAACACACAATTTTCATTGCTGCTGTCAACTTCTAAATGTATTTTGAACTCCTTTAAGAAATCCTTCAAGAAATCCTTCAAAGTGTTATCAATTGGATCCACAAAGAGATCAAGCTCAAGTTTTGCAAAGAGCCTCTTGGCTGCTACTCACAGATTTCCAACTTCTTACCAAAAATGTGGTTGTGGATGCCCAACCACCTAAATTCTGGCAGTGCAGAGCTGTCTGGAGCCTGAGTTTTACATCTTTCTTCCCAGTAGGTGTTAGGTATGCCCCAAGCACAACAGGAGGTTGATGGTGACTTCATCACCCAGTGTTAGAAGAAGGCTTTTTGCTAGCATTGGTTGTCACTTCAATGTAAGGCTCCAGCCTGTACTTCTTGGTGTGCTTTTTTAAATCTAATAACATTTTTATGTTATATTTTCAGTTTCTTAACTGTAACCAGTCAATTGAATGCTGCAATCACTAAGGCTTGTGCTTGATATCACACTCATCCTTCTACCCCCATGATTCTTGCCAGCTTGGTCCCGGGCAGGACCAAGTTGGAGGCTGAGGTGGAGGCTGAGGGCAAATCCTGCAATTCTCCAACCTTGTCCAAGGGCTGGCAGAGCCCAGAGGCCGTTGCTTTTGGTTTGGGGTAAGTCCTGCAAATGCTCTCTATTAAAGCAGGGAGCATCACCACTAGCATGCATGGCATCATCCTACCACTGTGCTGCTACGGTGGACTGAATCCCAAGTTAATTCCACTACCGATGTCTCTTTATCACCTCAAGGGAAACAAACCTCTCATTTGAGTGGACGTGGCTGCCACCTGGAGGCACCCCAGTTTTCCTACACGGTCAATAGAGAGAAGGAAGGTCCTGTGCAAGACAGAGATGTCTGACCGGTCACATAGGACACTTATGAAGCCACGTTATGCAGTCAGGAGATGGCAATTCTGACACCACAGTTAAGCAGAGGCTCTGCGCTAGAGGCCTCTCTAGGGTTAAGGATTTAATTGGGGCACAGGGTTGTTATTTGCTCCCAAACTCAGCCAAAATACTCTCAGGAGTTTTCTCTCACCTCTCCAGGGATGTAAGACTGTTAAATAAACAAGGACCTAAAGCACTTCCATCTTCCCTAGTGACCACAGGCACCTCACAAAACCCCTCATCCTTAACTGACTTCTCTCTGGTCAGCACCAGACTCTGGTTTCTTTTTCAGCCCTACTCTTGCAGAAGTCCCAGCGTTACCCAACGGTGCCAAGTTCCCACGAGGGCCGGCGATGAGCACAGCGGGGTTGCGACAGGGCTTGTGGCACTGCGGGGCTGCGTCAGAGCCCACGCTGGCCGACGTCGGGCGGTTTGAGCAAGAGGAAGCAGCCTCAAAAACGTTAAACTGCTGCAGATTTCTTGAGAAGTCAGCAGTGAGGCAGAAATTAAAAATGCACCCAAATAACCAGAAATTTACCCCATCACCACCCCAACCCTGTCCGGGGTGGGGGATGGTTAGTTTTGTCATGTACAGAGCAGCTTTTTTTTTTTTTTTTTTTTTTTTTTTTTCCTTCCCCACACGATATTCTGGGCAGTTAAAGTATCAGAGCAGAAAGGTGGAGAGGAGTTGTGGTGGAGGGCTGGCTGCTCCTACCATCTCACCTGGTGTGGTGGTCGGGGTGTCTTCTTCACCTCTGTGACTGCAGCGATACCTGGAAGTGCAGTTCAGCAGCAGTGAGGAGAGGGGCAAGGGAAAGAGGGACCCTCCCAGGAGAACATGAGAGGTCTGTGATGGGAATAAGAAACCCTTCAAACATTCGTGTCCCACCAGAGAGTCACCACTAGCCTCTGCTCTTCAGAGGGCATCGCTGGGAGATGCAACCTGCACTTCTCTAGCAAAGATTGCTCTTCCCACAGAAAAACAATTTTGAGGCTTTATTTTTCTTTCCTAAGTAACTGATGTAGGGAAAAGGCAAGCGTGACCATGGGATTTCCAGGGTCCATTAGCACAACTCAACAGGCTTTTTCCAAATCTGCCTCATTTCCATTTTTTCAATAAAAATGATGAAGGACGTGAATTTTTAGGCAGCTATCAAGTAAACTCCCTTAACTGGTTATGCGATTAAAATCTGCCTATTTTACTTACCTCTAGATATGGTAAATCTTACCTTTCACTTCCGCTGCTCCTTGCTTTGCTCTTAATTTTCTGTTGGTTCAGGTTTTACCAACGATGGGAAACTTTACCTCTCGCCCTGGGTGGGTTTCCTCAGTGTGCCAAAGTTTCTGCTTTTCTGCTAAAAAATTCACGTGGAGGTACAAAACTGAGCTCAAAGTAACCAACCAACCTCATGGGGTGGCTGAGGACTCCAAACACAAATCTTCCTTTGAACATTCACCACCGCATCTCTTCATGCAGAAGCAAAGGCCTAATCTACAAAAATTGCTTCTTGATGTCTTCACTTTGCACCTCATCTGTGGAGGGCCAGAGCAGGGGTCAGTCTGACACTTATGTTAAATGGGAGAACTTCAGCTGAAACAGAGGATGTCAAATCACTAGGTCAAACCAGGTAACAGACTACCCCCATCTTTGTCTCAGCTCAAGGCAACAGCCTTTCTCCATCTCCTGGAGATGGAAGGTAGAACCGTATTGCTCCACAAAGCATTAAAGAGCATGTTTTGCCCACAAAAACATCCTTTCCAGGTGGTCTTTTGCCACTCTCTTAATACACATTCTTCTGTACGCAGACCTGCGGAGCAATAATCTTACACACAGCCTTCAAGGCATGGCTCTTCCTAGCTGTCCCAGGGTTTATGAAGCGCTTCCACTGCTTGTGCTAATGGTGCAGCTCTCACTCAAACTCACAGCTCTTCCTCGCTCACTCCAACGCCATCGCAGCCCCTCTCACACCGAGCAGCTGCATCCCTACACCCAACAAGACAGCAGAGTAAACCACTGCTGGCAGGATACTACCACCTTATGTGCACAGACGGGTAATGTACAAAAACCGTTTCCTCCAGTTTGTTTGAAAACTTCCAGTGACTTTTTGTTTAATTATTATTTCATGGGATTTGTGGCTCACTGCTCACAACTCAGCTCCAGCATCTCACTGGGGCAGGCTCCTCTTCGTTCACTGGTGAGCACCGTCTTTGCAGGCAGGGTCTTAAAGCTAAAGCTAAAGGAGGAGTTTTAAATTCCCTTTCCACCTGTCCTGAAGATGGGGGACTATGGAGGTACAGAAACATAAAGGGGGTGTAATGCTTTGAAGAGCAAGCACTGAACAAAACCTTATTCTGAAATATACTTACTGAGTCCTTCTTTTAAAAAACGGGTGAAGTTTTCCCATCTCATAAGAGCTTTCATTCAGTGCTGACTGGGAGCAGTCCTCCAAGGGGAAATCAGAACATAAATGGCAAAACAGACCAAAGATAAGTAAATTACCCTCCATCGTACCCATGTGGTAGAGGCAGGTGCCCACCCAGTACAGACCTGTATGTTCAGGGGACAGTTGTGCCATTTAACGTGGCTGATCTGGAGGTCTAGATGTTTCTCAGCAATTCAGTCACTTCCATAAATTAAAACAAAACAGTAAAAGAAAAAGTGTCATTTTATTCCTGCCTCAGGTTGAGGAATGAGCGATGTAACGCTGTCAAAACGGCCCCACTGGGTTTTGTCACACGGGTGTTGTCAAGAGACAATTTCTTCATCTTCTCAGTGCACTGTTGGGGTCCCCTGGGGCAATATCAAAACAGCTCTGGGAGACAAAAACCCTGCTGCTGTGCCAACGCACTGTCTGGAGCTGGGGTTTTAACAGGCAGTTTTCCACCATTTTTAGTGTAGCCACATCCACAGCGCTAGGGAAACCAGCATGAAGCTGTTCTCCATAGGGTGCTGCCGGCTCAAGCCACATTCCTTGCTCTGGCTACAGGGATGTCCCTTTCACGTTGTCCTTGCAGAGGGTGGGCTCACTGCCCAAGTTGCAATAGGTGGGAGGAAGAGGGGAGGGGATGCTTTCCCAGGTGTGAGCTGGAGATTTGCCTGGGAATGGGCAGCTGCACTGGCCTTCAACGACTTTTTTTTTAAATAACGCATCAGGATTTTTTTTTTCAACTCTGTCCCCGTTTTAAAGAGAAGTCCCAGTATAATTTGCATGCTAATCAGATAAAAGCTTGCAAAATACATTTCCTTCAAGATGTAGGGGCATGTATTAAGTTAACTCCGGGTGACTTGTGACTCTGTCAGTGACACACGCCATTTAAATCCACGCAGATGAAAACCTTGCCCATGCCACAGGCAAATCCTTTGCTTTTCCTGTGCTGCTCAGATGGAGCTGGAAACGTTCGATGAGTGAAGTCTTAGTGATGCATTTCAGCAATAATTCATACGTTATGCATAATTTAAGACCTTGCTGCAGTCCCACCGTAACACACGTTGTACAGCGTGTACACACAGGGCCAGACGGCAGCTTTAAGGAGGCTCCAGGCATAATCCACAGTAAGAAGTTTGATCCATCTCCAATTTGCACCTGCCAGATCATGCAGGGAGCTAATTGGATTAAAATATTGTAATTATCATTTCATTTATGTGCAGTAAAACCTTGGGGAAACATTTTAAATGGCAGAAAATTTGAGGATGCAGTCCCTGAAGTCTGCTTCTTAAAAGCCTAATGCTCTCTCTCCTCCTTCGTTGCCCAAGACTGGAGTTTTATTCCTAGGAAAAGGTGAGATTGCTGAGTGATGTGTGTGCAGCCGGCACAGCACACAGACCACAAACCACCGCTTGGTTTGATCACAATCATCTTTATGAAGGCTACTTGGATGTCTCTGATTTCATCAGTCCGTGGCAACTGTGCCCAACTCGCCCCAACCATGAAGGACTTGAACTTGGAGTCCAGTGGACAGCCAGTTGCAGGGGTTATTCTAGGACCAGAAAAGGAGTGGAAAGACCTTTTCTTTGGCCATAGCAGAAGCCCTTGTTTCTCCTCCACAGAGACACAATCCTACGTTTTGGGGCCAAGAAGCTACAACGGGTTGGGTACTGCCCCAAGGAAGGTTAAACGAGGAGCAGTACCCAACCCTGCAGACCTACCTCACATGTGGGACACGTCCCCAGATGGGGCTGGAAAACCATCTGCCTCCCAGTGTATCAACCAGGAGGGTGTCTAACAGGTCCTCAGCAGCCCAGCAGTGCCATGCCCTCTGAAACACTGGGGAACAGGGTTGGTGGGCTGCATCTGTGCTGATGGCTGTCACCAAAGAGAAGTGAAATTACATAGTGCTGTGCAATTAATTTCAGAGACTAATGAAGAGGAATACAAGAAAGGCCAAAAATAACCCAAACCCATATCTCCTTGCACCTAGTGGGAACTCTTTAGGGAAGATAACTTTGTGTAGGGCAGTAGATTTACAAGCCAGACCTGGGCTTTCCCAATTCCTGCACCAGTTGAACACCTCAGCCTGGATGAGGTATGAAGCCCTTCCCATCGACCAGGCACTCAATGGCAAGTTCTGTGTCAGAAGACATCTAATTAACATCTGTATTTCGTCTGTGAGACTTAGTCAGGTATAAAGTCATATCCACAATAGGAAATAACATACGATGTTGCAATGCTCTTGTTTTCACAATAGCCTTAGGGTCTCCTCTAGTCTCCTGTGGAACTGACATGGAGCTACAGATCAAAAACAACTTCAGGCCTCACTGAGGGGCCAGGCCTAAGCATATACTAGGGATCTGCTGGGCAGACTCAGGTGGAAGGGGAGGGTATATAAACTGTGGAAGGAAGGGCTGGCCACTTGGGTGGAGTACAGGACAGCTGTCAGAGAATGTAGGGAGGCAATTAGCACTAGAGGCAATGTAGGCCCTCTGGTGAATGAGGTGGGTGCCCTGGAGACAGAGGACAGAAAGAAGGCAGAGTTGCTGAATGCCTTCTTTGCCTCTGTCTACACTGCTGGAGACCGTCCTCAGGAGCCTCAGTCCCCTGAGGCCCCAGAGGAAGGCAGGATAAAGGAGCAGGTGAAGTGCCTGAAGACTGGAGGAAAGCAAATGTCACTCCAGTCTATCAGAAGGGCAGGAAGGATGACCCGGGTAACTACAGACCGGTCAGCCTCACCTCCATCCCTGGAAAGGTGATGGAACATCTTATCCTTGGTGCTGTCTCTAGGCATATCAAGGATAAGAAGGTTATTAGGAGCAGTCAGCATGGCTTTGCCAAGGGGAAGTCACATTTGACCAACCTGATAGCCTTTTATGAAGACATACTCTGTGGATGGATGGTGGCCGTGCAGTGGACGTGGTCTGTCTGGATATCAGCAAGGCCTTTGACACCATCTCCCACAGCATCCTCATAGGTAAACTGAGGAAGTGTGGTCTGGATGACCAAGTAGTGAGGTGAGTCGCTAATTGGTTGAAGGGAAGAAGTCAGAGAATCGTAGTCAATGGGACAGAGTTTAATTGGAGCCCTGTGTCTAGTGCAGTCCCTCAGGGGTCAGTGCTGGGGCCAGTGCTTTTCAATATATTCATCAATGACCTGGATGAGGGAACAGAGAGCACTGTCAGCAAGTTTGCTGAAGACACACCAGAAGGCTGTGCTGCCATTCAGAGAGACCTGGACAGGCTGGAGGGCTGGGCGGGGAGAAATCTTATGAAATTCAACAAGGACAAGTGTAGAGTCTTGCACCTCGGAAAGAACGACGTCGGGGACTGACCTGCTGGAGAGCAGCGCAGGGGAAAGGGACCTGGGGGTTCTAGTGGACAGCAGGATGACCATGAGCCAGCACTGTGCCCTCGTGGCCAAGAAGGCCAATGGCATCCTGGGGTGGATTAGAAGGGGAGTAGCAAGTAGGTCGAGAGAGGTCCTCCTGCCCCTCTACTGTGCCCTGGTGAGGCCACATCTGGAATATTGTGTCCAGTTCTGGGCCCCTCAGCTCAAGAAGGACAGGGAGCTGCTGGAGAGAGTCCAGCGCAGAGCCACAGAGATGATGAAGGGAGTGGAACATCTCCCTTATGAGGAAAGGCTGAAGGAGCTGGGTCTCTTTAGCTTGGAGAAGAGGAGGCTGAGGGGTGACCTCATCAATGTTTATAAATATGTCAAGGGTGAGTGTCAGGAGGACGGAGCCAGGCTCTTTTCAGCAACGTCCAATGACAGGACAAGGGGCAATGGGTTCAAGCTGGAACATAGGAGGTTCCACAAAAATATTAGAAAACACTTTTTCACTGTGAGGGTGATGGAGCACTGGAACAGGCTGCCCAGGGAGGTTGTGGAGTCTCCTTCTCTGGAGACATTCAAAACCCGCCTGGACGCGTTCCTGTGCGATCTACTGTAGGTGATCCTGCTCTGGCAGGGAAGCTGGACTAGATGATATTTTGTGGTTCCTCCCAGTCCCTAACATTCTGTGATTCTGCGTAAAAACTTTTAATGCATTCATCAAGAACAGAAAGGTAGCAAGAGGAGAATAAATGCCCTTACAAGAGAAGAAAAATGGAAGGAAATTCCATTTTAAGGAGTGTATTAACAACTTACATGGGGACACAAGGCTTTGAAATGTCTAGCTTGCAATTCAGTCCTGCTCACATCAATGATGAAGCACAGGAGCACATGAGGACAGCTTTAGTAGCTGCCTCAGCACCTTGCATGACTGTTGGCAGCCTGGAGCCTACCACTGACACACTTACCTGCGCTCGAGGTTATGGTTTCTTTTTTGGGGCAGCCAACTCAATCCACAATACATGGATCGGATTTTCAAAGGGCAAGCACCCCACCCAGTCTGGAAACTGGAGACTTTGTAAGACACATCCCATCAGACAGGCAGAAATCAATGCCTGCTCGGTCATTAGTCATTCTAGAAACCTCCGCCTTGGTGAGTCAGCCGAGGTGCCTGGCATACCTGGCAAGCTGGAAAGGAATCCGGTTTGGGGATTATTTTATTTTCAACCACCCCAAAGTTTCCAACCTGAGCTGCAGAGGCTCCCTGGGAAACTCCCCGGTAGGGAACTTGACATAAAACCCATTTCTGGTCTCACCATGTCACATCTAACGTGTCTAATGCATATTTGGCTGACAAGTTGCCTCTCTCCAGAAGAATAGCAAACATGCAAATCTCACCAAAGCAAATTTTCTTATGATCTTCTGTTAAATGCACAAGGGAAAGGAAAGGAATTCCACAAAGTAGAATTTGCTATTACCCATTTTTTTTCTGGGATGTCTCCAACAAGGGCAACACCAAGGACCTTTGTGCAGAAACACACCAAACACAGGTGGTTCAGTTGGATCAGAAACAGCATTGCCATTCACACAGTTCCTCCAAGCTTTCAGTCAGCCACGACAGATCCGGCCTAGATATCTATTCTCCACCTGGCCATGCCAGAAAATCATAGAATCTGAATAGTTTTGGTTAGAAAAGACCTTTAAGCTCATCAAGTCCAACCATTACCTAACTCTACCAGGCCCACTTCTAAACCATGTCCCTGAGCATCACATCTAGGCGGCTTTTAAATACATCCAAGGATGTAGATTCATTCACTTGCCTGGGAAGCCTGTTCCAGCCTTTGACAACGTTTTTGGAGTAGAAGTTTTTCCTAATGTCTAATCTAAACTTCACCTGGGGTAACTTGAGGCCATTTCCTCTTGTCTTGTTGGTTGTAACTTGTGAAAAGAGACCAACACCCACCTCTCTACAACCTCCTTTCCAGTAGGTGTATAAAACAATGAGGTCTTCCCTCAGCCTCCTTTTCTTCAAACTAAAAAAACCCCAATTCCCTTAGCTGTGACTTTCCTCACCTTAGCTGGACACTGTGCAAGATCTTCAGACTTCCCAAGTTTAAGCCACTGACACTCCTCTGTATGCAGTCAGTGCATTCTCCCCAGAGCTGGAGCATCTATACATCAGCAATCATTTTGCATCCTCACTGAACAAACTTTTAACAATTCTATGTCCCACTTGTGCTACAAATGTACATCTGCTCTTTCAGGTCCCCACACTTGAACAGCGTTGATGACTTTGCTACAAAAAAAAAACAAAGCAGGACAATGGAAATAAAGCTTTCAACACTTAGCTGGCAAATGCCTGCTAATCATGATTGGTAACCACTAGATTTCTGTGCACCAAGGGGTATGATTTCGGTACTTTGGAGAGGAGAGCAGTCCGTCAGCACAACTGTCGCCTTAGTTTCCGTGAGACACACCACCAGGTGTCCGTTTCCATAGCTCTGGAGCTTCTGATTGTCCAGCAGAGCTGCTTGGTGAGCACCAAAGCATACGAGCAAGCTGACAAACCCCTGAAAGGCAGGAGAGCTCAATACATCAAGGCTCTCCCTGCTCAGCTCAGTAACACTACCTTGGACCATCCAGTGGCAGAACTGGCTGGGAACCATGATTTGGCCAACTGTCCCAGATCAAAGATGTCTGCAGATCCAAAGGCTGTAAAACTTCAATGCTGTGTTATTCTAGAGATCCCAGCACCAGTGGCATGTGAGCATTGCATTCAGGAGGATACAGCTGCTATAAGGCAGCGTCTGATTTTTACACCATGATAAGGTTTCCATCGCCACTGGCTGTAGTGAGCTCCATAGCCCTATCACAGTCCCTACCAGGATCAAAATGTTGTTTATTCACAGATGTGATGATGCTGTGTAGGTCAGAACTTCTTACCATGTGCAGCTTTGGCTCACCAATGACACAGGCTTGCCCCTGTGCTGGCTGCTGAGGGACACTTGAACAACTTTTTAAAGTCATTGAGTCTCTAGCACCGCTCAAAAGCAGCCCAACTCTTTTCTTTGTGCTGTCACACAGCTTTTTTTTTTCTTTTTCTTCTTTTATATTATGATCAACAGCATTTACTTTACAATTAGACTTTCCTACCTCCTTTTCTTGAGGAGTATCATGAAGATCCCCAGGAGATTGCTTACCCAGAGAGGTGCATTTATACGGTCACACAAAACATACCTTCCTCTTGTGATGGGACAGGGAAAGGAGGTGACATGCAACTGGGACATGAAAAGGAGGTTCTTTAACCTAGGAAGGAAAACGTGACAGCTAGAACAAGACTTAACTCAGCCTCCTTCTAGAGGTATGCCCACCTCCGAATTACATCAGGCTTTTGCTGCTGCACAGGGAGAGATGAGCAGGAGAATGAAAAAATATGGTCAAACGGACATAGATGGACAATCCTCAGCCTCTGTGCTTTGAAGAGGACACAGATGTAACAAGAGAGCTGTTGTCTGCCACCCCACAGAGGAATTTCACTTGCGGTGTGAACTGTCTGGCTGAGCGCTGCGGAACAGATCGCTCAAGGCTAAATTGGATTAAACTGTTACAGCTCCTCTTTCCCACATGTGGTTTAAATTTAAATGATATAAGTTTCACGGCGAGTTATTAAAACCTTCTTGGCAAGAAGTCACCTCCGAAAGTAAAAAATTCTCCAAATTCGCGAACCCTGTCAAGTTAATGGTGGGATTTCCATGTGGAGAGGAAGGAAGAGACAAGGTATTTATTCAGCAGCACTGGGGAGCAGGAACCCTGCGGAGCAGCCTGGCCCTGCTCTGCCATGTCAGCTGTTCACCATGTTTTCATGGTCAGCACCTCCATCCCACGTGTTGTGCCCAGCAGCACAGATACTTCTGGAGCAGAAGCCAAGCACGGCACCGTATGGCACATTCAGAGACAGCAGGACATTCTGGGCTGGATGCATGCAAGTTTTTGTAAATACTTGTGAGCATAAATTAACAAGCAAGCAGCATGGGAGGCCTTGAAATGTTATTCTTCACAGAACCCTCATTCTTACAGTTTCTCCCAGTATCACCCAGCCATGCGGTGATCTTTGCATGGGGTGGGTGTAAAATGTCACACTGAGTCTCAGCAGAAACCACGCAAAGATGCTCACAAGTACCATGCACAGGAATGGCTGCTTCTGTGTGGTTGCTGCTCCTCGCTGGGCCAGGGAAGCCCTCCGAGAGGAATGTCTTGTTCTACTGCTCCTTGAACCAACTAAAAGCCATAATGCAGACCACTGACAAGTGCAGTAAGAGAAATAAGTGGAGAACTGTAAGTAAAAAAGACCTAGACCAAGGGTCTTGGGTAGGGCAGCAGAAAAGCAGACCTTTCTCCAGCTGCCCAGCCCTGGCAAGGACAGCACAGCAGGCACTCACTCTGTGCTCTCCAGGCTCTACGTTAAGCATCAAAGAAGTGAACTGCAAGGTGTTCCAGGCTGGTTTCTGTTCTCAGATGTCACAGCTCATCAGAAGCAGCACTGGCCCAGGCTGTCCTGCTCCACACACTTTCAAAACCTGCCTCATACGTGCTGCTGTCAGAGCAGGTGTTCACAAGCTGCTCAGGTATTTTTGGTGGCTGAGTGGTTTTTCAGCCCGAAGCCTCCGGCAGGCTCCCACACCAGCCCAGGCGGGCATGGCCATCTCCTCCAATAAACTGAGGCACAGAGCTCCTGCCATCCTTACACAGCCAGGGAGGAGATGAGGCAACCCCCACCCCACACAGCCAGGCTGTGGAAACTGAGTCTTGGCTGAAAAACCTCAACTGCCAATTTCAAGACTTTTTCAGATCAGAAAAACACTAAAATGCCTCCCACCTCCAGCTGTGACTCCAAGGGGATCTGGAGGCCCGTCTGCTTATGGGACTCACTGCCATTTCCCCCGTTAAGTGCCGCAGCCAGCACAGGGCAGGACAGGTCGAATGGAGCTGGGAGCTCAGCCCATGGAGATTCACCCACTCGTGGCTACACAGGCTCGGGGGCTTTGGAAGGACCCAGCTTAGGGCTGAGCTCTCAGACGTGGCCACTGGCATCCCTACCCTAAGTAAGCTCTGATTATTCAGGGGACATCACTTCAGCCCTAGGGTCTCAATTCACTTTATAGAAAAATAGATTTTTTGATTGATATATATACATAAGGCTGGAGGTTAATCGGGCTGTAACGGGCTGAACGCTGTAAAATTTGGGAAATATGACCCGTAACTGGGAGAGAAGCTGCCCCCGGCCCGGCACTGCGCCGGGCGGCCGCACGGTGTCACACCGAGCCTGCAGCTGCCACCGCCGCTACAGCGAGCGGGGACACTGTCACACCGAGCCGCATCCCAGCCGCTCGGGGCACCAGCGGCCGCCGGTTGTCGCGACAGACCAGCCCCCGCCGGGACTGACGGCCCCGGAGCGGCGCCATGCGGAGGTGATGGCAGCGGCCGGGCAGAGAGGACGAGCTGCAGCTGTTGGACAATTTCTGTCCCAGAAGGGTTAGAAACGAAAATCAGAACTGCTGCTTTTATCCTACCGGGGGAAGCCGCAGGACCCTCCCCGCACACACACCCGCAGGAGGATCAATGCTCCGTGATGCGGCTCATTGAAAATCCCACTGAACTCCTCACTCGAGCAGCAGGGCAGGAGCGCAGGAGCGCGGCAGAGCCCTGTAGAGCTGGGGATTCCTTCAGTGGCATCACGGAGGGGAAGGACTAGAGGCCTCTGAGGTGCTGGTGCCAAACCCCGCACCCACACAGCCCCGCAGCCACGCTAGTGACAAGGGACACCGGGAGCCCAAGAGGACAGCGTGATCCCTGTTCACATGCAAGGTGGGAATGCTTTCAGGATTTGAATTGCTGACATCTGACCCAAATATTGTTCTTTATATATTGGAGTACGGATGCTTTAGCACTCCTGGTGAAAGTTAAGCAGAGAGCAGAAGGACTCAGTACTTTCCCCCCCTGCAATCAGCTCCCACGCAGCTCAAGCACGTGAGCTAAAAGTATAACTGACTGTGCACAGCCAAACCTGGTGCTGTGACAGCGGGTAAAGCAGGCTCGCTTGTGAAAGCACTGCCTTCTCCCTGCCCTGAGCTATTGAGCCATCAAAGCAAGAGAAATTAGGATTTGGCAAGGAGACTTGGAAAGAATAGCTTTACTGCATTTTAAATATGAAATGTTTGTTTTGTTGGAAGACAGCTTTAGGATGCCAGGCCTTAAAAATGCTCAAAGGCTCCCACGGAGAAAATACAGAAGAAAAAGAAATAAACCTGGTAGCTGTTGGATGCAATGCAAAAGCAGGTCATGCCCTAGCAGAACAGGAGGGACAGGGGGCTGTTGGTGGAGCTGGGAAAGGGGGAACACACTTTGGCACACGGCAGGCTTGGAAGGGCTTCTGCAGATCTGACACGGCAGGCTTGGAAGGGCTTCTGCAGATCTGTCAGGGCAGCGCAGAGCCTGCGCACACCTGAAAGGGCCAAGGAGATGCAGCAGGAGCCACACAGCACAGCAACAACACACTAATCTGGCAGCACGACAAACAGTTCCCGTGGGTACAGGGCCACCCGAGGACAGTGCTGTACCAGCAGCTCAGTCCCCGGGGTTCCCGGGAGGAGCCCGCATCAGCACATGGGCCTCATGCGCTGCAGATCAGGGCAGACAACATTTAGCTGCTGAAACAAGGAGACAAAAATCTGTGTTTCAAAAGAACAAACAAGCCAACACGGGAACTGGGAAGCTGAATGCAGCCTGGGAAGAGGGAGACAGCTGAGATGTGCTTACACAGCCCAGGATCTGAGAGGCAAGCCTCTAAGATGCTTCCTTGAGCATCTGGGCAGAGACAGCCATTACCAAGAGCAATTAACTGCTTCATTACCATCTGAGCAAAACAAACAAATCAATCTCTGCTGCATTTACCCAGAGAAGAGACTGATGTTGAGACACAAACGTTATCCTTCAGATTGCAGCCATGACCCACATCCCCCAGCCCAGCACGGCAGCTCTGCTCCCCAGCCAGTCCCCGGGGACAGATTTGAGATATCCTCCTTCAGGCGTGTTGACACCACACCAGCAATCCAGCACTCAGCACCCTCATGAGCTGAATCACCCCGTGATGTCAGTAAATATCTGCTGAGATAGAGCTGTAGACCCAGACTGGAGTGATGAAGATGAGTGCAGAATTTAGCCTTCAGAGGTCCACCTTGACCACTGGCACCTGCGTGTCCAGCAATTCTGGGAGGTTTTAACAAGCCAAATGAAGGCCAGAAATCACTTTTAGGATGAAAGCAGGCTGCCAAAGCGAAAATGAACCTACAGCACACTGATGAGGAGAAGCTGTGATTTTCAAGCTGAAACCTAGAGCCACCACAGATCTCTATTTACACAGCACAACACCTTTCTTTTATGGCAGTATAGGTATTTCCCACAAGCTCTCTTCTTCCCACCAGACACATCTCTAAATAAGGGTCCAGGTGACAGACAGAGAGCAGAAGGTCCCCTGGCATGCAGGAGAAACAGAGTATTGACTCTGAGATCCAAGGCTAAGCTTCAAAGGGCCACTAAAACATCAAAGACTGTAGGCTTCAGCATCTCTAAGACCTTCAGTCTACTGAGAAGATTAAGGTCTGAGTACAGTAAAGAAAACTGCACTTACTTCTGTGATGAGATACAAGTGATTTATGAAAGGGATTATTCATAATTTTTTGAAATAGCAGGACAGGATGATCCGATCTTGTGTTCCCAAGTCTTTTAATAAACTCTTCTGTGGGATGGAGATAACATGCCTACAGCGGTGACATAAGCAGGACCCATGTGACGGCATGTCAGCATGCCCGTGCCATAAAGATAAGGGGCACTGCGCATTATGTAGACTTGAAGAAGGAATTACTGTACAACATTCTAAGGACTCCATGTGTCACAGTATTGCAATGCCTCTATTGGCCCAAACAAATGCTCACAGCAGTTCCCTTCAGCCTGAGCACCTCTGAAGTGAAGTGCCCGTGGGCTGGGCCGGGGGCTCGCAGAAGTGGTGTGGGCGCAGCAGCCCACTGCCTGCCCTCAGGCAGGGGAAAGGCACGGCTGCCTGCTCCCATCCCTCAGTGCTGATGTGCTGCTGGGTGAGAATATGAATAAACCCCTTTGGTGTACAGCATTTACTTACATCTTTTGTTGGACCTCCCATAGCATCTGTGCAGGGTCGGCCACAGGTGTGATCGGTCGTGATCCATGCTGGGTTCCACAGGCAAACTAGCATTCTCGCTGCTCTGTGGTGGGGGAAACCAAGGCATGGGAAGGATTTCAGGGTCCGATTCAACACCCCTGGAAGTGGCTGCAAAGGCTCTGCCTGAATCCCAGATCCTAGAGCAGGAACATGACTCCCAGCTCCCCAAATCCCAGCTTGCTGCCTCCATCATCCAGAGCCCAGCTATAAGGCTACTGGCTCAGCTGAGCAGCAAAGTCACATCCAGCAGTTGTAAAGGAAAATAAAGCAGAATGATCAGTTCCTCCTTAGCTGCAGGCTGGGTCCAGGAAAGCAGTGATTTTATGGACCCAGTCCTACTCAGTTTCCCTGTGAGACACTCTCACGGTACCCTCAGCCCAGCTCGGGCGCTGGCCAGGATGCTTTCAGCCCGATGGCAGTATTTGAGAGGAGATCTTATTAATGCTTATAAATACTTGCAGGGTGGGTGTCAGGAGGATGGGGTCAGTCTTTTTTCGGTGGTGCCCAGTGACAGCACAAGAGGTAATGGGCACAAAGTTGAACATAGAAAGTTCCATCTAAACATGAGAAGGAACTTCTCTGAGGGTGGCAGAGCACTGGAACAGGCTGCCAAGAGAAGTGCTGCAGTCTCTGTCTCTGGAGACATTCAAAACCCATCTGGATGTCATCCTGGGCGATCTGCTCCAGGTGAACCTGTTCTGGCAGGAGGGTTGGACTAGATGATCTCCAGAGGTCCCTTTCAACCCCGAACATTCTGTGATTCTGTGCAATCACAGCCAGCTCAAAAGGACAGAACTGCTGTTGGCAAACTGGGAAGCACTTCCTTTAGCTGATTATGAATTGCACATAAGGAGATTTCTGTGGGCACAGATTTTCCTTCCCCTCCTTTAGACTCCCAAATGGCAGCGTATTTTCCCTGCTTCCTTCTTCCTTGTGTTTATCTGTGACCTCTCTTCCCCTGTTCTTTACAATGGTCCAACACCAGTGAGACACCAGCCCCAGTGCAGGATTAACTCCAGGGTGAAACAGGGACATGGGGAGCACTGAATGCCTTTGCCTGTGTCGCTGCAACCCCCCAGCACGTCAGCCCACAGAGAAATCCCTCTTTGTGATAATTCCTGAATTGATACATAAACTTGAGACCACTGTGACCAGCATCTACCCTGACCTCTGGTGTGGGGCAGCCCCACCCTGTCTTAGTCTCAACACAAGCAGCCACACAGCTGTGCCCGTGGGAAGCCCCCTGTTAGAAATTCTAGTGATTCATGATTAGAGAATTCACAACTATTAATTTGCTCTTTTAACAGCTGATTAACCACACGAGAATTAGCCGCCTCTTTTTCACACGGATTTGTTCAAGCTGGCTCAACCAGACACCGGACAGTGAGCCGGAGGAGCTCTGCTTATCAGATTTGAGCACCCAGAGCATCTACAGCGTAGTCAACTGCATGTGCAGTGTTCTCTTCGATACATTCCACAGACTGCAACCTCAAAGATTTTCAACCCCTTAGTCATTCCTGTGACTTTCCTGTCACAGCAAAACTACACCAGAAATGTTGCTTATAGCAGCACACTAGCTCAACACCTTCCCCCATTCAGCTACTTCTTCCCTTCTGCCAGGTGCTTAAACAATTTAATAAATACCACAAATAAAAGCAACCCTGCAGGGGCTCACAGAGCCATCAGCACTGAACCCCAACAGCACAGAGAGCAGCAATGAAGATACAATTTGGCAAGAACCAATTTCCCCTGGCAGCGAACGTGGTGACAACATCTGAACCTTGGGAGGGCACTGGAAAGCTTCCAGGAGCAGCACACTGAGCAGAGAGGGTTTTATCACACGGTTCTCGATGGCTTCTGAGGTGTTTGTACTCAAGCTTGTATAATTGCTCGATTTGAGGTTAATGATTTTTCTGTTTAAAACCAAACTAATATTACTTAATGATTGGTATTTATTTGCTCTATGCAATTAGATCACATTATGAGAGTTCTTTGTTGCATAAGTGGGAATTCGAGATTTTTAAGAAGTGAGCACTTTTCTTTCTGCAGCAGACAAGCAGAAAAGAGATTCAAAATATAATCAACAAGCAAAAAGACAACAGTCTCTCTCTGTCCCCCTCCACCTGCCAAGGATCAGTATTTCTGTTAGGACTGGGAAGGAATATAGAAGTAGCACACCCAATGCACTTGAGCAGATTGTTCTCCAAGCTGCTTGAAAATACCCTCAATGCAGTAAGACAACACCTCACATTCCTCCTGTGGTTTGATTTTAGCAAAACAACAAGCAAAAAACCCCCCAAACCATCCAAAAAAAACCCCTCAAGCTGTGTCACTTGGGCTGGCTGCTCCTCAGATTCTCCCTTCAGTCTGGCCAGGTCCCAGGTCCCCAACTCAGAGCTGTGTCACCTGTGGGCTCGTGCCTTTGGGTGACTGAGGCTGGCTCTCTGCTTCTGTATTTTTAGTAAGCGCCAGCAAGAGTCTCTTCCTAAGAAGCCCTTAATCCTTCATGCTTTACACCAGCCTGACTGGTTTCTTTACTGCAGCAATTACTTTACTTTTGTTTTAGTGCGAGACAAAAGTTGCAGCATCTGGATGCAGGTTCTCACTCAAAACCTCAGCTTCCGAGATGGACACTAGTCACAGAAAACCATCCATGTTTGATATGCTGCCTACAGGAAAGAAATATGAAAGCATTTTCCCTGAGACTCAAAGTTTAGAGCCAAACTCCAATATTATTCATTTAAAGAGAAAAAAGTCAGAGAAAAGGCAGAAAGAACATGGGGAGCAAATGTGACGGAGAAAATCTCCTTTCAGGAGCACAGCTGGGCAAGGTTTTCCTACTTTGTTCTCCAGGCAAGGCTTATGTCCTGTCCTGGAAGAAAATCTCAAAAATGTAGCAATTAAGAGTCTATAAAGATCACCACTGAATGAATTTGTGGCAGCTTTATATGCTATTCCAATGTACTTGGACCAAATTAGTTGTATTTTCTTACTTGAACAGAGCTTCTTTAGATAAGGAGTATAGCAATTTCCTTCATTATTTTTTAAAATTAGGTTAGAGTTATTTCTAGACACGGATGAGTTACAATCGTTGGCTCAAACCTTTCCTTTTTGTTCCCCACCAGAGAGGCCATTTCCCACAGAGATCATCCATCCACATTACCCTTTCCACTAGTTACAAGAAGTTCTCTGACTAAAGCAGATGGTTCAGAGACCAGCATCTTGGGGTTCACTTTTTTTTTCTGTACCATCTCCCAGTATCTGAGAGTCAAAGTAGTTCCTTTGTAAATATATTTATGAACTTGCAGGAGTGATTGTTTTTCTGTTTATATCTTCAATTATTAATTCCCAGCTTTCTGCAGATAAGTCAAAGAAAGTAAAATTTATTTTTTTTTAAAAGAAGCAAAACAAACCAACCCCAAACCAACAGGCTTTACTGCTGCACGATAAACAGAAAAGCTGCTAATGAAGCAATAATCACAAATGGTCTTGGACAGAAAAAGTAATTATTTATCAAGTACCTCAGAATTTGATCTCTGAGGAGCATCTCTCGTATGAGAAAAGGCTGAGGGAGCTGGGGCTCTTTAGTTTAGAGGAGACTGAGGGGTGACCTCATTAATGTTTACAAATATATCAAGGGTGAGTGTCACGAGGATGGAGCCAGGCTCTTCTCAGTGACAACCACTGATAGGACAAGGGGTAATGGGCTGAAACTGGAACATAAGAGGTTCCGCTTAAACTCGAGAAGAAACTTCTTCTCAGTGAGGGTGACAGAGCCCTGGCACAGGCTGCCCAGGGAGGTTGTGGAGTCTCCTTCTCTGGAGACATTCAAGACCTGCCTGGACACGTTCCTGTGTAGCATAATCTAGGCATTCCTGCTCTGGCAGGGGGATTGGACTTGATGATCTTTCGAGGTCCCTTCCAATCCCTGACATTCTGTGATTCTGTGAAGATCGAGCATGGTCTAAGTCCTTTGTTAATAAAACCAGGAGGACAGCCTCATCTGTCTTAACATTCCTCACAGGTGATGTTGCATGACTGAGGATCACTGTCGCGCACAGCCCCGGGTGGAACCACCATCCCAGGCCCCAAATGACGTGGGACGACTCTCTCCAAACTCTTTAAAAGGCTTAGGCACTTTGTTATCATTTTCAGACACATCTTTTAGGAAAGACGGATATTTTCAGTGGGTTTTACAGGACATCATCAGAGACACATTATCAGCACAGATGCTATTCCGGACTCCTTCTCAGCATCTTCCCCCCACACTGACAAGCCCATCGGTACCACAGCCTAATTCCAGCTGAAACACTGAAAGCTGAGCACTGCTGAAATATCACCAGGCAAACAGTCACCTTGAACACCCTCCCCTGCTGCTGTTCAGTTTTTTATTAACTCCGCAAATAAAAAATATCATGGCAGTAATATTTTATCATCCTGTAAATTACTGTGTAAAACTGCAAAAACACGTCAGTAAGACTTTCTAGAGTAAGATGTGAGTTTAGATGTGCTTAAGAGCTATGAATGCCCAGCCTGAGGTTATTTTCAGAAAATTTAAATCTCGGTAGTACCTGGGGTACAGCTACATGCCGGCTGGCTCTGCCATTCTCAGGCACAGCAGTCCCTCGCATCCCGGGCTGTGTCAGACATCGCACGCTCAGCAGAAAGAGCAACAGCCCCTTTTGCAAACCCCCGGTGCCCAGGGGGGCACCCAGCACCCCCTTGCTGCTGCTCAGGAACGCCCAGAGCAGGAGGGCTGAAGGCCCTGCTATTGGCTGCATTGCTTTGGATGCAGAAACATTTTCTTTTCAGAACCATGACAGGCTGGTGGCTGTTTGTAGAGAAAAACCAAGATGACAAACCAACTTCATACCTTTGAGTGGAACATGAGGGGAAAAAAATAAAAATCATACTTTGCACTTCAGAGCCTTCATGTTTAGTGAAAACAAGAAATGAAATGAGTTCAGGAAAGACTAATTGCCCAGTTTTATGCATGAGCATATGCATTCCTAGCATATGCAGTTACAGCCTGTTTTCAAAGAGACCAATTATTTCATTAAAACATCGTCTTCACCCTTCCAGATTTGCTATACCAAGCGTTCTCCTCTTCATCCTTCTGGCCTAATACTTTGCCATTCTTTGGTTAGAGAGAAGAGAGAGACAATTTTAAAAATCAGTCTTTGCAGTATCTATAATTTACTAACAGTTATTAAACCCTGATATTTAAGATCCATCCCATCTCCTCCACAAAGTAAAAGAATACTTCAAGGCCGGGCTGAATGGTACTTAGAGCAACTTGGCCTAGCAGAAGGTGTCCCTGACCATGGCAGGATGGTTGGAATGAGATGAGCTTTAAGATCCCTTCTAACCCAAACCATTCTATGACTTTAAATACCTTGGTGCAAGACCCATGGCAGCTCAGGCAGCTAGGAAGGACCGGTGTGGTAGGATGCTCTTGCAGGCCCAAGGACACCAAGCGAAGGTTTGAAATGAGCCTGTGCCCAGGAACATGAGAGGCAAGATCTGGAAGCAACAGGGATGAAAGCTCCTTGAATTATCTAATATTGCCTCTAATATTTCCCTATCTGCAATATATTCAAGGAGAGGTTACATAAAATGTCTAGTTTATACACAGCAAAAACTGAAATGTGGGTGATGGGGTGAGGTAAAGGGTGAAAGAGAGGAAGGGAAGAACCAAAAGTAGTCAAAAGGGTGTCCACAGAGATTTTTTCCAGACAAGTAAAATAAATAGAGCACAATTCAGCAAAACGTTGTCATCAGAAAATAGAGTTCACAGTAAGTATCTGACTCGGCAGCATAAATCTTCGCTACAAATAAAGACGTTAGCGCAATCACAGTCCCTCTGATGAAGCGGAAAGCAGAAGCCTGCGTGCCCGCCTGTGCAGGGACAGAGTGCTGCAGTCTTGGCACTCGGTGGCAAGATGCTATCGGGGGTTGCCAAGGAGACCGGGGATGCAGACCCAGCAGCTTTGACTTTGCATAAACTGACAGTGAGATCAGCTGGAGACAGACATGGAGAGCGCTGGTGGTTTCCTCCAGCTCCCGGGCAAGATTGCGATGAGGGTGCAGGCGAAGCTTTCCTGCAGTCAAGTCCTCCTGCTCCCGCAGCCCTTCCTCATCCTCTCACGCCCCACACTGCGCACAGGCACGGCCCCACATGTGCACACTCCATGTTCCTCCTCTGACCTCCCAGGTCAGACAACACACATGAAGGTCATTTTCCTTGCCCATCGCTTCCATCCAGGTTCCTCCTCACTGAGGTGCTGTGTGACAGTTTTCAAGTATTTTTGAGTTTTCTAGACAGGGGTAATCTCTGAAAGCAGAGGCATTTTTTTAAATGGAATTTTCTTCCATTGCAGAGGGAGCCCTGATATCCCACCTTCCTCCACAAACCTGGAGAGAGCAGCAAATGCTGTATGATTGTTACAGATCTAGAAAGGATTACTTTAGAGCTCGCTGTAATGTTTTTTGGGGTTTTTTTTCCCTTCTGAAAGCAGCCTTGATTCAGAGGGAACCTGTCACACAGAAGAGTCCAACACCAGGTGAATTACTGCCGCCTTTGGCAACGTTGCTCTTACCTTATTGTCCTGTATCACCCCTGTTGTGGTATCCCCAACTGGAAATCTGCTGTGGAACAGTGTTGTGGTTTGAAGAAGAGGTCCCCTTTTACCCTCAAAACCCTGAAGCAATGTAAATTTCACCAGAAAAAAATGTACCTTTAAGATAAACTTCTACCATTCATTTATTTACACATTTTTTGCCCATAAATATTATGTGTTAATTCAAATGCAATCTTAAACTTGCATGCAGGCTTCCCATAAAATTTGGCTGTTGTTGCACCACTGAAGCTGAGATCCTAGTGTCACAGAGCTGTAATGTGGTTTTTCTTCTGTGAAACAGCATCCCAAAGCCATGCAGTAAGTCCTCTGAAAAAATAAATTCTCATAAACCCTACAACAGCTCGCTCTCATACAAGGAGCAGAATAAATCAGCACTGGGTACTTAGACTTTGTGAGAGGAACTGTGCAGGTAGATCTGAGGAGTGCTATTTTCATTGCAGATTTGTATCCTCCACATAACAGATCATTCAGATGTGACACGGGCAGATCAAATATGCCTAATGTGTGGCCACTGACACAAGATATTTAGGGAAGTGAGATTTTCAGCCGATGGCAAGAGGTAGCACAAGGCAACGGCAAGTGACAGGCTAGTCCTGCACCCTTGTCTGTGCAGGCAACTCCCATTTTCAAATTTAAACTCACTTCACGTTACTTGCAAAGTGAGAAAGACTTAAGGCCAGTTTGTTTGACGAGATGGCAGCTGTCACTCCATGTAAACAGACCCCGAAATGAAAGAGCAATCCAGCACATGGAAGTAGAAAGTCCTGACACTTTAATTATCTGAAGAGATTACAAGATGAAAGTCTTCCTTGAGGCAAATGTATATTAGTATTGATATAGTCATTGTGCTTTTCAGTAAGAGAAATAGGAGTCTGTATTTACATAAGAAACTATAGTGTCTGAGATCTTTAAATATCATATTTATGGAAATGATTCTGAATTACAGCATTTACAAAATAAAAACAAGCTTGAATAAATATCCAGTCCATTAAATAATATTCTTTCTCTTTTTTTTCACAGAAGCAACTTTTTTGTGCATATTTATTTCACAATTGAAGTTTGTTGTATTTTTTTATCCTATAAAAGATGCATTAAATTTGTTGGTTTTTTTTTCTTTTTCTCTAAAAATAAAACTGTAATCACCATTGTAATGTGAAGCCTGAGATTTAAGCCTGAATAAGTATCATTGCTTGCACCACATTACCCACCTCCCACCAATCACCCAAGCCCATGCCTTTCCCAGCTCTGGTGAATGCCAATACTCCAACTCAAGGATTCCACGGGAAGGACTCTAGGGGAATCATAACAAGAAAAAAAAAAAAATAAGTTGTGGATAACACATCATAGCTGGCATTGTCTGCAGACAGCATCATAAGGCTTGTGCATTACACATAAACTAAGTGAAGCTGTTTCATCTGATTCAAAACGACAGTAGTTAAGAACTGTTGTACCCTTATATGGCTCATTAACACTGATTATTAAACCACTTAACAAAGGGAATGTCCCCCCAAAATAAATTAAACAAACCAAAAATCAACACTGTCCAGTTCTGCTTTATCATTTTGAATGATGACCCTTCTTGAGCATGATACCGCAAACAACTTCCTCAGCCTTTTTTGTATTTATCACTTTGAAACACAGCATGTAACACTGCGAGTCAGGAAAGGGGATACAGCAAAGAGCTCTTGATCTCGCTTCCTCTGTAACCACAGCGTACACTGTCTCGCTTTTCATGTGGCTAACTCAAAGCACGTCCAAACGCCTTTGAAACCGCAGTGCTCAGGGAGCTCTTACTACAAATATCTTGTGCAAGATCATAGTGTGAATCCATGTGAGTCTTATTTCTTTCTTCTCCAAGCAGAGATAAAAATTAATCCCTGGTGTTTCAAATAAATACAAACATCTTCCGAGTTGTTAGCATGAGTGAAGTAACAGTATGCAATATTTTACACAGTTACTCTGCCAAATGTGGACAACAAGTATCCTTCTCTATTTGACCATTCTGTAGGACCTTTTGAATAGATCACTACATATTTGCCCCTTCAAGAACCATTTAAAAATGGGAGAAATAACTTGTCACACCTACTGAATTTTGCTGCTGAACTCTTTCAAAAATATGTATTTCAATTTCATTTACTTGGTAATCACTTCCTCTGAAGTTTAAGTTTTAAACACTGACACAGAAACCAAAGCTCTGTGTTATACCTCTATTAACAGGATTTAGCATAAACGATGCAGATTATAAATACTTCAAAACTCCAAAACATGGAACTAGAAGTTGTAAAACTTATTTTTTAGAAGATAACTCAGAGTTATTGCTCTGTTCAGTAAATGAAAGGCAACAGAAATATACTGCTTCAGGACCTTCAGTGCTTTCTATGTGATTCCAAAAAAAAAAATCTGCCTTTTTAAATATCAAACATGAATTCAAAATAGTTTTGCTTTAATTAATCCTAGCATGGGTAGCAAAAATCTAGTAGTGGGAAAGTTAAACCCCAGCAGGAGGGAGAGTGCTGACATCCACAGCCATGCTGGTATTGTAGTGAGCACGGAAGTGTCCCAGCTTCGGGATCGGATTTGCTGGGATGGATGAGTTAACCGACTACTCTGTTCCTAGCATGTAAGATAAGCAGCAATGCTTGTTCAATTCTGAGCCCTATTTTCTTCCACACAGTGCATTTGTTCTGCATATGGCATCATAACATTAATGTCATAAGTTTATGGAAGACTGTGCTGTAGCCTTACAGCTACAGACACTTCATACTTCCCTTTAGCAGCTTAGTAAAATGCAGTAAAAACTGTCTGTACAAAATTTATAACAATGGATGTCAAAGCCTACATGCCCTCACAGGGTCCCTCTTTCAAGTTAATTCCTGGCCTAGGTCAAACATATCAGTCCATGTAAGACTCCAGAAGACACACCAGTAGTTTAATATGTCAGATACCAGCTCTGTCACTATAGAAAGGAGTGACATGGAACATATAACAGTGAGTGCAAACACGGACGGGCTTCATTTGACCATAACGAGGTAATGGAGCAGAGTGGGAAGAACAGCGAGAACAGAAGATCTGAAAAACAAGAGGGAGATCTCACTTTAGTTCCTTCGAAGGACCAGATGGGAAAAAACCGATTTCAAACGCGGGGAGAGAAGGTTGTACACACTGGGCTTCTGTTGTGTATTGGCAACGCTGCCCTTCTCAGCACAGCAACTGAAAGCCCTCTGCAGGCAACCCACAGCCCGGTGGCCAGTTAATCTGGCTCTGGTTAGCCTCTCTGGCAGGGGCGCCCAGGCACTGACGTTAGCCGCGGCAGAGCTCTGCAGGTCACAACTCCACCAGAGAAGGAGCATCCCTCTCCACTGGTTTTCAAAAAAGACTAGGGAAATACTTGTAAATATCTCAAAGTTCTTCCTCCTGCAAGCCCACTACAAAGTTAACAGAATCAGCTTCTCTATCCACATCATTTTTAGCTTGCACACAGGCAACTGAGGCAGGATTACAGATTTCTGGCTTCCTGAGGCACATGACTGCTTTATTCTTCCTCGCTCCCTCTTCTTCCCCCACAAACTTGCAAAGCAGCAGCCCCCCACATTGCAGTCCTCCTGCAAAGGTTTAGAACGCAAGCAAAGGGTCTCGCTGTCCCTGCAGCTGAGCTGTGCATCGCCCCTCACAGTGCAGGCTGCTGCAGCTCCTTAAAGCAGAAGTGCAGAATGACTGTGGATTTAGGCTCTAAGTTCCAGGATTTCAACAAGGGATTTCTGCTTTTTAGCAGGCAAATGCTTATTGCTGTATGAAAGGCAAACCCTCCTGCCCCCACTTTCTAAACGTAGGCCAAGCAGATGATAGCCAAGATACACAAAAACACAAATTGAAAACCCTGGCCAAGTGCACGCATTTTGCTGTGCAGCTGAGTCTGCGGTACACAGAAATGTGCTGCTCTCTTTGGCTGATAGTTTCTCACGTGTTTAACTGAGTCAGTACCTTGCCACAGCTCCGACAGTGGTGTTTCCTACGAATGACTGTGAAAGGAGCCTTGCACGCAGTGCAGTAGCTGCAGACTTCATCTGGAACCCAGTCAGGAGGATCTGTCAGAAACACAGCAACAAAAGGGAACATAAATCAAAAGGGAATAAAAACAAACATGCAATTACCAGATCCTCAAGGGAGTAGGGAGAATAAAATACAACAGCAGCTGCTTTCATCTGAGTTTCTCAAGGTGCTTTGTGAACAGGCAGGCAGGTGAGCTCAGGATGCTTGGGAGGGCTCAGCCCCCCTCTTCCCTGCCAGGCAACCACCTCCGGGCAGAGCACAGCAGGCACTGAAACAGCACATGGCAGCTTTGCACTTGAAATAAAATATATCCTATTCAAATGAAAGTGGCAGAAAAAAGTAAAAAAGCAAAATAAAGCATGAAGACATGAGACTATTAAAGCAGAGCTGGATTACAGGTGTGTTTTTGTCCATGCAACCAGCCACCAAATCAAGCCGAGAGCTGAGCTCATTCCCAGCCTCTTCAGCCCTCCCCGCAGTAAGTCTGACTGCTCTTCTGCAATTAGACAAGCTGCTCTAAAGATAATAAACTCTAAGGCTGATTACCATCTGCTGAACTATTAGGACTCTTACTGGAAGTCACCAGTAACTACAGCAAAATCACAAAATCAAGTGTACAAGACTTAGCAGAGAAAGAATTTGATCATTATCCCAAAGAGCATGTTTCAGTTGTTTATTTCTCCTGCTAGCTCTAACTTCTCATAAAAGCCAAGCAGGGAAATTATTTGGTTTTGCCAAAACAGAAGGTATTAGGCTCAGTTCTGCTAAATTACTGCTGCTAGCGATGGGCTGGCGTGACCTCAGAGAGTCTAAAATTACAAGTGTAGAAATGATGTAGCAGATTAAGTTGTTAAAAACCTAATGAAGGGCAAAGCAAGTTATGTCCAGAAGGAATCCATGGACACAGCAAACATGAACTGCTTGATGTATTTACCCAAGTTCCCTGTATGAAGCTTCTCTCTGAGTATTATTTAGAATATGCAATCCATGCAGTTGCTGATTTATAAACATGACAAGCAAGATCCCTGCCTCAAGGAGCACATTATCCAACAACAAAATATATGGTGCAGTTAATGCAGTGTCAAGAGGACTACAACTATAGGCAGAAAAAAGATAATTTAATGAAAAATCCACTGCATTGTTCAAATATAACCATGATCAGTTTTTCATGTACTTGTCACATTGCAACATTTGTCAAATTAAAAGTAAAAAGCATATAGCATTCAATGCAGAAAACGTTCAGAAAGCATATAAAAACAAGAACTTCAAATACTGACTCCGCTTTTACAGGCTGCGCTAAACTATTTTGGAAGTTAAATTAGTTTAAGACAACAATCTTTCACTGAATGAACAAACAGGTCTGATAAAGGTCACAGCTATAGCGACAGCAACTGAAACCAAAGTCTGTGCAGAGAAATGACCCATGTGATAAAAAGGCAATTGCATATAACAGCCTTCACCTCATCTCTGGGAAGAGTTCACCAGAAAATGTTCTGTGGTGACACAAGGCTACAAATTCCTGCTCCAAAGGCAGGCCTTCCTTCAGCAGCAGGGAGATGCAGGACTCCCAGCTTAAGCCAAAGCATTAATAGCAATGAAACCAAGAGATTTTTCCTTCCCAATTCTTTTTCTGCAGCCTCTCTAGCTACTACATATAACTTGCCTAGTCAAACTTACTCCAAATGTCAGTTTATAATATTGATTTTGAAAACTCTGTATCACTTTCACAGCAACCTCTGATCTGAAACCCTGGCAACCTTGATGACCTTCGAGTATCTCCGTGTTCTCCATCTGGGAGTTCTTTGGTTATCACATATATTCCAAACCAAGCCAATAATGATATTCCTGTTTAAAACTCTTCGTTACATTACATAGCCTTAATGACGAGTTCATGGACTTAACTACCCCATTGATTCTCACTGATTTTAAAGACAGCAAAATTCAGGAGGTAATTCAAGCTCTGTTCCACTAGCACTCCCTCCCAAATGAACAACGAGCTAGTGCCAGCAGGTTTGATACGATGCCTGCTCCACTACAGGTGCTTTAGCAACTGCATTATAACATGGGCTACCGTGTTCAGACAGTTACTAGTTTTAATATTTACAGAAAAGCCACAAAACACAGGCCCTTTTTGTACAAACTGCAGCATGCCAAAGTGAGCTGCAACCTCCACCGCAGCTAGTACCATAATCACTCTTTCCTTTAGACAACGATTAGTCCAGACACGGTATAAGCTCACACAACCCCACCACAAAGACTCTGGAGCTCATTGACAAAAAGTAGTCGTCTTATCAGAAGTTTACCCTTTGGGGTTTGTTTTATATATTTTGTTTCTGATGTTGCCTTTGAACTGCAATGTTGAAAAAGTTATTTTTAATTAACCTTGTGCAGATTTAATTGTCTCCAGTGCTCTCCAGAAAAAATTGCAAAAAAAGGCTCCTTCTGACAAATACAAAATTTGTTTTGAGAAATAATGACCTCAAACACATAACAGTCATATAATCCATAGTTCATGGTTACAGAATTACTTGACTGCCAGGTGAATCCATCTGCAAACTCTGTCTTTATAATTGGGTAAAAACATAATCACACCTTAGTGGTACTCAATGTATAGAAACACCCTCTCTATGCAACATTCTCCCAAATTAGAAGGGCTCTCTTCACCTCCATGTTGGTGTCATATCAGCTGATTCACTAAATTAATGCATCAGTAGGTGAGCTAACAGGCATGTTTTCCCCCAGAGAGCGAGTGACTCAAGGCCAGTGAGCCCTTTGGCAGGGATACGCAGCCAGCCCTGCGCCCCACTGCTTCTGGGTTTTAGTGCCCTCCTAACATCCCAACTGCTCGCACCAAGATCTGCTGCACTGCAGCACACCCCCAAATAGTAACACTCAGTTATGTAAGGGCTTTTAACATTCAAAACGCTGTACAAGCATTAATTGCTTTAATCCTCATCACTCAGCTACAGTCAGTAAGTCTGTGTGGGGAGAGATCAGTAGAGAAATCCAAAATCATACAGTGGTGCAGCCTTGAAATAACATTCAGAATCAGAAACTGCAGGCCACTAGCCCTATGCTTTTGCTTCCAGTTATGACTGAAAAAAGTCCCTACACCAAATACAAACTCCTTTTGAGAGTATGAACTTACAAATCAAATGCAATCTTGGATTGGAGCTCACACTGGCAGGGGGGATGAAGCCCCAAGTGCCTCGGTCTTCCTGAGCCCGTGCAAGCCCCAGTGGCAACGGGATCACACCCCTTGGTCCCCTTCACAAGCCTCATCTCGCTCAACCTTGGGAGCAGCCTTTCTGACTCACATATATTAATGATTGAGTTATCAGGCTTTTTATAGAACAGGTTTTTGAAATATTCTCTCAAGAGTAGTCTCAGGAGGGGATAAAGCTTCAATACGAGGAGCAGAGCGAGTTATACAAATTAAACCCCTAGTACGAGCCTGAAGACGTGCTGGAAGCAGGGCAGCAGCATCGCACCCGTAGGCTTTTTATGTTATAGTCCTTCTCCAGGCTACGTTGCTCCATTAGCTCTGCATGCAGCAGCAAATGGAAACATCCAGTCTCTAAAGCACTATCTGCCCGTTCTTTGGGGATTTGTACAAGGAATAGAGGGGAAAAACCTTGTTCATGGGCTAATTGGCCCACTGCTTTATCATGCAATAAGAGCTAGGAGAAGTCCGTTGGGAAACAGATGAAGACCCCAGCACGAACATCAAAGAGGAGGAGGAAGGGAGAAAAGGGATTAACAAGACAGAAAAGACTACAGAAATAAATTTTAGAGGAAAACATTAAAAGCTTGTACAGAAAAAAGGCACAGAAAGGAAGAGAAACAAGTATTTAAATGAATAAATAAAAGAACAAGTTTAGAGAAAGGAAGAGGCACAAGATAAAATTAAATAATGTGAAGACTGGAAAACACTTTATAAAAGAAAACCAACTTCTAACTATTCAAAAATCTTGCATTACAATCTCCCATAAATCATGAAATTGTATGGCCTTTTAATTTGTTTTACGATGTAGATTTAGAACTCACCTTTAAATACCTCCACAACTTCATTAGCTAAAAAGTTTTCTGTTCTACAGAAATTAAAAATCCCATATAAATCCTGGATGCTGGAGCTTCAAGAAAACCACAATCATGCTGAAAACCATAGATGCTATACACACTGTCAAAAAGCACATGCAAATTCATGCTTAAATATGTACAATAGATCTACTGCAGTCCCATCTAATCTTACGGAACCAAGGAGAACATCTCTGTGTCCCAGAACACAAGAAGAGAGCCTGGACCCAGATCCATCAACAGTGTTGATTCAAACAACATCAATCCAGAAAGTTCCTTCAGTTGTGCTGAGACACACGACTGCGTCAGGGTGGGAAAAAAAGCCCCAAAGTTGTTGGAGTTTGCACAAGGCCTAATTTAGCAAATCTATACTCTGGTGGAAAACATAAAAGATGCACACCCACAACTCTTTGTTGAAGAGTAGCAACCAAACCCTGAACTTGTGGTGGTGTTTGCATTATGGCCAGACAATTCAGACAACACCCTTTTTGTTTTTTTCTTTTGCGTTTTTCAAATATTCCTAATGCAGAACTCAAACAGAAAGTTCTGCCTACATCGATGCATTTAGATTTTTAGAGCATGTCATACCCTGATCATACTTGTTCCAAACTAACCTTAAGAGGTCTGTTCCTCCCGCAGCCTGTGGAACTCACACCGCTGCGGCCGTCAGAACGCATTAGCCTCACTGCCGCAAAGACCAGCCAGATGGGCTTGCTGCAGCTCCTCTGATGAAAGCACAAACTGTAAATTCTCACACTTCTAAGTATGGGCAGTAGAGAACTAAGGTGACATGACTTTGCCCCTCACTTAAACTGCCACAGTAAGATGAACTTCTTTGTCCCTTATCACATGTAATTTTCCATGTGTCATCCTAGGCCATCTCTGACGTTTATATAAGATTCCTAGGAGGCAACTGTACTAAAACAATCTTTACCTTTGCTCACTAGATTCAGTGTTGATTACTGGCTTCAAATTTTTCAATAAAAATAAGTTTTCTAGTTGAACAATACTGCTTCATGAAAATTTCAGAGGTGAGGGCAAAAACAGGTACAGATTTATTAGCTTCAAGTAGAACTCTTGTCAAACAGCTTTCTTAGGGTAGACTTTCTGTGCAAATCTAGAAAGCTTTCACCAAAGCATGGAGCTTGCCATACAATCTAGAACTGTACAAAATTCTATAATTTTACATACATGATTAAATATGTTCAGTTGATTATAAAATACTGCCTCAAAATGGAAGACTTCATGCTAAATTCGTCTCTTGCACAGCATAAGCAGAGCTGTTGAATAACAAAAAAGAACAAGTTATGTGGACAGAATATGTTTGACCAACAATTTAATTTTCTTCATTCAGAAAATGTTGCTGGTCATCAGTATAAATAATAGAGTAGACATAGGTATGCTTGTCTAATCTGATATTCTTCTACAAAGATGTGACCAAATGGGTAGATGAAGGAAGAGCAGTGGATGTCACATACCTCAACTTCAGTAAGGCTTTTGATACTGTCTCCCATAACAACCTCATAGGAAAACCCAAGAAATGTGGGATAGATGATTGGACTGTGAGATGGATTGATCACCAGCTCAGCAATAGAGCTCAGAGGGTTGTGATTAGTGGCACAGAGTCAAGTTGGAGGCCTGTGGCCAGCGGCATTCTCAGGGATCAGTACTGGGTCCAGTTTTGTCCAACATCACTGACCTAGATGAGGGGATAGAACGCACCCTCAGCAAGTTCACTGATGATACAAAACTGGGAGGGGTGGCTGACACCCCAAAAGGCACCAGTACAGATACAGGGTCGTCCTGCTGGAAAGCAGCCCCATGGAGAAAGACCTTGGTGTCCTAGTGGACAGCAAGTTGTCCATGGGACAGCAATGCGCCCTTGTGGCCAAGAAGGTCAATGGGATCCTGGGGTGCATTAAGAAAAGTGTGTCCAGCAGGGCTAGGGAGGTTCTCCTCCCCCTCTACTCTGCCCTGGTGAGACCACACCTGGAATCCTGTGTTCGGTTTTGGGCTCCCCAATTCGAGAGAGCCAGGGACCTACTGGAGAGAGTACAATGAATAGCTACAAGGATGACCAAAGGACTTGAACATCTCTCCTACGAGCAAAGACTGAGAGAATCGAGGCTGTTTAGTCTTGATAAGTGAAGGCTGGGAGGGGACCTTACTAATGCATATAAATACGTGAGGAGTGGGTGACAAGAGGAAGGTGCCAGTCTCTTCACAGTGGTGCCCAGTAATAGAACAAGGAATAGTGGATGTAAGCTAGAACATAGGAAGTTTCACCTCAACATGGGGAGAAACTTCTTTACTGTGAGGATGACAGAGCACTGGAACAGGCTGCCCAGAGAGGCTGTGGAGTCTCTTTCTCTGGAGACTTTCAGAACCCACCTGGATGAGTTCCTGTGTGGCTGCCCTAGGGGATCCTGCTCTGGCAGGAGAGTTGGACTAGATGATCCCTTGGCTTCAAACAGAAGACGACCTCCAAAGAGCGATGGTTCCTTTCCCACGGCGAGGCAGAGGGAGGCTGCTTCCAAGGGGCTGAGCTGCAAACCATTGTTGTTTTCCCTTAACAGCCTGACCTCACTCTACAGACTCTGATTAAAAGCCTGACTTTGCAGCGCGTAGGATTAAAAATGCTCCTTTAAAAGAACGTATTTCTGAAGATGATCCTCTCCCGGCTACAAAATCATCTTGGGACCCTCAGAGGCAGGGCTGCCTGCTCCTGACATTTTAGCTGTGTGCAAACTGTAGTGAAATCACACCTCCATTCAGCACTAGCTACTCGGTGCCTTCTGCCATGGAGAACACTCATTTTCTACATTTCCCTCTCTTCCAGACCGGGAAAGGTGGGAAGGCGACCCGGCAGGTTTTGCAGAGGTTGCCTCAGTGCAATCTCTTCCTACCAGCAGGTGGTTTGCAGCTCAGCCCCTCGGAAGCAGCCTCCCTCTGCCTCGCTGTGGGAAAGGAACCATCGCTCTTTGGAGGTCGTCTTCTGTTTGAAGCCAAGGGATCATCTAGTCCAACTCTCCTGCCAGAGCAGGATCCCCTAGGGCAGCCACACAGGAACTCATCCAGGTGGGTTCTGAAAGTCTCCAGAGAAAGAGACTCCACAGCCTCTCTGGGCAGCCTGTTCCAGCGCTCTGTCATCCTCACAGTAAAGAAGTTTCTCCCCATGTTGAGGTGAAACTTCCTATGTTCTAGCTTACATCCACTATTCCTTGTTCTATTACTGGGCACCACTGTGAAGAGACTGGCACCTTCCTCTTGTCACCCACTCCTCACGTATTTAGAGGTTCCTTCCAACCCTGAACATTCTATGATTCTACAACAAAAGTAAAATTGCTCAAAGGTTGACAGCTAATTCTAGACTCACAGTGCTTAGATTCTGCACAATGCCAATTTTTCTTGACCTTGTGACTTCTTATTGCAACAAGAACAAGTGCTTGTGACTTGGGACCATAAATTACTGAATTGTGCTCATGCTGTTGGTTGAAGAGCAGTGAGGACTTGACTAGCCAAAAGTGGGTGGGCTGGAATACTACAAGATGGAACGGGATCAAGGAGAAATAACATGCTGTTGTGCAGCAAACATGCTAATACCACTTGGCACAAAAAGATATTTGTACTGGCAGTCACAGCCAATCCATTATGGCCAGTAAGCAGCCCTGGTAGCAAAGAGCCCAACCTGCTTTTTTTCTGAGCAGATTTCACTACAATTTGCTTTGAGTTTATACACAGAACTTTGTCTCCAATGGCCATTTTCTCCATTGTACAACCAGGGCATGAAATCTTACTACTGCTAAAACGCATTTATGGAATATTACACAGAATCACAGCATGTTAGGAGTTGGAAGGGACCTCCAAAGATCATCTAGTCCAGCCCCCCTGCCAGAGCAGGATCACCTACAGTAGGTCACAGAATCACAGAATGTTAGAGGTTGGAAGGGACCTCAAAGATCATCTAGTCCAAGCCCCCTGCCAGAGTAGGACCACCTACAGCAGAGCGCACAGAAACACGTCCAGGTGGGTTTTAAATGTCTCTGGAACCAGACTCCACAACCTCCCTGGGCAGCCTGTGCCAGTGCTCTGTCACCCTCACAGTGAAAAACTTTTTCCTAATGTTTTTGTAGAACCTCTTGTATAAATTCATCTTGCGTTATAGGAAAATATAAATGTATTTGCTTTACATTCTCTCCCTTTAAAAATATAGTGTTATTTAAAAAGTATGAATCTACACACTTCCTTGAAAAAAAAGTCCTAGACCATTAGGACAGCAAAGATAAGCATACATACCACAGGCTCATCTGTACTTTCAAAAACGCTTTTGTTTTAGAATGCCAATTAATCTGTAGTTTATTGTATTTCAACCTTTAGAAGGTCACAGGATTTAACTTTTACACCCTTGCCAATGTCAGTTGGCTCATAATAAACATTCATGTTTGCTTTACGACCCAGACCAGCTGTTGGGTTTTATATACAGTAAGAATGAGAGAACTGACAAAAACATGTGATTCATTTTCATAATCTGAGTAGAGGTTGGAACTTTCAGTAGAATCTTAAAACCTATTTATTTGTTCAGGTTGCTGGGCTTGTCTTTTTTTTTCTTTTTCTTTTTCTTGTTACCATTGATTGGATGCAATCTTAAACATTCAGTACATTTGGTAAGAGGGATCTATGTGATAATCTGAAAAAGCTTTTCTGGCAGGTAGCTTGCTGTACTTTCTCAGTTTAACACATGATCGTATTCTGCCACGCTGGCAGAAGGGAGGAGCTACTGACATGCTCCTTGACTTGAAAATGTGTTCATTTACAGTTGAAATCATGAAGAGTGACTCGAAGCATAGAAATTATGTACAAAAAATATAATTACTTTTGGTGCAATGCTGTCAATAGATTGGCGCAACACCCTCAGACTTTGCATTGAATCCATTTACAGTGACGGCTGTGGTGTCCTTCTACTGCTGGTGGCCTGTGGCCCAGACTTGGCCAGGGGGAAAAACCCATTAGGCTCGCTGCAAGAAACGACACAATGGTCATGCAGCAAAAGTTGCCTTAACCACCAGCCACCTTCCACCTGCACCCAAGCACCACCCCAAGTCAGGGGCTGCTGCTTCCATGTTGGCCAGCAGAAATGAGGCAGGTGGGGAGGTGCTATAAGGGGGAAAAGGCGCATGGATGCTGGAGTTAAAATGCTGCTGTAAGTTTATGCTTCATGCTGGATGCCCTAGGGATAGCAAAAACATGTATCCCATTAGCTATCACTGCATAACTCAGTAGAAAAAGAAGTCTGTACAGCGCTGCCAACAGTGACAACTTGTGACCTGAAGGGACAGAAGCCTGTAATGTATTGGAGATAAGGGGACAGAAAGGGTGTTTCTACAGCTCCAGCTCCCACCAACTCAACAAATTAACTCACTTCAGATACTTTTTTTTTTTTTTTAGACTTTGTGGTTTGCTCTGATTTGGAAGGTAGAGCTCATCGCCATGATCCCCAGCACTCTCTTGTCTCTTTGTGATACCTGCCCATTAGCAAACTTGAAGACTAAGTAGCAGCAGACTACACCAGTTAGTTTACAGAGTCATGGAGCGGTACTGATTTGTACAAGTAGGTATGTACAGCACAACCACGTACACATCAGCCAAGTAGACCCCCAGAGAAAGTCTGCAGGGAGACTGATTTGGACCTGCCCAAGCCTTCTCAGTGAGCAAGCACAGGTATCAAAGGCAGAGTACCTGCCGCAGGAGCATGGGCTAACCGACTCTGTATAGAGGACGTGTTAGCATGGGAAAACACCGTGCCAAGGCAGTCAAGCTCATTCTGACATCCAAGCCTACTTATTGAAAAGGGAGTGGGTTATCCCACAAGGATCTGCTTTCCACCATGCAGGTGTATGTGAAATACCTGCTATTTCAGAGCAAAGGTGCAGGCAGGAGGCTGTTTCTGCTGTAGTTATCTGCATATGCTATTAATACTACAGGTTGGGTTTTACCATTCACTTAGAGGCCAGGGATGTAACTGATTCACACTGCCTGGCTGTTGCACAGGCCCTTGTAACTCAGAAAATTCTCGTTACTGCACTCATAACATCACCTAAACACACAGATCATTGTCTTCTATTTCAATAAATAACATCTCAAACCACAAGCTGCACCTCTCCAAACATAAAACTTTCCTGTCACTAGAAGATGCCATGAAAAGCTGAAGAACCTTAAAAGCTGAAAAAAAATGCTGGGAAAAAGAAGTGACTTTGACATGAAAAAATGTACATCCACTGTGAGAAGGTTATTCAGCATCCTGCAATTCAGAATAACTTGCTTTCAAGTTCTGTAAGTCAAATTCACTGACAGCATCAGGCATCGATTCAAAACAAAAGAATATGAGCTGAAATAGTAGAGAACGAAAAATCTCTTGCATGCTTTTCCAATACAGCCTATACAGCATATACCTATATGGTAAGGATTATGCTTCAAGATTTGTTCTTTACTGCACCTTTTGTGACATTCTGAATTATGGCACAATAGAAAAATCAATTAAAATTACTATTGAATAGTTCTTTATCTGTCACCAAATCATTTTCCACCAGAAAGATATTTCTACAGTGCATTATACATGAATTAGACCCACTGTTCTAAATAGATTAGATTTGAGATCCTTTAGCCTGCAGCTTCAGAAGAAGGGTGAGCAAGGTTTTTTATAAGCACAAAATAACTCATAAATATGTAGCATTACTCTAAAATCTAATCTAAGAGAGTTTTTTTCCCCCCCCTCCTGTGATTTCTGATCTTTATTACAAATGACATGAGCCAATATTTGTTTTCTGCTGGTCACCCTCTTCACATAAAAGCAGAGACATAGGCTGCTTATCAATCAGTTTTCAGTCATCCTGCATTCAAAACCTCTCCCAGGAAGAAGAGCAGTGTATGTGGACAAATAGACAACAGTAGATCAAAGTTTTAAAACACAGGAAAATTACTGCACACTTGAATTTCTGGGAAGCTGAGATACAGTTTTACAGTTGACGGTTGTCTTGTGTTACTCATTTGACCACAGAGATACCACTGCTCTGATAATTGGGCTCTTGGTGTGCTGAAACCACCACTTAGCCCTGAAGATCAAAGCTGATTGCTTTCTTGTTCGCTCCACCTCATTCATCTACTTATTCTTTGATTGCAAGTGCTCTTTTAATCCATTTTTTATACAATGTTTACCATACTAGAGCTATAGTCCATGGCTGACTCCTAAGTACCCACAGCAGCTCAGATTAAAATAAGAAAAACAAAAATTTTTGAGCTCTTGCAATACCCGAATCCTGACCAAAACTTTGATACTTACTTACACACTTTTCTTCATTCTTACCGTGTTTTCAGTGAGATTTGAGTAACTCAGCAGAATTACCTACAGCTTTTTCCTTGAAGTAATACAGTGAGGAGTATGAAAATAATAACTAAAATATTCTGATTAAAGACAAAAGTGAAGAAAATTTTAGGTACTTCTATCGTGAAAAAAAAAAGTAGCACCTCCACATAAAGCAAACAATATAAAAGATCTCTTTAGCTTTGGCTGAGAAGACCTTACTTAAGGCTTTGCATCTTACGCAGCCCTCAAACTTGTCAGATGTAATGTCATACAGTATATTAAAGCCATTAGTATACAGAACCTTTCTCCACTGACACAAAGGAATTCATACTGTATATGACAATTTGTAGATCAGTTTCATGAGGCTGTTGGGAAAAAAAAACCTGAAAGAAATATGCTCAGTTTATCATCTGACTTTGTCTCTAAACATACTATGACAGCATTTTTTAGTCCCTTTCCAGAGCCAATTTTAAAAGTTTTCTTTTCATTTTACTGATTGTTTTTTATACATTAGTGTTGTCTCATTTTAATTCTCAGAAAAAAAAGAAAGTACCTTCAAAGTCCCCATCTCTGGCTTTTGCTGCAAGTTCTGAGGATGATATACTTTCTTGACATAATGCACAGTCTTCCAGTGCTGCATTCCTCAAACCCTGATTAACTGTAAAACAAACCAAAAGGACCTCAAATTCATATTTTTCTAATTTGCACTTAAAATATTCTTTTTAGGATTTCTAGGATTAGACTAGAGTAGCATCTACATGTACCTTCTCAGACTTCTTGCTTTTTCTTTACCCTGACAAAAACAGTGATTTAAAAAGTGTCCTTTATTCTTCTTTGGAATGACAAGAGAAATGAAAGATGCTGTTAGTACAGGACATACAGCCCTCTTATCTCTAGCAGTTTAATTTTATTACTTCTAGCACCTGTATTTTATTTCCCAATTCTTAGCTTGGATCCTTTACAAAAAAGTATATTATGAGAACAACCAGAGATTCCTTAGGTGAATCATATATATCAAATCACATGTATCAAAGAGAAACTTCATCCAAATAGTTCCTGACTTCTAGTCACTCATTTTATTTATGCTTATGTTGACACGTTTTTTTAATGTAATAGTTCATCCACTAGAAACTGTTCCAACCAAGTACTGTAGACTAACATGTATTTCCCAGTGATTATTCTTCAGAGCTCCAGTTAATTCATTTCTCTTATCTGAATGTTCAGGAGATCTGTGATCCTCTATAGCGATTCTGTATAACCTCATATGTTTTTGCCAGTGAAATAAAAAGTCTCTTTTCACATCATGACATCCTGCCACCATAAAAACGTTGTCGAGCTTTCAGCCACAAATAATAGCGGACTGTAGTGCATGTTGTGCATTATCCTGGTGCAGAGTTGCATTGGATTGGAGGTTTTTCTGCTAACTTTAACCAACTTTTAACTTAGTCTTCCATATAAAATCCTCAATGCTTTTAAATGAAACTGGGAGAAAGGGAAAACAAAAGTTTTCAATCATGAGCAAAGGAAGAAAAAAAAATCCAAACCAAAAGAGAACTCTGATCATTGTCAGATGCTGATAGTTCTAATCACAGCAAAGGACAAAGGTAATTACAGTCTTGCTGGGATGACACGGTTATTTTTAGATAAGTTAGCAGACTTGCATCTTTGAAAAAGAAATAATCAAAATAGTGACAGAGAAAAAAAATAATCTCTTGCATAGCTCATGATCTAGTTCTGGTTCCATTATCTTACCTATTTAGAATTTACAAGTGAGTATTTTTTTATTTTGAAGGCAAATTCAGGATTCTGTAAGTTCAAGACAGGACAGATTTCAGTATCTAACTGTGCATTCTCTCATCTTACAGTCTACTCTTTTTACATAGCTATTTAAACTTCAGAATCAAAGATACACATCTTGGTAAATTAAGATGTGTCCAGTGTGAAACAATACTGGGGGACACAGGACAGGAAGAAGTCCAAACCCTGCATACATTGTGTTATGACTACATGGGCTACCAATACTGTTATACACAGACACAAGGAAACAAGCAGATGCTCTCTGAAGCTCTTTTAACATTTGTCTCAAGACATACTCCTGTGTACCTATAAGGCCAGTGAGTCCAATCCATTTATGGTCTGCTTACACGATCTTTTTTTTTAAACTTAGGCCAACTCACAGTACAGCAAGTCTGGTCAAAAAGTCAACAAAGCGTTCAGGACATTCTTGTCAAATAGTCCACGGATCCCCATGGAGCTACCATCAGAAATTCGCTACAGAAAACACATCTTTAGATCTATTTACCTTTCTTTTGCTTTTCCTTGTCCTCTGTTTCGGGTTTGGTTGCCATAACTTCAAACAAGGTCTTTAAGATACTTCTCAGATCACTAGCATAGTTTGTCTGCAGCTGGTCAGCAACACCTAGAAGTTCAAGAAAACGAGCAAACCATTACTGGATTATTGTAACATCCTTAAAATGCCTATTTAAATTAGCCTGTTGCTACCAGTAGTGGCTTCATTTATTTCTGAGGGAATCGCTTGTGTTAAGAATAAAAACTGTACATTTAAACAAACTGATTTTCATAATGGTCAGGTTACATCCTGGCCTTTATGCTACTTGCAATGTAGTAATGTCTTCTTTGTCCTTCAGCAGGAAACACCAAGAGATTCTTTTTGCATCAAAATACAACTACTGCATCTTCCCTTGAACACATAAGGCATCACCAAGAAAACGTAAGTAGAAGTTAATCCATGTTCCATACCCAAACTCTTCACTACTATGTGTCTAAGATGTCTGCATCTCTGATTCTGTAAGTTCCTGTCATGTAACACGTCTTGCTAGACCAGTCTGCAACTTAGGTCCAAAAACACAGCCTTCCTGCAACAAGAGTAGTTCTTACATTCAGAACAAAAGGTTCCTCTCATACCTGAGATACAGACAAAAAGGCGGTGAATAAGATCATTACTTCCATGAAACCTGGATCTGATCTTTTCTCGTGTGGCAATTTTAGCAGCCTGCAAAGCGAGCTGGATTTCATCCTGATCAATGTCATCAGATGAACAAGAACTTGTCATTAAACTGCTGTCAGAGAGAAAAAAAAAATGTAGATAAGAGTAATGCAAATCTTCACTCAGTTGTTCAGGAAATTCAGCAAATCCTAACAGTTTTATGACTCGGGCAAGACTCTATAGCAAACCAGAACTAATTGCTGTGAATTTTTGTTCAAGTCAATCAACACTCAACCAATCACCATCACGTTTGATTTTCACTCTGCTGCAGAGCTGCAAAAAACTGTTAAGTAGAAAATAATTTGTCTGTATTTTATTGCATTTTCCTTAGCTGTTACAAAGTGCTATACCATTTTTCACATTAACTTCTTCTAAAAGCTCAGTCCTGAGACCATAATTCCACCAAAAATCCAAAAGGGGAATATCAATCTAAAAATGAGAAGGTCAGTTCTGAAATCAACTTAGAAATTCATTAATGTGGAAGTTAATTTGGAAAAAAAAAAATTCTGAGTTATGTCACCTTAAGATAGTGATAATAGAGTCTAAATATAACCTTACATTAAAAAAAAGGAAAGAAGAGTAATAAAATATAATTTTCACAGTAGAGAGGTAGATTAGTCCCCTTATATACCTAACTGCAGATATTGCTGAAATGTCAAAACTATTGTAAAAGAAAGGCTCATCAACTCCAAAGAGATTAAAATGTCTCCAAGTGACTACGAGAGATTTACATTTTCTTTTAAAAAGCAGATGCACAGTTGCCAGCCATTTCTACTCACGGCCCCCCCCTTCCTTGCCTTTCTGGAGAGAAAGCCTGGAAGAACCTGAGACCACAGGGAAGCTTTGGTGGGAATCCAGCTTCTTCAAATATCAGGAATTACATAAACTAGTTGTAAATCAAGACGTATTTTTTTTTTAAAAAGTAGCTCTTTGCTGATGCAAAAACCCTTAACAGAGTAGCGCAGGAGGTAATTACACAAAAGTTCTAAGGATTTGCTGTGTTGGTTGCAGGATACATGCCTTCTTCCTGTACTGCAGTCAGGGACACAGGAACACTAAACCACTTTCCCCACATATTGGAAATTAAATCTCACCAATGATTACAAGAATTCTAGAATATTTTACTTGGCTGTCCAAAACTCCAGTACCCTCTCATCATCATGGCCAGGCTTCGTGAATGAAGATATGGGAAGGGCTCTACCCACACCTGCTACAAGCGCGCTGGTGCCTAAAAAGGTCGATGCGGGACAGGCAAGTCCAGTTGCAAAAGGCACAGCGGAAAGTCTCCTTAGGCGGGATTGCCGAGGCACGGTTCTTTCTGCGTTGTCTTTTCTCCTCGAGACTAATTCTACTCTACTACACAGAAAACTACTATCTTAAAAAAAGTTACTGACTGCATAAATAGCACCCATGATGAAGGAAGTAGTTTCTATCATGTTCCGAGTTCAACCTGCTTTTATTGGGTGCTGAAACATTCACATCAGAGATCTCATCTCTATGGCAGGATGCATGAACAGTTATTGCAGGAAAAGCCACATAAGTAACATTTATAATTATTTATAGCAAAAGTTGATGGGATAAAAAGTTTTGAAATTCTACCTGTATGCTATACAGGTAGTCCTTTAAAATGTAAAAAGGCATTTATTAGGCCATACAATCTTAAAAGCCCCAGTAAAAACAGAACTGAAAATAAATAAATACTGGAGAATAGTTATTGATAGAAATAACAATGGACACATAACTGGCCTCCCATTTTTTCAAAGAGAGTAAAAAGCAAGCTTGCAAGAGACTCATTTTGTTATCTATTGCTACCGACAAACGCAAATTCTTGTAAAAAGATGTTAGTTCTGCATTTACAGTTCCCTCGGCACCATGACTGACTAGGTTTCTTAAAGATACTAAGGACCAAGTGAGAAATCTCTCTCTCAGTTTTTACTTTGCTTTATATCCTTTCGGGATATAGGCTTATATATATACAAATACATACTTATACACATATATATTAATATTATAAAACAAGCCTATCAGTGTGGAAAGGTCTGTGCTCAAGACAATGAAAATGTTGTGTAAGAATGTGGCTTAAGAAGGAATAAACTGAACTAAGAGCCAGGCTGCGACCCCTGATTCGCAGTGGCATGAAGGTAGATGCACAAATGCTCATATATACAGATAAAGAACTTTGTCTGGCGCACAACGTGGCAAAATAAGGTCTACTCTTTTTCAGCGGTCCCTCTGAACCTCCCAATAAGCAAAATCCTTACTGCATGGGACAGGAGAGGTGCTGATTCAAGGATGACTCTTCCCTCCAAGTCACAGTTGAAGAAATATTTCAAGTAAGGTGTTAAGTAGGTAGTGAGCTGTGAAGATAGCTTTTCAAGAATACAGACTACTTTGTCCTTTCCCATTTTGCAGGAAAGAAGAAAGGCTCATTCCACAGTTCTGACCAAGCTCTGACCAATTTTAATGATAATGTTTACTTTTTCAAGTCTCCTTCAGCTGGGAGGAATTCCGTTTTACCTACTTCTAATTCAATGTGGTTTGACTTCCTTCTGTTCCAGGCTATTCTGTGTTGATTTATGGTGTGTCATTAAGACTGGTCATGTACCACCACAAGACTGGCTGGAACTTTTTTTGTCCTAAAAATCCCCAGCACAGAGCCCGTACAAATCATTTCAGTACCGTGGGATGGAAGGTCAATGTGCATCCCCACCTCAATTTATAATATACTTTCACATGCACAGGCATACGTAAAGTACAGTATTCATACACACGAGGTTTAGAAAAGAGGGTATTTTTTGTTCAGGATGGCTTGTGCCATGGAAAAGAGAAAAGTGAACATTCCAAAGTAATTTAAAACTGGACCTAGGAATCACTACAGAGTTAGAAACAATTACTCTGTTTTTACCAGCAGGACCAAAACAGATTTAGACAACAATTACTCTCAAAGAATGACTAATGACCATCTGTTCTTTACTTTAAAAGAAACCTTACTGTTAAAGAAAGTAATCAGAAAATTAATGTTGTAGAGGCAGTCAGAAATAATGTAAGAACGGAAACACTGCAGTTGTTTCAGATAAGCAGCAAAAGAGACAGTTTTTCTTATAACAGGGTATCACAAACAACAGTAATCGCATCTATGCAAATATTAAAGATTCTGATTTTTAAAAATTGATACTATAGAAAATAAACCTGTTTCTTTTATCTACAGAGTTCAGCTTACCTTTTCTCCAAATTATTCTTTCAAGCAGGTTATTTCTTTAGTTCCATAAGGAACACCTTACCTACTTGGCTTATCTAACATGCACAATTTCCCTCAAAATTCTCAGCTCACACCAGATGTGTAGGAAGAATTTCAATAATGTCAGACTACACTTGGATCTGGAACATTTTAATACCGTCGTCTGCAGAATCAACTATCGCTGCAGAGTACAAACAGCCGTACTAAGTAGCTAGAGACAACTCCTCGTTTTCTCAACTTTGTGGTTGAGGGGAACCCTGCATTACCCCAAGGAATTAGGTTAAGAAGAGATAAGACCAAAATAAGCACAAAATTTCCCTTGTGAAGTGTTTATTGTATAAACAATGCTTATCATGTATTTATTTTCCACGTTGTAAAGACACTGCAAGTAACAAGTCTGAAGATGAGTATCAAGAAACAAGACAATATGTAAAAACTTAATTTCAAACAGTAAAACCGATTATACATTATAAAGGAGGAGATACCCTTTGGCAGATCCAACGCACTAGCTTTTTACCCAGCTTTTACCAAATTGGCTAAGTGTTTACCTAACAATTTTAAAATTACTCTCCATTTGTCATGTTAGAAGAGTAGCAAGACTGATGCAAACACTGTAAAGATGTATATCTAAAACAGTTGCCTGGTGTCAAAGATTGTCTGAAATTCAGTGAAACATACAAGGAAACAAAACTAAATGTACACAGCATCATCTTTCACCCACAGCTTTACAGCTTTAAGTATTCTTTGAAACTTAGTGAGCAAGGTTAAGCAGAAGTATAGATACATAATGGAAAACAGGATTGTGGAAGAAGAAGATTATGATGGACTTTCAGATGTGGCCGGTCATTTCATGTAACAGTCTGTGATACCGACGGCCTTGTGCTGTATTTGCTGGGCACTGACACTCATCCAAAATAGGAAAAAGCAGCAACACCTAAAACTGAAAGACCGAAGTCAATTGACTCAAAGTTGGTCCATAGCTAAATGTTTTACAGCTGTGCTCAAAAAATAGTCAACAGAAATAGAAATCTGTGGCCACTCACATACATTTTTCCTTAAACCAAGAGGGCTCAAGTTCCAGCAAGACAGACTCATCCCAACCTAGTCCAAGAGCAAAACACTTAGAAGTTCTATAAAGAATACTACAAAAGTTTCCTAGGAAAGTATTAACACAATTCAGTGACTACCTTTATACCACTTCTGTTATACAAATACCTGGCACATCAGTGATTCCTATTCCCTTGCTCTGGAAACGTACAGTATCAATAACATACACTTTATCCAATTTACAATATTTAAGGCTTTCTCTCCCATTAGAATTTTTTCATACTTGAAGTAAACAAGAAAAAGCCCCAAACCAAAACCATAAGCAAACTCAAAACTCTTGCAGGCAAATCTACACTATAGTCTGAGAACAACTTCTAAAACTACTTCAGTAACTGGTACATTCATCCCAGTGATATTCGTGCAGGCTGTACCTGGAAAACCAAGGAACTAACCTGCCTTTCCTAAGCTATTACTCTTACTTTTGTACTTCATAGGCTGTAATGAACCCTCGGTTCCATTTTGCAAAAAAAGAACAAACAGCTACTCCAAAGGCCATATAAAGGCTTAGACACAATAGCTTGTGGAAAGACCAAGGTTGCATACATGAGGAGTGACAAGAGGGAAATTATATGGGTTTGGGTAAGAGAAGTATAACTCCATGTGAATAAGAAAAAAGAAAAATTACTACTTTCCATCTCTCTTTTTGCGGTACCTCTGGTGTTTCTTTTTGTGTGCTGCCACAAGAAACACAATAAACAGCAGGTTAAAACCCTTTGGTTTCTAATATGTACTAGTTCTGATATAGTTGGGAGGAAAATGATGAAATCAATGGCTTCTTACAATTATTCTAAGTGAAGGGGGTGGATACACACTCAATTTTAGACTAATTTAAACCAAATCCAGAACATGTCTTATTATTTAGGTATTAGCACATAGTTATTTAGCTAAAGACTGCATTTTAAGGAATGACCCCAGAAGCTATATTTAAAGCAGACTAGAAAAAGGCTTTCAGAATGTTACTTCTTGACTTATTAACCCTAATATTTTATTAAGTCAAGAGGGTTTTAAATGCAATCCCTTAGGTATTTTCTCTCTGCTTTAAGAGAAAAGACTGAAGAGGGGAAAAAAGTCCCAACCATCCAGCCAACCAACCCTTATCCCAAGGCTTCAGAACTCTGTCTTGAGAAACAAATAATACAGCTGCACGCAAATCTCTGTCAGAGACCTGACTAGCCTATAGCATTATCACACGTATTAGCAACGCCCAGCTCCATACATAGAATCATAGAACAGTTCAGGTTGGAAAAGACCCTTGGGATCATCAAGTCCAACCATTAACCCTACACTACAAGCTCACCCCTAAACCACATCACCCAACACCACATCTAAGAAACACTTAAACACATCCAGGGATGGCGACTCAACCACCTCCCTGGGCAGTCTGTTCCAGGGTCTGACCACTCTTTCCATGAAGAATTTCTTCCTAATGTCCAGCCTAAACTTGCCCTGTTGCAACTTGAACCCATTCCCCCTGGTTCTGTCCCTAATTACCTGTGAGAAGAGACCAGCACCAACCTCTCTACAACATCCTTTCAAGTAATTGTAGATTATGATGAGGTCCCCCCTCAGCCTCCTCTTCCTTAAACTGAATAGTCCCAGCTCCCTCAATCACTCCTCATAAGGTCTATTCTCCAGGCCCTTCACCAGCTTTGTTGCCCTTTTCTGCTCGCTCCAACACCTCGATATCCCTCTTACACTGAGGCGCCCAAAACTGGACACAGTACTCAAGGTGTGGACTCACCACTGCTGAGCACAGGGGGACAATCACCTCCCTACTTCTGCTGGTCACACAATTTCTAATACAAGCCAGGATGCCATTGGTCTTCTTGGCCACCTGGGCACACTGCTGGCTCATATTCAGCCGGCTGTCGATCAGAATGCCCAGGTCATGTGCCAGAAGCCCCATCTGCTTTCAGCCTTTTGAACTCCTCAGTAGGGGGAATTACTTCTCGTACACCCCAAGATTTGCAGAAGCCCTTTCTCAGCTTCTTTTGTCCCTGTAGAAGTGCACGGTCTGATGTCGGCTGATTAAAATAAGGAATTTGGCTAAAAGGATTATCCATGTGTCCTAAACGGTATCTTTCTGAGCACCAAAGACTAACTGGATTTGAAATCCACAGCAACAACTGCTCCACACCTTGGCAGCTTCCGTAGCTGCCCACTCCATTGAAAGAACATTCTTTTTTTAATCTCTTCAAACCTCAAAATGCAGAACATTCTCCTTGTACTTACCATGTCGGATTTTTCAAAAAAACACAGCTCTTAAAGCAATATATAGCTTAATAGATCCATCATAAGAAATTTTACCTACACAACCGGCTTACTCAAACTCATTGTCAATCAGGCCTGAGTTTTCAAAAGAATGCAAAGATACTGTATTTCAAAGGGGAATTAAAATAAACAACATTGCCACTGCAGGATTTATCAGTGTAGCTGATAAACTTTAAGAGTGCATATGAAAAAATAACAAGAACATTAGTAATCAAGAGGGCTGCTTTCTAACCATCAAATTTGACATCAGATACTTAAAAGGCACTACGTTTACTGTTTCTCTTAAACTTTAAACCAAAGAGGCACAAAACCTGCAAGATAAAGATGTTATAAAATTCAAGAAAAAACAGAACCGAAAAAGTTAGAAGATTGCTTAGGTTCTACTGAGATTTTCTCAATCCCATCATGACTTTTCTCCTAACACTTCCTTGTAATCAAAGATGCATTTAAAGGTCTCAAACATTCAGTCACACTGCAAAAGGACAAATAATCTGAGATTAGAGCACAGAAATATTTAAACTTCAAAAATAATCCTGAACAGGGAAAAACTGAAAGTGAAAATCAGAAACAGCATAACCCTTAGGAAGAAAGAATATGTAATATCAGCTCTGGTATCTGACACAGAGATAAGAAAAGCATCAGTCCCAGCTTTTACACCTTATCCAGAACGTGACATGGGACAGACAGAACCCGGGTACCTGATGCCAGGGCAACAACTCACTTCATACAGCTCTTCAGCAACGTCCTCTGCCATATGCAAGCAACTATTCTGCGCGGCATAGTAAAACGTGAATTAATTTAGCATCCAATTCCAGCCGACACTCTCCCGAGTTGCAGCTCTTGTACGTGACAGAAACGGAGGTGGAGAAGCAGCACTGAAAAATGTTTTCCGGTAAAAGGAACTCTGAGGGACAGGGAAACTTATTAGCATGCTGTCATATTGCTTCCATCAGTTCCCGCAAAAAATAATACAGAACAACCAGCTGAAACATCTAAAGCATCCTAGGATCTAGGAGAATCCTGCAGGAATTCGGTATCCAGCTGTGGGAGTCAAAGCTGAGAAAAGCTAATTAAAGTATTAGGTGGAACCTTAAAATTTTAATTAGAAAGTAAGCTTTCTCTCAATTTTTCACGTTCAATGCAGCTGTAAGTATGAGTGTTCTTCCTCCAATGTAATTGTGGTTTTTACAATCTATATTGTTTTTTAGGAATTGCCAAAAACTCTGCAAAAATCAAGGTTACTATAGCGATTTTAGTTAATTACACATAATCGCAAAACTCCCAAACATGCTATGCCAAGAGTTTTTCTGAGGGAAAAAAATAATAAAAAAAAAATCAATCTGAAAAATAAAATCCAATTTCTAAAAGGTAGTAATTTTTGTTCTATTAGTAGCACAGGGAACACCAAGTAACATTCAAAAAACAGGTTTTTGCACATCATTAGAGTGAACATGATTATAAATGTGACCAAACTACTAAAAATGAAACCTACAAGTAAGCAATGTAGAAACAAGAACCCAAATCCATTAGGATGGCTTTTGTCAGTCTCCAGCCAGATGATACACCACCTGGAATACAGCCCCTAAATGGCAGATTTGAGGCATCTACCAGTTTTGCCAAAACAGACTTACTGCCTCTGCCACTGATGCCAGTCAGCTTAAAATTTCACATAATTTACACAGAAAGGAACATATTGTATATTTAATTTACTTCAACCATACTGAATCTTTTAACATCGCTAAAACACGAAATTTTATCATTTTAATAGGGAAATATCAAAAAACTCTGAACAACTGAATTTTCACCTTCCCCCTGTAACAAACTCTCATTAACAAGTAGTTTACACAAGCTGCCTGGCTTATTCCTTGAGAAAATAAAATCTGCATTAGTTACTTGTTACTGAAGATATACTCGTAATATACCCCAAAATACCTTGTGGAATTTCCTAAAAGGGAACACTACAGCTTAGAAAATGCTGTACCATTTGGAGATTTGATTTTTTTTGTCTTGCAGGGTTAAGAACAAGATAGGCATGAAACCCATCAAGATGGCAGTGAAAAACTAGAGACATCTGCTTCCATCACATATGTCTCACTGACTAAAATCATAAGCAAAAGCTGACGGATCTCATCGACACTGACTGTTTCGGTTTCCTGGTACTGCTCAGCTGGTTTTGGGGCAAGGGATTTAGCAGCAAAGCAAGAACACTGCACACTGCAGCCTGTTTATGATATTAATATGCATGTTAATCGCTCTCGCACTGCCTGAGTGACAGAGCTGTACAGAACAGCCCCAACTCACAGGGTCTAAAACATACAGACAGTTTGCAGTTCAAAATCACTAGGGAGGAATAGCATCTATTCCAGAAGTCATTCTGATTTGCTCAAGGTATAAACGTCCCTCTCTCTTCCCACAACTCTTCTCACCAAGCTCTTTATTTCCATGATTCCAGTACAGTACATATAAAGCCCTTTTCTGGTTAAGAACAGTCTTTCCATAAAGAAGAGCTCTACATTAAAAAAAAAAAGGGGGGAAGGGGGGTTATGGGTAATAAAATCTACAACAATGAATTAATCAAAACAAAAATTACAGTACTGAACATTAACACAGGATTAATCCATCACTTTGCATAGTTTAAACAAATATAATTTGACCAGGATAATAATGGTAAAACTGCAAGAGAGGAGGTAGGGAGGCACAGCTGATCAGGTAAACTGTGACATATCAGTTAAAATATATTGTTAATGTATTTTTTTATCCTCCACACTATCATTCTACAAGATCGCCAGAGTAGTTATGATCTCTTTACTAAAACTTGTGGGAATGTAATTTGTGTTGTAGCTTTGATAGCACAGATTAATGAACCATGAGATGAAAGAATTGTGTGGTCCTGGTATAACGCATAGGCCTGCTGAATAATCAAGTTCTTTTCCCTTCCTGCATCCCCTTTGAGGCACCAAGTTCTACTGAAGAAAAAGCACATAGTTTGGTAAGAAAACCCACAAGAACCCAGCCTGGCCCATGAGATGAGTAAGAAACTGCTTCATGAGTCACACTTGGAGAGTGGTGATCAGTGGTTTTTAGTCAGGTTGGCAGTGAAGTCCCCCAGGGATTGACAGTGGGACCCACACATTTAACATCATCATAAACAATCTGGACAACGGAACCGAGAGCCCCATCACCAAGTTTGCTGATGACACCACACTGGGTGGGCGAGGTGGGTGTGGCAGAAGGGAAAGCCAAATTAGAGAGAGACCTGGACAGGTTGAAGTATGAGCTAGCAAGAACAGGATGGAGTTTAAGAGAGACAAGTGTAAGGTCCTGCAGCAATGAAGGCAAATTGGATCCTTGATTGCATCCACAGGGATGTTACTAGCGGAGATGTGATCATCCCAATCTACCAAGTGCTTGTCAGGCCACACCTGGAATACTACTGTGTCCAGTTCCAGTCTCCACAAATCAAGAAAAGTCACACAGAGACTGGAGAGGGTCCACAGGGAGACCATGAAGATGATGGGAAACCTGTGCTGTAAGGAGAACTTGAAGATAGGTCTTTTGTCCCTGGAGAAGAGAAAGCTTGGGGGGACCTCATCACAGGATTCCAGTATGTAAAGGGTGGCTAACAAAGACGACAGAGGTGCTCTCCTCAGAAGAAGTCATATATAGGGGACAAACTGTACCAGGAGAAGTTTCATCTTGACATAATAAAGAAATATTTTACACTACGAACCATCAATCACTGGAACAACCTCACTAGCGATATGGTAGAGTCCCCATCGCTGGAGGTTTTCAAGATGTGATTGGACAGGGTACTAGAAAAATCTCATCTAGCTTTCTTCCCCTACAACAAGTTGATCCAGATGATCTTCTGAGGTCCTTTCAAACCTGCGCTGCTCTATGATTCTATGAAGTGACTAATGAGGTTGCTTCCAAAAGTCTCCTGTAAAAGATCTTCTACTTCTGAGGCAGGTAATCAAAATTTCATCTGGTTTACATACTAAGATAACCTTCCCTGTCTTGTTCCACATGGGTGTTTAAACTAACACGGATATACTCAAAACATGCAATTAAGCAATACCCTTCAACTATATCCATCAAGCTGATGACCTTGGGCTCTGCCCACACGTACGCAAATGCAGATATTCTAACAAGTAGCCAGATAAATATCCCACTCTTAACTGCTGGCAGAGTCTTGCTGTTTTGGCATAAACTTGAGTCACAACACACTGCATATACCTGTTTTTACAGACTGTAAATAACATAGGCTAAAATTTTCCACCCATTTTTGTAAATGCCTAAAACCTGTGGAAAAATACCACAAAACACTATTAATTAAGCCACAATATATGCTAAAAAAAAATGTGACTGCTCACCGCAGAAGGCGTCTAAAAAATGAGGAAGTAGACTCTACCATTTACTCTAGGCAGACAAATGCTTTATTACAGATTCACCAGTATTTCTTCCTCCCTTGCAGTGTCTAACCCCAAAAAGTCCAATAAGGCTTGAAATAACTAATCGTAACTACCATGTTCTTCTGTTGCCTCACTTCTCATCACTCCCAAAACAACAGTTTTCTTGCCATTTTCTAGCTCCAGTCTTTCAAAGAACTTTCTTGGCTTGCTGAGTCATCTCATTCTGTTAGCTTAAGAATAGTCTTCACTTCAGTTTCCACTCAAATTAACAGCTCTTAGGTTCTTGTCCAGTAATTCTAATGCATATTAAAAGCTGACACAAATTCCTGCAGTTTATTTTTAAGAACTACTGAATTAACTGCTTTCAACACTGAAATGGATAAGATTCCAGCAGAGTATTTTATTTGCTGCCTATTTAAAATTCAGTAAGTTACAGCTATATTAAAGATTGCTCTAAAGATTAGATTTATGAAAAGAAACCATTAAAAAGAAAAAAAATGGATGGATTGTGTCCTGGAGCTAACACAAACAATGGACCAATTGCTACTTTGCTGCTGTAGTTATAAACGTCTCATTTTCACTCAAGTCAGCAGTATTATTCCACTGTTAGACTGATGTAACAAAAAAAACCCCAAACATACTCTTAAGAGTTTGCATAAAACCACATTTTCTTTGAAATCTTCTGAAATATACTGAACACACTTACTCTTTGCTGAGAAAGTCTGTTACTGATAAGGGCACCTCAAGTCTGGATACTGCTTAATGAACATGTGGCAAAAAAAAAAAAAAGAAATCATTATCCACACTGGGCTGTACATTTTACTTCTTGACCACCAGATCTCCGACACTAGAAGGAGGGCCCTTCAACAGAGATTGGGCAGCAATAAAATAATCAACCTTTTCTTAGCAAAACATTTGAGAAGTCCTCTGTACCTTCCAATCTGTGCTCTAGAAATATCAAGCAATGTCTTTAAATGTTTTTCAAGCTACTGTGTGAGCGCAGTCAGTAATCAAAGTGTGCAATCACGTTCTTATTTAAGGCTGAAAATCTTTAGCTCAGATGTATTTCAGAAAATTACATGCTTAAGTGAGGTTTCCACTTTTCCCCATTGACTAAACAGGCAGCAAAAGTCCTAATTTAGGTTTATCAGTTTGATGGCTAAAAATTAGGTGGGATGAATACAGCTCAAAAAATTACATAGCACTGGCTGATGACGGAAAAAGCCTACGGCAGTAAATCACAGGCTGATTTGAAGCAGCCTCCTTCAACAGGTCCCAAACGGTTCCTACAATCCCAACACCTTTTTCTTCCCAATAAAAAACAGAACAGCAAGCAATGACCCGTGGGTTGAATGGTGCTCCGAGATCCAAGAAGTGTAAATTTTCTCTCCGGTTCTCCATTTGGAAAATAATACATCTATACATTGTAGAATTCCACACCTAACAATACTTTGTTTCAAATCCGTTCAGTCCATGCTATTTAATTGGTTGGTAGTCATTCAACACTCTGCTGCCCTGGCTAAGCTGGTTTTGCTACCAGACTCAAATTGTTTGAAGGCATTTGGATATTTCCAAAACATGCTACAATCTGGCAACACAACTGTCAAACTCAGCACTGATTATTTAGCAGCATGAAGGAATTGTTTGTGACTCACAGGATGTTCAAAGGCCAAACAAATACATTTCAAGAATTCTATGTTTGGCTAATGATTTTTCAGATAAAACTGCATGTTATATTTAAATTTGTGATTGTTCTTAAGTGAAAAGAGTAAGAAATTAAGTACATAAAAATGTCATACTTCAGAGTAAAAAAGAAAGGTCTTTTTTGACATGCACGTGACATCAGGGAGAACTTAGTTATTGCAGAAAAGAGCATTTTGTAGTGACTGTCTTTGCAAGAAGCATGCTGCTTGTAGTAAACAAATGATACTGCCGCAGAGAAGTTAACAGCCGACCGTAAATTGCAATATTGGACCATAAACTACAACAGCTAGATATCCAGTGATATTATTCAGAATCGAAAGACAGGTGACTGAGATGGCTTGCACGACATCCAGAGATGATATAATGCTACAGTCCAGTGGAGAAGAGCACAAATGCATAGGTGCCGATACTGCCTTATAAATCAGAACTTTAAGGAAAACAGAATTTGAAGAAGCGAATAACCACATCTGATTTACCAAAGCATCAGTACAGTGGCAACTACAAAACTAACGTACAAAGGTAGTACAGTCAGGCCTTGAATAGAGGTGGTGCACCTAATGAAGACTTACTCTGTGTGAAACAGTCTGATATATATAGTATTTAGAAGAGGGCAACTGCTGCATGCTGGTAAATTTGGTTTTGTTTGAAGAACAGTTGAAAGGAAATGTATTTCAAAAATTAAAACCATGAAAAACAGCTTTAGTTGCCTCTTTCTGCCTTCATTTTAAAAGATGTGAAACTTAAAAAAATTGAGCCTGAAGATGGTCACATCAAAAAAAATTATATGTACTCTTTCCTCTATCATTATTAGAAAAAACATTTTACTCCCTCTTTCCATCCCCAAACCTAAACAAGATTTGTAATTCCTGAAGTCCAAATGAAGTGCTTAGTAGAGATACACATGATGAAAAAGGGAGGGCAGGAAGCAGCAGGAAAAGATCTACCTCAACTGAAACAGTGGAATTTCAATCCGCCTCCACCAGAGTAAAAACTTTATTTCATACAATGTATGCAACCCATCACATACAGGTAATGTTACGCAAACACTGAAAGAAGCAAGGAACTCATATTTCTGCTTTAGTTGCATTCTTCTGCCCTAAGCATTATTTCTCTATTGTTCTCATTAAGTGCTCTGAACAAAACTAAAGTTAAAAACCTAATGCAGTTTAAGATGACGACAATATCAAGTAGTTTTCTTACACCAATTTTGGCCCACAACATTATGGAAATGAAATTATTGTTAACTGAAAGGCTCCCCCTCATTTTACTAGGTGAAACAATATGGAAAAAACATTTTTTCCTAGAAAGCCAAGACCTATCCAAGGCAAACATTTGGTACTTGTCAAGCTAAAACCTGAAGTCTCTCTTAAGAAATTAGATATAGACAATAAAAGGGAGATCATGGACATATATAATTGATTGCTGTATGCATTAAAACTTTTCTGTAAACAGTTTCCTCTCAGTTGCCACAGCACTGAAGAAAACTGCTGGAAACACAAAAAAAGCACCTGCTGTTCAAAGAGAAGAATACTCAGAAGTGTTGCTGTCACTTGATTGTTAATTCAATGAAAATTTTAAACCAACCATAACCCAATACCATTTGTCAAATCTGACTGTGAAGTGATGTTATTACCTCAGAGCGTATATGCTGGAGAGACTACATGTAGTGACAGAAACACTCTCATAGTCACTGCTGGAGATGGAGCTGAGGGGGGAATCACGTAAGCCATCCTGAGAACTGAAAAAACATATGGAAACAAAATGAACTGCTGAAGCCAACAAAGGTAAAAAACAGAGCACTGCGATAACTTGTGCCTTGTCATGGATTATACAGAAATTAAACTGGCAGGTACATTTTCGCTCTTCAGAAAATGATACACAAACCTATTTTGTTTTCTTCCCAAAAGTGCAGACAATCTGGTAAAGTCAGTGGGCACACATCTTTATAAAACCTTCAATTTAATTCAAACCATACAGTTAAAACATACAAGAAAGAACCAAGGATCTTACATTTTCATAGGGTAGAGCAGGCCCACATTGCTAGTGCAGTTTAATGTAATAACAAAGATACAACAAAATTGAAGGTTCATAAGGTCACCGCATGTTTCAGGCCAAGACATCCTAAACAATAAACTTCCAGAACTTCTGAAATACCATGACAAGTTTGATCTAAGTTCACTTTCAATGAGAAGGAAAAAGTCTGAGAAAACAGAAAGCTGACACTTCAGTGAAGGAGATCATGATAATACACCTAACCCCTAAATTTGCTCAGTCCCTGTAACTGCCATGTATGTACCTCAAATTTTCTGCTTTAAATGAGCAGGTAGGAGCAGTCCCATGGCAAACCATTAACACTTTGCTCGAGGAAATCCACTAGCTACGAAGTAAAAGGATATGAATAATTTAGAGTAATGGTACACAACTTGTCTCTGGCATCCTTGACCTAATGAAAAGCCTTTAAAAAACACATCGATTTAGAAATTGCATCGTATTATCAACAAAAACTAGGGTTAGATTAAATAAAATTTCATAAGCAACACAGAACTATGTTGGAAAGACCTTTTTAGTTTGTTTGTTTCAGCTACTGAAAATCCCACAAACTGAATAAAATTAAATTATACTAGATGAGTAAATATATGATTGTGAACAGAGGTATCAAAGCTGTACTGGCTCCAGGCAGTGCTTCTCGAACATTCGATCCTGCTGAACTCAAATGTTCAGTCAACAGAAATCTTTGGACAGTGCTGAGAGAAGCCTAAAAAATACCTTTAGTTAAAAGAGATGTAATTATATAGGTCACGATTATTTTACCTTACTTCTCCACAATCACTAGCAGTTTTTTTTATGCTCTTTTGATTCGTAGGTGTATGTAGGGTACATATTGAACCCAGCTATGCTCCAAATTCTTTTCTTCCACCAAATTTACTACTGAAGCTATTTTTACAGCCAAAAGTCATGAAGAATGCTTAAGGGGAATTCTTCAAAGCAGTGTATGGAAGGTATGTGCTCTAATCCCACTAAGAAATAATAGGATTTGTTTGCATACCTCCCGCTAATCACTTGGAAAACATACCCCTTCATGTTCCTCATTTCTGATTGCCAATTTGAAAATAAATCCCAAGTGTACTATGCTTTAGTTGAAAGGAGAGCCGTCACAACTGGAAAATAATTTTATCAGACTTGAACAAAAATCTATTTAACTTTCATTCATTTTATGTAATTTCCCTTGCTAATTCTGCTCATTATGAAGAGATATATGCATTTAAACAAAGGCTTACTCTGTTATAGCTCATCACCTTTACTCATCCAATCTTACAGTATGGTCATGCTACTAAAATGTACTCTTACTATCTATTTTATGGAAGATAAATTATATTAAAAAACCATTAGCATGCGATTTCACAGCATGATGAGCAGGAGAAGCTGTCTTGCAAAGATGAAACGTATTGTTCGGAATAAAGTAATCTTTGAGCAGCAGAACCAGGAAACAAGAACAACTAGAAAATTCAGTATCTTCTTCTATTTTCTCTCACCTCCTTCCATTTCCATTTTTTTTTTCCAGTGTAACAATCCTGTCAGCTGATTTGGGTAGTAACACTTTTTATGAAAGATGTCAGGTTTGCTGTATCCTTTCACACTGCTTCTGGTGAAGCTCTGCCTAATATATTTGAAATCCAGTCAGAATATCTGTTACCAACAGTACATTAAACAAAATTAGGAAACTATTTAAGAACTTGAATTCAATTTTCTTTGGTTTTGGTTTTCTAGGGTTTTTTTGTTTTGTTTCAAAGAATTTGAGGTTTTCAGCTCTTATGCACAATCCAGGGCTAACCTTTTTCCTAAGAATTCAAAGTTGTCATACTTTTGGGGGAGTTAAACACTCTAAGCTTAAACATAAACCAAGCAAACCACCACCATCTCTCTACTAAAGAGCAGATGTTGTTTATGGTCAGCATTGTCTCAAGTCACAAAATCACTTTCTATCCTTAGCTAACTTTGTCGACAGTTCAAGCCAGAAGGCAAAACGATAAATGCAGCACAACGTACTGCATCTTGACAGTAAGTAAATCCGATGAGTAACCTCTGGACATAACGGCACACAATCAGTTTACATTATCAATGATTTCAATGCTATCTTTATTTTGATCTTCACAGATGTTCTCTGACCAGTTATAAGCCTCACCTCATAGCTCTTCTCCACAATTCTTTCCCCTCATTTAAATCTTGCCTCTAACCAGTCACTCATCAGCTCCACTATCTCATTTCTTTTTAAGCCTTGTCTTCACACTGTTTACCATCCCCAACTGTGTCATAAACACCTCTATTTTCAACTACTCCATCTCATACTTGGTGCACAAACCTGACCATGCTGAGCCATCCACTGATTTCAGGATTAGATATCCACCTGGCCAGCCATCATTTGGCAATGTAAATTGCTTGGACACACTGGACACAAACCATGCTCACAGAGGTTTGTTGTGATAAAGGATGTATAGTTTAGACAATTACAATGTGTAAACATTTTCCTCACTCCCGTGTACCAATCCAGACTGATTTTTTGTAATGGAAATAGTATTACTTAAAATGTTTATTGCTGTTTCATATTCAGGCTGTAACACTTCAGATAAATTCTGTGTTTATTTACTACTAAGAAATAGGAATCCAATAATGATAACTGTTTTATACCTTTTCTACTAAATGGCATTTAAAAAAAAAGCAACCACCACAACAACAAACCAAAAAATACTCAACATACTCACTGCATTCCTTCTCAGTACACACAGACTCAGGATACCTCTTTGGAGAGTCTTCCTCTCATTAGTGTCTGCCCAAAGACTTGCTCAGCTTTTTTAAGATGCTGGTAGATCCTGAGGTGAATTGACCTGCTTTTTCCAACTCATGATTCCTGTTATCAGCCGACAGCAGCTCAGCATGCATGTTTATTAGCACAACTACAAGAAGAGAAGGCATGTGCATACAGAAACATCCTAGCACTCACTGATAGCTGCCAAACCTTTCCTCACACACCTGCCCACAGGCAACCTGAACTTCACATCTCATGCTCTTTTGAAATTAATGTGGTGCTGGATTGAGACTCACAGGAGTGTTTAAACTGTGAGGCAGCAAACGCTTCGCTTGTGAGGACTTAAATGCTTACGATGCTATGTTAAAAATTACATTCCAAAATAGGGCAAAATCACCATCCACAGTCATCAAAACAGAATTCTTCAGCACTTCTGATAAAAATATGGAATAAAGATTTGAGGTAACGGAGCACAGTGACATGGAGTGATGTGGCTGCCTCTTTTCAGGGAGCACTGGGAGGCTGATCTAATGAACTATTAATTTAAAGCTATTGGTTGTTTTTTTTGTTAGCTACTGTAAGTAAAAAAACCAAACTGAGTGCTACCTCTATCGTGATTTCCGTGCTCATTTCTACTGAGTTGTGTTTCCAGCCTTTTCCATTTAATTAAACTTGTGGTTGTTTTGGGAGATGGTTTCTTCATGAATGTCATTACTTGAGTTACAATTACCTTCCATGTTACGTTAGTTAATTGGCACAGATCTCTGCCTGTCTCACTATGTCAGAGCTAAGGCTAAAGCCTCGCGAGTCAGTTACACCAAATCGACGCTAAGTGGCTTTTAAAACTCTGTTTAACTTACTGCATTCATTTCAGGAATCCGTGTGTTGAGAGTTAGTACAGTTCACTATTGCTGCATTTGATATTCAGACCTAGTAAAAGGTAAGCTGGTGTAAAGCTCTGACACTTTTTGTTTACATGCTCAGGCCTCATAACAGCAGTTGTGTTACCAGACAGTGCACAAAATCAGTGTTTCAACAGACAAGCTCAGACACCTCCACCTTTGAGACTTGTATTGTTCAAAAGAAGGGGAGGAGAGATTGAAAAAAATCATTGACATTGTATTTTAATTTGGCCAATTGCACAAAGAAAAGAAGTAGAATACCAGAAAGGGAATGGAAGAATTTCAATCAAGAGCCAGCTAAAGGATTGCTTAAGGGAAGCTTTGCAGCTGAAAGGCTGGTATTTTGCTCCCCAGCCCTATTTCCTTCTTGTTGATTAGAAGTTTTCTTACTCCCGAATAGCTTGTTGAAAGACTAATCAGTACAAGACACTAAGCAGACATGGTTTTGTTTATATGAACATGCACAGCTGTCCATTAATTTTTATGAAAAAGGCGATTTTGTCATGTAAAGACATACACAGTTTTTGTAAGTCTTACTGTGATGGGAATACTACAAGGAAAGCATGAATTTAAGATATTTAATCAGGTTAACTTGCACTGCAATATAAATTAATCTGGTTTTGATAAAGAAGCACTTATAGAATCAAATGCTATAAACTAAGACAGGCTAGAAGGGTAATTTGTGTGTCGGGTTTTTTTTAAATGTAAATGCTACCCCAAAATACAAATGCTTCTTTTCCACGCATTTATAAAGGTGTAATGACTTATCTTAAAGTTCCTGTACTGAAATTGTGCACGTGTCATATGTTGCTAAGGAGCAAACAAAATAAAACACAGGCTGAAAAAAATCAAAATTAAAAACCAACTGTATAAAACAGGTGTTCATCTTTTTACTAACTCATTCCAATATGCCGAGAAAATAAAATTTTAAACAGATTACAATGCAGACTACTGTAATACACAAATGTATTGCAATATAAACAATTTTAAACTACAGAATTGCAACACTACAAAATGAGACAACTTGAATACTGAGCTAGAGAATAACTTACTCATCTTATCCTAGAATCGCAAACAGCAAAACATGCTTTTCCAAGGATGTCTCATTCTTACTCCTTACACTGTAAAAGCATATGGCAACATATTCTATTTTTTAAGTCCCCACAAATAAGTGTGAACAGCACCAGAATCTAACAGCCTATGGACAAAGCTAGAGCTTGCAGAAATTGTGAAGATAAGTTCTCCTTGCTACCAACTTGAGCTCCTTCTGCCAGTTGTCAGGTGCACTGTAACACACCTCATCCAACAGGCACATTCACCAAACAGATCAAGGAAAAAGGGAGGGGGGGGAAGGTGTATATATAAGCTAGGCCTCCAACAGAAAGGAAAGAAACTATGCTTGAGAATCCTTTTCTAGATCCAAACTGTTTTAAGGTCACCACGTGGACAAACATGCAAGAGAACCAAGCACTTAAGATGAAAACATGAAAACACCAGCATTGCGTGACAATATGAAACAAGGAACCCAAGTTCGTAAAACACCCAGAAGAATCACAAGTTTTAACAAGGACTTGTCAACTCCAGAAAGCAAGACAAGTATTTCCAAAATACCAAAAGAAAAACCATCTTCACTCTTTGTAATTTTCTTCTCCCTTGGAAAAAAACAGGTAGAACGCTATGACAGAACGAGCATTTTAGAGATGTGTGTAGCTTGCTTCCAGTTGAGAAAGAAGGAATACTGGATACGGATCCAAAGCTTGGGTTTGGTGTTAACATGTCCTTTTTTAGCTGCAAACACCAAATGCTGCTTTGTCATAGTTTTATCATCTTCTGTACTATTCTTACACTATTTCTCCCCTTTAACAGTCTGTTTTGCTACACGACAGCCTTTACTTATCACACTGTCCCTTCAGCAGATGAGACACCGACTACCTCTGTGCTAGTGCTTTTCCTTGTATTTGCATCTCATTAATGCCGCTGCCCAAGACCCTGGGTGCCTTTGGTGTTTTATGTCTTTGAGATACTTACAAGTAAAAAATAGAGAAAGACATTACGTCAGCTACGATTTAAACAGCAAAGTAGTAGAGAGATGTCAATACCCAAATCTTACGAGTATTTAATCTGTATTTTAAATGTCACTGAATATCGAGGCTAGACAGACAAGCCTGACATACCGGGTACTTCCGAATTAAGGATTAGATACAGTAAACCTTACTGGATCACTGAAAGTCTATCTATAATGTCATACTACATAGTGTAAGAATTGATTTACTAAAAGAAACAGTTTGTGTCATAATGTATACATTTGACAGCTGCTTGATTCAGACATGTGAAAGAAAATTTTCATCTCCTAGTTGGTGACTTACAGTAAGTAGAAAGTAAATATATTTATCAGTTTGATGAATGAGCATATCCTGCAGCCATCCCATGTACATTAGATTGCTTATTGTTCTAGCTAATGGGTCCATCATTCTGAAATAATCTACTGTCTCCAACATTTCCCCAATGGTTAAGCTTGCATTCACAAGCATGTAACAAGGAGCAGCCACAGAAGCCTAATGTGATCTTCCTATTTAAAAATACCATCGACAAGTAGTGATTAGTCACCACCCAGGCAGCATGAGTAAGAAAAGGTCCACAAAGTTCTGTTTTGTAATGCAATTACCTCTTTTGCCTATAAAGTGACTAGTGATTCAGAGCCAAGAACCAACTCTATCTACCTGAGAGAAAACTAAGGATCTACACATGTATTTTTTAATCTAGTCCTCAGTAGATCTTCAGCGTCTCCACCTCTCACAGAATATACTGAGATAGTTAATATTACAGTATTTCCAAACAAAGGAGCAACAATCTAGCAACAAAATACCTCCACCCCTATTTCTCCACTTCTGCAAAGACGAAATATTTGCCAATTAATAACAGATGTACTGTAGTCTCAATAACAAATAGAGAATTAGATGTAATCAACAAAGCAACTGTGGAATAGGCTATAGTGAAAACAGACGAAGTCCATTAACTTGTTAACAAAGTATTACAAAATATTCACCCAAGAACTTTAGGAGAACTCAAGAATGAAGCAGATGAATTATTAACCTCTCATTTGAAACTTCCTTGATAGCTCAAGTTTAAAGGTGACTATCTCTAAAAATAAAAAGGACTCCAAGGGGATTCAAACAACGCTAGTTCTGCAAGTCTGATGTTCATACCAAATCACCTATCAGAATATACTAAAAGCTAAAATAGTTAGACATTAACCAGAAGAAGTAACATTGCTCCTGTAGAGTTGAACCTCTTGGGAGCTCTCTTGAAGGCATCAAGAAGCTTATGAAGAAATGTGATTTGGCTCACAGCCTCTGGATTTCCAAACAGGTTCTGTCAAAATATCTCACTTAAGGCCTTTAAGACAACTATGGAACTATAGCATAAGAGGAAGGGGCCCAAAATCGATAAATAACTCTTAACCATAAAGAGGGAGGAGCTGTTAAATGACCCCTTTTAGAAGAGTAGAATGTTACTGCTCAAGTTCTTCAGGACTCTCGAGGTTTTTGTTTCACATACAATCTGCAAAAATGGGGAGAGCAGTAAGATCTGAAAGGCTGCTATTGGTGTACAATTATTTAGGGTAACAGTAACAAGAGCAGACTGGAGAACTGCACAGGATCGTTAAGAGTCCAAATAACAATAACACGGCAAGATTCAATTCAACTGGTAAACACAGGGAGAACAATTTTAGCATCAGATATAGAATGACAGCCTCTGAGCTCACAGGCAGGATCTCGGGGCTTTGGCATGCAACTTCAAAAACATCAGCTCACCACTTGGCAAAAAAAATGCGAAGTCAAATATTGGGAGCCATTGGGAAAAACAACAGAAAATCATTGTGCCACTGCGCAAATCCATGGCTTGCTCATAGTTTGAGAGCTAGTGTAGTTCTAATTCATTTATCGCTATGAGGAAACAGTATAATTGTAAAAGGTTTAAAGCAAGACAAAACAAATAATCAAAACTACGGACACTTTCTGATCAAGTAGGCTGTGACTCTTCCAACCTGAAAAAGTAATCACATAGGTGAGGTGTGACTGAGGTCTGAAAAATCACAACCGGCACAGAGAGAGACCACACAGGAACTAGGAGCTATTCAACAAAACTGTTAAGAGCCAGGTCCAGAGCAAACAAAGGACAGAGAGGAACACAGAACTCTGTGAAAGGACAACTCTCATAAAAAGCTTTTACACAATAGTAACAGAGGCTGGACAAGTACACGCAGAAAAGATTATTACATCCACAAACAATGGGAGGCTGAAAAAGAAGCTTATATGTATAATTTTATTATATTTTACAGACATGTTCTCACAAATATCCTTCACTTAATATCGTACCTGAGGTAAAAATTAGCAGACAAATTGTCTGAGTTGTGTAAAAGATGCATGATTTATCATGACACTAATTAAACAGAGAAATTAATTCTAAGCAATATTCCACTTGAAGTGTTGGAAAAGCACAAAATGTCGAAGGGATTTGTCAATTACTTCTTAAAATGAAGTACGTTCAGAAAACTTGTTGTAAGACCTTGAGTATGATCATACTTTCAATCCTAAGATTGCAAATAGTCAGAATGAGGAAGATAAAATTCTCTTCTCAAAAGGCAAGTTTTGTGCATGCAAAGTAATGTTTTACCTGTAAGAGGAGTTAACTTCTGCTCAAAGAATTCGATTGTATTTCTAGTACAAGTAAAATATTTCATAATTCAGTGGGTATATCACTCAACAAAAGTTTACTGCTGTAGCCTTTATACGGCGGCAACGCTTCATGGTTCAAGCTGCCCCCACCGTGCTATCCTGAACTCGGTACGTATGTAAGAAATTGAGATCCTGCGTCACACACATGATCTCCGCAGTACTCACAGTACGGCACGAATGAAGAAAGCTGTCACAGCAATACAGAAAACAACAGTAACTTCTATTTAATTTCCTCCCTCTGCTTTATGATCTTAATACTACAGGGAAACTGCGGACATTACTCATACAAAACAGGTTATCATCTTCAACAGTGAACCAAAATGAAGTCTGGTTTCCTACTGATGTGGGTAGGATCCCTAATGTCTAATCTAAGTTGAGCTGAAGTATGACATTTCCTGTAACACAACTACTATTACAGTCTCTCCCTGTTATCTAGCTCTTTACTGCCATTAAACATGCAGAACCTTAATCCATGACCTCTATTCTTCTGTCAGCATCAGCTGAAATGGTCCAATAGGTTTAAATGCTGCTTCTGCACTCTTATTAGGCTTCTTCAGCACACAGTATTCACAAATACACTCATGCCCACAGGCAACATGATCAACCTGCTTCTCTCAATTGAAGCTAAGGTAAGATGTCTTTGGATCCCAATTTAATCCTGTGCACTGATGCACAAGTCAATTTTTTAGTATCTGCCAGACACACTCTTCCTGCAAAACAGCTGAGTAAACAGAGGTAATGACTCGGGTAATATTTAGCAGCAATGCACTGTTAGATTCAACTGGCAAGATTACTGTAACTTGATTTCCATCATGTATTAATTCAGGTGTTCTCTGAATGTTTTCCAGAAAAGCTGATGAAGTCCAATAACAAGCTACTTGCACTAGAAAACATACACTGAAAAATTCCTTAATCCTGCAACACTATTTTCTTTAAAATCGACATTAATTATACACCAATCACTAAAGTACAAGGATTTAGGAATTTATCTGCAAGCAAATTACTACCAAACATCAAGATGCTCTTACCTCGAACTAGACCTTGACTTTACATCTTCCTTTGCTGTCCTTTCACTACTAGCATCTTCGTTGTTGTCCATTTTTTTCTCACATAGTTTTCTCTTCTCCCACTTGTGCTGATTTGAGATGCTTTCTGCTTCTCCTTGTGAGTCATTTTCTGCTCCTACCTGTGAACCTGAGGAATGTGTCAGGCACTTAGAGGAGACTGGCAGTTTTTGCTCTTCTCTGCCAAAGTCTCTTTCTGCTAACAATGCAGAACTTTCCAGCATTAATGTTTCCTGTGTAGGGACTGAATTGTCCAAGTTATCTACATGGTCCATTTCTTTAGACTTCACTAATGTGTATGAAGCATTTACAACACCTCCTGCAGAATGTTTAGTCTTTAAACCTTGAACATTGTCCTCCCTGCTGTCTTCACAGCTGCCACAACACACACAGGAATTAATTAGACAGTTTGTGGCAGCTATACTGAGTTTATGGGATTCATCATCCTCCTCACTTGCTAATGGATTAGCAGATCCAGGAACACAACTAATAGCTGCTTCTGGAGTTGTTACTGGGGATTCTGAGCTAGAGGGAGATTTAGGATTGAATATTACAGTAGCAGATATTTTCATTCCCCCTGTCCTGTGAGCTATCACCTCTGCCATTTCTGCATCATCAGCATAAGCATCCCAGCCATTGAGGTATAACTGTGAGTCCGGAGCTTCTAGACAGCTGCACGAATTCTGAACCGAAACGCCAGACATCTGTTTGCTATCTTCAATATTGTTATTATTGCTTAAGTCACTTTCAGCATCTTTCAAAAGCAAAGTTTCCTCTGCCTGATGGCCATTCTCATACAGCAATGCATCTCTATATTGCAGGTTCTGTTTTGAATCATGGCAAGGGTTATTCACCCAAGCAAAAGTGTCACTTATTGAATCCAACCCAGCAAGAGCTTCTCCTGCTCCATCTAGGTCATCCATAAAAAATACTCTGTCCTCTTCATCAGTTAAATTGTCAAGATGGTGTCTTGTTGGCGAAGCTTCTGTGCTAGAACTATTTCTTAGGCTAGGTCTGTGAGCTGGAGACTGACAGATGCTTGGAGGGGAAAGCAGAGAAGACATTTCATCTCCAACTCTGTGTACCATCCTGTTCAGCTGTTCCAGCTCCTGTTCATCATACTGCATAGAACAAGCCAGCTCAGCCTCTGTGTTTTCAGCTTTTCCTGAGAGCTCCTTAGCTGGCAAAGTTGCAGTTATGCCTGGTGTAATGACAGAGGGTACTTCAGGATCTGCTCTGACAGGAAAATCCACATCTTGAGAGATGCAGAGGTTACGTTCCAGTGTGTGCAGTTCATCCTCAGTTAATGTCTGAAGTAGATCCCTGGAAATGAAGAAATATACTCATCATTTGGCATTTACAATCGCAGGAGGCACTGATGTTACAGATTTTAGAAAAGCTTTTACTGTTAGTAAAAAAATCGGGAAGTTGGGGGCATGGCCTACTTTCAGCTGTGAAACCCAGGGTGAATTTCGCATTCATACGCAGAACACACGTGATTGCTGCTGCTGAATTTGAGATTACTCACGCAAATACAGGGTACCAAATTATTTACATCCTTGCAAGAAGCTCAAAAATAACTCAAAACACATCCCAAAATGGTTCTTCCCCCCTCCAGGTCTACTTATTGTAAAAGTGTCACCCACAGTTACATTCTGTCATTTTAACTTTTTAATTCACAAATTTTCATGAGAAAACCAATTTGCCACCCTTCGTACTAGATTCTGAAAACTAATCTGCAAAAGACTACTGCAGAAGTTTCACACAACTGTATTGTTAGATAGAAAGAATTCATTGAAAATAGTAATATTGCTTATGCAACACTGATGTCTTGGAAACCTGTTCACTGAAACAGGGATGGGAAGTTGGTGCTCTCCTGCCTCAAACACGCGATTCAGTCATTAGGGAGTTAAGCTTCTGCAGGATATTAAAATTCAGGCAGGCCTAACAGGAAACAGTTAAGTGTTAACTAAACCAATGTTTTCTAGAGACATGCATCACCTCCAATGTTATCAAATGTTCTCGGTATTTCAATCTAGGACTACAAGCACTTAAAAACAACGTGTTATTTGAGGCAGTTAAGTTTAAGTGCTTTATAGCTTTAAAACAAATCCATAGACACAGCAGCGCCTAATTTTACGTCTGAATTTGATTTACATTATGCCTCTCGATTAGAAACAACATATAAAAATATCTTCTGTCAAGAACTGCTGTCCACATTTTCAAAAAGACTAGAAAGTATATTTTAGCATAAATGAACAGATAGGAAAAGCAAGACCTTCTTCTTAAACAGAGGCTGGGAGTCCATTATTCTTCCTGTATTCGGAAATCATCGTCCAACAGGTAACATAAAACTGGCATCGTCATCATCACAACAATAACGATAATAATAATATGCTCATATTAAAATAATTCCCTTAAAGGAGTAACTTCTGTCTAAACAAGAGGATCAAAAAACCCCAAAGAAACATTCAACACATCTCACGTCTTGAGTTTCAGTCAATGACTTCCATAGACCAAATTTTTTTCCCCAAATATCACTAAAAGATCAACTTGTCCCAAAAATACATCATTAGTATCTGACTTGCATATCAGCTACTCTACAATTTTAGATAAGCATACTTGAGAACAATTCAAGAAAGTACAGTTGTATGATTATGTTCATTCCACAAAATTAACATATTTATCAATACAATCAATAAAAACATAGAATAACATGAGGCTTTGTATTAAGAATTTTTAGTTTGTCAGCTTTTATAGCAATACTGTGATGTAGGATTTCATAAGCAGAAAGCAAGTAATGTGGAATTTTAGAAACAGTTGTGTTTTCAATTTAAAAACACTCACAGCAAAAAAAGTAAGCACACAAATGCAACAGTGAAGGAGTTAAGCTTGTTCCTCACATCTGTAAAGGTATTAAAAAATAAGATATTCTGGGTCCTCCAAGCAGAGAAGCCTGTCTCTGACAAGGCTCTTCTAAGGAAGAGCATAAGAACAGGACGAGCACACCGTGATCTCGGCTTAGTGCATCCTACTGACTCCCAGTAGCCTGTACCTCAGGGATTTCTGCACCAAGGTGACATCCCTGTGTTCAATAATCCTCAGCAAACTCTTCTTCAGTGGATGAAAATGTGTGTCAGCAACTGATCAACAGTCAACTGTTTAAACACCAACTATGCTTCTCCATGCAACACAGTCACACCCTCTTCTCCAAAGTTTTACGGTAAGCATCAGCAACTTCTACATATATAGACTATTCCAGCAACATATCAAGGAATGTGCTTTCTGTCCCAGCTCATTAGCATAACTGGGAATGAAATGGGTCCAGGAAAAATCCAGACTGAATCTTCTGACTTTCGGCATCTAGTCTAGCTCTGGACCTTTGGGTGCCCAGAGCTGCTCTGCTTCCTTTATGAAGACACAGAGAACAAGACTGCTCAGACCTATCCCATGCAGGTTTCATGCATTCACTGTAAAATGCGGAAATACGTATCTACTTGACGATGGCCGGCTTCAGTGACTCAAGGAACGAACTCTTTGTTTCTGTCACCACCACCACCACAAAATTTGAGAACAACTGTGTGCGGTTTTGAGGAAAAGCAAATAAAGCTTGATTAAAAATAAATAAATCAAATCAGTTGACAGTCCTCATGTCTTCTTCAGTGAGTCAGATCCACGCTGCCTTGCAAGAGTTGCTATACATATCAGTTGCGTTAGATGTGATAATCCACCAGTCCTGTCATTTCAGCAGAGGAGTAACCTTGTTTTGAATTCCGAGGAAATGTGCTCATTTTCCCAAGTCAAACACTGGAAATTTTGTTGTTAACAAATACAGCTTGTTCTAAAAGAGGGTTGGACAATTATCTTCACTTCTCTGCATAAAGCCCTCCTTGATTCACTGTCCTGTTTTAAATACAAGTTTCCTTGCAAGGTGACAAACCTTTGATCAACAGGATTCACTGCCAATATTAGCAGCACAGCATGGTTTAAAATGTCTATGTAGATCCTGAGAATAAAATTAACACCAACCAGTACACAGAAAAAAAATGTTGCATCTCACTACTGAAAGCTTAAAACTAAACATGAGACATCATTATTAAACCATAAAGTTTACTCAAGCTGTAGCTACTTCCATGGTTCATTCCCTTTCTACTGAAGCACCTGTAACTCGTCATTGGATCTAAGCAAGCGCTGTGTTCGTATGAAAAAAACAATTTCTCCCTCCACTTTCATTATTCAGAAGCTGCAGGTAAAGAGAGCTTCTACAATCTACTCTGACAGCAGCAGTGTGCTTTCTTCTCACAGCTTTAGAAAACCCCGAATTTAAAAAGGTGCCTGTTGAGGTTTCACCTGCTTTTACTCTTTTTGGCATACTATCATAGGAAGGCTGAAGCCACTGGCAGAAAACCAAGGCAAGTTCTTAAGATGCACACTGCTTTGTTACAAGCAGTGGTAGAAATTTACTCTGCCTACTGCAAAATCAATAAGCATATTTCACTCAACTGCCGATATCGAGAGAGCAGAAATTACTTCTAAGATCTGAGGCAAGATGTCCATTTAAAGACAAATTTGGCTAAAAACAGGCCAGGGACACAAAATCCCAGGTGCACTGATCTCACACATTCTCCAAGCATTCTTCACTAACTTTACTCTTACCCTGACTAGAATTTTACACTGTTTGCAGAGAACAGCGTCGTTGTTATTGCCAGCCTGTGCTTCAGCTCATGCTCCGGACCGAGCATAAGCAGCCATCTTTACAGAGCTGCAACCATGAGAACATGATGCGGGCACAGGAACACAATTTGCATCCTCGTGTCTCTGCAGTGCTCAGCTGAGCTCAGCGCCCCAGGGTCCACAGATCTGCTCTGATACATCAACACTGCAAAACCAACACCAATATATCCCTGGTACTCCTTTACCGTGGAAGTTTTAAATCAACTCAAAGTTTTAAACACAGCCATCCTGGAAAAAACAAATCAATTTTCTCCCAATCACTGTATACACTTCAAAAGCATGAGTTTCAGTTTTAGTTGGCTACGAATTATAGAGCTTTGCAGATAAATTCACTCGGATGGGATCATATTTTGCAGTAAGATGTTGTTCTTATAACAAGCACACAGATGCCATACAAGATGCAACTACTTTAACAGAAGATTATTTGAGTCTATTTTCCTGCCTTAACTATTGGTGATGAAGACTAGAGAAAGACTCTTGGAAAAACACTCCCTTTTTGCTGGGGAGCAGAAATATCAGTACCAAACACCTCAACTCCATCTTTCCTTACAGTTTCTGTGAACATTCTCACTGAACTGCACCAAGATCTGACTGGCATTGCAGCCTGATGAGTAAGAAAAAACCCCAAATCTGTGATGACAAAAATCGATAAAGCTACACAGCTTACATACTTTTAAAAAGAAGTCATTTAATTACCTATATGAACTGTACACTTATTTGTATCTGTTATTTTTATTCAACATATTTTTCATTCTAGGAACATTATAAGGATATTTTGAGTCCAGTTCTTTCAAATATTTGAGTTCCCTGACATTCTCTCAGTTCAGAGACTGCAAGAGATAAAATTTCACACTGTATCTTAACTTGCTCTAACAGATACTATCTCATTGTCGTGGTTTAACCCCGGCTGGCAGCTAAGGCTCACACAGTCACTCATTCACTACCCCCCCTCAGTGGGATAGGGGAGAAAATTGAAAGGGTAAAAGTGAGAAAACTCATGGGTTGGGATAAAGACAGTTTAATAGGTAAAACCTTCACGTACAAGGTAAAGCAAACCAAGGTATTCATTCATCACTTCCCACGGGCAGGCAGTTTTGTGGTCAATGAGACAGGGTCTAGTTGGAGGCCTGTACCTAGTGAAGACCCTCAGGGGTCAGTACTGGGACCAGGACTATTCAATATGTTCATCGATGACCTGGATGAGGGAACAGAGAGGACTGTCAGCAAGTTTGCTGATGACACAAAACTGGGAGGAGTGGCTGACACACCAGGAGGTTGTGCTGCCATTCAGAGAGACCTGGACAGGCTGGAGGGCTGGGCAGGGAGAAATCTTAGGAAATACAACAAGGGCAAGTGTAGAGTCTTGCACTTGGGAAGGAACAACCCCAGGTACCAGTAGAGGTTGGGGACTGAACTGCTGGAGAGCAGCGCAGGGGAAAGGGACCTGGGGGTCCTGGTGGACAGCAGGATGACCATGAGCCAGCAATGTGCCCTCGTGGCCAATGGCATCCTGGGGTGGATTAGAAGGGGAGTAGCAAGTAGGTCAAGAGAGGTCCTCCTGCCCCTCTACTCCACCCTGGGGAGGCCACATCTGGAATATTGTGTCCAGTTCTGGGCCCCTCAGCTCAGGAGAGACAGTGAACTGCTTGAGAGAGTCCAGCGCAGAGCCACAAAGATGATGAAGGGAGTGGAACATCTCCCTTATGAGGAAAGGCTGAAGGAGCTGGGTCTCTTTAGCTTGGAGAAGAGGAGGCTGAGGGGTGACCTCATTCATGTTTATAAATATGTCAAGGGGGAGTGTCAGCAGGACAGAGATAGGCTCTTCTCAGGAGCTCTCGGTAACCTGATCTAGTGGGAGATGCCCCTGCCCATAGCAGGGAGGTTGGAACTAGATCTTTAAGGTCCCTTCCAACCCGACAATTCCAAGATTCTATGTCCAACGATAGGACAAGAGGCAACGGGTGCAAGCTGGAGTACAGGAGGTTCCACAAAAACATCAGGAAAAACTTTTTCATTGTGAAGGTGACAGAGCCCTGGCACAGGCTGCCCAGTGAGGTTGTGGAGTCTCCTCTGGAGACATTCAAAACCCATCTGGACGCGTTCCTGTGTGACCTACTGTAGGTGATCCTGCTCTGGCAGGGGGCTTGGACTAGAAGATTTTTCGAGGTCCCTTCCAAGCCCTAATATTCTGTGATTCAGGCAGGTGTTCAGGCATCTCCAGGAAAGCAGAGCTTGGGAAGACAAATGCCATCGCTCCAAACATCCCTCCCTTCCTCCTGCTTCCCCCAGCTTTCTATGCTGAGCATGATGGCACATGGTATGGAATAGCCCTTTCGTCAGCTGTGTCCCCTCCGAACTGCTTGCGCACCGCCAGCCTTCTCAATGGCAAGGTGAGGAGCAGAAAAGGCCTGCTCAGTGATAACAAAAATATCCCTGTATTACCAACACTGTTTCCACCACAAATTCAAAACCTTGTCCTACAGCAGCTACTAGGAAAAAACTCTAATCAAGTCAAAACTCGCACACTCACTAAGAACACTGCAAACTTGTTCTGCTAGACAACTGAAATCATGTTTCCTAAGGCCCACTTAACAGAACAAATGTCTTAAAATACATCAGAATTTTCTTCCAAAAACAAGTCTGAAAGGCTCTTCTCATTTTTATGTAGCTTGCATTGAAAATTGCAGTTACTGAACAAAAAACCCTTTTACTAATGTTTTTTCAACCCAAGCATTAACTTCAGAGCAATTTAAAATTAAATGGACTAAACATTAAACTGATTTAATTGATTCTAACTTACCATGTTGTAAAATTTAGAGAGTAAGCAGAAATTACAGATTATGAGAAGTATAAATATTATATATTTATAAACATTAGAAATATTTATAAATAGTCTTTTGGTTTTAATCAGCCACCGGAATGCTGGTGAAAATTTCTGTGATAGTCATAAATTTGGATTAAAGTATTTAAATGTTAATTTAAAAATAAATTTAAATGCAAATTGCATGGATTTCAGTACTGTTTTAAAGCTTTTTTCCTCTGTAACTTCAGCTTTGCTTTTCAATTCACATTCTTCTTTACCAAGTGTTTTATAAAACCATAACTACTCAAGAAACCCCCAAATATGTTGATTTCTCAAATTCAATTCTAATCATTAATGCACCTAAAAAAAAAAAAACCCATATCACTTCTAGACAAAAATACTAGGAAAGTCACACAAAAGGATGTGGTCTGGCTATTCACGAAAGGTAACTTCAGAAATGGGTTCCTCTCCGAACTACCCCTGACAGAGCTTGTATTCTCCCTCAGGAGATGCCTCACCTTTAACAGACAAGAGGACATTAATCTGGATAAACTTATCCACATGAAAATTATTCTTACATCAAACCACTGTCATGACATACAGGAAAGGTGATAAACAGGTAAAAACTGGACACAAGAAAGAAAAACTACCAAATGATCTCTAGAGATTTCTAGGAATAAAATTTGCAGTCAGCATATAAATTTGAATTTTAACAAAATAATAGGGCTTATGGATTTAGAGAACAGGATTTCTTTAACACTCAGATAAAAAAAAAATAATGGTGAAAATCAATATAAAGATCCTTTAAAGACACAGCTTGATTTCTCCAAAGTAAAAGATCAGTCTTCCAGAAACCTCAACTGAAAAAAAATTTTAATGCTCTTTATACTTGAGCCAAAGCCCACATCTCCAATGGTTACCAAGACTGAAGCACTGTGAAAAGAGGTATATAGAAAGTGATCCATCCTGTAAAAACAGATCCACAATATGAAAAACTGATAGTCGTTCCTATTAGATTAAGAATGATCTGAGTATTGCATTAGAAAGTAATGAGAAAATGTAATAAGCCTAGTTAAACAGAAACATTGATGCTAATTAGAAACAGGATCTCCCAAAAATAAACTAGAACTTTAGTATTTCAGGCATCATCCAACCATAAGGAGAATCTGAAACGTAATAAATTACAAAAAAACAAAATCTAAGATATGAAAAGTTTCAAAAACTCCCATGAAACTATAAACTGCATTTAGTTACTTCACCAGTGTATCAGGCAGATGAGAAGAAAACACGGTTTATGGTTAACATAGCAAACAAACACTTTTCTAGGCATTTGTGAGATCTTTTCAAGGCTTTTAGGTTCAGAACAGCAGCAGTTACAACCATCTTTTATTACTTGCCTTATTTTTCTTAGCAAAGTGTGAAAAGGCCTGAATAGTTCAGACATGTCTTCTGGTTTATGGTCCAAGTTTAATGGTCCCTCAGAGTAGACAACAAGGCCACTGTAATTCAAACACATGCACAAACACACAGAAGTATGAATATTTTATTATACAGAGCAACTACATAATAAGAACTCAGAAGAGCAGATGTACAGAAACATATTGCTTACTTATTTTTGTCTTATTCACTCACAGTTAGAATTAAATGCTATTTAACAGGAACATGATCTCCTCTCCTCTGTCCACCACCACTTAAACATGAGAGAAAAAGCAATGGAACATAAGGGGAAGAACATACATTTCATTGCTGATCCATAGCAAAAAAAAAACAAACAACAAAATCAATTATCAAGTAAGTTGGGAGAGAGACTTGAGAGACTGCAAATGGCTTTTTCATTACAGTCTAAATAACTTCTAGGTAAGATAGGTGACTCTTGAGCTCCTGTTTTTCTACATCTAAGATAAATACAAACTGGTATTAACAAGTGGTAATCCAGAAATTTACTAAATCACATAAAATCTATTTTGATAATATCATGCTTCTAAATGAATGCAGCACTTGCAGAAACTTCCCTGGAGAGAGGTTAGTTCACAACCCCAACAGCCTCCGTGTACTTCGCTGTAGATAATCTCAGTATATGCTCCTGACCAAATCACTATTGCCCAAACCTGTTTGTGTGTCAGGGATCAAACAAAATTCACTTTCACCATATGGAATTCAGAGTTTTGTTAAAACAGGACGGGTCATTAATGAGAACAGGCCCTTTAGCTGAAGTGACTTCACAAGAACCAGGCCTCAGAGGTACAAACCCCTCTGAAATCAGAAAGGCTCGCAACCCTCTCTTTGCACATTTCGTTGTAAGATTTTCTGTTCGGTTCAGCGGAACCACTTCCCCCCTGTATCACACTGCATTATGTCTGAGAGAGTGGCTTCCACCCACACCAGGCACCACCCTTCTTAAAACTGTGTAATCCTCTGCCCACTGCAAAAAACACAGTATGTCTCCCAAAAAAAAAATAAAAATGGATCACATATTTCCACACTTAAGATGATACAGGGTTTTATTTTTCCCAGGCCATATTCCCCTTCCTGCCCCTACAGGTAGTGCTTAGTTACCCAAGGTATTTCAAAAGATAAGTTCCTTTTCTTACACTCAAATTAAATTTGGTAATTGCATGTTGCTTCAGAGAGCTTTCTAGCTACTCTGCACCCAAATCACCCAGAGCAATGCAGACCCTTGGCTGACTAACAAGATGTCTGTCGACATCTTTTGCTCATCAGCTGTTCCCTAGCAAGAACCCTGCATGACCACTGAAGGCTCTGAGACACAGCACCAAAGCTCATATCAAGATACGTGAATACCACTGACATATTTAACAAACAAACAAAAACCCCACTTCTGTTTATCATCTGGGAAACACTGCTCTTCTGTTTACCCACCCAGAGTCTGGCTTATGCCCTGCTACCAGGGTAGTACTACGGTCTCCCATCACGCTGGAAGATGGCCATCAGAAAGTTTAGAATTGTCAAGGTAACAGAGGGTCCAAGAAATTTGACTACTAAACTTGATTAACATTGGGGATTAGGATTTTGAGGGCAGAAGCAGTGAAAGTGGATGGGAGAGAAAGCTGCTTCTTCTGCAAATCACCTTTTTTCTGGTGGCTTAAGACAAATTATCCCGTTACCAAGGATACATACTGTGGGGGTTTTTTTTAAGCTTTCTGAGCTTGAACAAGCAGGCTGCCACAAAGCAAAGCAGCTATTGCTGATTCATGCCCTGTGTTCTGTCTAAATGAATGTTACTTTGCTCAGTGGAAGCTTGAGGCTGCTCTCACCGAACTTCCAATTGATGCAAAATCACCATTAGTTTGGCTTTCAGGTATAGTTTGCTCTCCATGAAGCTTAACTCAGAAGAAACTAAAGAAATAGAAATGTGTTAGAGAGCTACAAAAAAGCAATTATGGAATGGCCTTGTATACGTACAGCCTTTGAAAGAGTTCTGAATCAAAGCCTGAAGTTTTGCTACATGGAAAGAACTATAAATCAGAAAAAAACCTATGTCTTAATCTTTTCTAAGGTCAAAGTTCAGACACCTCTTAACATACCAGGCAACACAGACTGTATTATGTGTATGGCAAACCAACATCCGAAAAGCAATCCTAGATAAAAATGACTCTTCAAAGTAATTTTTGCCTAGAGTTTGCTAGTAGTAGATCAAGGGGATCCAGCGCTTGTCCTTTCCCCAGACCCATCCCTCTCATTTACACGTAGAGCCAACAGCACGACCACTTGGCACCTGACTTGCATTTAAAGGCTTCTCCTTTCACGGTCCAGATAAAAGGTCTGCAGTTCCTACAGGCAAAACTGTATCTGGATGGCGCAGTTTTTCTGTGGAACTTCCTATGTCGGTGACTCATCTTCAAATCGCTGGACACTTCGGACCAGTTAAGCTTTGTTTTCTTCTTCTTCCTCTGTCCTTCTTGAATTTGGGATTGATACGGTGTATTTGCCAGAGAGCCCTTGGTCTTTCAGTTAATCAGCATCTATTCTTTATTGTGTCTTCCAGAAGCTTCAAACCAAGTTCTCAAATTCCCATTGTCTTTTGATAATCATATTACTACTGTTATTATTTTTAGAATGACAGTTACAGACAATATCCTATTTAACAGAAACAATGGGCCACAGGGAGTTCCTGAGGAGAAGTGCATTACACTCAGGATTTGAGGTTTCTTTTTTCCCCTCAATTACACTATTTATATTAGCTAACTTTAAAGCATTCACAATGGTAAAATATTAAAATCATGCTGCCTTTACTCCAGAGAAACTGCTGGTCTATTAAATCATGAAGGCTCATTAGGAAAAATGCATCTGATTTGTTCAATACTGCAAAATCTGTACAAAACAAAAGCACTGTTTTTGTTTAATTGTCTTGAGTGGTAGGTACAGGGCTCAAATCTAAACATGAGTTATACATGTTAATACTTTCCCTGGAAAAGATTTAAGCCTGAGTGGTCACAATGCAGTTTGTCATGACAATTCCTTTCAAATCTAGAGTCATTAAGAGAAATACACAATTTCTATTGAAAATTTTTGGTTTTCAAGACTCATATCCTTAGGTCATATTATTTTTGAGTGACACAAAATACGTGCTTTCAAAAAATATTTCTGACAACATGATGTTCCATAGATTGGTGTTCTCAATTTTTTAATTTATTTCTGGAGGATGACTAATCAATTGTTACAGGCTCCTGCTATCTACATTTAGAGTTTCATTTTGTCTTTTATTTTTTTCCTCTTGATATTCTGGTATATTTCTATTACATGAAACTGGTAATAACTTAAAACATATTTAAAAAAAATTTTTTTAAGAAAGTACAAGGAAACTTAGGTGAAAGAAAATATGCCACAATTCTGAACATACTTTTGAAATCTTCAGTATATCTTTAAATGAGGTAGAGTGGAAAATAGTCAGAAAACTTACTTACCATACAATGGCTAATCTTGGAATTGTAAACATTAAAGCTGGTTCATAGTCATCTATCATATCTTGAGTGAGGTATCCAAGCCTTAAGGCTCTAAGCAGAACAACATTATTTAGTAAGAGATGAAAATCTCAATGAATACATTTCAACAGGAAATAAAAAAAAATCTAGAAAGATGCTATAAAGCCAAACCAAATTAATGGTATTTAATTCACAAACTATTTTTGTACAATCTAAACCACTATGTATATAATTGACTGCTGTAGCCTCTGCTTTAAAAAAAAAAAAAAAGAACTTTAAACACTTAAAAGATTTTATAGTCACCCAAATTCAAAATAATTATTATGCTATTTTCCCTTTTTATTTACTATTTCATGCCAACCTTCATCTTGTTACTGAAAACTGCTGGTGCTCAGAGTTTTTAAAGTAAAAATTTTTGAAGTAATAAGGGAAAGTATTTGATTTCACTTTCAAATAAAACTTGCCAGTCATTTCAGTCAACTCCCCCCTAAATTAACAAACCAGACTAAAAAAATAACCCAGTTCCATACAGCAAATATTACTGAAGTCTAAGGATTTAATATTTAGGGGACACTTCATTGTCCTCTAATAACTTTTCAAAAATCTTAAGCCCCTTTTAGACTAGAACCCAATTTGTTCAGGCTTTTCACTTCTCTGTGTTTCTCAGGTTTCTTCACAACTTCTTAATCTCCTCAGAAGTTTCATAACACACTCAAATTTCTGCAGTTTTTCCACATCAGTGTGCACAGTAACACTCCAAACTGCACACTAGTCCTGCTGAGATCTGACTGGTCCCAAAAAGAATGGGAACAACTTTTGCTTCTTCCTTGTCAGCACTTGTCGTGCCCATACAGGTGCTGGCGGGGGACAGCAAAGCGACCGCAAGGCAAGCACCGCTTGGTGCTAACGACAGAAGAACTCAGCGTGCGGCTCACTCACAGTGCACTGTGAACAAATTCACATTTCTCTTGTCACCTTAAACGCCTAACAGAACTTCTGAATCACTGGATTGTTTGAGGCTTTTTAACATTATCTCTTCATACATGTAAAGTCAAGCTCCAATCCTCTAGGATTTTAAAGAGCCTTTACAAGTTCTTTATGAGAATCACCAGAGGTTTACAGATGATTTGAATCATCTCCTTGTGTATTCTTGCATGAAATATCATTAAGTCTTGATGCCTTAAAATGATCTAGCTTATTTAAATGCTTAGTCTTCACTTAGACATTTATAGCTACACATGCCAACAATACTGTTAATGTTGGATTGTTAACTTTGGGGTTGTTTGGGGTTTTTTAGTCTAGAAAACAAAAAAGCACAGGCTTGTGTTGGGCAAGCATGCTTAAACCTTTTTAACGTTGTACTTGGACACTTGCTAGAAAAGCACAATACCTGGTGTTCTATGATGCTTCTTTAAGAGTACAGTCAAAGTGTTTCTACAAAAGCTCAGACTGAAAATAAATACAAATGAAAACCCTAGTACTTACTAAAATGCTTACCTCTCCACAGTTTCACAGAAAAGTACGATTACCTCTTGCTGTACGTAATATTCTTTTGGAGACTTCACAGGTACCATGGCCGACACATAACTACAAAGATTATAAAATAACATCCTACTTAAGAACCAGATTATAAAGAAAAGCAAACCTTTGGACGTATCGTCTTAGAAGCCTAACCTTTCCTGTACCATTTTGTACTTGTTTTGACAGCACTCACTGTGGAAGTTGTACAGTGCACACATAAGAAATGCAGTCAATTTACTTATTACAGACTGAGGCAGTGGAAGTCGGCAGTAATTTAGAAATATGGTAACACACGTTTAGTAATCAGAACTCCATATCGTGTGGTACATGGAGCTAGGTCCTAGCATGATCTTTCCTAATGCATCTTGAAGGCAGAGCAGTTTAGTCTGCATTTTTGTAAAAAAAAAACCAAAACAAAAAACCCTTGAAACGTACATTTTATTTAGACAGGTTTTACCTGAAATTGTATTAGTGAAATTCAGTTACCAAGTGGAGACAAACAGACTTAAAAGTTGGGCTGTAGACTGCGGGTAACACAGGAAGGGGAAAGAGTTGGTTGCAAAACAAAGGCAAAGAAAAACGCTGTACGTAGAGTTGGTATGGGCAGCCCAGAGACTGTGCACAGGTCCTGTCAAGAACCAGTTATTGATTGTCATTCGTGCCTGCGCTCCAAAGCACACTTAAAAACATGTTTTTAGCCAGTGTTCTCAATTAAAATGTTTTTCAATATAACAGTGTAACGACTGAGTTTTGAATCAGAAAAAAAAATGTTTACCTGAGTAAAATACAAGAGAATATGAATACTGAGGAAGGGCAAACATTAATAGGAGACAAGCCAGTCTACAGATTAGTCCTAAGAAAAAATTGAAACACTACTCAGTTCTAAGAAATGTATTTTGCTGAGTGCAGGAATGGCTATATTATACTAAATCCATAGATAATCACGTCCAGTATCCTGCCTGTAACTATATCCAGCATCACAAACACGTAACAGACACGCAGGAAGCAGACTTAAATTACGAAGCACAGTGTAAGTCTCGGGCAATGTGACATTTGATGCAATAAGGAGCTACTTTTCTCACCCAAAAAGCAGTTACTTTTCCAATCACAATTTTTTAAATCAGTGAGTTCCTGTGGTTAATTATCGCTTGGATAAAAGCACTTCCTTCATCAGATTTCTGTTTATCTTCTCAAATTCACTGGGTGCATCTTGCTTGTATCTCTAAGCACATGAAAATAAAACCTTATAATATCCAGACTACTTGTTATCATGGGTTTTAGGGTTTTTTTTTGTGTTTTGTTTTTTTTTTTAAGATGTCTCTTATTTTTCACCCTTCCCCCAACAAAGAAAACAATAAGGGAAAAGATTTTTGGCTTCCTTGTGTGTCTTGGAAAATCATCCTCAAATATGATATGCCAGTATGCAAACTGGAGATTAGTTGAAGAGAGCAAATGTTGATTGCTAAAAAGCTATTTAATTTTCTTTTCGTTATTGCTGCACTGGAAGGGGAAAAAAAAAATCTAACAGTACAACTAACTTCTGACAAATTCAAATACCATGATAAAAAAATTACATACTTTTTTCCATAAAAAGAAAGAACAAAACAGACAACTTCCAAAAAACCAACAAGGCACACAACAGCTATAGTAGCCAAGCAAGTCACAACTCATTTACTTCAGATCTTTTACCTTAATTCAAATTCAGCAAACAGGACATCAAAATGCTTGAGTGAATCTTTCATTTTTTCCGTGTAGAGGTTCAAATCCCTTAAGGCCTGGTCACGAATGATATTTCTAACTTCCTCTAGGCTTCGGGTCAGGTCCTTGGCCAATGGCCTCATAGCCATACTCTCAATTTCACGATTCATAATAATTGAACCAGCAGCCAAACACTATAGAGAGAAAAATATTTTTTAAAGTTATTTTTATGTTTACAAAAAAGATGTGATGTTTAATACTTTGAACAAGGGCAGCACTTAGCCTCAATTTGGGGCAAATTATTAAACAAGTGACAGATTTGAGACTGCTACAACCAGGAGTCAGGAAAGGTTAGAGAGCAGCTCCGAAGACATGAGAACTGGGGGATGTTCAAGTGCAAGAACAACAGCGCTGACAGAAGAACTTAAAATTCTCTTCACCCACAAGCTGAGCAATCACTATTGGTAGGACATATACTCGAGGTATGGAAGAATTGCTTGCATAAGCAGGATGTGAATCCAGCTAAAGTAGTAGGAATTGACTGCTTTGATTCAGGCTACACTGCTTGGCTTTGTAAAATAAACCGATTCCTTACAGAAAGAACAGAAATCCTGTGACTGAGATGCCTTTTGCAACAAAACTGGTCACACAGGTTATCAGACCAGGGGTCCAGCTAGACCAGTATCCTGCCTTCTGCAGAAGCCATGAATATATCTTATAGGAAAGAACATAAAAACCAGGTCACGGAGTGAATGTTCCCTTTCAATTTCTGGAAATAAGCTATTTAAGAGACTTCTTGCCCTGAGAGTTATACATAGATTCCCTCCAACCAGCTCAGAAAGAGAGGAAAAGATTTTAACTGTAGCACATTAGTGAAACTTTTAAAAAATCTTGCTATTAAGAATAAGCTATTTAATAATCTCTGCTCCTGGCTTTATTCCTTCATGGATACATTTAGAAGACAACAAGCACTGATATAAATCATACTTTCTGCACCAACAGAATTTTTTTGTTAACTGAAGATACACAAGCTTGTTCTAGTCTCAAAGTTCTCTTTTATTCCTTTTTTACTTTTTTTCCTTTTCTGAAATCTCCGTTCACAGCTCTGCATCCCTCGTCCCTCCCCTGCACTCTCCTGAATGGAGGCTTTTCTGCAGCTCTGCATGGAGGAGCTGCAATCCCAGCCCGTGGTCAACAGCCCGAGGTGCTGATTCATGCTTTAAGGGCACTGGGAGAAGATCACATTCTTCACTCTTAACAGCCAAAGCCGTATTTGTGGGAAAATATGGATAAGGCAAGAGTTACCTGTTGACAGGTACCCTTAGTCTCATAACTCAGAACAACCACACTGATAAGAGAACACAAGTGTATATTCAGAACAGTCCCTACAGTCTTCCTTACTACACGAATTTACAGGAGGACAGTATGAGGTAGCATTACTTCATCACTGCATATGTCACTTTTGCTTTCGATGTGGAGACAGTGGAAGTTTGATTTGGAAAGAGTAAAAGCATTAGTTTATGTTACACACAAACAGTGAATAAAGTGAGACGACTTTTCTCCTGGAAGACACTGGCTGTTTCAGTGATTCCCTCAAAGTTTTTTCCAAAATACAAGAAGTTGTTACTGTATTGACTAGCACTTTCCCCGTTTGCTCATTGCCTGGTTTGTTAGTCCCTTTGAGTAAGAAAGTATAATGAGATTCACAGGGATTCATTATGGATAGTTGTAGAAAGAATTACTCCATCTGGTCCTACCAACTACCAAGGAAGCACCATTAAGTCAATGTGTCAGACTCAGCATTTTAAAACAGAGCGTGGCATTAACTGGTTGACAGCAGTGAAGGCCATATTATAATGAGAAGAAAAAACACTGCTGTTTCTGCCAAGGACAGGATTATAAAGCATTGACAAATCAAATTCATTTTGTAAAATCTACCCAGGACTTTCCTGACTCAAAGGAGCCTACAATTAACAACCGTCAAAGGTTAAGACTCAGAAACAGAACATATGGAAGTATGTTGGACTGAACCAGATAAGAACTATTGATGGAGAGCAGGCAAGTGTAGAGTTTTGCACTTGGGCAAGAACAACCCCAGGTACCAGTACAGGCTGGGGACTGACCTGCTGGAGAGCAGCGCAGGGGAAAGGGACCTGAGGGTCCTGGTGGGCAGGAGGATGACCATGAGCCAGCAATGTGCCCTCGTGGCCAAGAAGGCCAATGGCATCCTGGGGTGGATTAGAAGGGGAGTAGCAAGTAGGTCAAGAGAGGTCCTCCTGACACTCTGCTCTGCCCTGGTGAGGCCACATCTGGAATATTGTGTCCAGTTCTGGGCCCCTCAGCTCAAGAGGGACAGGGAACTGCTGGAGAGAGTCCAGCACAGAGCCACAGAGATGATGAAGGGAGTGGAACATCTCCCTTATGAGCAAAGGCTGAAGGAGCTGGGTCTCTTTAGCTTGGAGAAGAGGAGGCTGAGGGGTGACCTCATAAATGTTTACAAATATGTCAAGGGGGAGTGTCAGGAGGACGGAGCCAGGCTCTTTTCAGCGACATCCAGTGACACGACAAGGGGCAATGGGTTCAAGCTGGAACATAGGAGGTTCCACAAAAATATTAGAAAAAACTTTTTCACGGTGAGGGTGACAGAGCCCTGGCACAGGCTGCCCAGAGAGGTTGTGGAGTCTCCTTCTCTGGAGACATTCAAAACCCGCCTGGACGCCTTCCTGTGTGACCTACTGTAGGTGATCCTGCTCTGGCAGGGGGGCTGGACTAGACGATTTTTTGTGGTCCCTTCCAGCCCCTGACACTCTGTGATTCTGTGTAACTGGTAGAGAAAGGAATGGGTAACAGGAGCCGAGCTGAGAGACTGCTTTAAATACAGGAGAGGCAAAGCTGACAACAGTAACAGGGTATGTTGTTGTGTGGTGCAATGTCTGGACTGTTCCTCCTTCAACTCTCAATAAATCCAGTGCTTAAAGTTACCTTCAGGCCAGAAGACCTGAAAACACAAAGCTTATCATTAAAGATGGCATATTTTTATTGTATTTTTTTCTTGCCAACAGACATCGGTACTAATGAACAAGTATCTTATACGTCACCATTCTTTCTGACACTTCCGGCTCCCCTTGGTTAAAATGATGATAGTTTATTCACTGCAAAGATACCTTGTTCCTAGACTGCTGTACAAGCAGGTCTTTGAGAGAAACCAGGTAAGAGAAAAGCAGACTACAGTGTTCTGCTTTGCAAAGAAACCATTATAATTGTAGCATACACATGAAATGAGTTATGTGCAACGAACGTCAGCTCAAAGTTAGTTAATATGAGCTCTAGCATAACATAGCCATTAAAATGAAGTGACAGCATGCACTTACATTTGTTGGAGATAAACTTTTATACTGATAAAATATATCTCTCTTTATGTTTAAGATTGCCAAAGCATGAGATGAGAGACAGTCCATGAGGATAAAAAAAAAAGGTAAAAAAAAAAAAATCGGTAATATTAACTGGATAGTAATTCACAAAAGAATAGTTTTTAAGAGGTGGTCATAAAGATATCAGACAATTACGAAAATAAACCGGTATGCTGTTAGCTCAACTGATACCAAAACCATAGTTTAAGAATCCCCTTTCACTGAGCATCCAAAGGAAGTTCTCAAAGATATTTATTTTGCTCTGTAATTATATGTACCATTTTAAGCAAGTCTCAAGACATATTTCTGGCTTTATGCCACAAAAAAATTATCCAATAACCCCGAGTAACAGAAATATGAGACTTACTTCTGCTCCAAACCAAAGCTGTCCTGCAAGGTTGTCATGGCGTATTTCCTCTGGAAACTTAACACAAAAGTCTCGGTTGGCCCGTTCATGTGGAATGCATTCATCCATGATTTGATTTATGATATTCAAAACATTATCCTGAAACAAAACATAGGATAGCATATATACTGTTCCCACAGAAACCCCACAATTTGTAACTTTTAATAGAATTTATTAGTGAGGAGTCAACTAATTAAGATAGAAAATGTGGTATTTAACTCTTATGGTCATAACACACAGAGAAAACAAAGAGAACAATACTGCATAGACAGAAGAGTGGCAAACTTTTTTTTTTCTAGCTTTCCTAGAGGCTGTTTCTCAGATTCACTGCACTTAACTTTAGTGGGACTTCTGATGAGGAGGCATGATTTAAAGAGCTCGTTATCTCCAGCTATGTACCTGTAAGGTATTGGTAAATAAACCAGAAGTACAAGTAACCTGGATTTCTCTCATTTCTTCTCACGAGCCCCAGTGATACGCACTTCATTCTGCTCCAAAAGAAAGACTGACAGAGTACCCTGGAGACATTATGAAATGGAGCTGTATTAGGAGCACTGGGGTTGAACGGACTTGAGCTTATCTCGGGAACCTAAAGCAACTTTCCAGCCTTGGGTGCCCAGAGGGCACGAGCTGGTGCCTGCTGGGCACCTCGCCCCCCCTTCCCCGCCATCCAGGAGGACAAGGGGACCTGTACAAGTTAGAGAGACTCAGTAACTGCTCAGATCTCCATCTGTATCAGGACAAAGATCAAAGACCTATAACCAGTTTCTTGATATGCAGTAAATAATCTGTAATCATTTATTTGAAAAGATAATTTTCACATACCCCTGCTGGGAACCGCACGGAATTTATTAACATAACAAAGGTAGATTCAGAGCATGAAAAAAGCTGAGTGCTTTCATTAAAGATTTTTTGTCTGTCTCATGCTTCTTCCACTATTTACAGAATTCATGTTCTATTTAAGATATGTTTCAAACAAATAAAAATAAATCTGTCCATACAGAACTATTTAACAGACAGAATTGCTTTAAGGCTACACTTGACTGTTTTATTTTCCTGTGCATCTAAAAAATAATAGAAGATGGGAATTTTAAAAGAAATCTGCCTCTTTAGCATGTTCCCCATGGAGAAAGACAAACCAAATTTAGGTACAAAAAAAGATTCATGGTTTCTGTAATCTCACTGCAGACAGCTGTAATGCTGTTGTCATGAAATAACCTTAACATTAACACCATGATCACAGTTGTCTTCATCCAAAATAAACAAACAAACCATTTGCAATATTTAATACACATTGGTACAAGATACTTCGTGTGTTAACTATTAAAATATTGTCACCGAAATGTATTTGTTGCAAGTCTGTCACGAGGTAACACATTTCATTTCAATGAAGTTGTTAAAACCAAACAAATGACGCTGTTTAAAACACCCTGATACATATAACATTCAACCACCTTCTCTAGAAACCCATCTGAAAAACAAACGCTCTGTAGCTCCTCCACGGCACGACAACACAGACTGTGGCCAGCAGGTATGAAAAACAAGAAAAACACAGATTCACCGACATACAAAATACATAGCTTTAGAGAGACCCCTCGCTCTGCTGGGTAGAACACACAGCCAGGATTAGTGGGGCACTCGGATGCCTAGGAATCCAAAGACATGCCCATTGCAGAGATTGATGGGAAAAAAAAAACAAACCTCAGAACATTCCCTCAAGTAACTGCAAGGGAAACCTAGGTTCAAATCCTGGAAGAAGAAAAAAAAGCACTGAAACACCCACACCCCGTTTCGGCACCACCATCCTGAACCACTGGCTGAAGAACAAACTGGACCCCCTCTCCAGGATAAGATGGAGACAGCCAAGAAGTGTGATGCTTTAGGGTGAGGAAAAAAACCTCAACAACAGATTAAAAGCCAGTTTCATCTTTTCCTTATTTTCACTTAATTCCTGGTATTGAGTATGCTTCTCTCATCATTGTTTAGCTAGATCTAGCTGGGGAACCAAACTATTCTGAAACTGGGTTCCATAAGGAAATTAATTCCAAAACCAATTAGTTCCCACCCAAAGTTACAGAGCAAAGAATGAAACTGAGGAATAAAGCATTTCAGCTGTTGAAGGGCACGAGTCACTCACGACGTAATTTAAATCTGTTATTACTGCTCTCTTCCGAGGCCAGGTGCTTTACGTGAAGTTCCCACTTCATCACCAGAGCAATACAGGTTGGCACATGAGGATGAAAAAGCCGGGTTCCTGTTTTCAGGGAATTAATAATGGTTTTCAAAGACCTTTTAGCATTGGAGAGATACAGAAGTAATCTAACCAGTTAAATTTTACAGAAGCTGCAGGAAATACAAGGAAATATTAGAGCAGGGAACTCTGAGAAGAATTACATTTGAATCTGATTATATCAGAACAAATAATCCAATTCCATTTTGTTTTAGGACATGATACTCCAATTTATTTTACTTGCTAAACTTGAACATGGAAAATTGCAGTTTTTAATCTTTTGCTTTTTCTTCTAAAAAACTACACAGAATGGTATGAAACCCATACCGAAAAGCTTTCCTCTCTTTTTTTTTTTGCTTTAATGCATTATTTTTCAAATGCAATCTTACTTTACAGCAGCTAAAAGATAGATTGAATTCTGCTTTTATATTCACCTCCATACATACTCAAAATTCCCGATACATCAAAGAATGTTTTATGCAAATGGAATAAAGCAACAGGACTCACATCCAGCCAAGCAAATGTTCTTTATTTTTGTTCTGGTTTTGTAATCATTAGACCTGTAAAAAACCTACTATGATTCTTTCTAAATCATCTGAGGAGATGATTGTGGTAAGCATCATGAAATTTTGTACCTTAATGCACTTATGTATTGCAACTGAAGTCAACAGGATATAATAATTAAATTCTTAACAAATCAAATACAATACTATTTTTTCAGTATATCATTTGTTTACCACCTAAATAATATTTAAAATTTTTCCTCATTTCTTTAATATTCCTATAATTTCTAGATGCTTCTGCTCCAGAGCACCCAAAATCTACCAACACATCTCCATTTATGCCAAGCTTCCCAAGTCAGTTGTAACTTGTGCGGTACTAGTAAGTTAAATTTAATATATGCTTCCCAGTGGAGATAAATCACAGTAGTAATCTCTGGGCTAGTAATGCTTGTACATAGTTACGTGGCTGCACATAGCCAGCTGGTCTTTCTACCAAAAAGCTAAGTGAAAAAGCCAATTAAATAGACAAATATCTTTTCCTTACAATAGTGGTGATACTGAAAGATTAAGGAAAGAATAGTTGACAGAACTTTGCCATTTAGTCTATAAATGCTGAAGGAATTCTATGCTGCTTCAAGATGTGCAGTTTCCCAAATTCTCTAATTTTCTACAGGGTTTATTTTATCCTACTACAGAAAAAACCAACACCTCAAAACCAAACACTAACTCTCCATCACTCTTTCACTCCTCCTTGTGACACCCAGAGCAGAGCAACCTGAATAGGAAATCTGGAATACTTGCTCCCATAACAATTTCAAATCTCAGCCGCTTTGAAACTGGAAGGATGCCAGTCAATTTAGACAGACTATCCAATGCATTGTAAGCAAATTAGTCTTTTCTTTAAAAGAGCTTCAAGAAACATTCAATTTAGTTAATTACAGCATTCTGCTTTGTAAGCTAAGAACGAATTGGTTCAGAGACATGGCAGCACCAGAGTTTTGCTCTAATTTAAGAAACAGAAATCAATTAGTTGGAATTGAAGTAGTAAATCTTTCACTTGATCAATCTTTCTACATAAAAGCCTCCAGATTTTAATGTATCCTTTGGTGGTTTTATCTGTTATCTTCTGGTTCATTTGCATACCGGGATGAGCACAGATTTGTTTCAGCTGCTTTGTTTAGGCTCTCCAGCAGCACAACAGTCAACTGCTGCAGAGACACTGCTTTGGGATTTACTCCAAATTCCTCATTTCCTGGAAAACAGAGCTCAGTGTTTCACATAACAGACCACTTATATTTTATTTTGATAGGCAGGATAACGAATGGTAGCAAGAAAATGTATGTAGTTAGCTACGGTAAAGGGCAAAAAATTGGTTTATTTGTGGCCCAGTAGCAATTGGCCATATACTCAATAATCAGAGCATAAAGTTAATGGCAACTGCCGAATAAGCTTTTGGAATAGGTACAAAAAGAAAAGCTAATAACTTCATCTTCTTCATGCTCTAAAACATATGTTTAGATCAACAAAAGGGAGACTTATCTACCCTTTTGTACATGCCCTTGATAAAAATCTGTGCTGCTCTTCCATTAAATTCAACATGACCTTCCTGAGGTCTTTTGCAATATTTCCTCAGAGGAAGATAACTTCCCACGTTGTTCCTTACCTCTTTAATACCCCTTTTTTAAAATTATTAGCCAAATCTAGCCAAGGTAACACAGTCTGTGATAACATCACCATGAGCTTAATAGGCGGCATTTTAGCTTCTTCATTTAAATATATCCACAGCTTTTGTTTTTCTGGCTTGATGTTACCTCCTGCAGCTGCAGACCTCCTTCAGCATCGCATTTATGACAAACAGAAGCAACACAAACTAAGGCCAGACATAATGGAAGATTTTTTTTTGCAATTAAAGCAATTAACTAGTATCCAGGTTTTCTGGGTTTCTTTCAAAAGAAACGAACAACGAGGTGACGTACTCTTTGATGTAAGTAGCAGGATTTCAAAGGACACCCAGAAGTCCTGGCTTTGGAACCCAGTAGGGACTCTGTGGACAACCATTTCACCCATCAGAGATCCAAAGTCTCTCCCCAAATAGCAACAAGTTCCACCACTTCTCCTCCAACCCATCTCGCACAAACCCCAAAGGCCGTGCTTCCAGCCTCTCCCTTTTGCCTGATCAGCTATTTGGCAACTTCCCATCATCAACTTCTGGACACTACATTTCCTAGAAGTAACTTAGGACTTTCCTGTGTATGATCTTGGGGCAGTAGCTCCTAGTTTAGCCGAGCTCATTATAGAGCAGTACCAAAACTCATGAATTAAAGGCAACTTGGATCTCTAGAAATTTAAATCCTGTATCACCCAAACCTAGCAACAAGTGTTGTACCTTCTCGTCCTGAACTGTCTTGCCAGTGTAACCCTCTCGAGAGCACTGAACACTCCAAACATCATGAGTTTATTAATGGAAATTTTAATCTTACCTCCTGCATATATTGAAAATTTATTATGCATACACTGAATAATTACACCTTCCCAAGTGGAGTGACTGTTACATCTGAAGTGGTTAACACTGGCACACCAATTTTCAAACAAAAGAGGTCACAGATATTTGAGCACGGCTGCCAATGGAAATAGTTCTTTAGCAAAGATGCAGTGTTTGTTTACACTAGCTAAAATGACATTTTTCTCTAAGTCAGAGTGTGCTTTTTTGATAAAATACATTTAACTTAGATCTGTTCCGAGCATCTCTGTCTCTAATCATGGAATTAACTTCCCTCTTTTCTTACTACCTACCCAAATATAGCTCTCAGTAAATAAAAGACAAATCCTCATTTGCAGAAGGGCTGTTTATAACTAAGACCAACTTGAGAGACTACATTAAGTACAGCACTGTTACACAGCTTCATTCTCCCTCTGCAGAAAAGAGCATTTTCAGATCTTCATTTAAGTGTTCTTGATGCTACCACAGTGAAAAAAATTAAAAATCTGTTTCACTCCTCCATATCAAAAAGCTATTAACTAATATTAGACATGACTGTCTCGACCAAAATCAATTACACCTAAACTTGTACTGAAAGACTGTGCCCATTACAGAGCTTTTCAGCCAAGCCTCCCTTTATCAGTAAGGGATAACTTAAGAATTGTGTCCACAACAAATCAAATATATTACTAGATAAATATCATGTATACAGACACGGTCTTACAGCACTGTATATATACTTAAGCCTTTTCTATAAAGAATCTCAGCTGTTTGTCTTTTATATTAAAACATTTGAAAATAATGCAATAAGAAAACTTGGTATCCTAACATGCCCTTTTACATGGCTTCATAGGAACAGAAGAATAAGAGACATTCACCTTGAACATGGGTATGTGATGCAATGAACCCAGCTTCCTCCTCCACCAGTAGCAGGCATCTGCCTGCCTACCACGGTACAGTGATCCCAAAACTGCCCTAAAATGTACTTCAGGATTTCCCAAGCACAGAAGAAGTTCAGCCTAGCACAGACCTGGCACCGTCTTCATACCGTACCAAAGCTGCTCCGCAGCTGAGGCCAGGAACAGAACAGAGAAAACATCACCGGGACTTGCTGCCACCTTTGCTCTGCCTTCCCCTGCTGCAGAGGGCAAGCGCCCTGCACCCCCCACACAGCTGGAGCGCGTGTGGAGCCCGCTTGCTCCTGCTGCAACTCAGTTCCCTGCCCTGCAGCGCACAGCGTGTTCCATCCTCCCTGCCCACAGTCTTAGGTCGTTTGGAGAAACTGCCTCTTACTTACTTGATCCATATGGGCAAGGGGAAACACATGAAGAAGCTTGTTAACACAGGAAACAACTATTTAGGACTACAATAGTACACACCATTACAATCCTTATTCCACGAGAAAAAACAAACAGTAATAAAAACTCCCTACTTAAGAACAAACATCAGAAAAAGAAATTATTAGTCGATCAAGACATACTGATGGCCCAACTTATGGTGAAGCATTTTATGTTTTCTAGCTATCATGCTAATCATTATATAGGGAAAAAAAATAGAAGTGACCAAGTCTCCCAGCAACAATGAAGAAAAGCTGTTAAACAGACGAGATTAAGAAAGACAGAATTAATTATTTTATTTCCTAATTAGAAATGTTTATTGCTGCACATCTGTCTTGTACCTAGCTATGTCATTCCATTGATCAGTTAACATCTTTTGGGGGAACAGGTAAATTTAAAATCTGCATCTGTAGCCTGATTCCAACAGAAGAACAGTCAGCTCTGATACTCACAGGCTATTTAGTGCACTTAGCACAATTATACTCAAGTTCATTTTCTTCTTTCACAGGGCTTTGAAGTAGAGTAAAAAACACACGAAAGGGTTGACAAGCCTCCACGGTTTCACAAGAAATGTTCCAAGCTTTCACTCAGTCACATACCCAAATAGCAAACAGGTACCTGACATCAACGGTTTGAGGCTGTCAGGCAGCACAGAGAAGACATCTGCCAGAGCAATGTAGCTCGCACAAGTCATCATTACTATGAGTAACAAAATGACAAATGTTATACTGAATTATAAAAATGACTGAACTTGAAATTCTATAAGAAAAAAAACACACTCAAACTTACAAAAGCTCCGTAATCACAGTTGATCAATACAGCAGAAATATGCGTTTACTGGAATATAAAGTTAATCTTGACATCATCACTTAAATTATAAATGCTTTTCTTCTTAGTTTCACTTTCTTCTCTAAACTGGCACTGTCCCCACCTAAATTAAATTGGAAGAGATTGCACAAAAGAACCATTTTCTCTGAACAAGGCTTGGGCTTACTCTCCTGTCAGTCAACTGCTCAATACTTATGTCAGAAACTTCTGGCTTTCCTACATCTACATCAAGACTCTTAAATACAGACCTTATGAGAATTTCTCTAGAGTCCACCAGTTCTGTTATATTTTAGAAAAATCCTCACAAACAAGTACAATTCAGAAAATGAGCTTGATTCCCTCCTCACCACAATCTAATGAATAACATCCAAGTATTCAGATACAACGGAACAGGCTGAAGAGCATCTGCTTTTGCTTCCTACTTCCCTCTACTGCCAGAAAATATCTCTGTCTACTACAATTTATAAACTTGGGGAACAAGAACGCTTTCTTTCAGTAAACTTCTTCCCTTTATATCAATAATTACCCTGTCATCTCCGTCACTGAGCTCCACTAACGTAACTAATGTAATGTCTCTAGGGTTGCAAATTAAGCAGGCTAGGAAGACTTGGCCATTACTTTAGCTTTTAAAAGCACTCCTGGCTCAATCCAGTTTAACATTTATATCAATTAACAAAATAACATTAGCAATAGATTTTTGCCAACTTCTAACCAATCATTAGGTTTCAGAATCCAGAGTAGAGTTTCTTACAGCTTTAGTCTAACTTGTCTATTTAATGGGATCTATTTCTGCCTAATTCTACAAGAAAAATGGTCTTCGATGGACAGATGCAATCAAACATGAAAAAACTGCACCTCTGAACTGCCTCATTGTTCACAGTGATTAGGGAACATACTCCCAGTTTGCTCCTGTCAGGAATATTAATGAACACAATTAGTATTTCTTAGAATACTCACTGCCAATCCATTGTGACACCAGCATTGTCCTATGACTTATTTAACAGCTCTACACAGATACCTTCTCCATCAAGAGATGCTCATTAATGCTGACTTTCTTCTTAAAAATTGCTTTCTTTTCAGCAGGGATACAATTCAGATACAGCACAGAATAAAAGGGCGTCTCTCCTTTCCTAGAGATTCCTTATTCTCACACCACTTAAATCTTATCAGATAATAGGAGCCACGCTCAGATAAGTTTCTTTTACGCCTGAAACAGAAAGCCACTTTTCATCAAAGACAAGCAGCAAACAGAGTAAGGTTGTTTTGCCGTGTCAGCGTCAGGCAGCAAGCCCAGCTTGGGAAGTCAGCCCCTTCTCTCAGCTACCTTGCAGCTTTTGTTCCCATCTCCAGGCTTTCCCACCCACACTCTCAGCTTACTTTGATCCACAGCATTGATCCACAGCAAGCCAGGTCGCTTTGCTGTTAAAAGTCCATGGAACGAATGCAAATCCATGCAGCTGAAGATGTGGTTTCCTAGAGGTCTACGGCTAATTGAAGCCAACTATGGATAAGGATCTATACAGCCACCACACTCTCTCCACTTGTGTCTGCAGACGCTCCTCCACCTGTGCGTCAGGACCTCCACGCCATCGTACATCCACACGCACACCGAGTCAACGTGACCATCTGGCTGAGAGCGTGACCCCACCAAGGCCTCCTCTACAACCAGGCTTCCAGGTGACCCCACCAACTCCACGGCTGTTCGCTCGCTGCTGGAACACGAGCCAGGTTCCTGGAGCACAGGGCCTGGAAGGATGGACAGACAAGGCTACCGCTTTCAATGGCAGCACAGTCTCAAATCAGTTGAAGGTAATGGGAAGCTGTGCTCTGAGGGCGTGCCACACCTAACCGTGGAAACAGAAGCGAGAATAGGGTAAATTTGAAACAGAAAACCTTTACATTAATACTAGCAACACACCACAGAATTACGCCTAAGGAACTATGTGTGGTAACATGGAAATGCATGTTTGTGCAGGGTTTTTATAAAATGGAAGTTTATGTTGTTTGTCTGTACATAACCACGTATCCAAGCAATAAAGCTAAGATTTACTGAAACTAAAATGTTGATAACATTTCTACCAGGTGCCCAAAGGCTTGCTTGAATCAAAGACTGGGCAATCCACATGCACAGCTGTAGGCAATCCACATCGCCTATCAGAGGAAGCTGACCAAAACCACTCAAATTTTCATTTTTCTATCTTTTTTCCTGAAATAACTCTCTTCATTTTCATTTATACAGTTACAAAACCTAGCAGTGTTAGTCTATGACACTGGTAAATTTAAAAGGCTCTACCTTCTAGAAGAGAAAGAACATGCATTAAAAAACAGCAGAAAATCTGATTTCCACCAAAGACAGCGTTCATTGACAGAGTGTTTTTGAAGTTCTGCAGCTGTAGATAAAAAAGACAAAGAAAAGCCAATATGGCATTATATCACTTACAAAGAGTTATTCCCAACAACAGTTTAACTGGAAACTGCAGAGTTACTATTTTATTTTTTTTCTATTCTAACACAAAGTATTCAGGGCTAGGATCTTTCCTACTATTTGTGTATTTTAAATTAATGATTTAAGAATCTTCTAAAATTTACATAAAGACAATGTTCCCTTCCTTGTTGAGGAATGCCCTCAAAATTTTCTTTTCTCAATTATAAAATATGATATATTTTTAGATCCTTATTTGCATTGCAGAGTAAGCCAGACGACCACAAATGTGAATAGATCTAAGGAGAGAACTCTTCGCATTCCAGCTGCAGTACAAGTAGTACAAATAATAAACAGGACTGACACTGAGGCCAGAGGTTTGTAGGAATATCTGAAAATGGAATATATTTTTTAATCCCAGTTATCATGCACGTCAAAAGTAGACCTGTCTCTGCAAGCCTGCTAGAATTCAGCCTTGTTCATTTATGAGACTGCATCAGACCTAACCAGACAAAAAAAGCAAAACCAAAAAACCTCCACCAAAAAAAAGCTAACAAGGGAAACAAAAAAAATCCACACATTCTCACAATCCTAAAGCAAAAATTACGAGAGTTTATGCCAGTAAGACTGTTTATCTCTGTGCCTCAATTGCAGAAATCAATTCAACAAGCTTTGTAGCCTAAAGATGATCACTTACACTTCTACACGAACTACTGCCCTGTTTTATTAGAAGCACTATGTAAGTGGAAGAACCATGACTTGAACAGTAGTTACAGATACCCTGGGGCAACTGAGAATTCAAATACAAATAACTGTTTCTTGGTATTTCCTTAAGTAATCTTCATCCACGGAAACCCTGAGAACTGAAAAATGCATTCTCAGGGGAAATCCAAGAGTTTCTGTCATACAGCAGTATCAAGAGCACTACATCTTTTAAAATCTACTTCTAGGCTTTTTTCTGAACTATGGAACAAGCAGCAGTGCCAGCATATAAAAAAAAAAGTTAGCTTTATTTGCTTTGCAGAGGAAAAAACTGTGTACTTGTGGTGATAGTGCTGCTGTTCATGTCAACACTGCTTTTACAAGTGTTGGAAAAAGAGCGCTAATCTGAAAAAAATGGAAATCCAGCAGGAGAGAGTAGATGACAGAAGCAAAAACATAGGTAAGCATTCTTAACCAACACAGCACACTTTGTGCACAATTCATTTCATGTATTTATTTCCCAAAGCCTTTAAAAAGGGAAGTTGCTACATGTGCAGGTAGTAGCAAAGCCTGCCATCCAATGCCTGCTCGCCGACCTCAGACTTTTCCTCATCACAAGCTGCTTTCATACAGACTGTTTCAAACTTCTTTGAAGCAATATTAACTTGTTAATAGATGTAGTTCTTTCCAAAATTAGCACCTTTTTAAAATTACTGTCTTAAAGTTGGCATTTTTTCCAAGAACGCTGTGCTGCGATGAGCTAACGCACATTCTCTCCAAGACTAAGTGAGGCAGAAGCCAGTCACTGTATCCAGACACCACAGAAAGAACTTGGAGTCATGACTGAGCGATTTAAGCTTCTTCCCTCTAATCATAGTACCATGACTGAACAAGTTACCCTAATGTTCTCCCCAGCACCTTGAGCTCCAGCCATTCAATCAGCAGTTTATTGTTAAATTATACGCCAACAGTAGCAATAGGACAACAGAACAGTCTGAAATTTATCTATCCTGGCAAAACTCCAAAATGTTTTGTAATCCCTCCTTCTAATATGCAGCAGTCCTTGTTGCACCCTATGCATAATATCGGTAAATATGTATGTAGATAAATGTCTAAAGGCTTCCTTCTGTTTAATGAAAACTTATTTATGACAACTTGACATGAGTGAAGGTTGCACAATATTCCTCAGAATATTATTCATAATCCATTATTCGTATTTTAAATACATATACACACTGTAATAGTATTGGTGTTATGTCCCTTGAAAATATATGAAATAGTTAACGATTTATGAATTATTTCATATAGAAAAACCAAGACTTTATTTTAACTTTATGTTAAGGTCACAATGAAAATTAAATTCAACTACTAAGAACTGTCTATAAAAAAATAATTTGTCTTCTTGTCTTTCTTATCATAGTTCCCCAGCATTAAAGAAAAATTAAATGAAAGAAAGCATTTTTTTTTTCTTGTATGATTAAGTGGGAAAAGCTTCTAACAGAAGAAAATAGACTTAATCCCCAAGTATGGATATATCACCAAATAACTAACTCGCACATATTGTTAATCTTGCTAACATGGTGCTGCCACGTGCAGCAAACTGCTGCATATTTAAGTCATGAGACCACATAAACAATTCAGTGGCTGATACTAGAATTTATCCTTCTTTGGAATAGTTAAAAAAAAGATAAAAAAGGAGAAATATAGCAGAGCCGACAGCAATACTCTGATGGCACCACTGAAGAACGTGGAAGAACTATAAAGCCCCTGATAGTCAGACATGTCAGATTACATTAATTCCTACAGAACTGGATCTGGTGTGGACTCATACTTCACAAATGCTGAGAAAAGTCAGTTTTAAAATGACCTGGCTTCTCTGTCCTCATTTAGCCTGCAAATGCTCTGGAAATTACACCAGTGTCTCAGGTCCACAATTGTCAATATTCAATCAAGCTATCAACATGCCAATTTTTCTTAATATAAAAATTATTATCTAGGGTAGATAATAACAAATGAAGAAATAAAACATCACCTTGTCTTTTAAAATAGAATGCTAGAATATTTCAAAGCCACAAAAAATAAGAGTCAGCTATACCTGGGTTCTCTTCCACAAAGAAGAAAATACCGTATTTAATTCGAACAAAGCTTGTGACATTTGGGCCAAAAAATATGAATACTGTTCTACTTGAAATACAGATAAAGTCTTAATCTTCCTCTCCTGTTATGCCTGTGTTTTAAATGGATGACTACCTCATCCTCCAAAGACTGTGTTTTTCCATGGGAGTTTCCATGCAATGCACGCAGTCCTCGTGAGCAGATGGTGCCGCACAACCTCGCACCACAGTCCCTTCAGTAACAACCTATGGCTTCCCCGACACGTGCTATTTAATCTAATCACATCCCTTTACTGACTGATAAAAAATTAATTGTATTTTGTATACAAAGATAAGTTCCCTTTTCATTATTTAGCAACTTGTCAATCTAGCTTCAGTTTCCCCCTTGTGCATTATTGATTGCCACCTGTGTTGTCATTCCATGCTACACCAACTTTTATTTATTTTTCAACATACATACATTAAAAAAATAATTAAAAAAATCACGCTCCAGATCCTTTCCATTTCCCGCTATAGAGGAATCCATGCTCTGTGACAGAGTTCACTGCCGCTCAGTTCTCCTCCACTTGGGAAATTTTACTAAAAAACCCTACAACTTCCTCAATGTGTATGATGGTGGTGTTTGGTTTTTTGATTATTTTAATTACAGAAAAGAGCGATCTAGAAACCTGGCGATGGCGCAAGCTGAGGTGAAAAACAATTGGACTGGTGTGGCTGTATAAAGATGAAATTGGTAACCAGCTCCTGAAGTGACCCACTATCAAACAGCATCACTGCTTCAACGAGATACTATGGAGTTACCAAGAGCTTCCCCCACTTTTTGACTTGTCTTACCCATCCATCTCCAGCTTCAGAAGACAAATAATGTTTTTAAGCTTTTAAGAAACACCAAAAGCATATTTCAAAGATGAAGGGTATATACTTTTTATTTTTTAAAATAAAATTTGATTTTGATTCAACAAGGCCAAGTGCAAGTCCTGCATGTGGGTTGGGGAAATCCCTGGTCTCGCTACAGGCGGGGGGATGAGTGGGCTGAACGCAGCTCTGCAGAGCAGGGCTCGGGCTATCGGCGGACGGCAAACTGAGTACGAGGCAGCAAAGTGCGCTCACAACCTCAACAGCCCATGGCCTCCGGGGCTGCATCAGAAGCATGGCCAGCTGGTTGAGGGAGGTGATTCTCCCCATCCTGTGCCCTGGGGAGCCCCCGCCTGCAGTGCCGTGTTCAGCTCTGGAGTCCTTGGCACAGGGAAGACACAGACTGGCCTGAGCAGGTCCAGAGGAGGCCACAAAAATGATCAGGGGGCTGGAGCACTTCTCCTACGAAGAGAGGCCGAGAGCACTGGGGTTGTTTTCAGCCTAGAGAACAGAACTGCTCTATCACGTATTCCTTAACAATAAGGGCAACACTTTGCTTCCGCTGACACTTGAACCTAAACTCATTTTGTAGTGATGCTTCCAGCTGTTAAACTGAGTTGGAAGAAATATGGATAAGCATGGTTGAAGTAGCACTTCCAGTAACATCCAGGTATTTTATATCGCTTCAGAAATGGAGACAGACAAGTGATAACAGCACTGAAATATGCTTCAGCTTTCTCCAAGATCTCCGATTCCTCAGCAACCTTAGCTTACACTGTGATAGATGAGGTTCAGATTCCTAAGTGTCTGCATAGAAGCGACCTGTGCACGGAGCATCCCACTAAAGGGGGCATTTTAAAGCCTCACGTTACAGCAACCTGAACCTGCTGATAGCTGACTTGAAAAATGCCAACTGCAGTAATTCAAGGTGATTCCCAAACAGCAGGAAGAGAGTGAAGAGCCAGCAGAATACACTACCAGTCAACACAGCATCAGCCACTCCTACCAGCGAACCAGAACCAGTCATGCTCCACAAACATCTTAAATCCCCCATTTCAATATTCTGTGGTGCAGCGCGAGGGGTAACACAGCCAGGCACATCCACGATTTGCTTCGGGTCAGTGCCCTGAGAGAGGCAAATTCCTTCCTGGTGTGCTTGAGCAGATCAAGTTACTCATTGCTGAGACACAATCTGCAGTTCAGGGAATAATTCTGATAAAACCATGCTGGGAAGTGACTCATGTGCTATTCTGAGACCTCGCTACTGTTCGCACAGAAATAATTCTCAGCAAGCAAATACTATGGATCCTGAAAACATTTTCACAATGTAAAGTAATTACGCGCAGGTTCAAGGTTGAACTATCAAGTCCTAAAAAAATCTCTGCATTATTAACAAAGGGATTTTTTTACTCTTTATTCTTAAACAAAAGCAATGCAGTTTTGCAATAGATAACAATAAACTTAGCACCATTTAAATAGCTGAGAAATTGTTTTAAACAATATCAACTCAGGTAATACGATCGTAATGTTAAAATAGCAACGATCAAGGCACATAAATTTGGAAAATAATTGCAAACGTGCGAGTGATGAATTAAAAAGTGGTCACAAAGTACCATTACGTTTCATGAAATTCAGTACTGTGGGATGTCGGGAACAGCACAGAAAAGCACATCTTATTATATCACTAATACAAAAATACTTCAATGAATTACTTTTGTTCAAGGGAAAAACCTTCTCCAATGAACTAGTAGTGCATATTACTCAATATTCACTGTTGTAAACACGTTTTTCTTAAGGAAAAAAAAAGTACTTTTCCTCTATTACCATCAATGAAGTTCAACAAACTTAATATGATGTCCTACCTACCCTTTTTTTTATTTAAGAAAAACTTACATAGCTTTTCCTCATGCATCTCCACACACTTGAGTTATTGTTAATTTTAACAGAAATTAGTAGAGTGTTTTATTCTACTGTTCTATTCTATATTAACCACACAATGCATGTAATATACTGTATTAATAGTTAAGTTATAGTCTTGTAACATTCTACCACTGACATGCAAACACCAAAGCAAAATGAGGGATGTCATTTTTACAATAGGCTACCATAACTAAAAAATAAAAATGTTATATCACAATGTAAAAGTAAGAATTGAAGCTTTGGAAACCATTACTTTGATCCTTACAGCTACATGCTACTCGCATCATGATACACAGTCAACTCACAGCATGTGAAATCCAAGTTGCAAGGTCTTCAGAAGTTCTGAAAAGTTAATTTACTGTGAAAGGTGATTTGAATCATCAAATAGTACTAAGGGGACAGTGTAACACAACATTCTGAATTACAGTTCTTTCCTAAGGAAGCATGACCAGTCTCAAAGACTGAGGTTCTCTGCATATCCATGGAAATACCACAACGTACATACCTTCAATTTGCCTCGACTAATATTGTCAGTTTTATTAAGATAAAAAACATTATGTATATCCACTATAGAGTATTACATGCTTTAGACAGAGTCCTTCTCTTTTGTCCAGATTTGTTCATACACTACAGCAAAACCTGGAGTTTTTAATAGTAGTACCAGAAGTTGAACATACAGATCAAGATATAAAACACAGCTCTTCAGATATTATAAAGATCCAACAGAATGCAACCTCTCTCTAAAAAAAAGTCAGTTTGTAAGACTTGTTTGCCTTTCAGTAAAGACACAGTAATTTAAAGACATTTCCCTAATCAATAAAATAAGATTTCCAAACATCATCTGTTCATCAAAGAGACTACAGTAGATCACCCAAAAATAAAAAACCTAGGAACAAGGAATGAATTTCAAAACCACATGAAAATGCAGGTCAAGAGATTTTAGAAATCTTTGTCCCTAGAAAACACTAAAAGCTCAGAGACAGACTATGCCTCCGTAAACTTCATAGAAGTAAAAACTGGGAATAATCTGGAAACCCTAAAAACACATTGAAAAACATGAGCAAAGTAGGAAATAAAGAAATCATGCAAAGATCAGGAGTCTGGTTAACTATGTTCTGTTGTCACAAGTTTCTTATCAAAAGCATTGCTTTAAGAGTCAGAAAGAGCACATTTCTAAAAAGAAAAAAAATCTGAATTGTGTGATTGTTGTTGCAGATACGACAGAGGTACGTAACTGCTACTATACTTTCTACTTTCACATGCACTACAACCATTTTGACCCCAGGGCTGGCTGTTGTTTTTCCCTCTTCCTCAAATTCCACCATACCTTAGGCTAAAACTGATTTTTTCTCTTACCATGCAATACTTCATTAGCAGATACCTACACTTTGAATCCTGACATTGAATCGTGGCATTTACATGACACATTTTTAAAAGGAAAAACAACAAAAAAATTACTTTTACACAAAGTGCTTCCAAATAATACAAGCCCTAACCAGCAAGGCCATTTTTGACATGACATCTGACAACAATCTGACCTATTCTGGAGAACTCTGAAAATTAGAAATTACAAAAACAGCTACACAAAAAAAAATAAATAATAAAGCCATCTCCATCTTCTTTCAGCTCTAGCAAGAAAATTTCCGTAACGACAATCCGTTTGATAAATGAAAAGACGAAATTACCGGGCGTCAGAAGGTACTAAGAGTCACAGGGTGGTGAGTCACCATATAACAAGCCCAGCAAAGGGACCAAGGAGCTATGGGAGTCTGCATTTCTTGCATTCTTACAGGTGAAACAGAAAAGCTGCTTTTTGAACAGATCAGCTCCTCAGGCCTGCCTATACTACAAGAAATAAAACAAAGTCTCCACGTGCAGAGAAACAGGGGATAAATTGCTATCTCCAGGGATAAAACAACAAACCAGAAGATTATCTCTCACCACGATATTGTTCGTCCACCCTTACTAACAGAAAACCTTTCCTTAAAAAAAAAAGAAAAAAGAAAGTGTGGGATGCGTGAAAAGAATTGGCCTATAAAGTTTGTGGAATGTCCATTACTTCTACATCACACAGAAAACTAAAGTCACCTTTCAAGAAACAACTAAAGTGACCTCTCTCATCCCTACGTTTTTTCTGCCTCCAGGCCACTAAGTTTTGATTGTTCCTAAGCTTACAGTTTCCAGTTTGGTAAAGCCTTCAATTCCACATTTTTTCTCTATGGACAGTACAGTAGAAAACTGTGAAAATAAAGTAGCTAAAAGTATGAAAACATTTTGTCACACTGACTGTCAACTCTTTCTCTATAAGTGCTCTTAAAAGAAAACATAAAAGCCCCAAACCAAAACACTTTTAAAATACAGTTTTCTTGCAAGCAAGCACGTAGTACCTGACTTGTATTTCTTTCCAACAGCTAACAACGTAAGCATTTGCTACAGCAGTCAGGGCATTGTTCGTCAAATTCAACTTGATTATTGATGAAATTTTTCCACATAACGAAGTTTAGTGCATTCTATTATTAGTAACAGTAAGAGATTCTAAAAACGGGTGAATTAAAATACATCCTTGAGACCTATCTGGCATTTTTTACTTAGTGGAGATGTACATGAATCTTTATTACAATGGTCTTTCCACTGACATCTCTCAAGTTACCAGCAAGTGTTGACTTTTCTTAGAGAAACCCTGCTTCCACCGAAGCATAGTGTATTCTGAACTTGAACTTACTTTGGTTTCAAGTTTTTTTCTTGGGTGTGACTGGGAGAGGAAGCATGAAAGCACTTGTGCACATATGAAGTGCACCACAGAAGTAGTTTGTGCCTCTAAAAATTTGAATTTTATTATTGAAAAACTTGGTGTAGAATGGCATGCAGTTGTGACAGCTAAAGTTACATTTTTTCAATTGTTTAATTTCTGAATGGCATTCCTTAAATCACAAAACCATCCAAGTTAGAGCGTTGGACTTCACTGAGTTAATCTCTGCAGTCTCTAGTTCCTCTCGCTTCAAGCCTCACTCGGTGTAGAGATGTAGTTTCAGCAAATACACTCAGGAATCTTTTTTTAGGTGAACTATATTATACAACAAAAACTGAGAGACAGATTCATGCTTTCGAAATAATTTACAGACAAAAAACTCTATTTTGCTCAGTTCCTTCATAGTTCTTCTCATCTTCAAGACTATTTAAATGAAGCAGATGACATTTTTTTCCAAAAAAAAATCAGCAAAACTACCAGCTGTCATCATGTAGTTCATTTACCAATGAAAATCTATGAGATTCAGGAAGTATGAAAGCTGAGCAGCTACAAAAGACATGGCTACTTTATACTGTCTGAAAATTTGAAATATTTCTCATGTTCTAGTGAGCTCTGTACACTTCTTTATATAAAGGAAAAAAAGGTTTCATTTAAGAGAAAGCATCAAAACTCTTAAATGAAATGCAGTAAATTTAAGGATAGTGTTTTCAAAAATACACCCTTTAAACTACGGAAAGGCATGTATCTACCAAAGGTTCGCCGTAAAGGGATTTGACAATAAAAACTAGAGTAAATAATGATGTGATACATTTAACGTACACAGAAAAGGAAGTGAAATCAGGCAGGTGCCATTTTGATTACCTGACAAGAGCGAAACTGGTTTACTAGCAGTGTACATCTCTGTGGGTCTTTTCTTCCATCCAAACTGTCCAGTTCAGCTGCTACTTGATTTAGTTCCTCATCAGCGTAGTAGAACTGAGCAAGGAGCTGCGGGTCTGTTCTCTGTATTGAAGACAGACATATACAATATCACATTATTTTTGCAAAGAAAAATCCATTTCAGCTGATGACATTTATTGCATTTTTAAATTTTGGGTTTGGGGGGTTTTCTTTTTTTTTTTTCATAAGCCAAATTAAGTACTGTGGTAGCACAGGGAAGAATGGTCTTGAGATATTGACACATTTTTTTTCTGCTTTGAAGAAAAGATCTCTCACAGGGACTCGAAGAACTACTCACCTACCGTTATCTTCAAAACCATCCCACCATTCTCACTAGTTGTGGCGTAATTATCTAGTGGCGCAAACAACCGAACCACAAGTTTTGTTTATTAAACAAAAATACAAGTAAGTCCTAGGCAAAACAAGATAAAGCTGCTTTCCAAGTTGAAACAAACCAAAAAACCCCAAACTATCAAGCAATGTGATAATCTATTAGGCACTGAGGCAACCCCTGCATTATGATGCACCAGTGTTCGCTGGTCAGAATTCTTGATGTAAGCACCACAAGAATCAAGTCGCAGAAGGGAATCTACCAGGGCCAAAGAGATGCCAAGATTTCATCACGCAAATAATATGAGTAAACGAGGCACTACAGAGAGAAAACTATGCCAGAGGTCTTCCAAGTGGCAAAGAACAGAATTATCACAGTGGATTTTTGGCCACATCAAAACAGCAATTGTAATAGAGTAGAAGAATAAAGCAATGAATCGTCAAAAATATTGAGAAATATTAATAAAGTTTACCCCATAAAAGGAACTTTTTAAATATTAACAACTGGAAATTCTGATCCCTATGAAAGCTTTCATCAAAATACTGGAAAAATAACAGAAATCAGCCTGTGTTGAGGGAGGAGATGAGAATTTTGACTACTAAAAAAATGGAGATACAAGTGGGAAAAAGGAGAGGGAAGCATTTTATAGGTGCCAGCAACTTGTTAAAAGATTCATGGGCTTGATTAAGCTCAACTTCATATTATTCTAAAGGAGTAGTCGAAAAAAAACACAAGATTTGCGGGATATGTGTATAAAATGAAAACAGTTGGTTTTAATTACAGTGTAAGAAACATTAAGACTACACTAACTGAAAACAGGGAATTCGAATTAGTTGTCACTAGATGAAAGGAAAAAAAGCCTGATACTACGGAAAACAAATAGCTGCGAAGTAGCTGAAATTGATTCTCAATGCACTGAAGAGAAAACCAATGCAAAAAGACTTTTGAAGGGCTAGAGCACCTACAGAACCACTACAAATACAGATTGGAAGCAATTTATAGAGACTGACTGAGACACTGGAGAAAAAAAATTATCATAGGGAAGAACTTACAGGTAAAGAAAACCATTGGTGGGGTTTTGATAAACTAAGAAAAAAAAATCAGAGAAATTACCAAAAAGCAACACATTTTAAATGGCGTTTACCGAAAGAAGCACAAGATAAGCATCAAGAGGTGCGTGGCCAGCAGGTCGAGGGAGGTGATTCTCCCCCTCTACTCCACTCTCGTGAGATGCGCCCTGGAGTACCACATCCAGTTCTGGAGCCCACAGCACAAGAGAGATCTGGACGTGCTGGAGTGTGTCCAGAGAAGGGCCACGAGGATGCTCAGAGGGCTGGAGCACCTCTCCTGTGGAGACAGACTGAGAGAGTTGGGGTTGTTCAGTCTGCAGAAAAGAAGGCTCCGAGGAGACCTTATTGTGGCCTTCCAGCATCTCAAGGGGGCTACAAGAAGCTGGGGAGGGGCTTTTTAGGATGTCAGATAGTGACAGGACTAGAGGGAATGGATTGAAGCTAGAGATGGATCGGTTCAGATTGGACATTAGGAAGAAGTTCTTCACCATGAGGGTGGTGAGACACTGGCACAGGTTGCCCAGAGAGCAGGTGGTAGCCCCACTCCTGGAAGTTTAAGGTCAGGCTGGATGGGGCTCTGGGCAGCCTGATCTAGTGGGGGATGTCCCTGCCCATGACAGCGGGGTTGGAACTAGGTGAGCTTCACAGTCCCTTCCAACCCTGACAATTATTTTATGACTCTGTGATAAGTACATCAGACCAAAACACGTACCAACAGAAGCAAGTGTAATACAGTGAAGAAATTACTCATCAGCAAGACAGAAGATAACAGCAATTTAAAAGACAACATCACCAAGTGGCAAAGGACAAGACCCCTGGGGGTACCATGAGAAAACTTATGTTGTGAACTGTAATATTTTCTACCTGAAGCACCAACCATTCCCACTATTGTAAAGGATAAAATACCAAAGTTCTTAACGGGATGGGCGTATGCATGCAGTGGGATCAGAAATGCTGCCATCAGCAAACCACAAGGTTAAAGCACTAACAGGGGTGATAAATACACACTGGAGAGCTGGATCCTGTGATTCGCATACACCCAGTCCTGCGGCACCAGTCCAGAAGACGATCAAGCAAAGATTAGGGGCAAACCTCTGCCAACAGCAACACAGGTTCAGAAGTGGGAGAGCACAATAAACCCCACCAGGAATATTTGGGGGGGGGGGGGGGGGGGAAGCAATTATTTTCACTTCATACTTGCAAAAAGTTTGGGGTTTTTTTTCCAACTGAAGGTACCACAACATATTGTTGAACTCCCTGTTTTAGTCTCTGCAAGATATAGATCCTGCAGAAGAATCCTTTCAGGCCTTCACAGAATGACAGCATTACAATCTGCACAGCAATTTAGTCCCTGAAAAACAACGGCAGAGTATTAACACCTTTTAAAAAGGACAGTATACAACCTCCAACACTTGAGAGGATCAAGGAGATAACTACTGCAAGTATTTCATTGCCATTAAGTCTTCTGGTGATGCTAAATAGGCCCTCAGTGTTAATGTGCTGAATTGCTTGGTTTTCAGTCAGCAATTCAATGCGACACCAATGAGCCCCCTTGAAAACAGAGGCACCAATTCCTGTTCCTACACACCTACGTTCATGGACAGGTAGTCCACGAACATAGTAAATTTAAGGCTACCTTTAACATCAGTGTGAGTCAGCACACTGCCCAACAGCTTACTACAGCACTGCTTCGCTCGTTCTGGGGCAAGTCAGAAATGAAACAACTTTTCAGGCAGTTAAAATATAGGAAATCAAAGAAAAAAATTTTTACATCCAGTTTCTACAAAATACAGAGGCTTTCCAGTCATAAGCTTCTTCCTCTTTAAGTCTTGAGATGCTGTCTTTCATTAAGCAGTTTGAGTGCCCTAAATGTAAGCTATGAAAAATTTACAGGTCTTCACTATAGTCTTGATATAAAGGTGTCCAGGGAGAAGGATAAAGCTTGTGATATACAGTCAAGGAAACAAACAAAGTTGAAAATGAATTATAGTAAGAAGGAGAAGCTATAATCAAACTAGTAAGTTTAATTATGTTTTATTCTAAATTTGTGTTTATATAGTATGGCTTAGTAAAATCTTTCAGCATTTCCCCTACCCAATTACTTTTATGATTTCTAATTTTTACATTTTCCTTCAGCATTTATAAGCATCCACTAAAACTTTCTAGACAAAGTTGCTAAGCAAAGACAGAGAAGCTGGCGTGCAGAGTTGTGGCAAAGCATGACTGCTGATTTACAAGGAAATAAATTGCACTGCTGAACCAAATTTATCAAGACTGGTCTCAAGCAAAACAAGTAAGGCTGAGATACTTAGCTCCCATGTGGCTGATCTTTTAAATTGGAGCAACAGAAGTTTTAATTGAGTTCTCTCTACTGCAGTATGTTTGGTGTGGAATAGTAGCGTGATCTTTGATTAATTGTGTCAATCATACATGGTCCCTGGCAGGCCAAAGCTGCATGAAACTCTAAATCTCTTAGCAGGGGGCCATTTAAAGCCAATAACCACAACTTTCCAAATTCAATTTGTTCCAATTGGTAGTAGAAAATAAGAGATAGCACCGTGCTCAGCACCGATTTCTACTTCCAATTTATGCAAAAGAGGATTCAAGTAATTCCATCCAAATTACTTATTATCCTCTGGCAGAATAAAAATTAGCAATTGCCATCCTCAGCTGCTCAAATTAATAGAACAACTTCATTTGAAAGCACCTAACAGAGAACCTGCCATTTGTCCTGCTAGCCTGTTCTAGAAATCGATCATATTTACCACTAAATTAATGCATTTAATCTCTTGTTTTGATTTGCCGCACTTCACCTTGTAGATACTTATCATTCTGCTTTGTTCTGCTCAAGTATGGAGTATTTATGTTAATTTTATTTGCCTAAGCGTGTATCCACAGACCGCAGTAGTCCCTTTAACTGTATCACCACTGCAGGTTGCACACAGGGTTTCAGGAATGGGGGGGGGGGCAATTTTTGGACAGTTGGGGGTTTTTGGGTGGGTGTGGCGCTGGGTGTAATTTTTTGTGTGTACTGGTATTGTTGTTGCTTCAAATGTGTTATCATCCCAACACCCTCCAGAATGTGAGCTATCCAGGTGGGAGTCTCGTTCTAAAAATACACCCTGCATTCTTTCAAACACTTGTTTTTTGGTTTTGTTTTTTTTTTTTAAGATTCCACAACTAACTCACAAAAGGATTCAACCCATCAAATGGTCCAGGTTATTCTGTGTAGCTATGTTGCCAGCACATAGCGTATCATACCACTGGAGTACATTCTCCACAGGTTTGAAATCATCACATCATACTATCCCAATTCATATAATATACATCAATTATCACTCCAGTCAGTACACAGACAGGAATCAGCACATCATCAACTACCTTTTTTTTTAAAAACAAAACAAAACACACATATAGCCATCTTGTTTATGAAAGATCACTTGCTGGATATTTATTTTCATGATTTTTACTTTTTATTATGTATCACTCATTTAGGTCAGAGATCAAAACCAGGAGACAACTGCCTACCAGCTACAAGGTCAGGATAAAACTGTCCATGTGAAAAACTTGTATTAACTGTTGAACTGGTTACACTCAGGTTTTACCCATGAAGTGCTACCTATGAGGAGTGACTAGGTTAGTTCAGTTTGTCACATTAAAAAAAATCTGATTTGATTTTTCAGAGAGAATTTATATGGACTGTAAGAGAACTTTGGAAGGAAAACTAAGAGACCTGTTAGCAACAAGTTATTAGGTAAGTAACAGGTCTGTAAGATTTCTTATTGCACTGTAAGATTTCTTATTGCACATGATCAGATGAAAATACAACATTCTCACATCTTGTAAACAAGCTGGTTGCATTGGGCCTGTACCTGGTGGTTTTTTTGGTAGCAGGGCAGGGGCTACTAGGGTGGCTCCCATCTGAAACTTCCAGAGGCTCCCCCACCTACAAGTCAGACCCGCCTGTGGCCAAGGCAATCAGTGTCTCTGTGATCAACATATTTAAGGGGCAAAATCTGTTGGGCAGGTTCCTTTGTGCTGGGGAGTTCTTTGTTTTGGAGAGGCGGGGTCAGTGAGAAAGGAGGGGAAGAAGGGCCCTGGAGCAGTTTTTTTGACTGTGACTTTAACTGGTGAGTGAGTCCTCTCCTCTTCAATCTCAGCCCTTGAGCCTTCTGTTACACTTTTCTGCTTCCCATCCCAAAAAGAGAGAGGTGTAGGAGTGAGCAAGCGGCCGTGTGGTTCTTTGTTGTTGGCTGGGTGTGCTTGAACCACAACACTGGTCTATCAAAACCAGATGTTGTCACTAAAAGAAAAAAAAAAAAAATAGTAAAAAAAATTTTTGGCACCAGCTTCTTAACATGGGACAGAAGTGAACAGCTAGACCAAAATCTGATGCTACAATGAGAAGCCAGGGTGTCAAGAGATCATTCTCAAACCATATGGTAATTCTGAAATTCAAGAATCACCTTGAAAATCCCATTTCCAGAAATGTAGGTTCTTTTGGGGGAGGATTTCCTCTTTTTGAAACAAAAGTGCAAGCATCTTTCATGTGATTTTTAGCAACGTCTTTCAAGTATCAATATTGCTTCTTTTTCAAGTAACACATAAAATATGTATCATCTTACAAATATAACTGACAGCAGCCCATAATTTGAACACTAAAGGGAATATTTCCCCCAGGTTTCCATCATCTTTCATAGGGAAGTAAAGATGTTGTTCAGGCTTTTTATTCTACTGACATCACAACAGGAACAGAGCCTCCCCACCCACCACAAGACAGAAGACGTCATCATCCCAAACATGCCAAAGGACAGACTGAAAGGAGAGAACTGTGCAGGTGAGCAAGATCCCAGCTAGGATATAACTATCTTCTGATGCCTGTCAGTCATCCTCTGGAAAATAATATTCGTCGTTTTTGAATTGCTGATCTGAAAGCTTCAGAACAACAGCTTAAACCCCAACCCTGCTTAAAATAAAAATCCACGGACCTAAGATGAAAGGCTCCACATCTCCCTTGTTCCCTGGCACTTTTCCAGCGCTAAGCATTTATGTCTCTCCCACATGCTCAGAAACCCTGACTTGATCCCTGTGGAAAGAAACTATATGGAAAAGCATTAATTAGATGCATTTTGCTGATGGTAAATCCAGATTGCTTTTTGACAAGGGAACAAAGTAAACCTACATCCACTAGGGGTAACTTTTCGAGTAGTACTTGGTAATGGTAAAAAGTCTATTTTACACAAGTACATGTGTTTTATTAGACAGTGCAGCAACTGCATTCAGTCACAGAGCAACACTGGGTGATAGTCCACGTGCAAGACTTAACTGCTGCAGGTGCCACACAACACTACCCTTCTTTAGCCAGGAAAGTTCACAAACATCAACTGCCTGCTCAGTAATTGATATTGTGCTACAACTGGAACAGCTGAAGTGAAAAGTTTTAGAGAAAGGCCATTGCATTCCCATCAGTGGAACTGTCTTTCATCTGTATAGCTTCCTTTATTTCCCCTTTGGTATAAGAAAGAGTGGTATAAATGTCTCTATTACTGAGCACCCAGCTGTTCTCAGTCTAAATCCATTGTCTACTATATTATTGGGGAAAGGAAAAAAGCGCATTGTCACATGCCCAGATAAAGAGGCTCAACCTCAAACTTTCCACTCCCCGAAATAAATGCTGCCCTTATCAGACAGAGCCAAACACGACCAATTACTGCATAGCACAGAAATCAGAAAGGGGACTTTACAAGTGAAAGCACATTCCTTTTGAGATTGGAATTTGGAAAGGCTATAGGTTAAGGACTTGTTCCTACTCTGCAGCGTACAGAAAATGCCGCCTAACATTTTGGGAACAACTCATCGTGCAAGCTGACAGCGTGTTCTGTGCACGAGGCAGATATAGGTCCTACGCATTTTAAATACCGACAGTGATGTGGCAACATAATAATCTTAAAGCTTACAACTGATGTTGCACCTAACCAGTTTAAGCTAATTAAATTTAACTAAGACTTAAGTAACACCATCAGAAGTCAAAAGTGTTTTGTTCAAACATATTAGGATTTAGGCGCAAAGTTCCAAGTTTATTCTTCGCCAGTGTGAAAAATACAGACTTAGTGACAGAAATTTATCCAATTAATCACTGACCACATCAGTCAGATTTGCACTGGTGGGCTTAACGGGCAGATGACAAGTTCCAAAGCTTTAAGTTATTTCTTCAGAAAAGGGTACCAGCAAGTCATTACATTAGTTCATTTTTCAACTACACATGTAAGCAAATATACTGACATCCTTCCTTTGGACAGGTCCTTTGAATTTTTCATTGATTACTAAATGCTATCAAGTAACAAAAATAAACATTCTCTAACAGGCAGGTGTGTCAATTTCTGATAGCTAAATGTCAGTTGTTAGTAGCAGAAGAAAGAACAACTCTACTGTTCCAATTATGTGGTTGTTCTGGGGGACTTTGGTTGTGGTTTTGTTTTTTGTTTGTTTGGTTTCCTTTTTATCTACTGACTACCCGAAGTGCTACCTCTTAAGGAAAAAAACGGAAAAATTCCCTCAACATTCATATTTTGTATAACGTGATGAAGTCTGAAACTAGTGTTGCACATGCATAAAAAGAAAAAGGGCTGCAGGATGAATACAACAATTGGTAATTAGTCATGAGGATATGTTAAGAAAACACTGAGAAAAGCTACAGCCTGGTTAAAGCTTTGCCAGATGCTCTGTGTTTATCTACCAAATATCATTACACAAGCGAGAAAGACAGGTGAACAGCTTGTTAACACAATAAAATGCTAGCAGCACCTTAAACAAAAAAATTGCGTGAGACAATGATTTATGGGGAAAAAAAGATATATCAAGATGAGTTTTTTCAATACTAGCACACTCTTCCTAAACACAAATTTAAGTGCTTCATTCCCTCCACTAAATGGTATAGTAGTAACCCCTCCGGAAAGAAAAATCTGACAGTGGTTACAGCAGTAAATATTCCAGACTGCCACGCAGTTGGCTTTCATGCGTGATGGATTAGGTCGCAGTACAAGTTTTCTATTTTTGAGTGTTCATAACACTAATCTAGACAAGCATATGTTTAAATCCATACTTCTGAAGGAAAGTACATAAGCACATGCTGCACAAATACTACTTTGGGACACAGGAGTGCCCTGCAGCTGAACCACAGCTTTGATTTCTAAGGAAGAAGATAAGAGTGCAGGAAGAGAAAGGGGTTGTGCTGTGTGGAAGTCAGCACGCTAAGCAGGCATGAGAAGCGACAGAGCAGCCACCTCGTTCCGTGTGAAGAGAGGGTGTCCTGCAGTGCTACCTCCACATCCAGCCCATGGAAGGCTCGCAAGAAATTCTTCTTCACCAAATTCAGCCTGGTTTGCCCCTGAGGGTAATTGGCAAAGGATCTCCCAGCCTTTACTTGACTCATGAGCACTCTCATTCTAATTTCTCCCCCTGGCCTGTTGTGCAGGGAGTGAGTACAGCTGGGTGGGCACCCAGCAGCCAGCCAGGGTCAACCCACCCCGCTGAACTTGTCAAACACTTAACGAAAGCCTCCTCCCGCAGCCAATACCTCAGAGTTTGGCCTTAAGATAATCACATTTCATTCTCAACTACTGCAAGAACATGAAGTTTAAAGACCAAATATTGACTTAGAAACAGCAAATTTAGCTTGTCAGGATACATACTGAAATGGACAAATCACTCTTTAAATGCTTCTATGCGGCTTGTCTAGAATTTTATATTTAAACTCAAACATTACACTAAGTATCTCTTCAAACAAAATAGATTCTGTAGTGGTTTTAGTGATTTGTTACCTATCAGGAGGAACATGGTCAATTTAGCTCTCTGTGCCTGTTGACTGGTTATGTTCAATTCCAGATCTGCAGCCCTGCCTTATGGAGGGCTGATGTGGCATTTGGAAGTGGTACCCAACTATTTTCCCTCCAGTAATACAAACTCTCCATCTTGCTACGCTGCATGTCTTCACAACTTCCTGCACTGGAGGACTCTTTAACCCACTATAGTTATAACATGTTCTAGCGACATACCTATTAAAAAAAATTTCCTAAACACTGAGGCACACAATGGGCATGTCCTCAATGTTAATGGCTTTTTAATTATTAGTTTGTTATAACCTTTTTTCTTTCAGAATCAGACATCTATTCTAGAAACAAAACGAAACGCACACAACAAAAACCCCACACCCCAAAAAAAAAAATCCACCAAGCCCAACACAACCAAAACCCAAACAAAAACACTGTGCAATTGCAAGATTGCTTTGCAGCCCCTTTTCAGCTCCACCTTGGTTTAGCAGACACATATCCTAACGGGATTTTTTTTTCCTCCCAGGTCTCTAGCTCCACTACTTCGCTCATGCTTAGCAGACCTGGGAGAATGCCAGTCCTGCCTTGTTCAGTACTGACTTGTTTCAAACAATCTGCCATATAAAGCATTTTACTTCTGGATCATGAAATAAATGTCTTGGTTAATCAGTGCATAGATAAAACTAACAAGAGGGAACCCTGACCCAGCAATGAGTTCAAGCCTGTTGATAGTAAAAGCTACGCCATAGCCCTTCTCAGGCAGTAACAGGTATAGCACATTCCTCAGGTTTCCTCATATTGAAAGTGCATCTTTATTTTCCTTTGCCTCAGCAAGCTTGCTTTTGACAAGTCTGAGGTGTTCTGTATCCTATTTTAATAAAAAGCACAGTCATCTGTGGCAAGTTGCTCACCCATAAACTCATTTGCCTTGTAGGAGGCTTTCATTAAGCTCAGGTTGAACAGCCTGCCAGATGTTCAGGATTTAACGACACTGGCATCATATCACTAGCAAAATCAATCACTGCAACAAAAAGATTTCATCTGAAATTTGTTCCAAAACACATCTGTTCAAGCCCAGCAATGAAAGAAACAGCTCTTAAGGCTCTCAGCACAGAAACCTTTCCCAGCTTCTGCCTTCTGACAATAACTTCAAATGAATGTCTACCTAAGTAAATCTTTTGATCTTATTTCCACTAACTTAGCTAAATCAAACAAGTAGCTTTCTGAGTGCCATCTTCAGTCAAACTGGGTTTCCTATTCTGTTTTCCAGATAATAACTAGCTTCAGCTTAATAGCAAGCTTCAGTTAATGTGTGTACTGTGCTCACCACAGCACCCATCTGTGAAGATTCATCCACATCTAATAACAACGATACTTAAAATACAGTCCTTCAGTCAGAGCATCAGCCCTCTTTGCAGAAAGTCCCCACCTCCATTTAGGTAGGGAGCTACCTAAAGTTTTAAGCAACTTTTAAGAACTTCACTGCTTTTAAGGTCTTGATACTGACATTAGCAGCCTTTTTCCAAGCATGCTTGAACACAAATAGGGGCTTGGAAAATGACCAGAAGATGGGCAAGAAGAAACTGAGGAGAAAGGCACCAGACAGACCAACAGCAGAACTACAGAGGACTCAAAACCATGCTGAAGTTTTGGGAGTATCCAACACCACCAACAACAAAAAAAAATGTATTCAAGTACACACAAATTAGGTATTTGTGGGAAAACGGTGAATTAACTGGATGACAGCATGTGGGAGAAGGCTCCCACGCAGCCCTGCTCCCATCCCCTACTGAATTGGATTTTTTTGCTCAATTAGGCATTCCTGGGTCTTTTCAGACAGTATCCTCAAGGTCTGTCCTTGGTCTCCTGGTCACGCAGAAAATCTCTCCTGGGAACAAACGTGTTTGTACAGCTATTCCTGTTTTCTATGCTAAGCATACAGTTTTAGTCTGCGTGTTTCTCCTCATCAGCATGCCTGCTGGACAAGCTCAATCAGTCCTCAGCTCCTTCCAACCCCTCCAATCCAGTTCCTTTAAATCACGGCACAGACTGCACAAAACCTAAGCAGCAGTTCAATACAAACACACATGCCTTTCTGTTATATGTTTTCCTAAGATGGACAGTTCTATATTCGTTGATTAAGCAGGAAAATTTTAAGAAGAAACCTAACCAAAAAAACCACCACTCAACCCCCACATCCCACCCCCCAAAATCCCCAAACCCTGTAGTCACTACACATTAATGATTCACACAAAGACTTTAAAAAAAATCACATATTGTCTCTTCTGGCAAGATCAAGCTTCTCAGTTCTGTTTGCTGCCTGTTTAAATAAATATAAAAACACACTCAAATTCTGATACTACCTATTTAATAAAGAGACATTTCTCCCATCTTCCCAAAAAGAGCTTTCAAAGAAAGCTATAATAAATACAGCCTATTGCCTATTCCTCTTTACTGATCATCGATGTCACTTTTACATTATAACTACACACATTCAGGTTCTCCTCAAAAGCATTCTGCAAAATTCGGGTTGCCAAGTATATTCTCTAAATGACAAAAGAGGCAAAGGCATTAATTGCAGAACTGCTGTTAAAAGCAAGGAAATGCATTACCAGTAGTGCTTATATTACTACTTACATTGCTTTGGCAAGAATGAGATTCAGACCAGTTTTATTTGACAATACCATAAAAAAAATATACCCAAACAAACAAAAAAAACCAAACAAAACAAACCACTACATTGGCAACACAAAAAAAATAGAGAAAACTGATCTTTGAAAAATGAAGCAAGCTTAATTACGGCAAAAATATTAACTCATACAAGTGCAATTAACTTCAATTTCACTGTAGACACTTCCTTTGGGTGTTTATGAGCAGACTGCAGTAACCTTTATCTTCCACCAGAGCTGAACTTCTCTGCCACCACTGCTCCACACATCCCAGTCAGACTCCAGAAAGGAACACTAACTAGGGACCATATCACTGTCGGAGGCAGACTCATGACTTCCCACTTGTAATGGGACAAAGAATTCCAGTGCTTCCGAAGCCTTAAGGAAGAACACCTGCTGGAGGAGCTAGAGCCTACATTTCAATGGCAAGACAGGTTAAATGGTTCAACTGGTTTTCCTATAAATGCTGCACTTGACAGAAGATTCAGCATAGATGCAGTCATTGCTATTTATTGCTTTTCAATTGAGAAACTGTGAATATTTTTCCCTGAATAATCAATCTAAAAATCAAAAGCGCCAGAAAAATTTCCTGACATTTCTGAAACCAAAGTTACATTTTTAATTTTTCTCAGTAATTTCAAGACCACCCTGGAAATAGACGGTAATAGCTGCAACCAGCCTGACTTACACAGCTGTCCGACCTAGTCACATAGTCACATCACTGGCCTAAAACATGAGAATTTGCACCAAAACAGGCAAAAATAACAGTTGTCATCTCCCATCCTTCAGTTATTCCCTATTCAACCCTGTTTTGTGTAATAAATGCCCAGTGGAGGTGAGAATTTGGAAGTACTTTCCCACTGCAGTCTTTGCTTGAACTAAACAAGTCTCTCCCAATCCAATCAATACTTTCTTGTTCCATTCAAAAGTTTGAAGATGAGAGGTGCAGAAAGACCTCTCTAGACTTGCCACAAGTCTGGCGTACAATTTCCTTCTGAAGGTTAGACATCTGTTCAAACCTACGGAAATGAAATTTAAAAAAAAATTAGAAATCAAAACTCTTTCACCCTCACCTGGTACCTTAGAGACAAGCTGCACCATCCAAATTTGGCTCCAGCACCTGTAGCCTTTTTAGTTTTGCTGCCTCCAGCAGCAGTTCCTGTCACACCAGACGAGCCACAGCCCTGCTTTAATTTCAAAACCCAACAGGTAGGACACAGGCAAGCCTGCAGAGTGCAAAGGCCTGCAGAACTTAACAAACAATAAATCTCAATGTATTATTAAACAGAAAAACACTTTTAATAAATATTAACTCAAGCAACTGTGGAGAAATACTTAAAGGAGACCCATATTTTGCACTTTTATGGTAATTTGCAAACACTCAAGAATGAAAAGCCCCACAAAGAAACGCTTTAGGTTATTCCTCAAGCAGTTAGCTCATCTAGTCAGGCAACAATTTCCTCACGTACTGAGTATTTTACAATTTCTAAAACTGCATGGCTTTTCCTTATCAAAGTATAGGTGAAAACCTTGCAAGAATACTTTTGAATAGACTAGCACCAGCTATCTCAGAAGAACTTTACCTGAAAGCCAAATTGGTTTCAGAGCCAACAGGAGCACCACAGACACGGTATTTGTTCTCAGACAACTGCAAGAGAAGTTTGGGGAACAGAACAAAGGGCTCTATGTAACTTTCGTTGACCTCACCAAAGCTTTTGACACTGTGAGCAGGAAAGGCCTGTGGCAGATCTTGGAACAATTAGGATGTCCTCCCAAGTTCCTCAAAATGATCATCCGGTTACACGAGGATCAGTGTGGCCAAGTCAGATGTGACAATGCACTCTCTGAGCCCCTCTCAATCACCAATGGTGTGAAACAAGGTCACATTCTCGCACCAATTCCATTCACAATCTTCTTCAGCGTGATGCTCCAAAGGGCCATGGCAGACCTCGATGAAAATAACGGCATTTACATCCCATATCGTACCGATGGTGACCTATTCAACCTCAGGCGACTGAAGGCCCACGCTAAGACCCTAAATCACCTTGTCCGCGAGCTGCTTTTTGCTGATGGTGCCGCCCTTGTTGCTCACACAGAAGCAGCTCTGCGGCGCTTAACATCCTGCTTTGCAGAGGCTGCTGAGCTTTTTGGGCTGGAAGTTGGCTTGAAGACAACAGAAGTTCTTTACCAACCTGCACCTCAGGAAGTCTCTCATCACCCCCACATCACCATAGGCAAATCAGAGCTTAAGTCAGTCCAGCAGTTCCACTATCTAGGAAGTACCATTTCCTCGGATGGCAAGATTGACTAAGAAACAACAGGTTAGCAAAAGCACACAGAGCTTTTGGAAAATTCCATAAAAGAGCCTGGTGCAATAAACACCTGAAGAAAAGTACAAAGATCAGTGTCTACAGAGCCATTGTACTGTCTACTCTTTTATATGGGTCTGAATCATGGGTCATCTACTGCCACCACCTGCGACTCCTGGAACGCTTCCACCAGCTCTGCCTCCGTAAAATCCTAAACACCCACTGGACTGACTACGTGACTAATGTCACTGTCCTTGAACAGGCAGGGGTCACCAGTACTGAGGCCATGCTGCAGAGGACGCAGCTGCGCTGGGCAGGGCACGTCTCCAGGATGGAGGATCGCCGCCTCCCTAAGGTTGTGCTCTCTGGTGAACTCGCCACCAGCTGCCGCAACAGAGGAGCCCCAAAGAGGAGATACAAGGACTCTCTGACACAATCCCTCAGTCTTGGCCATATTGACTGCCAGCAGTGGTCCATTCTGGCCTCCAATCGGGAGACATGGAGACACAGCATCCATAACGCTGCTGCCTCCTTTGAGAATGCACGTAGAACTAGTCTTGAGGAGAAAAGACAACGCAGAAAGAACCGTGCCTCGCCAATCCCGCCTAAGGGGACTTTCCGCTGTGCCTTTTGCAACCGGACTTGCCTGTCCCGCATCGGCCTTTTTAGCCATCAGCGCGCTTGTAGCAAGTGTGGGTAGAGCCCTTCCCGTACCTTCGTTCGCGAAGCCTAGCCGTGATGATAGGTGAAATACAGTAATTCCCTTTCAAAGAAAATGTTGTGGAGACTGGGATTTTTTTAAATTATAAATATACATGTCAATATAACACAATTCAGATCTTTCTGAACCTGCTATTTGTTTTCCTCAATATAGTTTTTATATTATTTGTAATTATCAATTATATACATGGATATACATGTATTTATGAGTTAGGTTAAAATATAGCCAATTAAAAAGCTCAGGAAGATACATTAACTTCAGAGGATAATGTTTTCACATGCCAAAGTTGTGCTGTGAACACAAACATCATTCAAAATCATGACTAACATACATAATTATAGCATGTGTTGAGAAAATTTTTATTTATTTACTTTTCTGTTTGAGAGCAAAATCTAAGTCCAAGTGGAGATGACAGGCAGAAGAATATACGCTGCATCTGATTAAGTTTGCAGATATGCATATATTTTGGAGGGGTATCAAAGGTTATTTATATTCAGCAAAATGCAATTATGTTTTTGAAATGGGCTGACAACATATCAATGTAAATCAAGCTGGCATTATACTTCTACTCCCCAAGCAGCTATTGCTTGATTGTTTATGTTACTACCTACAACAGTCTAAGGACTAGGCAGGTCCCAATACAACCTAGGACAAAGGAAAGGGCAGTAATTAGAGGGCCACGTGTGTAATTACACTGAGACGGTAAAAGTACCAAGTGATTACAACTCGATTCATTTCCAAGATATACATTTTTATATTTATTCCATATATAGAAAAACAATCTGTCAAAAAATATGGCAACACTCAATTTCCAGGAGGTATATGGATAGAGATCATTTCAGAAGGATTGGTTTGAGACAGGCAGTTTCTGCATTTAAATTACACAAAATCCACATGTGAAATATAGTAGTCATTGTCTAAGACATCACTGAATGCTTAAGTCCCACAACAAGAAAGGCAAAAATCTCAAGTACGGGATACAGAAGAGCACAAACAAAAGCACTCAGGATAAGACAGAAGCTAAACCCAGTATTAGTGTTGAGAACAGGACAAATATAGGAAATAAAAATATAATTCAAAAGATGGATTTAAAGCCCAACACAAACCTCACGCCTTTGAAAACTACTTTCAAGTTGCAAAGCAAATCCAGCCCTTCTCACTGGTAACTTCTGAGCATCAAATCCCTAAGCTCACTTCTAAAGCTATGACGATTGCAGACCTCCTAATACAATAAATCATAGAGTAAATGAGACAACTTCAATTAGAAAAATTACATTAACAACTCTTTTACAAAGACAATTACATACACACCAGACAATTTCAAGAAAGCTACACAACTTCTTTTATTCCATAAAGGAAAAACTACATTACCTGTGAAGTGAGCCTTGCTAAATTACCAGAAGACCCATTACAAACATCAGCGTCTCCCAGGAAATAATTTTGTTAGACGAAACATTAACAAAACAAGACCACTAGACTTCCTAATGATTACGCATGTTTCTTACTACAAAGTTTGTTAGCACATCTGAAGAGCATATGTGTACATAAAGAGCGTGTCTCACATACCCCAAATTTCTACGAAAGGAGCCTAATGAGGCTGTGATCTGGCCCTCATCCATTGTGAAGGTGCTGCTCATTCCTCCCATGTAGTACATCTGGGGCTCCGTGGTACTGTCCCGGCCGGACCTGCACTCAGCCCAGTACTCCAGGTGACCCAAAGCCTTGTTACTCCTGGAGAACAAATGGGAGAACTCTCTCTCTCTCACACACACACTTAATTTCTGTCTGGACATATTGTTACACAAAAACTTGTTGTCTGGCACGTAAAGCAAGATACACTGCATGAAAAAAAAATCTGAAAGGAAAAGATAATCAGAATTTTAAGAGAAAAGTTTATTTTTTCTTCATTCTGCCCAGGCCAACACTGATTTAACAGTCCTTCCCATGTATCATCCTCTGCAACGGATGTGAAAACTCTCCAGCAGAGCACCACTACACACTTGAGCAATGAACTGTAGAAGACAACATGAGTCTCACACATTTCATTTCAAACACTGAAGAATTTTTTCTGACTTATAATGACGATGCTAAAATAAAGCCTTGCCTTAGTGCACCTCACCACAAGCATCACTTGCTACAGGAGACTCCCAGTTTGGAAAAACTCGTTGCCTTCACCAAACTCATTCAGTCATGTCAGCTTATAAAAAGCATTGGAGCCAGAATATTGATGTCACAAAAATTTACTGCTTAACAGTAACACTATAACAGAACAGTCGAAATTATACAAAATGAGCTTTTCACTCATTCTCTGGAACGCCCATAAGTCCCTCTCAGGCTGCTAGAAGCTGGATGCAACTAGAGTATGTGCAGCCGCAGCACGTATGAACCTGTCTGGCCAACTGGTCTTCCTCACTCCGTGTATGAAGTGCACCTGCCTGCACTGAACCTCGAGTATTCCTACAGCACTCCTTCAGTCTCCAGCCTTCTTCACCCTGGCAATACAAAGCACGTTGCTCCTCACCAAAAGGCCAAAGCATTCATGTGGTTAAGGACTTCACTAAGTGAAATATATGGAGGAGTACTCCAGTGGGTAGTTTTAACTGGAAGAAAGTTACTTAAAATCACTTCCGGCAAACCAGTACTTAGGCTGAGAGTAACAGCTCATGAACAGCGATGTGCCAACTGAGGATGGGACCCAGAACATCAGATTTCTTTGAGAGGAAATAAGACAAACCATACATTCATAGCACTTTACACGAGAACTAATTTCAAACATGTATTTTCTCTATATCTGTTTTTAAAATCGGGCTGAAATCCAGAATTGTACTCAAGGTTAATGTTCTATATTCACAGTAATCTAGCCAAGTTTAGGCTATTCATCCCCAAACGTGCCATTATCCCCAAGGCTGTTTTGTTGCTAGCATGTTTCCCCTAGAGAGAAATGAGTTACATTTATCTGAAGGAAAAGTTAAGGAATAAAACCATAATACAAAATGGTAAGTATTCACTGTACTGATTATGAAAAATGGTTTTGTGTGTAAGGTATTTATATATTAAGAACAGCCCCCTTCTTGCCCCCGTCTGTCTAGCTGGGGGCTGGAAATTCTACAGCAAAAAAAAAGTTCAAATCTCTTATAACAGGCTTCCCTTCAGTAAAGACACATGAGTCTGGTATCACGGTAAGACCTCAACTGCAAGAGGCTGTCTAAGCCCTGGAAGCATTTTAGCTGGATGAAATGCAATGAGCTGCAATTTAAAACCCCAAACAAAACAAAAAGCAGAAAGGAACAGTTCTCTTTATTTTCCATCACATGTCACTACATACGGTTTTATCAAGTTCTATACTATTCTCTCCAGTTATCTCAAAATTACTGGAAAGGCTCAAAACAGGCAAGCAAGAGATATGAATTGACTCGAGGGAGCCAGAACCTTAACCATAGACAGCATGTTGCACAATCTCGTAAAATAAAATATAATCAGGAAGTTACATACTCAGAAAGTAACCTTCCACTAAACACGTACCTCCTACAGGAACCGATAAGATGTTTGTTGGGAGAGATACATCCTAAGTGTCAGAACATCACTGACATACACAAGAGTAGCGAGCAGTGTATTGTTCAAATTTTAATATCTGTACTTTGGTGGTTTTAAGAACATGGGGTGCCCTTTTCCCTTAAGCCAAAAGAAAGTCTGTATTCGGTGTTCTATAAAAGCTCTTAGCTCTCGATCATTGATTACCACAAGTTTACTATCCCAGACACTCATATTCCTTTATATAATTTGAAGAGATATGAATATATATGCTTGGTAGCAAGAAATTTAATCTGTGTCTCCTGAATAAGCTGGTAGTTTATTATTTCACATTCCCAACTGATTTACTGAGTCCATACAGAGGCTTCTAGAGCCTTATCCAGGCTAGCCAGAAACACCACCTGGAGTGGGATAATGCACTCTGAGCATTTTCTCCCCATTCATAAAATCAGCACAGTTCCAAGCTGGGAAGAGAGTCAGAAGTAGCAGTTTTTTTCAACCTATTTCTTAGGTTCGTCTGTCAGCTTGTGCCAAGAAAAAAATAATCTCACTTCAGCATCAACAGCTACAGCACTCAAGGAAGAGAGAGGAAAAAGCATAATGTCAAGCAGTCCAAAGGAAAAACAAAGTTTAGTATGATCAAATCACACCACATTCCCCTAAGAACCAAGCATTAAGGATCTGGTCTAGTTTTAAAGCGTCATACCCAAAGACACTACATCTCCTAGAGCATGAATACAAAGCAAAATAGACCAATTCTGCAAGGGCAAAGTACAGCCAGGAAACAACATATGCAGACATTGCCTTCAAAACTTCCCCGTTCTGTGTAACAGATGGCTTAGCTCTGCCAAAATACTTCTGAAGCACAAGATGTGTTCATTCAGGGAAGTTCTTGCTACTCAATTCCCGTATTTGTCCTCTAGGACCAGGCTGTGGAGCCCTCCCACCAACATGTCATGTCTTCTCGGAAAAAGTTCATTAGGTTGATGTGGAAAAGTTGACTTCATACCTGATGGCTCCAGACTGCACTGCAGTAGCAGCCTTGTCTTACCCCCAAAAAGTTTACACAGGAAAATAGGGAAGATGTAAGAAAAAGTTAATTTTAAGAAAAATTAGTAGTCACTTCCTAAGGAGACAAAATGTGCTGCTTTTGCTGGTGAATGTCATAAAACTTTTCCTGATAGCGTTGCATCAAATATAAATAAGATGCCTATGAATTGAAATCGAACCTATCAAGATTAAATGTTGGCAGGACAGCGATACAGAGAAGAAATGGCAGAGTAAGAGAGAAGGATCTCCTGGAAACTGGGTCTACTACTGGGGTAAGGCAAAAGACTCTCAAATTTTTCCTATGACTGACAGAAAAACCTTGGATTAGAACTCCATTCTGCCTGTAATACAGCTTCATTAAATGTACTAAACACATTGCAAAACCCTAATCCTTACTTTTATGTTGGTAATACCACATTTAAGACAATACCAATGTTCTTGCATCAAGCAAAAAACAAAAACAAACAAAAAAACCACCAAAAAACCCCAACAGCCCAACAGGCCATAACTACTACCATGGATTCATCAAGAGAAAACTAATCTAGTGAGTGGACTTTAATTACTTGTCCTAAGTCCAAGTAGTTTTGGTGGTAACACACTGCAGGCTGCATTCATTTTAGTCTATACACTGATGTATTTATTTTTCCTAATAACTTGAAATCACCAATTCTCCTGGACATGATGGTCAAAGTTATGGTGCAGCAAATTTGGAAGACTGAGAAGGAAAGAGAAATGTATAAGTTTTGTTTAACAGGGAAGAAAATTTTCACACATCCTTAGTGTTATTCCCTGGGCAGTCCAAAATGTTTCCCTTAAAATCAAAATCCTAGTAGGCTCCCTTCAGTATGTACATAGCCATAAAAAGCAAAAATACTTTATTGTACAAATTTCTAATACAATAGTTGCAAAATAAATTTAGTGAACGAGATGACCCTCTAATCCTACACAGTTCACATCTGCACCAGTTAAAGTTCAAATACTATTATTAGGGCACACAGACATTGCAATAACCTCGACATCTGGCTTCTATACCAACAAAACAGTTCTGGTTATTTTGGCTCAATTTGCAAAACAAACTACTGAACCACTGCAGCACACTGAGGGGGAAAAAAATGTTTAAAGATGGTTTATGTGTAAGAACATATTATAATATAGAATTATGAATAAGGTTCCCCAGTAACTGTTTGCTTCACACAGGAAAAGTTGAACTGCTTAGAGAAATTGTTTTATAAGATGCTAGAAAATGAACTGAATCCTATTTTTCATTGTTAGCCACTGCCATTCAGACATCATATTACCCTACTAAGACAAATATGAACTTGTCTGCATATACCTAGGTGAAATTTTGCACTGAGTAATAATAAACTACAAAGAAATTTCCAAAAAATGCTAATTAGCTTCCACATCCAATATTCCAGAGCAGAGTAAAATACTTCTGTCTAAGAAATAGCTGCATTCCCTTTCTTTCAGCTTTCTGCAGCATATGGATGAACAGCCAGGCTGAAGGCAGACTTTGACAGATTTAGAGATTTATATAAAAGGGGAGGAAAAAAATCTTTGCTGGTTGCCATTGGAAAAGTTCACATAAAGCACCAAACTGACAGATTGAACTGGCTGCTGATAATGAACTGATAAAACAGAATGCCTCTTCTTGAAGTTCAAATAAAACTTTTCCTTAACTCTTTGCTTCTACTTATCTCACATACACAAAATTATTTTGCAACATGTACTTTTTCAGTGCCATCCTGAGAGAGTAACAGAGTAACTGGCCATAAAAAGAATTCTCTCACCACTTGTACAGAGGTGGACACACCAACAAATTCACAATAGCAAAGAAGTGGGTATTCATGGGGTTTATGCCACTCCTCACACTTGTTGTCTTCCATCTTCTGGCTATTAGCAAAAAAACACAACAAAACAACTAACTTCATTTTAGCACAGCAATACCTTAAGTAATTACAGATTTCTGAAACTGCTGTGCCCTCTTCTGCAGCTTAACAACCAACCTTAATATAATATTTGTATTGCCTTAGTTCTAAGCAGGTTTCATTCATCATGGGCTGGTTACGCTGCAGTGTTGCTGAATCATCCTGAGAAACCATCTCTAGCCTTAGGACTCCAAAACACTCAGCTAGCTTTTTTTTTTCTAAAAAAAAAAAACCACAAAAGCAAACCCAAAAAACACAATCCACAACCAAACAGGGGGAAGAACCCCAACAAACTGAAGACAAGAAACAGACTGGCTCAGCAGGCACATCCACAACATGTTTAGCTCCACGCTGCTTTTCCACCTTTGCCTTTCTGTAAAACTGGCAGAAGTCCTTGTCTACTTGCTCTACTGTTGAGTTTTGCTCTCACCAACTTGGCAAAAATGCTGTTTTTTCCTACATGACATATAAACCTGAGGTGTAAGAGTGTATTTCGAGATCTAATAAAGAGGTTTTGTTTCCAGAAGCTGGCTTCTGCTTGCCTATTTAGTCTTCACAACAATTTGTTGCAGAGCAAGAAGTAAATATTTGGATTCGACTTTACATCAATTTGTGACAGGCTTTTTATTCTTTAAATGTTCAACAGGGAAGCAGAACAAGGTAAAAAAAAAAAAAGACAATCTAGAGTTAATCACCTCTGTTTTAACTCAAACTTCTCCAGAAAAACTAACCAAACAAAATATAGCATTGTGTTCCTGTTGCACTTAGTACAGGCTTGATGTCAGGTTCATAAGTTCAATGACAATAAGCAAGTTAGAGAATACAAGATGACAGCCTAAGCTGCTCTCCATTCTCTTTTAATCAAAATGTCTAGCATTTTGCAGATCTCAAAAGCAGTGCTATCACTACAGCACTACTAACGCTTATGCAGAAGTGTTACAATAGCCAACCTGAAGGTTATTCTTGCAATCCAAAGAAATTGGTATTTAGACACAGCTGTGTCATCAAACCAGCCATAACTTTGCAGAGGCACTCGAAGCACCGCATCCAAGCACACCCATTAACCACAGAATTCAGCTCTCGGCAAGGGGAGCAAACATTCCCCCACAACAGCCTCTCTCCCTCTCCACTATTGCTGTCTACCCATGATGTGTGGCATCAATTACAACTAAGAGCTAAGAAAAACAATAATAAATTTGCAAATAAAATAAATGGCAAACAAACTCAGCATCTTCACTCAAACCTGTAGCTGACAATTTTTGAAGTACTGTGAGTAAGAACCCAGATGTGTATCCATCCCAAATGGGATGGACAAGCCTCGATCCCATAAGGAACAGTGACACAAGGATGGAACAAGTGTCTGTGTAGCTTCGGGCCCTATTTTCAGCTGTGGATCACAGATACCCTAAGGCTACACAGAATCTGGCAAGCATTGCCTGTAGCTAAGCAACTTTCTGAACTAGAGTGGTGTCTAGGACTTCACTTATGCCATTCATCTAGTTGCTTCCTGAAAATACCACAAGCACTGGACAGCTGCAGCATCCTAAGGCACGGTGCTCCTCAGGTCAGTCACGTGCTGAAGAGAAACGGTTGAGCCTTTTGTTTGTTCAGACCCTGCTTCATACAAAGCCTCTTACTTTTAGTACCGGGAAAAGAAACATGAATCTCTTTCCTGCCCACCACAGTATTCTCAGCACAGGCTCTTATATCACTTCTTTGTGTTCTGTTTCAAAACTAGAGGTAGCAATGAGCTAAACAGGTAAGCCTCATCCAGGTGTTCTCATTGACTCCGCCTGCTAAAATCAACAAGGCACAATTCAAACTGAAACAGAGACAATGGGCATCAGAGAAGATTGGAAAATAGTGTAGGAAGCACTGGTTGCTGAGGAAGATGCATCTTCCAGGGAGTAACGATAGCCAAGAAGGCTCTCTGGCATGCCCAGGATATCAGTGAGCACCCCTGAACCTCACAGTTTGCTTCAGAATTTTATCTCAAATATTCTGTAAACACGAACGTAGAGAATTAAAGCAAAGGGAAGATAGGAGACAAGAGCATTGGTTTAGATCAGAGGTAGATGTAAACAGAAATATCTTTAAATACACACTGACAGGTTTTTACGTGCAGACTAAAGATAGGAGAAAAAAAAAATCTATACAAAGCATAGAGCCCAAGGAGATTTTATCTACAGATAATAGGAACAGAGAAGGACAACAAAGCTGGTGAAGGGCCTGGAGAATAAATCTTATGAAGAGAAACTAAAGGAGCTGGGGCTGTTTAGTTTGAAGAGGAGGAGGCTGAGGAGAGACCTCATCGCTCTCTAAAACTACTTGAAAGCACATCGTAGAGAGGTTGGTGCTGGTTTCTTCTCACAGGTAATCAGTGATAGAACAAGAGGAAATGGCTTCAAACTGCAGCCAGGTAGGTTTAGACTGGACATTAGGAAAAAAATTTTCACAGGAAGATTCATCAGACATTGGAACAGGCTGCCCAGGAAGGTGGTGGAGTCACCATCCCTGGATGTGTCTAAAGGTCATTTAGATGTGGTGTTGGGGGACATGATTTAGGGGTAAGCTTTGTAGGGCAGGGTTAGTCGTTGGACTCGATAGTCCATGGGGTCTTTTTCCAACCTGAATGATTCTATGAAAACTTCATGACTCCAAGGACTACCACATATATTAGCTCCGAGTTAAGCCAAACCTTGTGTAAGGAGGAACAAGCTTAATAAGTACCTGAGCGGAGAAGTAATGTCAGGTCCATTCAGCCCAACTTCACCAGAGCAGTCACAGCAGGACTGTTACCTCATAGAAAGTCGCAGGCAAGGCCTGCACAAACTGGCAGAAGGCACTACTGCGAACCCAACACCGTGGTTATTTTACCCCAGGATCTAAGTAACACTTAGAGAATTTACTAGCAATCATTCTGAGTTTCACAGGAGCATTCGTGATATGCTTCTAAGCACAAAATAAAAACCCTGCCTTGAGGAAATGAAGTAAGACGTGGACTTTCACAGTTAATGTGTGGTAATTTAATGCACAATAATCTTGGTTCATGATTACACATCTGAAATGAAATGAACCTTCAAGACAACTAATATTCTAAGAAATATGCATTTTTAACACAAACTAGTGGAACTGAGAATTGCCACCCAGCTGCAGAATTGGAAAACCCTGTTTTCCTCACTGCAGCCAAAAAAAGGAAAAAATCTTGGAATATATAAGAGGAATTAAGAAAAAGAAAATACTTTGGGCGAACAAGAGTAGAAGAAGTCTGAACACATATTTGGAAACTAAGGTTTAAAGGCAGAGAAGGAACCAGATCTCAGACTTGGGAAAGGAGGTTATAATTAAATAGCAAAACCCACTTCAGATTAAGTTGGGTTTTGTCACGTTATAAAACTTACGTTCAGATTCATCTAGATGTGGCGTTATCCAGCCAAAGTGAAAACAATGAGCTAATCAAAATCATAATTCATATCTTTGCACATGCTACACACAGGTTTCTTCAGTTATGTACTCATAAAAGTGTGTGTGTGTGGGGAGAAACCCAAACACCCCCAAAATAATGCTATGCCATGTATAAGTTCTCTACCCTGAGGGTGGTGAGGCACTGGAACAGGTTGCCCAGGGAGGTTGGGGATGATCTATCCCTGGAAGTGTTCAAAGTCAGGTTGGATGGAGCCTTGAGCAACCTGATCTAGTGGGAGATGTCCCTGCCATGGCAGGGAGGTTGAAACTAGAGGATCTCTGAGGTCCTTTCCAACCTAAATCATCCTTTGATTCTACACATGTAATCTGAAAAACCTCATACGTTTCACAGGTAACTTCTTCCTCATTGTAAAACAACCCAGGCTACCTAAGACCACATGGAACCTTCATCCAATTCTCAGAGAAGTCTTTGTGATCTTTTGCAGCATTGGTGTGTCTTTCCATTTTCTTGAATTCTTCACTGGAGTCAACTTTATAGATCTTCACAGATATACAAATCTTGATGCAGCACAAAGACTAGAGAAAACACCACAAACCCAAGAAACCTTCATATTTGTAGTGGTTTTCTCTGTGCACAGAAGTGTTCATGTGAATCTACAGAAAAGCAGAACCTTTCAGTCAAGAATATTTTATGAGAATCTTTCTTACTCTTTAGCTCTTTCTTAGATGTTTGCTTATAAATAAATGCATTTCAGTTTTACTACATATGACCTCCTCTTTGCTGAAATGATCAAGAACTTACTGCAATGATTTCTTATTTAAATAATATCATTGCCCCGTTTCGGAAAATAAATATAAAAGTGTTTCTATATCAAGTTCCCCACTTTCTACAAATCCATTATTAAATGTCAATGTGGGGCAGGTATGAGCAAAACCAAGTTAACTCCAGCTACAGTTTCAGGCTGCTGCTATGATATGGATTGTAACTTGAAGCATTGCTAGGCTGATGACGTTTTAGTAAGAAACCATGATATGAAGAAACACTAAGCTGAAAAATTTATTGATTAAACAAGACAAGGCAAAAAATAAAACAGAAAAATGAGGAGGCTCCCAAAGAAACAACAGAACTTGCATCTCTTACAGCTGAAATTTTAGCCTCATTCAATTAGTGTATTTTCCTCTTACAATGTTTCTTTCAGTTTTCTAATATCAAGTGATTAAACAACGTAGCTCTTAAGCCATTTTACAAACTTTTTCATTACTCGGAAACTGTGCAAAATAGTATTTAAAAAAAATCAAAGTAAGATGAAAAAACATAATGTGCCAATAAACAGATTAAATAAGGAGCAGACCTCACTGATCTTAATTCTGTTCTAACTTTTAATGTCTTGTGATGAGAAAACTACCAAGCTTTGAGCCTGGCAACTCTGCTGACCGCTGTTACCAACATTAGCACTGAACCCCACCGTAACTGTGAAACAGTTCTAGGCCTTCAACAATATGTTTATGGCCTTTAATTTTAGCCTGAAACTGTATGATTAAGTTTAATAGTCTACCCCGTAACTCACACAACAGGCCACTGTGAACATTTGTTGCACTAGACCCATAACATGCTCATCTCACACACGGAAAATTAAGGTAACATTTTACTCTCACAGCACTAGCTTATTGCCAAGCATTTTAATACGGACAGACATTGGGAGAAAGAAACCATAAAATGTTTATAAAGCACTTGGGAGATTCTTGGATAAAAGCTATTACAATTCAAAATGAAATTACTCCAAACCAATGGGGGGCATTTGCATCCTTCCCTAAACAGATCCCATATTCCCACCCACAGCACCACCGCCACGATGCTGCCCACTTGCACGGAGCTTGCAGGGACAGACTCCAAGTTAATTCCAAAGTTCAGCCCTCCCTGAAGTTACAAATCTCAAACTACTGCAGCCGAGGAAATCCAGCTTTTTTATTCAACTAAGGCTGAGGCACAATAAATCTGAAAATTTCAGCCTCACTTATGTTAGGAATCAATACTATAATCCTTCAGTGAGCTTAAAAAGTATCGCTACCATAACTCTATAATTTTTTTTTAATTAAATATCAATATTTGCAGTAAAAAGGTTACTGAGACATTCAAATAAAATAAATGGGAACACCTGTTCATTAGATTTTCACTATCATCTGGCTTTTTTATTACTTGTGAGCTAAGTTTAAAAAGCCCAGCAAGCCCTGCTGAAATATTTTTTCATTTATACAGTAAACACTTCACACAACAGAAGAGCTATATTTCACATTTTAAAGCCCACTACATCTGAAACTCTACTAGCACATTGCAATGGTCTCAATACCAAAAGAAAAATTGCTGTAAGAAGGCACTGACAAAGAATTTACTGTGCACCTATCCATACATATATTATTTTTTGTCCTAGAAAGACTACTCTGTTTAAAATAAGACTCTTGATGTTATTGAATACAGAGAGGACAGTGATAAACATAAAAATACATTGCACACATCAGCTGTCGTATAATTTGGTGGCATCAAAAGTTGTTCCTAAGTTGCCTTTATCCTCAAAAGAGGTTTCTGAAAAAACAGCAGCTTCAGTTTGATGAAGACATTACAGGCAACTGTGGAAATTACTAGGCAAGTAAGTTGATCTTCCACATCTTTACTAGAAGCCAGAGCAACAAGTTAGCAAAACGGCAACAGGGTCCCTAGGAAGATACAGCTACGTATGTCACACCACATTAAGTTAACTGCATGGGAAGGGTGCTGTGAAACATCCTTCAACTGTGCCTGGACAGTGCAGGGAATGTGTTCACAAATGGGTCTGACATGGGCCTGATGCTAAAAATCAGGAAATCCGCCCAAGACAGAAGATACTGATTTAGAGCAGTCAGTCGGCAAGATCTGACAACATAAACCTGTGGCAATTCCAACCAGCCTTACGCTGTAACTTCCCGCCCCTCAACCGAACATGCAAGACTCGGAGAACAGCCTTCAGCTTTCACACAGCCGAGCTCTGGGCAGCCAGTCTCCCTCCCTGCTTTTTTGGTCACTCAAAACAAGAGAACTGCCTGTCTTTATAATCTCTACTGACAAGAGAAAGCTACCCTGACAAAAGCTAAAGCATCCCTTCCCAACAGCTTTCTAAATGTTGCATAGAACAAGTAAAGTAAGCTGGCATGCTGAATAAAGAACTCGAAAAACAAACCAAAAAAACCAATATATAAGTCTGTTACAATTACATAACATTCAGAGCCTGAAAGAAACCCACTTCAGGTAAAAAGCTGGTAGATATTCCTCCTTTTAGCCAGAAAAATAGGAAAGGCAAGTAGCAAAGGTACCGCAATTTTTTTAAAACGAGTAAAAAGCTTGAACATATTAACGTTTCACAGAATCATAGAACAGGTTGGGTTGGAAGGGACCTTTAAAGGACACCTCCAATTCCCCCTGCTATGGGCAGAGGCATCTTTCACCAGATCAGGCTGCTCAATACATTTCCCTATTTAAAGCATTAAATTCTGTCCTAGCCCTGACTGGGCCTCTCATGCTTTTTCAGAGCATATTATTCCTGCCAGTGGTTGCATAAGAGAATTACTGAGATTTTCAGAAATGCCACAGGAAGTAAAAAAACAAAACAAAACACAACCCTAGGAACAAAATGAAAATTAAATTATCTGCCACTTTTCCCACATACATTATTTTTCACAAGCAATAACCTGGAATTATGTTTAATTTTAAGGTGCTCCCTTAAAAATGCGTTGAAAATTAGTGTGAAACTGTACAATTTCAATTATCTGTAAAAACACAACTCACTTTCTACAAAGCCTGGCAGATAAAAAACAAGTAAGTAATATAAGGGGCCTGGTGTATTTAAAGATTTCCTTCCATCATCAGCTAAAGAAAATAAAGAAAAAGATCAGTTAGGCTCCAAATCCATAGTTCTGCTGTGATTCTAATGCAGGCCCTCTAGCAGCAAGATTATGTGATTATTTCTGGATGCCGCAGTCATGTGGCTGCACAGCAAAGCTTTTGTCGGAAACATGACACAATCCCATTGCACTCAAACTGCCGGCAGCAACTTGCAATTTTGCATTTTCCCAAAACACACCCACAGCGACAGTAAAGAAACACCAGCTTTTCGGTGCTATGGTCTCTACTAGTCAGAGTTTATATTCCTTGTCGCAGTCAATCTAAAGGCTCCTTTCTCTCTTTTTTCACTGCGTACCACTTCAGGTGCACGTTCATTGCGTCCCACTAAATCACAGAGCATGAATACCCACCTCCCCCAGACCATCCCTGCTTAAGGACACCTGGCTAAAGACTGCAGAATAAGGCATTTTTGAAGTTTTGGTTGGTATTTAGTCTTACTTGTCCTCAAGTACAAGCAGAATTTACAACAATCAAACTACACAATACTATAGCAAAGGATGCACAGTACATGATTCTTTACCCCGTATTTCAGTCAGACACATTTTTCGAACATTATCATATAGTCTCATTGTACTTTTCAGAAAAAAAACCAATTTGCTAAAATTAGTTCACTGTACTGTATCTTAAAACACCAATTCACTTGTTTAGCTTTAACTATTTCTGCCTCTCAAACCGCCTTGAACTCAGAATACTTACCCATTCAAGTGCTACCTAGTTAAAGCACGTACAGAATACTAACCACTAGATTACAACTGGCAACTTCTACAAAAACTGATTATAAAATTATGTTAGATGCTAAACAGCAAATATATTTATAACAGAAGAGGCTATAGAAATATATGTATTTGGCTCCTATCACATGACTCAGCACTTGTCTTTTACCCACAAGTACCACATATTTACTACTGGGCACAGGGAATACTAGAAAATACTTGAGGTAATTACCCGATTTCATGATAATTGGCATTTGGCTGTAAAAATCAAATCTTTGGTACTTGCTTGGTGTACTTTTGCAGCACTTGGTTTTCTTTTTGCAGGCTCAAAGAAATGCTCAGTAAATAAAACCAATTCCCATCTAACAAAGTTCAGAAAAAAGTTATTAAATATAAAACCTCGTATTAAAAGTCACAGAAACCTACAGCCACCATAGGAATACTCCAAAATAGCTTGTAAAGGATTCTGTAATGAAGAAATTCCTATTCCCAGATTCAAATCAACTCATTTAACAACCTTAGGAGTGGGCTTTCCCCTGTCTAAGCACACACTTACTTGCTGGGAGGCTTAAAGCCATCAAAGCGCATTGCTCAGCCACCAGTCACTGCAGCCCTTCTAGAAACAAGCTCCTAAATTGTGGCTGCAATAGCTGCCAGTGGGGCTCTTGTCTGGAAGTGGAGTCACAAATGATTTACAAACAGTAATTCTAACACAGTTTATACTTCAGCCTTTGCTAATTCCTGTAATAAAAGTGCAAGCTGTATTGGCAAAAAGTGTTCTTTGCCCCATTTCTGTTAGGCAGACTGCAGGCCATATGCTGCACCAGGACAATTCTTGCCCTGAAACCCTCCCCAAAAACTCTTGAGAAGTTTCTTGTCATGTTTGTTGTAACAGGCAGGTGTGTGATTTCATCCCATCACAGCCAACATCCCCCGGACTTGCTGGTACACCTGGCTGAACTCAGCACATGTCTGCACACACAAGCTCAGGACTGCTACAGGGGGTGAGGCAGTTTAATGCACACTCAACTACAGTTGAATACATAAGCAGCAAATCGCCTTTTTTTTTTTTCCTTGGGAATGTACCAAATGAATCAAGCTGTAACAATCTCTCTTTTAATTGGTTAATGACTTCAGCATTCTTTAAAAAAAAAAAAAAAACCACAAACCACAAACCCCACACTTCAGAAAATTGAGAAGAACATCTGCATAACGAAAGCTTCGGACAGGTCTCTGAAGAAAAAGTGGAGCTATCAACTGCAGATAAATAATGGCAGACAATCCTTTAGTATCCTACTCAAACGGCAGAATTACCAGCTACAACAGCGAATGCTGAGAGCTCACAAGTTATCCCAAGCCTCAGGGAAATGGGTTAAATATGGGTGGCAAAACGAAGTGCAGCTCCCAGGTCTTGAATTGGACAGCCATGAACTGTGCCTTCTTACTATCACCTTCTTTGGACAGCATCTACAAAATCATTCTATAATTTGAAATTAGAAACCATTATACAATTAGGAATCCAGCTGTATGGCACAGACACACACCACCTTTTAAAAACCTTTAGAGTTAGAAATATGTCACAAAAAGCATCTTATTAATTTGAACTGCTTACAATAAACTACAAACACTAATAAAAATACTTTTTGGACAAAGTAATGAAGTTCAGAGAAATACTGTTTTCCCACTAAGTTGAAATAATGCATCTGACAGAAGAAACAGAAGAGAAAGCAACGACTGCTGCGTTTTGAGAAAAGTGACCATGTGTATCAATGCATCATTAAACGTAAATGTTTCCTTACCAGTTTTAGGATGGATTGTTTTCTTTAAAAAAGTTTCAAATAATTTGCAGCTGATTCCCACATTAATTCTTACATCTAAGGTTTTTCTCCCATTACAATTACATGAGCAAACTAAAGCTTCATTATATAAAAATTCCTGGCTGTTGCTGTTAGTACCTTCCTAAAGGTATCAAATAGAGCTTAGGTAGTTGTCGTGCATTTCAGAGGTTACAACTTGAAGTAAAACATCCAAATCCATCGACATGACATTTCTCAAAACAAGTTCTGAACTGAAATATAAATCTGAAGATAAAGTCTCTCAGGCAGGTCACTATACAGTCTCAAGTAGAAACCTTCAAGAGGAGAACTAATGCTGACTGATAGAATCACTATCATTTTGAAACAGAAAGACCCAGGGCATGTTCTTAATCTTCCTAATTAACAGTAAACATTTAAATCCTACTAGGATGGACAGAACGGTCCAAGTCTGATTAAAAGTATCACACAACTCATTTGGGACTAAGCTAAAGTATTACCTGTGACTCCAGCATCTAACAAGAATTTTTTCTTGGCTTTGTGAATTGTCACTACAAATTTCTGGTTCATCATAAACATTCATAAAATAAATACAGTATTTTGGACATTACACTTGATAATGACTGTTTTGTCAGGGCTGGCTATAAACATTCTAGCCAGCATCCTAAGGTGCTCTCTTGACATACAGCTTCAAAACAGTAAAAAATAAAAAAATACACTAAACCAATTACAGCACTAATAAACCTGCCAGAGATGACAGATTGTAAAGTGACTTTTTCATCAGTACGTAAGATGTATTGACAGTAAACAGCAGAAACACAAGAAAAATGTTTAGGGTATTGTTTAGCTATGATGGACTCGTTTGATGAGCAGGCTTGTTCACTGTAACTCTCAGCCCTTCCCATGCCTAATCAGGGCCTTTGTAACCAGCCTGTTTGGCAATCAGCAACAGACTGCATAAAACTGAAGTAATAAAGAAAATGTACTTCAGACCTAATTTTCTCACTTTCACTAATTTCTCTTCATTCTGCTTCTGCCAGATTAATTCAGCTATTTAATTCCCGGACTTCATGACTATAGAACTGCATTTGCGTTTTGTAAATATGCAATTTTAACTTCACTGAGCATACATCTCTAATTATGCTGATATGTAGCAATATGGTACCATGACTCCCTCAAGTAAAAACTGATGAAGCCACATCTGGTTCATTTTAAAGGGAACTTGAACGGAGCACTAAAATCCAAAAAACCTGTTTATCTCGGGAAGTGTAAAGATACCAAGTGATGAAGGTGATCCACATTTTGCATTAAAGATTTATCTGATGATCTGGTAATTTTATTTAATGTTGAACCTTCTCACCAACTTTAATTTTTAATTTTTCCTGTGTTTTCCTGCCTTGATGCATCTATTTATAATATGATGCATTTGCTTACCCACAAAGAAACACAGTTCCACAGTCAGATTATATCAATTTGCTCACAAGGGGTAGTACGTAATTGATAATATCCCTCCACTGCCAAATTAATACACAACTCTTCCACTTGGTAACTCTCACACTCTAAATACAGGTTACACTGACACAATTTTCTAAAGACAAATTTCCAAATTGTCATAGTCTCTCAACAGTTTACCCATTCAGCTGAGCACAAGAACAGTCTGACAGTCAGAATGACATTAGCTCATTACACAACTCCTTTCTCAAAAGCAGCAGCAAATACCCAAAAGCAGCATCAGGAGCCCATTTTCACAGTTGCTCTAATTTAGGGGTGGGGGGGGCAGAAAAAAAAAAAGCCACCACTCAGCATCACCTTGGTTCCTTCCAGAGAGATCCTGAACTTCAGTTCATGAGCCCATCTTGCACCAGGAACCTGATCAAGACTGGGGCTGGAGAGTGCACAAGCCATCACACATACTGGTTTCCATTGGGTGCATCCTAACAAGATACACCAACCTCCTACAGACACTTAAGCATCCTTTACCTTACAACTCTTCATAAATCTTTCCCTCCAAGCAGCAGACTAGGATTCCTTACTTCATTAACAGATACGGCCTCACCTGCAATGGCTTTTGGAGCCTATCCAGCCAGTATCAACTGTGCAGTGGAAGAGTTTATAGAGGCTTAACCCCAGGCAGCAGCCAGACACCCACTCTGCCATTTGCCCACTCCTCTCTCCCAGGACATGGGGTGAAAAACAGAAGAAAGGCAAGAAGACTCATGGATCCAAATAACGACAGTTTAATAAGGAAAGCAAAAAGGAATTAATTCACTGCTGCCCATTAGCAGGCAGAGGTTCAGACGCTCCCTGGGAAGTGAAGCCTCAACACAAGTAACGCTTGCTTGTGAAGACAAATGCTAGAGCCACAGACATCTCCTTCTAGCCACCACTCCTTCTCCTCTCCCTGAGCTTTCACTGCTCAGCACAATGTGGTACAACACGGAATATCCTTGGTTAGCTGGGGTCAGTTGTGCCAGCTGTGTCCCCTCCCAACCTCTTGCCAACACCCAGGCAAGCACCTTCTGCACTGTGTGACCAGCAGTGCTTTCGGCACCAACACAAAAGCACAGCACCACGTGGGCTGCTGTGCAGAAAGCTAAATTCCGACCTCCAGATCCAGTACAGAGTTATTACAAGATGTGTCTGAGGTCCCAAGTACCAGCATAAGACTTCTTTCTTCAGTCCCAGGATCCTGACTACAAAATTACTTTCCATGACTATTACAAAAAAAAGGAGAGAGGATGAGGACTTGTAAAAGAGTTTTCTCATTTTCAAGTAGGCATTTTCAGAAATTTTTTGAAATGCTAATTGTTCATAACTTCCTCAGCTAAAAGTCAGTGACAGTTTCTTCAGGTCACTTCACATCCTACCTGTCACAAGCCATAGGACCACGAATGGCAGAGGCAGGTTTGAGAGAAAAAGCCGGCTCACAGGAATCACATATGATTTGTAATGTGTGCATTTTGTTTTGTTGGAGGAGTTGTCATTTGGTTAGTTAAAAAAAAAAAAAACCAAAAAAAACCCACACAACCATAAAACCCAAAAAGCTATAAAGCAAATTCATCACAAGATAGTTAAGCATTACTAGCCAGAAAGTAAAGGAGGAATTCAAGATACTTGGTTTTATTACTCATTCCTTCCAGTTCTACCACTTTTGTGCAAGTCAGCTCAGACAACTTCAGGGTTATATTTTGGGTTTTATACTTGGTTTCTAAAGTCATGAAGCTGGAGACACTTTTTGGTTTTAAATATTAATGCTCCTTCTCTGGAGACCCAGGGTACCCGGGTAAGTATTGATCTAGTTACCAATTTAGGTGCTCATGTTTGCTACGCTCAGAAAGCCGACAGACAGTCTGGATGGGCATTTCTTGGCTGGAGGAGGTACATATTCCACTGTCTGACGTATGCATTCAGTCTTACTTGGTTAAGCACAGGTTGCTCTCAAAACGTTACTCTGATTCAGTTACCCTGCATGCAGTTACTGTCTCAAAGAACTTGTTCAGTACAAGATATTCTAAACTCGTACTCAATACTAAAGCCATGTATTAATGCTTGCTTCATGACAGGAGGAATACAGAGGCTCAGCCATCTGTAACATTCAGAGTTCTGCATGTATTTTCAAGAGTCAACTTACTGTGATTACTTCCATAAGTTAGCACAAGAAAATTTAACACAGAAGACTTCATGCACCATTTGAGATGAGAATTAAGAAACATTGTACAATGAATATGGGACAGATTCAAATTTAAAGTGAACCACACTGCTTATTGCCAATATTTAAGTTAAACCACAACAACTACATTAACAATTTTGCAATTGATTGGCATATAGTTATTTCCAATGATTTTTAATTAAAGTGGATTTGGAAGAGAATACTTTAATCAAAACTATCAATTACCTGCTACATCAACTAACCAACTTTAGGCAGGTTTCATTATACTGGATATTAAAGATGAAGTACATGGGGGACACTTTTTTTTAAAATGCATCTGTGTACCTTTTGTTTTCTTCCACAGAACTGTGAAACCCTAAAGGTGACAAACTATAAGATGGTAAGACACCTTTCTAAATAAACTTTGTCAGGAAGCTTTTTCATTGTTAAGTTCTGCTTAGCTAATGACAAACTACTTGCCACAATTTTTTCTTTGAGCTATTACCATAATAAAACTTGGTGACATTTAAGGCTGAGGAAACCCATCTGCTAACACATGGACAGCAAGTATCTTTGACAGCCTAATTTTCATCAAGGACAGGATAAGAAATGATCTCCTGCTAACACCACATATCACAAATGAGATCAGCCTGTGCTTTTCATTCTTCTACATGGATTACAGTTGGAAAGGAAAATGTACTGCTGCATTTATATATCTCATTGCGCATCAACATCATTTGTAATTGTACAAGTTTGAAGGCAGGAAGACATACCTAAGGGCAAGAGATCAAGAAATGAGTGGAGGGTGACTCAACTCAGATTTGTAACTTTCTTATGCATAAATTAAGGGGCAATTGAACTTTAACGCATATGTTCAACAGGTCCCCATCCTAGCACTGCCTACTTACAGATTGCAAAAGTAGTATAAAGGCTATAGATTGTATAGAAGAGACAAATCTTCACATCACCAATAGCATAGCCCCTGAGCCGAGTTTGTATATTGAAAGATAAGAGCTCTGTAGTTCCCATAAAGTACTATAGAGAAAACAAAGAAACATATTAAGTAGTAAAACGAGGCAGATTTAAAACAAGGTGGATTTATTACACATTCCATCATATCGTCACCACAGAGGGGTGAGTCCCCCCATCCTGTTTCACCCAGCTCTGGGGTAGGAGCAGCAGCCAACTCCCCTCCACACACCCTGAGTGTTCTATGATTCCCACAAGCATGTCACATGCATTTAAAAATAAAGTTAGAAATGTAATTACTCCGTTCTCAGCTCAATTTATATATGCATGGCCATATTTAAGAGCATATCATAGATATTAGAAAATAGTTATGAGATAGGAAGCAGGACTTTCTTTCACCCATGCATCAACAGCATTGCTACCAGATTTCAATTACAAAAGTAACTGCAATCTCATTTCTAAGCTACCAAGTAGTCAGTAGCCGAGAATACCAGCTTAAATCTTAGGTATAATGAAACAAACACAAATGAACTAAATCATGGTCATACAGAAAGAGGCTAATTCAGTGCAAACACATGATTAACAACTTATTTCATTTGCAGGCTCATGCACCTCATGGTTTCTGCGTAAGTTGTTGCTGAACTTCTGGATCATTCCTTAGTAAATACACCAAGGTTAACCTTGCAACTCAAGGCACTGTGCCAGAACATGCTATGAGGCAAATAAAAAAAAAAATGTGCTGCTTTATAAATCAGTTCTTCATGGGCAACAACAGTGGCAGGAAAAGTCCACTAACAAAACTGCTGTAAGGATAAATGCACGTCAAAAAGCACAAACACCTTTAAATCCCCTTAGAGACCACAGACAATACAAATTCATATTACTCAGTTCAGTTTAACTGGAGGATCGTCCTTCATGGCCATTCACACACAAAAAGCTAAAAGGAGGATGGTTGGGATCACTTGTACCTTCTTTTCCTGCATCTTGCAGTGCACACTAAAGAACACAAATACATCTACACCTTGGCTGCAGTGACCATGAGATGGTGGAGTTTGAGATCCTAAGGGCAGCTGAGAGGGGGAAGCTCAGCAAGCTTGAAACCCTTGATTTCAGAAGAGCTGACTTTCACCTCTTCAGGAACCTCCTTGGCAGTGTGCCATGGGGTAAAGCCCTGGAGGGACTGGGTGCCCAAGAAAGCTGGTTGACTTTCAAGGATCATCTCCTCCAAGCTCAAAGGCATTGCATCCCTAAAAGGAAGAAGTCAGGCAAAAACACCAGGAGACCTATATGGATGAACAAGGAACTCCTGGCTAAAATCAAATACAAAAGTGGAATACACAAAGAGTAGAAGCAGGGACTGGTAACCTGGGATGATTACAAGGAAGTTGCTCATGTAATCAGAGATCAGGTTAGAAAAGCTAAGGCCCTGACAGAGTCAAATCTTGCCAGAGATATCAGAAATAACAGAAAAGGATTTTACAGGTACATAAGAAAAAAAAGAAAAATGAAAGAGAATGTGAGGCCTCTCCAGAAGGACAGGTGACCTGGCTGCTGAGGACGTAGAGAAGGCTGAAACATTCAACAACTTTTTTGCCTCAGTCTTCACTGGCAACTAATCGAACCACACCACCCAAATCTCAGAGTGTTGGCTGGGTCTGGGAGAATGAAGAACCACCCAGGGTAGGAGCAGATCAGGTCCGGGAACACCTAGAGAACATGAAGGTGCACAAGTCCATGGGACCTGATGAGATACATCCACGGGTCCTGAAGGAATTGGCAGCTGAAGTTGCTAGGCCACTGGCCATCATATTTGAGAGCTCCTGGCAGTCTGGTGAGGTTCCTGCAGATTGAAAAAGGTGGAACGTAACCCCCATCTTTAAAAAAGGAAACAAAGACAACCTGGGGAACTACAGTCAGCCTTACCTCTGTGCCAGGTAAAATCATGGGACAGATTCTCCTGGTAGCTGTACTACAGCACATAAAAAAATAATCAAGTGGTTGGTGACAGCCAGCATGGCTTCACCAGGGGCAAGTCCTGCCTGACTAATTTAGTGGCCTTCTACGACAAAGCTACAGCGCTGGCTGACACGGGAAAAGCAACGGATGTCATTTTCCTGGACTTGGGCAAGGTGTTTGACACTGTCTCATATTACATCTGTCTCTAAAATGGAGAGACATGGATTTGACAGATGGACCACTCGGTGCATAAAGAACTGGCTGGATGGTTGCCAAGAGTTGTGGTCAATGGCTCAATGTCCACATGGAGACCAGTGACAAGCAGTGTTCCTCAGGGGTCTGTTCTGGGTCCAGTGCTGTTCAAAATCTGTGTCAGTGACATGGACAGCAGCACTGAGTGCACCCTCAGCAAGTTTGTTGACGACACCAAACTGTGTGGTGCCGTCGACTCACTTGGGGGAAGAGATGCCATCCAGAGGGACCTTGATAGGCTTGAGAAATGGGCCAGTGCAAATTGCATGAGCTTCAACAAGTCAAAATACAAGGTCCTTCACCTGGGTCGGGCCAATCCTAGGCACAAATACAAACTGGGCACAGAGTGAGTTGAAAGTAGCCCTGAAGAGAAGCATTTGGGGGTGTTGACAGACGAGAAGCTCAACATGAGCCAGCAGTGCGCTCATGCAGCCCAGAAGGCCAACCACATCCTGGGATGTATCAAGAGAAATGTAGCCAGCAGGTCAAGAGAGGTGATTCTCCCCCTTTACTCTGCTCTTGTGAGACCTCACCTCGAATACGGCGTCCAGTTCTGGTGTCTCCACCATAAGAGGGACATGGATCTGTTGAGCACGTTCAGAGGAGGCCACAAAGATGATCCAGCGGTTGGAGTACCTCTGCTACGAGGACAGGCTGCAGCAGCTGGGATTGTTCAATCTTGAAAAGAGAAGACTTTGGGGGGACGTAATAGCTGCCTTCCAATACCTGAAGGGATCCTACAGGAAGGCTGGGGAGGGACTTTTTACAAGAGTGTCCACTGCTAGGACAAGGGGAAATGGGTTTAAGTTGGAGGACAATAGATTTAGATTAGATCTTAGGAAGAAATTCTTCAGTACGAGGGTGGCAAGACTTTGGAATAAATTGCCCAGAGATGTTGTGGCTGCCCCCTCCCTGGAGGTGTTCAAGGCCAGGTTGGACAGAGGCTTGAGTAGCCTGATCTAGTTGAGAGGCGTCCCTGCCCGTGACAGGGAGGTTGGATTAGATGATCTCCAAGGTCCCTTCCAACCTAGGCCATTCTATGATTCTATGATACACAAAGTACCTATACCTCCTATCACGAAAAAAGAGAGAAAAAGGAACAACTATGGAAAATAAGTTGTATTCTAGCAGCACAGTGATGGAAAAAACCAAGCTGTAACTTCTAATGAAAGTATTTTCTGTTCTTTTTGAGCCTCTCCACTTACATTAGTTTAAACAGTCTGTTCTTTTCAATCTACAGCTTGACAAGAGCCTTGCTTTAGTGGCTGACATGCAGCTACAAACCACCGCCAGAATAAAACACTTCAGAATGGTAAAAGCCATTAAAGTAAAATAGAAGGATGAGAGAAATGTAACAGAAAAATATTTCTATACAATTTAGTACCAGAACTGGCTAAGCGAAATTTTCCCTTCTTTAAGCCACCAACTATCCCAAACTCCTCATCTCTAGATGGGCAGAATACAAACAGTTAAGAAAAAAAAATGAGTATCAAGCACATCTGTGTTCAACTTAATGTCTTCAGAAAGTTTTTGATATAAAATTAATAAAATACAAATACATGCCAGCTATCTGGAATTTATTTTAGCCCACTAATAACCAGAGTTCATACTACAAGTTTGAAATTATCCTCATGCCAGTAGGGTATAGAACAGTACACTGGAGCGCTTTTTAGACAAATAGACTCAAGGGCTGCATTTACAAAGTTATAATTACATGAAACACTGACAGCTTTTATGACTGACATGGCAGTCAGATTTGATTTATATTCCAAATTTCTCCTAGAAGTTATGGACATGCAAATAATTGTACTTTTTCAATTATACACACGAATCTTGAATTATTTGAACAAGGCATAGTGAATCTATGACAATCACCTGCACATTCAGAATTTGAATATTCGAAGTTAGATCTTACAGACATTTCAAAGTAGAGTTGCTCTTCCTGAGGACTTCTATATTATCCTTTTTCACTATTCTACATAATTACTGGAGTTTATTAGAATTTGTATTTATTTTTTAAAGTATATTTTTAAACTAGTAAAGGTTAACACTGTTTTTTTTTTTTTTGTGCAGGCTCTCACCAAACAGCATGTCAAATATGACATTTTTTTAAATTTCTAGCTTTACAACTTAAATTATTAGCCTTCAAAAGTCGGCATGTGGATTTATAAGTGCTGTCTGAAGAATTCACTTGAGCAGCTTTAAAACACTCGGAAGGAGACAGCACAACATCTGTCTGTGACAAGCTGCTGAAAACCAGGCAGCAAGCCAAGCACTCCCCAAAGTTCCAGCCCAGCGAAATCAAACCTGAACAGCTGTAAAGAGTAAAGCAGGAACTGCCTGTAGTCTTAAATCAAACAAGTATAAAAGCTTGCGATAAGCATATAGCAGTCACTCCTTGTAGTTTAACGAAGAAACAAGGCTCAACTTATCTAGTCCATATCAACCCGTTTACAGCTTATTACTAATGTACTGGTGAAGAATTATTTGTGTCTTTTAAAATTACATTACATTTAAAATACTGGGAGAGCTTCACTGCTTTGCAAAATCAAATTGATGTCCCTCTGAAGAGTTCGCTATGCAATTAGAGTAAACCCACAGAAGAGAAAAGGACAACAGAATTCAGACTTCAGGATGCTTTTGTCCATTATATTCATATTCTGAGCCTTCCCAGAGATTAAGTGTCTTTTGGGGGCTTGTTTCGCTCTTAAGGAAACAAGAATAAAAATTATATAACAACAGTGAAAACTACAGAACAGAGTAAAAAAGTCTTATAAGGTCAGACAGAGACAAGCAGAGGTGCAGGACATGAAAGAAAGAAACAAAGGTAAAGGAAAAATTCTAAAAAATATTTAACTCTTGGTGCAAGCAGAAGGAGAAAAGAGGAACAAACTCCAAAAATAGCCTGATTTTATTACTTAAAAGAAAGTCAGTGTTTCAAGGAAAGGGCACTAATTTCCTACAAACCATCATGTTACCAGCTTTAGAAATTACATATGAGGTTACAGAGACTGGTGTCAGGAGTGGCTGAGAGAGCAAGCAGAAAACACCAGAAAATGTTTGGAAGACAAATTTAACGAAAATATACAGGTGTGCCACACAGTAAAACTAGGGATAAGGTTACTCAGAACAAAGCCCACAATTTAGACACTAAGGGCTAATGCTCCACGCCTTGCTTTGCTACCTTTCTGTATGTTTAGACATTATGAGCAAACTGCTGATGGGAATTTAGGACTTGTGTGTTCACCCAAGATGTAAATTCTCATTTTTACACGAAATTATGATGAACAGCTGTCACCATCTCTCATCACCTCCCAGCCTCCAAACTGGTACAAATCCATATATATCGGTAATACTGCACAACACTTTGGGTTTTTTTAAATGGCATTAAACAAAATTACTTGCACAATGTGCGTCACTTCCAGAACCTACCATAAGGGTAATATCTTAATACGAGTATGATACAAGATGATACAATATCTTACTGCTTCAAAGGAAAGTAAAAAAGAAAAAAGAAAAAAAAAAACACCAAAACACAGAGCTTCATAAATATTTTTAGCCAGACTAGCAGGGATAGGAAGGGCTAAAATCAAGTTCCTACTCAGTCAGACACCTAAGTTTCACAAGGGGTTTGTGTTTGTTTAAAGAAAAGGAATTCACAAAACAAGCAAGGCTTCTTCTACTCGAAAGGTCAGCCGGTAACTGCAGTATTCCCTTTGCCCTGAATATCACTCAGGTGACATTTCATAACTCAGATTATGAAAACACGGAATAAATTCCCCCTCTCTGCTAGTAGCACTTGTCTCACCTCAGTGTTTGTGCTCATCTCACCTCTCCAGGGTGTCCTTTACTCTCCCGACCTACCATCTACCGCAGAGCTGCTGTCCACTGCTCTCAGCTTCCCAAATATTTGGAGAGAGAAAGAGCTTTGGGATTTTCACCCATAAATAGAGGAACAAGACATGCCTAGCATGCTAATTAATCCCATAAGCAGTTTAGCTATAGCTGAGGAGGTTTTTATGATTACATAGCAGAAAAAAAACAGCAACCAGGGGCTGCTGCCAGGGAGCAGCAGGGAGGAAAGCAAACACCGCAAGACGGGTAGCACTGTCCGACTGCAGAGACCTGACCTTTCTACGTTAAGCAAAACCTCTTACATATGCTGCATTTCAGTGGGGGACGTGGCTCAGAGAAGAAAACAAAGAAAATGAAGGCAATAGCTTATGTGTCTGTTACATGGGGAGGCAGTGAAAACAGTGCCAAGCAAGTGTACATCATCACAGTAACCAATAGGATGTTGCTTGGAGTGACCACATGAATCTAAATGCAAAGCAAAAATAATTTGGTACAGTTAGTGAAAGCACTGAATTAAGACAAAAAAAACCCCAAGGGCAGTCTGCTCAAAGTGTTTTAGACCTGTGGATGTGCAGGAAGGCTGTATCACATTAATGCTACGCCAAAAGCATTCGCAAAAAGAGAGACACAGATTAGAGGCGAAGTCTACGCAGAGCCTGAAGTGGCACAACAGAGAGAATCAAGGGAAAACGTCAGGATGGGGGAATATCCAAAGATAAAGGAAACACAGTAGGCAAGAGTTAACAAAAAACACTGTGAGGTAATGGACACATGTTGAACTTTAATGCTCAAGAAACTTTTTCCCCCAATTTTTGTTATATATATTTATTTCTTGTATAGTTTGTTCACTCATCCTCTTGCCAGGACAGAAGAAGCTACAGGCAACAGACAACCAGAGCAAGGGCATCCTCTTACTTTCTAGGTTATCTCCAGCGTTCACATTAAGCACAGTATCACCTCGCTGCAGCTACATAACACTTCTAAATCTCCTAAATCTGAGCTCTAGATCTTACCAAAAGCGGCAGAGCTGCCTATGTCACCTCTTTCTTAGATGTGTTCACACCTGAAAAAACAAGCAAAAAACCAAAGCTCGGAGCTTGAGGCAGATGTGCCAGCACCATATTCGCCTCCAGAACAGGCTCTCCCCAGCATTTCACTTGCAACCAAGTACTGAGCAATTTAACTGCATCTTTTCAGTGAATTGAGCTGTTAAATATTAGAATAAAAAGAAAAAAGCTGTAAGACAAGAGGTTTTGGGGGGTTTTTTCAATAGTGAAATTTTCTTCTTATAGCTGTGTAGCGTGCCAACATTATTTTTCAAATGCCTTCAGGGCTAAACCTCAGAAAACAGAGCTTTGCAGATGAGAATACCACCAGTGCCTTTAAAAAATACATACAAGACATGATATAATATTGGGAGCCACAAACAGAAAAATCACAGAAGATAAAATTATTTTACATCAGTGGAGAAATGGATTGTTCAAAAAGACTAACACTACCTTACACTACAGAGTACCTACAACACTATCTGCTAGCATTAAGAGAATTTCAGGAATGTTTCCATTATAATACTGATGTTTTCAATTTATGACAACTCTCCGGAGCAAGCTCAGACAGCATATCTCACTGTAAGCATTCTTCTCCACACCCCAAGTATAACAAGTTTAAACAGAAGTTCAGTTATGTTAAATCAAGTGAGAAAGGAAAAAAAATAATCCTCCCTCACAAAGAAAAATAATTTTTAAAATGTCAAATGATTACAAGCAGTTCTAGCAGTAATAATTCTGAACTCGGAGATGAAGCCTGGCACATTAATATCCACCTCTGGGAAAGCCAAGAGACAAGCAAATTGCTCCACAAACATCTCTGGCTTATTACTAGCTATGATGATTTCATGACAACTTATTATAACTATGTTTTTACAAAGCACAAAGCAGAAGCTACTGTGAAGCTGAGCTTGATTTCACAGTAATATCTACAGTATTTTGCAACTTTCATGGTCACACTCCATCTGCAAAGAAAAACCTGCCTGGCATTTGGACTTTAGCAAAAATAGCACATTTCAAGGTTGACTTTTGGTGTTGTGCTTCTGTTAAATGTTTTAGTTTCCTTACAGATATTTCTATGAAATTCAAACTCCTTAAACAACAACTAGCACAGGTTATTTTGTGACAATACAAAAAGTCAATGTATATCAGAACGAGAATTAACTCCTGAATACTTCAGAGAACTACTTTTACTTGATAAAGGAATGCAGAAAAGTGGGAACCCTCAACACACTGAGTGAAGGCTTTCAGAAAAGGTGACTTAGGAAACCTATTTTTGGGCAGTCAACTTCTGACATCTTTAGAAAGACTTCATTTCAAATCAGGATGAACACTTACATCTAGAGAATAGGATCTTTAAGAGAAAAATCAGATACGTAATACACTAATATACCCAAATTTTCACAATGCCTTATAATGTCCTCACTTATTCACTGGACAGAATGTTTCCTTTCCAGACCCTCTCACAGCTAGTTATAAACAAAATCAATCATAAAAACAAACATTCAGAAATGTTCTAATTTCCTGGTAAGTGACCACTGCTAGTTTTCAGGAAGACAAGGAAGAAAAAAGAATTACTTTCAAGATACTCCGTGTATTGTCTCAGAATGATTCTAAACACTGATTTATTAAATACTTGCAATGGAACCATCGTTCTATCTTATAAGGTCATAGTAATGTCAGGAACATCAAAAAAGTACTTGGGCCCTGTCAGCTTTTACCAGTCTGCTTCCAAAACTGAGCATCATTTTTTTTGTACTTAGATGTCTTACTCAATATTCAAAACACAGCACACATGAAAAAGCTAACCATAAAAACAGTCTCAGATGTAATGAAAAAGATCATATGGCGCAGTATCATTTTAAAGAGATTGCTATAACTAATTTCAACATGTACATTCCACAAAAAGCTTCATGTTGTTCATAGAATTCATCCTAAGATATGAATAAGGAATTCCAAGATAAAGAGCTTTTCTTATCAAGGAGCTTTTTCTTACCAAGCAACACTCAAGATTTTAGCACGAGAAAGTTCTTTTCATCGGTCAACCCACAGAGGAGGTTACATTGCTGGTCAGTTTGGAAGAGTAACTACTGAACAGGACTGGGTTAAGAGAAGCCAGTTACAGTCTCAGCTCAGCTTTTAGCAAGTCCTTTATCTTCCACTTCTATTTTCCACTGGAGATTAGTTTTATATTCACCTATACATATGAAGGCTCAAGAGGAAAACATGCTGCATAGGTTTTAATCAGTAAGATTCAATTTAAAACTTAATCCCTACAAAGTACATTAAGAAAGCACAAGAAAGGGGATTCAGTTCTTCAAATCTAATTGCATGTGGTTAGACTCCAAACTCAAGTCTCAATACACAAAAAAAAATTGCTAAGATTGCTGACTTACTTTCCTCTTACCTAACAAGCAGAGCCTACTAAGTCACCAGTAACTAATGAAGGAAGAATAAAGAACTGTTACATTCTTCCTTGAAGCACACACAAAGACAATTAAGCCAGCAGCAAACATCAATACCTTAAGTTAAAGGGTCTTTTTTTTTATGTTGTATACCTTATTTCCACTGCAGATTCATCTGCAGAAATGAAGAGGTTTACATATTTATTTCTCTTCTAAAAGAGGAATTTTCCTTAAAAAAACCCACCAAACCACACAAACAAAACAAGAAAAAACACTCAACCCCAAAATTATAAGCAGTTCAAATCAATAATAACTATTTTTAATCCTCTGACTCCTTAACACAAAACCAGCATAAGGCTTCAGTGGTGACACAGAAGCCAAAACCAGAACAAGACACAGAGGAACGTGTAACTGGCACTGAACCACAATTGACCTTCCTGAGACCTAAAACGCAAAGAAAAGTACAATATAGTATCTTGCATGATCTTCTCCCAAGCACCAAAGTTGAAATGCTTGGAGGAGTGATGGTGGAAGGTCAGAAAAACACTCAAACCGCATGAAATACTCAAATAAGTGATGTCTGATCAATCAGACCAAAGTTTAAATACTGTTACAGCTATAATGCAACCCATTTATTTTAAGAGTTTTTTCCTGAGAGTCCTTATTAACAAGTACATTAACTGCAGGGGAACTAAAGACTGGGAAAGCACAAACAGAAACACGATATTACTGTGTGGACTCCCTTTCAGGCCACACAACTCCCGCACTACCCTCCTACATCTGCTTGAAACCACTCCAGTGCTTCTTTATGAACTTCCTGAACTCATCCAACAAACAGCTTCAGGATTCTAGAAGTGGTATTTTTATTCAAACTTATGTTGTACCTTTTCTGCAGCACTGAAGTACGAGCCAACTTTGCAGATTTTTCCAGGGTATGATTGAGGCTTTTTTCAATTGGGTTTTCCATTTTGTTTGCAGTTGGTTGCTATGGTTTTGCTGAGTTGGTTTCTTTAAGCTATGTTGTTTCTTAATATTAAAATACAACTGTATTAAAATATTAACAGTAAAATACACTGCAACAGTAATGATAAATCCAGCACGGAATTTGACATAACATATAATAATCTCATAGTCCATTATTTTGTACTTAAACCATCCCAGAATTGCTCAGAATAGTCAAAGCTGGAATAAATATGTGAAATCCCCATTCCTCTTGTTGCAAAGCTGCTTACTGAAGTTACTTGTAATGTGCATCAACTGCCAACTTGGTGTTTCTTCAAACATCGCATTCACTGTTTCTAAATGCAGGGTGCTTGTCTGAAATTTTTAGCCAAGATACAAAAGTCAATGTTATATAAAGTTATCTTTCCTGATACTGATGATGCATAATATGAGTCACCACTTCAAAGCCTCCAACACACCATACAAGCCACGTTCTTTTAAGTCACAAATAAACCCCAGAGTGGTTTCTCCTGTCTTGCCTCTGACAAAGCATCGTCAGTTCCCAACAGCAAACTGTAACTTGGTCAGAAGAAAAGATATACAAGCAGAAATGAAAGCTTCTAAATAATACTTAAATCTCCTTTAACTCAAAGTGTAAATGTTTTCCAGACCTGGTAGGCTGGTTTTTAAGCTTTCAGGGGAGGTAAAAAAAAAAAACAAAAAACACAAAAACAACCCAACACCACAATGCTATGATTCTATGATCATGTCTGGTGGTAGTACAACTGCTCTAGTTCAGGAGAAATCAAAAGTTGAACCACTACATTACAGGTACAGCTGTAAATTAAATAACTTAATAACTAACGCTAAGTAAGGTTTGGAAAAACGCCCCAAACAGATATTCCACTTCAAGTATACGTCACAATTTTTATGTGCTACTTTGTTATTACAAAACCATAACAATGTAAACAATATATGGGGATAGATAAATGTTTACACCTATATAGGCATACATGTCAGTTGATAAACAAACACACCCAAGGAAGTCCCAAGACAAAGGCAACACTTGGGATGGTGTTTCAAACAAGCGAAAGGGTGCTCAGACCAACTGTACCAGCCCTGCCAGTGGAAAAGCACAGATCATTCCAAACACACAGAACGGAGCAATACAGCACAAAGGAGAGATGATGCCCCAACTGAAGAAGTAAATATCAAGAGAATACAACGGAATTTCCTTTCCTAGGGAACTATTTCTGTCATCTTTTGCCATGAGAGGGTCCAGTGTGCATATCTCCACACATACAGACTCAGAGAAGCAGCACTAGAGAGGTGCTCACAACTGTCTGAATCTATTCTCTCCTGGGGATCACATTAGAAGTATGTAGTAACAGTACAAACCTTCAATCAAAAAGATGTTCTAACACATTTTAATTTTTTTTTTCCTTCTTTAAGAGGAATACTTCCAACTGGAGCAAGGTCACCATTCCTCTTCTGATTTCCAGCGGCACTGTCTATAAAAGGTCTTGCCTTTTGTCACTACAGCAAAAGCCAAAAATATTATCCACATATACTGAACCATCTCTGATAAATACTGATGGTGCTATATGCTGCAGAAGTAGTTTTATTCTTGTTTTCACTTAGCCTATTTAGAAAACTGAGCAATTGCATTTCTCTGCTCTGTTCACATTATTTCTGTTAAGGCCATCCTGAAAGTCATGTGAAATTCTAGACTATAAGGAAAGTACTGTTGTGGTGTTAACTAGTGTTAATATTTTAATTTGTAATTTACAAGTATAAAATTCAAGGGCAGCTTTCTGGTCAAATATTGCAACTTTGCACATCTAAGCTTTTACTGCAACTGAGCCAAAGCCACTGAAAAAACAGCAAGAGCTAGTATATGTCAGAGCTAAGCTCCGACAACAGCATTAGCATCCCGGGAATAAAGCATGCCATTGGTTATGCCCCACTGAAAATAACAAGTTACAAACATATGTAGAATTGCTGTGAATGGTAGTAATGGCAGTACTCAAGTACTTAATTGTGCTGACTCCACCAAACCTTATGAGATTCCCACGTTTCTAGTCATATATTATTTATTTATTTAAACTAAGACTTGAGCAGATGACAAACCTCTGCTGTACCCAGAGCACAAGCGGAAAGCTAGCTGAGAGGCCTAACATGCCTTCTTGCATTCTAATGTGAATTGATAATTTCAAAGTTACTAACTGGCTAAGGAACATTCCTACTCACTATTTTCTTGCTTGGTTTCTTCCTCAGTTCTCGCCCTGTTCTTTTTGCTCTGCAACTTCAGTTCCAGCACAGTTAACTGGAACATCACTAGAGATACGTGAAATGCAGGAAAGATAAAAATGCAACAAGGTTAAATAGTCATGATTAACATGAGACCCTGATACTGCCTTATGAACAGAAATTCTGAATATGTCTGAAGTCATACTAATACCTGCACAAAAGCAGGGTTTGCAACTCTCCAGCACTTTTCCACATAGCAGAAAGATCAACTCATTCCCCTGTCCTGAACAATCACATGAGCATTAGCCAACAAAACATCCTAGACTCCAACTTGCTGATACAGGAGTTCAGCTTCCTTCCACTAGGAAGCCAGCGTTAAACCAGCGAACTAATGGTTGGGGTGAAGCAACCCAGCTCTAGACTAGGCTGGGTGAAAGGGGCAGTACCCATTTCAGTACAGCAACCCAGCAAAAATAATGTTACTTCTCACCTAAAGTGACCAGTGTCATACAAAGCACTGAACTCAAGTTCCTGGGTATACGAGAAGAAATCAGAAGGATTGCTAACTAACAGATCTGTATTAATAGTCGTTAAAGACCGGGTGACTAGCTCTAGAAGGGGCAGACCTCACTCTATAGTCCATCAGCATGTAGAAATTGGTACTTTGGATCAAACCAAGAAAGCCATAGATTTAAATAAGCTACATATAACTAGCACATTATAGGTTAAAAAATTCCAGGTTACAGAACTTAGCATTATCACGCTTTTTTAAAAGTTGCATCGTATCAAAAAACCTACTCCAGAACTACACTGTACTACTAGTTTAACTTATTCTTAGTTAAAAGAACAAGGACAACACAATCAACTTCTAAGAAAATTACCTACTGGTTTTATTATCTTAGTTCCTGGATGGATTACTTTCTCGAGTAAACAACCAGTTAAGTATTGGCATTAAATTCAGGTTAAATTATTACTGCTCCTAAAACTAGAATAAACTATGACAAAACACAACCACTCAAAACCAGTGAGTACACCCTTGGTAAAAATTCAGTACATGTTAAAACGGTATCATGTTAACCTCAAGGTTTATCTGCAACTAGAATTAAAATTTACTTACCCTGTGCAACTAAACTACTTCAGGTTCAGTTCTTTACTCCTCTCTCTCAAAAAAAAGATTTTCCGACAACTCTTCCCTTGCCTTCCCTAATAATCCCATATATATTCACAGTAATAAGATAACAATGAGAAAAAAAAAACCCATGCATTTCATTACAAACTAACCATTCAATAACTGCCTCAATCTTGTTTTGTCTTTAAAGTATTCCATTTTGCTTTTTGATAAAGTATGAAAAACACGGGGTTTTATTAACATGTTCATAAAAACTCTTCTGAAAGCAAGCATATTTTTTAAAAACAACAGAACAGAATACTGCATGTGTCATTTCACAACCTAAGACTAAAAGGTAGTAACACAGAAGTGCAACGGCACACACCACACTTTTCTGGTCTCCTCTGTGAGTGGAGGGTTGACAGGAGCACATTCTCCATGAAGTTGTTGCTTCAAACTGCTATCCAGGGTGTAGAGAGACCAGAAAGTTCATCAACTATAAGTTTTTCAAACCATGCAGATCAACATTGTTTTTGAGACTTTGCTAAACATCCTCTCCAGCAGAGATGGCAGCATGAGACTCTGACTCACCTCCCCACCTGGCTGTAGCCCTAAGTGCACAACACAGTGCTCGTGGTTCACAACAAACTATTCCTTTATTCCTTGCAATTTTTTTTTTGTATGTATTGCTTCTTACAAGTTTCCTTGTTTCTTCTAAAAATTTATGAAAACAATGCAAAAAGAGAAAGATGTTTTCAAACTAAGCAGTTTACAGGCACAGACATTCTGTCATTTCTAATCCTCTTTAACACAAGAGCAGGACACAGGGCATGAAGTCAAGGTACCTTCATGCTTCTCCTAGCGCTGTCACCCACTGAGCAAGCTTCAGCAATCACCTCCACAGCTCTGAACGAAATTCTCTTTCCTTTATTTCTTCTTTTTCTCTCTCCTGACTAAGATCTACAGTATTTAGCTAAGTACAGCAGCAAATTCTTACATAAAGCACATCCTGTTCAAGTACACGGACTCCAGAAGGGACCTCTGGTAAGAGTTACCGAGACAAAGTACACTACAGAGTCAGAGTACATCAGCAATTGGAGGTTTCACCTAGCTAATGAGACATGATACCTCCTTCCAGCAACAGAGCAGACTGAAGTCACATCTCAAACATCCCTGTCAGCATCCACAGGGAGTTTCTCAAAGCCAGGGTCCCTCTCTGGAAAGCAAGGGCTTCACAATCAGGAACCCGCAGAGGAACTCATATCCCAGACACAGTCAATGAAAAGAGTTTGGGGGAGAAGTCACACACCCTGGGCTTATGGGGCTTTGCAGAAAACACCTGGCAGTTGGAACCACACAATCACACCCACAAAACACTTTCTGTATCAAACAACAGCCATGGCTCTAGATTTCTGGATTCAGGAACAGCTTTGCCACTGCGTCACTTCTTGCCATGAAGGCTAACTTGTACAAATGTGAGAAGAAAAAAAAAAAATCAGAAATCATATTATACTATAACTATCTCAGAGGATGTTGAAGTGAGGTGTTGGTCTCTTCTCCCAAGTAACTAGTGACAGGATGAAAGGAAATGGGCTCAAGTTGCACCAGGGAAGGTCTAGATTGGGTATTAGGAAAAACTGAAAGAACGGTGAAGCACTGGAACAGGCTGCCCAGTGATGTGGCAGAGTTATCATACCTGGAGGTGTTCAAAAAACATGTATATGTGGCACTTCAGGACATGGTTTGGTGGTCATGGTGGTGTTGGGTTGACGGTTGGGCTTCATCATCTTAAAGGTCTTTTCCAACCTTAACAATTGTATGATTCTATAAATGACTAACATGAAGTATTGCATCTTTCCCCACACTCCCGTCAGACCGAACAAAGCTGAAAGGGAGTAGATGAGCCTCAATTAAAAGAGGGTATTAAGTGTCTGTCTCAAAAAAGCCAAAACACAAAAAACATCCAACAACCAAGCAGTTGTTTTGCTGAATTGGGCCTTGCAAGGACACGTCTAACAGATCACCTGAACAGGAAGGTTCCAGAGAAAGAAGACAAGTCAGCCTAAGGCATTACATCAGCACACGTAAATTAAAGCATATTAAACTCTTGTAAGGACATCCCCTGCAGGAAGATCAACCTGCAAATCAGACTAAGGCCATCTTCTCTTCTGCAAATGGGCATAATTCACCTGAAGTTACAGGCATTAATTTCTTATCTTTAGTTGATTGTATCAGCTCTCCTGAGTGACTAGACAGGCAACCCCTTAGACATACTAAATGGCATAAAAGAGTGAGCACTAACATCACATAAAAAAATTACATGATAATTGACAGAACTGTAGATGTAAGAATACAAGATCTGAAAGAGTAGAAGCTTCAGCACTTTCTTCTTCCAGGAAGAACAGCACTGAAGACCTCTGTAAGGGCTAACAGAGCATCTTCCTCAAATACCTGCAAGCAGGACCACTGGCTCCTGGGAGCTACACGCAGGCTCTTTCTGCACTGGCTTTTGTTACACATCATTCAAGAACTATAACTTTTCTTTCCCCTAGAAGCCGCTGTCTGCCACCCTTTGCAGCAGTGCAAAAAAGCAGATGAATGGCTACAAGACAAGTCTTCAGTGCAACATATGGTACTTGTTTCTAACAAAAAGACTTTAAAATAATTTTAACCGTGGCCTCTGCTTACCCGGGACTCATTTAGTTTCCTTCATCAAGAATTGTAACAATATATTTTTCTTTAACTAGTACAGAAGGCTTACCGTTTCCTAGGCTACCTGATAGAGTATCAACCCAGTAAAAGTCCTTCCCTAAGGATAACATGGTTTCTTTGGCACACTCAGCCTTAAAAATCCAACTCGCATCACTTTTAAAGTCAGCTTACCCCTGATGGTTCTACACCATCTCTAAGTAAAGAGAATATTTCAGTGAGATGTCATGCCCTTCCCTTCCTACACTTGAAACATACCACACATTTTTATGAAGTTAAATCCTAATATAGTGGATCAAAACCAACCAAATGAAGGTCACACTAGGGTGCCTATTATCCTGACATTTGAAGTAGAACTGAATAAACTAAACCAACTTAAAACTTCAAGTAAATTCCATTAATTTGCAGGTAGCACTATGGTTACTTGGTTTTATGCTTCAGTATACATCAGAAATCACACGAAATTTCATGTAATCTCAGCTTGTGCATTATCTGTGTGCCTTAACAAACAAGAATAAAGTTCACCAAAGTTAATTCAGTGATTACACACTACAAACTACAAATAAAGTATTTTAGTTACCTGGTCTATCTGTAAAGAAAATAATATTCCAATATCTCATGCTATTCCTTGCTCCATGATGTAATCCCCACACCCAAAACTCTTGTTACATACATTACCCTTCAACAGGCATAAGGGGTCTATTTCTATTCTACTGATTCCAGGGTTTCTCTTGCAGAGCAAGTCTGTCAAATTTGTCAAACACTGAAAGCACAGGACATGCAGCAGCAGAAAAACTTGGAAGGTTCAAAACCTTTGCAAGAACACATTTAACAATGTCAAGATTTATTTCACAACTAAAAAAAAATAAAATCAAAAAAAATCATGTAAAGCCTTTAAGCTACCGCTGAACAATGGAAAATATTCTCTTCACAACACGACACCAGGAGGCAATAGTTACTGTGAATCAATGGCTGTACCTTCCTGCGAGGCTGGGGTTTAACTGTTCAGTCACATTACCTGCTGCTTTACGGTGTGTCACTGATGACAGCAGAAAATTAGAACTAGTGCTGTCCATAGAGAGTGCAGGTTCTCTACAGTTACTTCAAGTAATCTTTTCAAAGCAACATTCCTTTGAAGAACCATTAGCTGATTCAGTTTTGTGAACTGATTCACCACGAGCACAGACAACCCTCCAAGAGAGGGCTGGGCAGCACCAGCACACCTCGCACCTCGCCAGCACTTCTGCGGCTCCCAGGGCTCAATGAAGCTTTTGTTTCCTGACTCACTTTCAGGATACCATTCTCTAGTGTCAAATGAACACAAACTCCATGCTGAAGCTTTCTTTGTGTCTGTGAAGAGTCTTTAAATAGTTACCTTTAAACAGTTACCTAGCCAACAAGAGAACATCTCCTCACAGTAGTCACATCCATGTATTTAAGTTATTGCTACACTACAAATACAGGAAACCATGAATTTACAACATTTAAAAAGAACAATATTATATTAAAATTTAGACAAGAGTAAACTGAATTAATTATAGTAACAATTTTCCTGTTTATCGCATTTTAAAAGCTTCATATAAAACAGATTTTACAAAAACACACCTTTGAGTCACAAACGAAGCATGACAGTCAGGTTTATATTTAAATGATTTTGTCTCTTTTTAACAACAAAGAGAACTGTTTCTCTCATAATCACTTTAAATCTTATCCTTCCCAGTTTTGAAATACTGCCCAGTTTCCATTCCCCCATAAACAGCCTAAAAGTAATATTTAAAATAAAGCAGACCTTGTTACAGATCAGTATTCCCTTACACCACATGAGGATTTAGTCTTCTCCTGATCAAAGACAGTAATTGTTCTTCCATACTGGAAGTAACACTGCAAGGCAAGTGCAATACAATTCAGGTTTTATGAAGTGTGCCAGTAGAGCATAGGATAGGCAAGAAAAGGTAACTTAACATTTTCGTACTGAATTTCTGTAACACAGTATCTGAAGCTGTAGAAACCGTGTTATTTCTAATAGTGAGATTCAAACTTAAATTTCTTGCCAGTGAATTATCACACTTAATATTTACAAAAAAAAAATCATCCCTTCTGAAAACCTACCTACACCGTACAGATAAAGTCAGTTGTCTATTTCTAGACAGGAAGACAACCCAATACACTAAAACGGTTGTCACATAAGATATTACAAATACTTCTGGGAAATTATATTAGAATACATATTTAAAGTAATACTTGAAATTGTTCACAGAAGTTTAAGATTCAAAATAGCCTGTGGCTTATTTCATAAAGCACTTTGCACTCTGGTCTCTTATAACTTTTTACCACATAGTCAATGATTTAAGCCCAGTAATCTCATTATGGAGTTACTAGCAGTAAATAAGTTGCATTTAAAAAGTCTCTGGCATATTCCTTTAATTAAAATACGTTCAAATGTTGAGCAGAGCTCCATTAGGTGCTTTGAAATACAAATTCCCAGAAGCTGTTTCATGTGGCATACACAGCTCCTGTATACTGCCAAAAATATAGCCCATTACTAAATTGCAACTAATTATCATCTTCTGAATGTGCTCCACAAAGCTCAGAAAGACAACCTGACCTCAAATCCAGAGGAAAATGGAACAATGAACAAGGGTATTGCAGTCATTTTCTTTGCTATCATAAGCAAAACAGACACACCTTTAAACAGCTTGCATGTGGGTTTGACCCCCCTAACATAAATGCCTAGGCTGAAACTGAACCTCTTTGAAGAACGATAACTTTCAGAGCATTATCGAAGTCTTCAGTTGTTCTAATTCAATAATAAAGATCTTCATGTGTGTGAGTGTGTGTGCAACACCAACGATCAACAGGCTTTAACTACTAATTAAACAAGGACAGAGGACACTAAAAAAAAGTCAGAATGCATAAGAAAATACTTGTGTCCCCATCTCTCAACAAAATTGAAATGTATTTTTTCCACTGAAACCTATTCTATTAAAAGTTTTCATATCAGATTTACTCAGAGGCAACATTCCCCCCATTGACTAGTATGTATTTTAGAAAGACAGATCCTACTTCTGAGCTTATGTTTGTCAGAGACTTTCAGAACACATTAAAGAAAAAAGTCCAAACAACTTAGTTTGCTAAAAAACCCAAACATATCTTCCCATTATATCATTCCTGTACATGAGTTACTGATTTTGTATGACTCACCTGTAAGTAGTGAAATCTGTTATAAGACCTAAGAGCAGTGTTTAAGAACTCACGGTTTCTAGGTCCATTTCAGTAATGTTTTAATCCCTGCCACAGTACTACCTTTAGCTCTTCACTAGAGAACACAAAAGAACATAAATATATCGAAGAATGCACTCTACCTTTAAAAAGAAGCTACAAATGCTACAAATTCCTAGACCCATTACTTCAAACTGTGTGGCAACTCAGTTACCCTATACAGGAAAGCTTTATACAGAAATGCTACCCTCGTGTAGCATTTCCAACTAGTTTTCAGAATAACTGCCCACCTGTAAAGACCAACAGCAACAAAACCCCAGACATGAGCACCAGACAGTGCATGCTTCAACAGTAGGTGCTAACTATAGACAAGAGAAGTTGGTTTTCCACGAGGAAAAAAAAAAAAAAAGCAGCAGCATTGAGTGGACAAGAGCAAGTATTGGCAGCTTTTGCTTTCCACCTGTATCTCACTGTAACCAAGTCAGTTCTACTACATTGCAAGATTGATGTGTCCGTCCTCTATCATCATATTTGCTGCAGGTTACACTGTGTCCGTGTACCTGAAAATTCCAGGCATCCTGTGACCCCTCAAACAGCAGAATATAAGGTGTAATTTTAGTCATTTTTCATCTTGCATATCTGTCTGTAGTAGCAGCAAGTTTGGGGGACAGTCAGACCTGAAGCTTTGTAGAGTTTAGCTCTAAGACTCAGTAGCTATCAACAAACTTCACATTTATTTCTCCAAACGAAAACAGCAAGAGAGAGAAGAGCTTGTGGTTGAAGGATTGGGGCAGGGGGAAGGTGACTTTTTGGTTTCTGTGAGTTCATTATTTAAAAAGATCTTGCACAAAGAGGGAAAAAAATGCAGTCTGTATAGACTGACCTTGTCAACAACTGGCCTTGAACATTGCACAAGTATCAGGATGTTGAACCAGGTATAAAAATTTGTGCCATTTATTTGAACAAGAAAAAAAAAACCACAAACCTAGAAAGAGACACAATTTATCTTGATGAGTACTCTTTACCTCCATCTGCTGCTCAGTTAAACGTTTCAGAGAAAAAGAATACTAGGTGAGATTAGTTGAAATCAGTTTAACCAAGTTGAAACATACATGAATCTTAATTTACAAAACTCTTTTGTGAACTGCTTAAGCAATGCAGTATGCAGATTAGCATTTGCTAGGTTATACTACTTACTCAGCTATCATTCAGACACATTTACACCCAACAATAAACAGAATTAAAACAAGTAAGAAATACACCAAATCTGCTAAGCATTAAAAAAAAAAAAAAAATCTGTTTCTACTTCCCTGCAGTCTTTGCTACCTCTACTAATTCCACATAAAACCAACTGCATGGAGAGATTCGCTTTCCAAAAGTTACTGGAAATATTTCAAATAAAACACAAAACCAACACAAAGCAACCCCCCAAACACGTTTAACTTATTTTCATCAGTGAGGTTATTGTTTTAAAACTATGTTGTTTACAGTACAACAGAAGACTTCTGCTAAAACATTCGAGCAACATTCAAGCTTCTACCTGCTGTAATATACTTGTATTAAAACACATACCTAAAACCTGCTAAAATCTGCACTTAAATGCTAAATTGTAAGATTGGAAAAATACAGTTCAAGATGACATTTTCAGCTGTTTCCAAGTTACGTGGTTCCCTTGCCCTAAAGGGTGATATATGTTTGCATGCACATTGTTTCCTTCACAAATTCTGATGTTCGAATTGACATGTTGCAACTAGAAAGCTTTTTTGCTATTTATATATTAAGAAATAGAACATGTAAACTATTTAAACTATTGTTACACATTAAAATGTTCTCGTTTTACAATTTATGAAAGTTTCTTTGTAGGGATTGGACAACTGGCAGTGGGCAAGAGCGTTTCTCAGCTAGCAACCACATACTACAGGTAGTGAGGAAACAATAAGAATATTAAGTATTATTACCTGATGAACTATTTCAGAAGTATTTAATGTCCAGTTGTCAACATGGAGTAACCTCCTCTTAAGATGTGCATTCAGTTTATGCACTAAGTGATTTTATTACTTTATTTTAAATTACTTGCTTACTTAACTACAAGTTAATTGATTTTTACTTATTTTATTTAACTACCTAAGGAGATTTACATGGTCAATTATTAGAAAACACCTTTGAGATTAACTGAAGCTGTTCAATCTCACCGCCAGAGTCTGGAGAATCTGTTTCTGCACATCACAGAAACACCAGCTGATGGTGTAAAATTGCTAAATTGCAGAATACTTCAATTGGCTGCACTACATGTGTGTGTGCGATGCCACATAACGGTCAGAAAGGCTACTAAAAGCTCAGTCACAGGGTATGTGGATCACACAAACTTGGTGAGGGATTTCTTTTTTGGGGTGTGGGGTTTTTTTGTTGGCTGGTTTGTGTTTTGTTGGGTTTTTTGGTTTTTGTTTGTTTTTTAATTAAGCAAGAACACACTAGTTAGACATGTCTATATTCAAATACAGTAAAAGATAAGTTATCAGTTAACCGCGGTCAGGCTTGACGGAGCTCTGAGAAACCTGATCTAGTTGAAGATGTCCCTGCTCACTGCCGGGAGCTTGGACTGGATTACCTTTAAAGGTCCCTTCCATCCCAAAACATTCTATCGTTGATTCTACCACTATTACCACTGTGATTACATTTCCAAACATTATGCTCCATTACTGATCTTTTTCCTAGGCACAATGGAAAAAAACTTAGTCAGGGAGACAAAGAAAAAAATATAATAATAATAATAATAATAATAATGATCATACACCTGAAAGTTTTAGCCCAGGTAATACCTTCCAAAAACTAGGTATGAAATTTCATCTCCAATAAAGTGAATGATAGAGCTCCCTTTCACTTGGATGATGATTGGGATATCACTCTGAATAAATATGTGGTTTTCAACTGCTTAGCACAATTTAGTGCTAATCTAGCGCTAAACTAGGGCAAATCTGGTCTTGTCAGAAGAAAGGAATAGGACACAATTCCTGAAGAAATTGAATTTATTAAGAATGTATTAAAGCAGTTCAGAAGAAAATTAAATCTCATGAACAACACAGATAAAAGACATCCCTAAAGCAAAAAACAGAACTATATTTTACCCTACGTTTATTGAAGGGAAAAGCAGAAGGAAAGCAACACCCATAGGCATTCAAATTTGGGTTTAGCACTCTATAATCATATTAATTCAGATCTAAGAGGCAAACATCTGCATTTTTCTTATGACAAACTGAGGGCTCAGCCCTACCACACTGTTAACTCAAGCTGTAGCCCAAGCTTTGTTTTTGCTTGAGTTCACCAATTCTTTAGAAGAGGCTGCTGAGGCGACCCTGGGATTACCATATCCAGCTCTGGGCTCCCCAGTACAAGAGAGACATCGACAGACTAGAGACAGTCCGACAAACGGCCGTGAAGATGAAAGGCCTGGAACATCTCTCCTATGAGGAAAGGCAAAGAGAGCTGGGACTGTTCAGTCTGGAGAAGACTCAGAGGTGGATCTTACAAATGTACATAAATGAGAGGATACGAAGATGACAAACAGGTTCTTTCCAGTGGTGTCCAGTGGCAGGCCCAGAGGCAACGGGTACAAGATGAAACACAGGAGGTTCCCTCTGAACATCAGAAACACTTTTTTACTGCGAATGTGATGGAGCACTGGCACAGGCTGCCCAGAGAGGCATAACCTTAGATAAATTCAAAAGCCATCTGGACATGGTCCCAGGCAAGTGGCTCTAGATGGCCCTGTTTGGGCAGGGTGATGGGACCAGATGACCTCCAGCAACCCTTTCCAACCTCAGCCGTTCTGCAGTTCTGTAGTTCAGTGAGAAAATGCACAGAGACAGAGAACAAAGATAATGGTCCTTTCTCTGACCTCTGCAGACACGAAAAAAATTACACCCACTTATACCTGCAAAATTAAACAACGGACTACATTGTAGGTGTTATGTTTAAAATACAATACTCCAATCTTGAAAAGTGATTTTCTTCTAACTATCCAACTAAAACAACTTACCTTAACATAGATACCATACTTTCCAGTCCTCAAAAATAAAACCAGTAGTTACAAAATGTGTGACTTTTCTGAAACATGAACTGGATTTCACCCCAAGGCAGTTGCTACCATTAGCATCACTCTGCACCAACAAAAATTCCATTTACAAAGGTACTCAAATATAAACCAAGTTGTGGGAAATCTTACTAAAAAAAAGCTCTTCTAACAAATATTTTCTTTTTATTCTTGGAAGCCATAATACCTTTAAAAAAAGATTTGGGGTAGCTGATGCTGTTGTCATGAGATAAAAGGACAAAGTCAGAATTAAAAACAGACTACACATGATGAGTATCGTGAATGTTCTCTAGAGTCTTTCAGACTTACACCAATTTTTTTTTCCAGAAGAACATGACTTTAGGAAAGGTCAGAATCATAAAGAGACCTATATAGGACATACAAACTCAGGTGACGGCTACAATTAATTTCCCTTCTCCTACATCTCTAAAGTTTGAAATAAAATTATTTTTTTTCTGTGCAAAACCCAAAAGCACCTCCAACGGAGAAAATAATGTTTTAAATGCTTCAAGTAGGTTCCTCAACTCACTACAGGAATTCTAAGGACTACTGACAGAAGCTAGAGACATGCAGGAACGTGACTCGCCCTGCTTAGGAGTCAGCACAGAGAAGAGAAGAGAGCTCTTCTAGGTGGCAAGTCACACTAAAAACCAACTACAGATGCTACAGACTGTCTCCTGCAGAAATGTCTTTCACTTCCTTGACGTGGGAAGCAGATGAGCTTCACTACTAGGCTAAACTTAGCCTTGGCATAGCTTTGCAATACCTCTTCCTCTAAGGAAAAGGAGGCAATATTCCTCCCTCCCTGCAACTGCTGCTAAGTCTACATGACTGCAAAAGCAAAAAGTCAATATAGTTTTGTTCTAAAGTTCTATAGTTTTAGAAAATAAGGCTGTTCAAGGTGTGCTCTGTGGCAGCAGCACACACACCAGACTGAAAGATGTAGCATGCAAACATCTCTAAAGGAAGGACCCACAAAAAGGCTAAATTCTTGCACACCAACTTGGGGGTACCTTCTGGAAACCTCTACTGCAATAATGCCTAAGAATAAAAAACTCCAACTTCAGCTACTTTCATTACAGAGAAAAAATCATGACTTTATCATTAGGGAAAAGTTTTTCTTTAGAAACTTGTTCTAAAAGTAGCCTAAAGCCTATACAATGTCTCATGAACAGAAAACCCTTCAGGATGCTGCAAATAGATATTTCAGAAGCCAAAGCAAACTACAAAGTAAATCAGCAAATGCAGGTATATTCAAAGCATCCAGAGCCAAAGCTTCTGAATAAAAAAAAGCTATTTTTCCAGAAGACTTTTCCCTACCAAAACTGATGATACCTCATGTTCATCATAAATCCAAACCCACATCACACACCCACACAAACCTGGTAAGAAAACTTAGAATGAAACAGAATCAACACTTTCACAAGGTAGATGGTCCAATAATTAGATATCAGTTACTGAATATGAAAAGCTATCTGTCAAAACCTACTCTTCCTCAATAAAGGATTTGAAAAATACAAATGGCCTTTTTATTTTCTGATATTTTTGAAAAGAAAAAGGAAATATATTCACTTTACTGTCTCATTCAATAGCTTTGGCTGCTTCATGTGTATTCAGGGTATCTCTCAGATGTTCACTGCTTTTGGCCTAAGGCAATCTCACTCAATGTGAGAAGAATGAGAAGATTTTGATTGTGCTTTATAAGTTCATGAGTCCATAGGTTTGGAAATGTTCATTTCTCCAATATTACAGTGGAACAGTACTAACAAGAAACTTAAGTCCCAGAAAAAGGTGCATTTCTGGTACTGAAGTAAACAGGTATTTATCAAATGAAATTACTATTCTGTTTTCCATATTTTAGTAGTACCAAACAAAATCTCCTTTACAATACTTAGGAAATGAGCCAACGACTACCTTATGGAAGACTAGAGAAAACCAGGAGGACCAAAACCAAAAGTCAAACTGTCTACTGAGATGAGGAAGCAAGAAAGATTCAGAGAAGCTGAGACACAGGGGGGAGACCCACATAAATTTGTAAGTTCAGAAAGGACAATAAGTGAATAGACTACTGACATTATTTTCTTCCATTAAGGACAGAAGTTTGTTCAACTGTCTTCTACCAGAAGACTGCTCTAGTTAAGAGAGAAGAACCTCTTTCCTTCATTAAAACTCTTTAGCCAACCCATGCAACACTTACTAACAAACTGAAGGAACACAATCTAAATAAAACTCCCCCAAGACAGAGACTGTTCAACTTACTGTGTAAAGTTAAAGTGTATATTATTTGCTGTTAAAATCTGAGCATATTTTAAGTGCTTCCATGGGTCCAGTTCTAAACTACTTTAAAAAACACAGTGTGGCTATAGCCCACTTCATATAAATGAACTGCATTATGGCATGAAAAATGCTTTGGAAAGCAGAGAAAAATATACACTTGAATAAATGGACTCCATTTAACTGATGAACTTTAACGCCTTGCTGTTGCCAAAACAGTAATTCCATTTCTCTGAATCTTCCTTCCCCATTCCTGCACACTTGGCTGGTTACTATTCAGTTCACGCACAGACTACACCTCACTCGGCCTTTCATTGTTAAACTGATTCAATCAGCAAATCTGGAGGAAAAATAAAGAACAGCAACAACAAACCCAAAAAAGCTTCCAAGGGGCAGGATGGAGCATGGAAGAGAGTTCAGTTCAGGTCTCCTTACAGATCCCCAAACTGTTTTCTTCTAGTCTCTGCCAGCTCAGCAAGGGCTCCAACAAATGCCAAAAATCAAAGGTGAGGAAGTGTTCAGACCAAGGCCGAGGGTGAGAAATGGTCACGGCATGCTGCACCATTGGGTCAACTGCATCATCACATCAAGTTCACCATCTTAACAGACACCATCCAAAACCAAACAGAACGACACTCCACGAAATTGCGAAGCGGAAAGTACACGGTAAGGCCAGGTTCGAAGTCAGAACGTAAAGAAAGTTTAGCTAATTACAACACATCATCAACTGAATGTAAGTCATGTCATAACATCAATAAAAACAAGATCACATGTAAGCTACCACACCTGCACATTCAAGCCTGTACCATGCTCTTGCTGTCTCAGTTGAAACCCTGCCTATCAAGATTTATAGAAGATCTATATCCCAAACTAGAGAATAAGCAGAAAAGAAACAAGAATAGAAGGTTTCAAAATACACAGCTTATAAAAATATTTTAAGAAAAAATTTGCAGATCACTTACGGCAGGGAGGTGAAAAAAAAAAACTTCCAAAAACACACACACACAAAAAAAAAAAACACCCTCCATTCCAGTATGTAAAAAGTTAGGAAACATATCTTTGAGATTAAGAGAAGAAGAAGCCAGATTAATTAATTATTGGCATTGAGAGCTGGAAGGGAACTATTTATGAAAAGCAACCGATTGTCCAAAGAGATGGTGAAAACTATTTTTGCCCAATTTAAAGAACAGTCCAGCAATGAGCCCTTGTGTTAAAGAAGGTCAACTGCATCCTAGGTAGAGAGCTGCCAGTGGGTTGAGGCAGGTGTTCTTTCCAGTCAGCACTTGTGAGACAGAGTGCTGGGTCCAGTTCTGGAGTTCCCAGTACAAGACAGACACGAACATACTAGAGACAGTCCAGCGCAGTACCACACCTTTAAACATTTGGTGTACTAGGACAGACACAGCTGCGACTGTTCAGCCTGGAGAAGGAAAGGGTCAGAATGGATCTTAACAATGTGTATAAATAGCTCATGGGAGGGCAGAGAAAAAACATACAAACTTGTCTTAGTGATATCCAGTGAGAGCAAAAGAGGTAGTGGATACAAACTGAAATACAGGAATTTCCATCCGAGTATCAAGAAATACTTTGTTACTGCAAGGGTCATTAGGCACTGGCACAGCTGGCCCAGAGAGACTGTGGGACTCCATACTTGGAGGTATTCAAAACCTGACTAGACACTGTCCTGAGCAACCAGGATAGGCCAGACAGTCTCCACAGGTCCTTTCCACCCTCATCTTTTGCACAATTCTATGATTTTTTACACAGTTGCAAATTCATCTGTGATGTAAAGAAAATTACGATATATTAGCTTCACCCAAAGCCAGATACAGCACAGAAAACTCCTACCTGCATCTTTTGTTCCAAATATCATGGTGATAACAAACGACAGCTAATCATTTAAAGATACTGAAGAAATACAGAAAAAGCTTGTCAATCCTGGTATAGACACAGTGTCATTGATGTAATATTACAGAAAAACAATTAAACTACTGTTGTATGTTAAAATCAGCATTCACCTATAAAAACAAATCGCAAGGTGTTCACAGCTCAGTTGCGCACTCTCGGATGCCTCGCAACATGATTCTGCAACCCACTGTGGCTCAAATTAAGGTCAGGCTGCCCAACAGCACATTAGAAGCAACCCAGATGTCTGCAGAAAGCCCATAACATTGGAAATACACCTGGCCACAGGCTTTCCCAACCTGACCCGAACCAGTGTCCCGGCACAACACCGGGGATTAGTCTGCTGCTGAACACAGAGCTCTCAAATGAATCACAGGTTACCAAATCTCAGAAACTTGTGACCACAGGGCAGTAACCTGGCACTTCAACAGGGAAACATTTCTTAAAATTTTCTCCCCAGTTTATTAGACTGCATTTTAGTCTGCCTATCGTACAGAACTAATTCTCACGCAACTCCCAGTGGACATGCTATTCTTTGCTCTTCAGCCTGAACTGCAGTGAACCTACAGCAACTGCTAAGAGTTTTCTTTTTAGGGGAGATATAGCAGGATAATAGAAACAGAAGGTCTATGACATGCTAATGAAGTATTATCCCTAAGGATCTACCATTGTACTTTGATGGGACTGTAGAGCAGTATTAAACACCTGGATACTTAATTTTCCTTTTTGGATATTCATACCATTAATCTATCACCAGAAATGTACAAAGCTCATTTAAATATTATTATGAGGCTGCAGAGGGTGCTGCAACACTGCTTATACACAGTTTCTATTTAAACCCCACATTTCTCAGCAAATGACTCACTGATTTTTCAGAAGTAATTAGAATTTGGAAAAAAAAAATCAGGCGGGTTAAAATTTAGACTTGCCCCAACTCCTTGTTTTATCCAGACAGAAAGATATTGTGAATTAAAGAAAGTCTTTACGTTACCAAGAAAGGTGTTCCAAGTGAGAATAAACTGTAGGAAGGGAACACTTCTCCATAATGTTGCATCTTCCTGTACCTAAGATAGGAGATACCCAGTTGTTCCACATAGCTCTGATGGACTGCAGAGGGAAGCAGGCAGATAGATGTGGAAACTTATACTGTAATATCATTAGCTATATTGCTCCTAAGTTGCCTAAGTAAATAGCCTCCCCAGAAGAAACTTCTGCTGCTTTAAAAGTAGCTCCTCAAAAATAGCAAAGCTTTCATTTCTTTTTGTGACCACTCAACACCACTATAAAGTGCTCTCAGTGCAGAATGTAATGGCTTGCGCATATAGTGCTTTACTCTTGGGGGGCAGGAATACAAAGACTAAAAAGAGAGTACCTCTACTTGTGTATCCCAGATTTTACTTTTGTATTTGGCACTGCAAAAGTTTTATTTGCTAGCTTTGAAGCAAGAAAACTGCAGATTAAAAAAACAAAAAACAAAAACCTTTTTCAACTAAAATTCAATTTAACAAGAATTTGTACTTCTCCCCTTTCTTACAGTTTTTTCAACCTCATTCCAGTAAGTACACAGTGAAAAACTCTACATTATCTGACAATACTGCCATTTAAATATATTAATTCTGAGCCAGATGATGAAAATTAAATAGGGGAAAGGCTTTTAAAGGCTTTGAATCTTTTTTTTTCAAATGTTGAAATGGTGCAATTAGCTGATCCTACATTTTCCTGGCTCAAAACCCCAAATTAGCAAATTCTACGTTTGACAGTTCATATACTGAACTTGAAAAAGAGAACAGATATGCCAAACACGCAGTAGAGCATTAACCCAATACTTTAATACCTTCACAACTCTTTTCCAAAAGAACAGCTAGCTCAAAGTGTCAAGTAGTTCAAGAATGAAGAACCTACCCTTTCATAGATCACTGTCTTCCTCACTAACACTGCAGAGTTTTGCTCCCAGCAAACGCTCTCTGTGCCTTTGTCACTGCAAGATTAGTTACATTAACATTTTATACAAGGTCTGCACCTTAACGTCACCTAAAAATAACTTTGGGTGAGCCTGTTTTACAATAAAGAATTGAATCAGAAGTCCAATTCTTAATCCTACATTACCTCACCTGGGTTTCAGACTACTCTCCGCATTACAGGACTTAACATCTCTCATACAAAAGAAAGCAACAGAATAGGTGCAATCTGGATTAGGGTTTCATTTTTCCAGTATTTATATTACGAATACAATATAAGACACAAGCACTAAAAGACACTAAAGATGTAACTCCATAGTTGGTATAAGGTAATACAAAGACCACACTGTCACCAATAGGGAATCATGCTGGCCCTCTCCCTGATTAAGCTGACAACTAACTCTACAAAATTCTATAAACAAAGCAATCAAGTTTTCATCTATGTTAGAAGGCTGATCCAATGCAAAACACGGGCACACAATTTCCAATACGAATAGCAGGGAGTTAAGACAGGAGCACAGAGCCAGAAGTTGAAGCACCAACAGTGCACTGGCAGCATTTCTGCACTTTCTGTACTGTCCTGGTTAACTGAAAATTCACAAGGGAAGTGCACAAAGATTCTTGGAGTCATATATTGTGAACATTGGAGAAAAGAGAATACATCTGCCTTTGCCCTGAAGGGATCACTGCTGCAATAATCCATTTGACCATCTCATAGTACCACAGGATATTTTGGTCATTATAATAGAGAAATTACCTAATAAGCAGTAGAAGAAAGTAGTCATAAGCAGTATACAGCAACTGTGAAGTAATCAGAGTTGTGATACGCAGTAACGATAAAAGAGACTCATATTCTAGTAGAAGATTTTGTAGTGAACAGGTTCAAAGGTTAAGTTTGGTCATTACTGATAAAACTTTCATCCAACACTTGAAAGCCTATACACATCACAGATGCCAGCATTTAAAAGACTCTTTTAACTCCTAGATTATATGTCATTTATCACATCACCAAGAAACCAAGCAAAACATAACATCGGTAAGAAAAACACCTCAGCTGAATAAAATGAATTTTCTGTACTTTACATTTAGGACTCATGGACAGCTATTCACTTAGAGGACACACGTTATACTCCAAATTATAGAAGCATTTCAGTAGAAGGAAACCTTTTTTTTTCTCCACCTCAAAAGCTTTGCATGTCAACATAGACCAGTGATTTTACCGGAGGCATGGTTAGTGAGACACCAGTTTAAACATGACTAATTAACAGTTGAAAATCACCATTACCTATCTCCCATATGTTCTCCTTTGTAAGCAAGAGTTGGACAGTGAATCTTAACATATGGCAACAGTAAGTTGCACTCCAATCCTTGAATAGGAAAGAACATACAATCTGGCCTACTGCTTCAGCTGTAAAATGTTACTGCAGGGTAACCTAAAAGGAAAAATAGTCTCCGATAAAGTACTGGACAGGGAAAAATGGCAAATAAGGAATAAAATGGTTAAGAAACTCCCAGATTAAGCTTCTCTGGCTATTGGCCTACCTTTAAGGGCACTGAATAATCTCATCTCACATTGATGGCTCAGTCCCCCATTTGAAAGCTAGGACGAATGACTATTTGTATTTGAAAGATGCACAAATGATACATAGGTTTTGGACCATGCAGATACACACACAAAGACATATACAGACAGACAGAGAGAGAAATAACTGTAAAGAGAGCTAGAATCAACACCACAGCATTTCATTGCTTGACCTGACTGACAACAAACGACTCGGGGTTCAAACAAAAATTGTGCTTCACTTTCTTCCATTAAAACTAGTGCTTCCATGCAAAAGGTTGTCATCTATTAACCTTTCAGGAGCACTCATGAAGTATCATCTATGACAGTCTTACACAGTTTATCTTTTTTTCAAAAAGCATGAATTAACATCCATCAAATACACATTCTTTCTAAACTAATCAAAAAGCTTATTAGGCATAGAACCAGTCAGCTGAATTTAAACACTGGGCTACCTCTGTTTCATGTACAAAACAAAAGCAATCAGACATCTTCAATTCACCTATATTTAACATCCGAACAGTAGATTACGTACATCTGTGTGTGTATATATGTATGTACATAGATTGATATACACACATTACACCAAAAACTTAACAGATCATCTCTAACAGAGTAAAAAAAAAATTGATTTTTTATATTGAAAGGCATGTCAGAGTTGCATTCATTTTTTAAAAGAGTTGTATCACAATTCCATATCTGAAATTACTTTAAAATTCAGAAGTATGGGTTATTTTAACATTAATTTACCGGTTTCTTGTTACCAACTATACACAGCACTATCTACTACCAAAGTGCCAAATAGTAACTCCCAGAGTACAACAGGAAAAGAATAAATCAGCTGAAAAATATACAACCTAAGGCTAAGGCCTTCTTAAGGAAATTAATTGTCAAAAGAAATGCTGTCGCAAATTAAGGAAATATACCTTTAAAAATAGTTGGACAAAAAAAAAAATCAATTGTCAAGGGAATATATGCTCTAAAATAAAGATAAATACCCAGTAACACATGTTGTTTTCCTTGCCTCTTTCAGTGAGACAAGTGGAGAACATAAACCTACTACCTTTTTACTTGAGTACCCATCTTCCTACTGTCACCACTGCTATCAGGTAGAGCATTTGGCAAGCATGCCGCCTGAAATCAAGAGGGCAAAATAAATTTGTAATAAGTGCAATTACATACAAAAAAAAAAAAGAGGGGGAAGTAACATCTGTGTTAGTAAAAGAGAAGCCATCTCAAACAGAAGGCAAAACTTTTGGACACAGAGGTATGACATAAGCTAAGCTATAAAAAGGAAACACAACACCAAACACACCCACAAATGAAACCCCACAAAAATCAAAACCCAGTCTCACTGAAACTGAGGACATTTGCTCTGGATATAATTTATCTTCCTCAAACATAATCAACTGCTTAGACACCCAACAAAGTCTATGTGTACACCTGCAAGAATGTAACACGTCTCACCCATGGCACCACACGTCCTCAGAACGTCCACACTCACGTAACCACACAATGATTGCGTTCAAGCATGAACACGCACGAGGCATCACCAAGGGACACAGAAAAACCTAGCAACCACCTCCACTTCATCTCTTACACCCCAGTGAGGACCTGCGAGATTCCTTCAAAGAGAAAGCAAAATAAATCACGGGTTCAGGATGAGATTTGTTTGACGACCTTTCGCATTTTTTCCTACTCTTTCGTGTTCCACAAGGGCTTCAAGACATCTCGCACCATACAATGACGTAACTTCAATTGCAACAGGATGGTTTTGTAAGGCTGTCAACTAGATTTGGTATACCGGTCCAGCTCTGTGCTTAAAAAAAGAACAACAAACTAAACCCCGCCCCTATTAAATAATACATTTAGCTGTGCAGGCACTACATATATATGAATTTTGAAAATAAAGTAAAAGCAGACAGTGCTCTGACAAGATTTGGAGGATTTTACAGGAAACATGCTGATGTGTTCTCATTTTTAAGGTAAGAGCCCACAAACTCCAGCAACTGGACTAAGACAGGAAGGTGAAATTCCTGCCAGGAGATTGGTGCTTATATAAGGAGAATTAGAGAAAGAGGCAGTGATATGAGATCCCATACCATTCCTAAAAACAAAAAGATTCCTAGATGACAAACATCTGAAAGTCAAAGTCACTTACAGACAAACATGCAAGAACCCTTTAATGCTCAGATCCTTTCAGGGCAGGAAACAATAACCTGGATAAACTGGAGTTTTGAACATCTGATGAACTTCAGAATGTCAGGAAATGTTTCTGACATTAACAGGTTTACAAAGGAAGCTGAGCATTAAAAAAGAATGCAAAGCAGAAATGCAGAACACCCTGAGCATCTGGTTAGTTTAGCTTCAACCACCTATAATTCTCAGGGATCAAAGTGCCAGTCAATGGCAGGAATTAACACATTCCAGCATAAACATCACCCCGATTTACATTAACCAGTGCTCCATTTGAAAGTAAAGAGTGCAGAGTAAGGAGAGCAATCCTCCCTTTTTCCTCCCTCAAACGGATTTTTTTTTTTTACATTTTTATGCCAAGCATTTTCTTCCACACTATCTGCTTCACCTGTCTCCCCTTCAGTATTCTTTTTCTCATTTGCTTTCCTTTTGTTCACTCACTGAGTGTGGTGTACATGGAACTGACACAATGCTCACTCTTACGTTATTCATTCTGAACAGCAAGCAAGTATGGATAAAGGCCTGCAAGAGAAAAGAAAAATGAGCTTATGGCCTACAAAGACAGAGCAAAGCAGAGGCAGTACCTATATGCTGCTCTCAGAGGTCAACTGTCCTTGCTATAGAAAGTTATACATTTCCATTGCCTCCCTGCAGAATCCCATTTCCTTTCATTTCCCTGTCAATCACCTTTTCAGGGCTTCTTATTCCTGAACAGGATCACAAGTGACAATACTGCAGGAAAGAGAGGATGGTGAATGTAGAGGAATCAGAGTAAGAACCACCGTTGATGGGATCAGAAAGATCAAGAATCACGAGGCTAGAGGCCTGAGGAAATAACGCAAAAAAGTCACTGACTACTGGGGAGACACGAAGGAAAATCCTACAGCCTGCAGGGCTGAACAGAAATACACAGGCAGGACATAATAAGTCTGACCCACATCATCAAAATAAATAAGAGCAGGACCTCCCAGTTACAGCAGCAAGGTATACTGAGACTGGAAGGCTGCATCTTTTAAGTTGTCCAACCATTCTGTTTCCCCCCAAAACTCACTCTTGCCTATATCCTAAATCTAGACTTCTGTAAAATGCATTACAACTTTTGTCACTCACCTGTTTTCAAATAGCAGGCAGCTGACACTGCCTCAAAGGAAAATTGTGTTTATTACACTGAGCTCTTCAACAGACATAGGTTAAGTGCTTTGCTTTAGCTGACTTAGGGATAAGTTGAGTTTGTAGGATTCAAGAGCTTCAGCTCTCGGGGAATGCAGCAGTTCGCTTCCTGAATGCAAGCAGGGGGCACACAGCCATTATACCCACAATCCCTACCTTGTCCTTTTAGATACAATAAAGAGTTGGAATATTTTGTACTTTCAAGATGAAAAAAAAACCAAAACAAACAAACCCACCACCACTCAGCTGAGAACAGGGAAGACAGACTCTAATGTAGTAGCATCCTCCACTAAAATGACCAAGCTGGAGAAACTTACTCTTTCACATGCACTGTAAAGGTTGCTCAACCTCAGAACACGAGCCAAACATACTCAGTCTTCAATTAATTTATTTTTAACACCATTATTTAAAAACAGTTTTACTGAATTACTTTAAATGAATGTTGCTAGCACAACTACTTGAAAGGTAGATCATCATAACTACTAAAGCAGTTAAAAGCAGCATGTCAGAAGTATTTGCAGTGTTCATTATTTAGTTCAGTAAGAAAATATTTTTTCTGTGGTCCAACATCAAAGGTATTCTTGGCAGATTTTTTTGTTTTGTCATTCTTCTAAAGTAACCTAGGAAGAATGGTGGTGATTTTTAAAAAAACTAATTTTTTTTTTCTAAATTTTGTTAAGTACGACATGGGGGGTAGTAGAGGAACAGAATCCAAAACATTCAAATCAGGTTTCCAAGAGCAGAAGATAGTTGGCAGGACAAGGGACACAACACGTCACACCAACTGCTCCTTCAAAAAAGTTTATAAACAAAATGCTTGCCTCCCTAGAATGCAACTCAGCTTTAAGCACTAAGAATCCAGTAGTCATTATGGAGACCAGAAGTATAAACAAATTGAAAAATTACTAGATATTTTAAGGAAAAAACGTTCACAAACTATCTGCAGCTCGGAAAACTCTTATGCTGCAGACTACTAGAAGCTTAAAAAAAAAAAAAAAAAAGAAAAAAGCAGCCCAGGGGAGGTAGCAGTTTTTATTCACCTCATCTTTTTTCCCCTAGGCATCTGTTACAGGACAGAAAAAGAGACAAGCACCAGACATCACACCAGGCTAGATGGACCTTTGCTCTGATATACCATGACTCTGCTCACAGTTATCCACATCAAATATATTTTCACAAGGTCTATGTATTTCTCTCGCATCACAGTAATTAAGAACAGCCAAGCAATTCCCTTAGTAGACAACTGCAACACCTTCTCTTTTTCAGACACAGGTAAAGAAACCTTCTCTTTTTCAGACACGAGGCTAAGAAACAATATGACTGCAGGTAATTACCTGCAGTCAGCTGCAGAGCTAGAATAAACCAGCAAAGAATTATTAGTTTCCACACTTGTGTTCAAACCACTAGATGGTGCTTCTAAAATGAAGCAATTCTGTATGCAAAAACTAGAAAACTGAATAATGTATGATGATTTATAAGTTGCCTTTCCCAGGATTTTTATCAATAACACTGATTAATGTGGTTCAATAGCTACAGTCTCTGATCAGACAGAAGCAGAAGGATAATTAAGCAGAACATTGAGATCAAAGAGCTGATCATGAAAATAGTGAATATTTCCAAAAATCCAGTAACTGCTGTTTCCCCAAGTAAGAAAAATTCATTTTTCTGTCTTCAAAAGTCATTAGATGTTAATATAAATATTGCATTAAATAACAAGTTTCGTTCACAAACTGCTGTGCCCAAAGGCTTGGATGACTATAGCACCATTAAAAAGCAGCTTTACGCTACAAATGTAATTTACTTTCTCTTTCATTCTTCATTCAACCAGTTCTCTCTAAAAAATTTTTCTTCAGACTGAACACATTTGAGTTCTCTTTGAAAAGGAAACCCTTCACTTTTAAGATTTGGAAATCATACCTAAAATAAGATGCCAACTGCTTTCTACCTATCCATCTGCAAAATCATCCTTCCTTTTTCATGTACTGTCCCAAAACCAGCCTTAATAGCTGCTTGGCAACTCCAGTAGCTTAATCCTTTTCATTTCTGACCACTTCCATCCATCAAAACAGTGCCCAAAGTCATTCTCCCTCTCCCTGCATCTCATTCTACTGACCCAACTTTAAAAACGCTCTTTGCAGTACGTTTAGCACAGTCAACTGTGTCACTTTTTACCATCTTCCATTCTTCTAAAGTTTAAACTTCTATTCATCTTTAAATACCCCTTCCTCTTCTTTTTTTTTTCCTACAAACATGTTTCTTATCTTTTTTTTAAAAAAAAATATTTTCATTATTTCCTATTGCATTTTCCGTTCTTTCACTTCTGAATCAGGTCTGTCACTAAGTAACGCCGACAACACCGTTGAGAAAGATGGTCACCACCTGGACTTATTTGGTTTGTGGGGGTTTTAATTATTTTTTTTTTCTTAAACATTGTGCAAAAAGTCATGCAGAGGCTCCTACAGGCCATTTGATTATTTTTTTTGGCCATTGGCTCTCACTTTTCTACTTTAGGGGATTGTTCTTGATACCAGGTACCTTTCTCTTCCTCTTACTTGCAGGAGATCTTCCAAGATATCTTTTTACTCTCTCTTGTTTTAAGCCTTTTTTTAAATTAACATACCTATCTTTGGCTTACTTTGGTAAAACACAGCTTAGTTGGGAGACCCTTTAAAAAGTTAGAGAAGGCACTATGCACAAACATACAAACAAGCCTTCTCCAAGTACCTGCCATTCCTCTTATCGCTAACTGTTATTTCTGACCAGAGAGCACCATTACAGAAATGTACTAACAGAGAGCAAGAAGCTCTTGTCTAGAGGCTGTATCTGCTAATCCAGCTGCAGAAAGCAATGATCAGATTTTAAAAAGAAACTAGGAACAAATACCCAGGAAGACAGTAACTACAATTCTCAGCATCTCCAAGCACTCCAGGGGGAGAAGATGCATAACCACCGAAGCGTGCGAAAGAGGTCTGCTGAGTACCTCCTTGTCAGTAAGTGTTCACTCCTTGCTACAAGTTTGGGCCATTTCCGTAAATCCAGCCTCACATCTCCATGGGAGTTACGCAGCCTTTTATTTAAAATACTCATGGCACTACAATCTTAGAGGAGAGGGGTGTTTAAATGCCTACAAGGCATCATTTAACTGGCTGAAAGCATTCATGAAGCTGTATCCTTACTATCAATGACTACAAATTTTGGATGAATTATAGGTACATAAGAAACTGTTCAGTATCTACCACAATTAGTTTGTGTTGTTTCACTCTGTAAAAGAAACTAGGAGCACAACCTTAGGTCAGTGAAAGCTCAACTGAAATATCAAAAAAAGAAGGTAAGGTCCCATGAAAAAACATCTTCCTTCGCTTTTGTTCTCAGGTAAAAAGTTGCTCTGATTTGTAGATGTAAATACAAAATAAGCAATATATAAAAAAAAAAAAAAGCAACCACCACCCACAAACCAAACAGAAAAGAAAAATAAGCATACACTGAAGATCTTTCAATCTGTTTGGCATAACAGACTAAAACCATCTTGAAGTTGCGGTTAAAGACAGACTTCTTTTTTTCCCTGTCAAACACTGCAGGCTTCCTTCAAAATATCAATAAATTTGAACTCAATTCAAAAGAGCTACCTCAGTCAGCTAGTTACCCACGCTTGTTGCAAGCTAGTCTCTAAACAGCAACATGCACAGAAATTATTCTGAATACTTTTGATACCAAATCCATTTCAAATATCTGCAAAACCACTTCATTTTCATATTTTTACCAGTTGCTCAAAGCTGCCTGGGAGCAGGTTGTGACCTGACACCTGTGGAATGCTCCAGCAGCAGAAGGTACAAGATAAGAAATTCCCTGAAGTGACAGGAAATATTTCTATTATATCTGTGCATACAGACAAATATTTTGATTTCTTTGTCTCAGAAAGGTGGCAGTGCCAGGGAAGCCTGCAGTGCGCTGAGGAGGTCAAACAGAGTAACTATTATTCCACCAGTGTGCTGCAATTCAAGACCACTATCGCTTCAAATCACTCTTCTGCATTTTCTCCTGATGCAAAAGCAAACATCAACTCCTTGCTCCAAAACGGTAACGCATGGAATCGGCAGTCCCCAAAGGGAAAACACATCTTACAGGCCACACTTTAAAAACTAAATAACCATTGACGTGCACAGGAGGCTGGAAACAAAAATCTCATCTCTGCTTCATCTCCAATACATGAGGCAAAAGTTTGCCTCCTACCAGCTACATAGACACGTCATTGCTATTTATTTCACTCTCTGGTTACCTCTAACACCGGCATTTGATCCAGGTTATTAAAATCTGGTATATCAGCATACCTGAACAACAGGGCTGGACAGGAAGAGCACTGACTGCACAAGGATCTAGGAAAGTTGTGTTGTCCTCGTGACAGGCTCACGACATCAGTCAAAACTTTCCACTTCCTACACCCACATCTCCTCTCCCGTCCTTGGTATGTTCAAATAGAGATGCCGCAGTTAGAAGTAAGTATCTCTGCCTACATGCAAGTCCCTGATTTTACAGTAACTTGATGATTAACCTGATAGTTTTGTAATTACATCGTGTTAAGCACTATCTGTTCTATTCCATTTCCTCCCATTTACAAAGATGAAACTGAATTACTTTACATATTTTGGGGTTGGGCTTTTTCAGGAAGAATTATGAAATAGCTCCCCTGAGATTACGCTAAACTGTATATTCGCGTTTCTCAACAGTCTGTACTGTGAATTTGCTGCACTCTGATCTCACACCTCCCCCCCCCCCCGCCCCTTCAAAAGTATCGGCAAATGGCAAAGCCATAACCCAAATATCCAGTACCATCTAAACCTGCTGCTGTGCAGAGGTCCCATTGTACGATAGTAGGATCTGGAACACTTCAGAAGAAGCGCACCCCGTCACTGGTCATAGCAAAATATAACTAAAAATGTACCTGGCATCCATAGTAATTAACAGAGGACTACAGCTAAGCAACTTAAGTCACCGGTAATGACAGCCCCCAGAATAATACTCAGAAAAAGTCATATTCAAAACATATTATAATTCAAAACTACTTCAAAATAGACTGTGGAACCCACTAATCTTATGAAAAAGAATCCTAAAGATCCCTTAATGAAATAAAAAGCAAGTAGTACAATAAAGAAAGTTAGTATCTAAACATGAGATACTCCATCTTATTTTCTACAAAATAGTGTTATTCAAACCCCTCTGTACTTAATTCTATGATCCACACCAACTCAACAAGCATACCAGAAAAAAAAAAAATGCTGAAGTAACACATAGTATTACAATTTAACAGTAGCCCATTTTAAATATGGGTACAAAAAAATAAGTACTAAGCTACTGAAAGTAACACAAAATTTTCACAAAGTACAAATATAAAATAAAAACAGGACAGGTGCTGGTTTAAGCTAACAGCAAGAGACATTACTGATTTGAGGCCCAGTATCACGCAACAGACTTGGAAAGTTCCTTTACCACAGATAAGTCTCACAGAAATACAAGAACACACTTTGATACAGACCTTCAACACTGAACACACAGCATACAAAAAAGGAACAGTAGGTTTTATCACAAAAAAGATTAAATCTCCATTAGAAACACAATGTGAAATCTAATTAGTTTTTTAATTAAAAAATAGTGACAAAAGCTGCATTTGCAGTGATTTCTTCTGCATTTAAGATTATCCCTATATTTTTTGGTTCATTAACTGTTTCTCTCTTCATCGTTCCTTCATATAAAATGAGAAATTAACAAAGTTTATTAAAACCTACTTGTAATTTGTTACTCTATTTTCACTTATTTAAGCTCTAAATTATTTTCCTTTCAGTTATTAGCAGTATTCACAAGGGTTATGAGTGTATACAAAATTATCAGAGCCAGCACAATCTGAACTTTTATTTTGCAGTATCACCTTGATTCTTTATCTCTTTTCAACCCCACCACACTGGCTGTAATTCAGGCCAAAAGACTGTGTGCGTGGAAGACGTCCAAAAACGAAGCTTAACACTATCACTGAAACTAAAACGTAAGAAAAACATGGATGATAGGAACAGATACGGACAAAAAATTAAACCAACGACTTCCTAAAGTGCATAACTGTACTGACTGCTGTAATGCCTGGACAAGCTGTAGATATTCAAGACCAGCGATGCCCTTCATACGCTATCGGAGCATCACACGCGAGACAAGATCGCTCTCCAGACAGTTGTTATTTAACTCGTGCCAGAAGATAATTTCATTACAAAGCAAGCTATGAATCTTGGATTCCCTCCAAGAATTTCAAAGCGAGAAGGGCAGAAAACAGACACCTACAGAGTCAACAATCTATTTATTTTTTTTTTTAACTGAAAATAAAGTTCTCAGGCGCACGCAGAGCGCATTAACAGCGCAACAGCAGCACCTGAATCGTCTCTCCCGCGTTCGGGCTACGCGCAAACCCCAGAAACCAGTTCAGCCGAGCAGGACCGCCCCGGCAGAGCTGGGGCACAGCCGCGGCCCCGGCCGCTCCCCGGGGCCGGCGTCCCCCCGCAGCGCCGCCGGAGCCCGGCAGAGCCTCTCGGCCCCCCCCCGGCCGTGCCCTCGCCAGGTCCAGCGGCACCGCGGCACACACGCTCTGCTTTGTCATCTCCACCCCCCCCGCAGCGGGAGAGCCGCTCCGCGCTCGCCGGTACGAGCTGCCGGGCCGCTCCGGCGCCTCGCACACGCCAGCCCCGCCGGCCCGGCCCCCGCGGAACCGCCACAGGACGCGTCCGAAAGGGAGCGGGGCCGGCGCGGCTCCGCGCCCGCCTCACGCCACCTCCCCGGCGGCGGCTCCCGGCTCAGGCACCAGCGCGAACCCACCCGCGGCCGTTAGCGCCGCGGCTGCGCGCCCGGCTCCGCGCCCCAACTTCCCAACCGCGGGCTGAGGGTGACCCCGGGAGGGACGGCGGCTGGCGGGGGAGGCGAGCCGAGGCACCCCCGCCCGCGGCGGCTCCTCGCAACTTACCTTGGGTTTGTAGAGCCACTTTCTGAACCTGTTCATCATCACCGCGGCCGCTGCCACTCCGCCGCCGCCGCCTGCCGCCGCCACAGGGGCTGCCGGCTCCCCGCCCGCGCCGCTCGGGGTACCGGGGCGAGCCCTGCCCCTCGCCGGGAGGCTCCGCCGGGTCTCCGCCGCCTCCCTCCTCCTCCTCCTCCTTCCCCTCCTCAGGGCAGAGGCCGCCGAGACGCTGCGGAGCGCGGGCGCCACGCGCGCTCCCCTCAGCGCAAGGACCGGCCACCGGCACCGCGGGATCCGCGCCTCGCTGACAGCCCCCAAAACATTGCGCGGCCGGCAGCAGCGCCACCACAGCGCATGCGCGGACTACAGGCTCCGCCCCCCCCCGCTCGCTCCCTTCTCGTTAGTGCCCGCAACCAATCGGATGGCGCTCAGGGAGGGGCTCTCGGCGGATTCGCCCCGCCCCCCCAGCCGCTTATTTGCGTAACAGGGGAAGGGGGTGGAGAGATACCGGCCCCATCAGGCCACGCCCCGCAGCCGGAGGCGCGGCACCAAGCACCGCCTCCCGGGGGATGCCGGGACTTGTAGTCTTCTCTGCGGGCTACGCTGAGCGTGGGCGCTTCGGTGTAGCGAGCCCTCGCTTGTGACAGTCAGCCCTACCCGAGCGCGGGGCGACAGGCTGGTTGATTTGTAGCCGCCCCCGAGCACAAAGATCAAGGAGGGGCCCAACGAGCCGCCTGGCAACGGCGGCAAACAATCGCCGCCATCTTTTTTCCCCGACCGGGTAGTTTTTTGCTTCAGATCGGGCGTTCCGCAACACGAAAGCGGGCGCGCGGAAGCACTACATCCCCCAGCAGACCCTGCGCCCCTTAGCAACGGCGCCCGGCCGAGCCACCGGTGGCGGCAGAGGGTTCTCCGGGGCTGGAGGGTCCGCACGGCCGCTCCCGCCGGGCTGAGGGAGTGCCGCCGGGCTCCGGCGGGGACGCGGGCGGCCGCCCGGTGTGTCGAGGCCAGACAGGTACGGCACCGGGCAGCGCCGGGCTGAGGGGCCGCCCCCGAGGGGACGGGGCGCGCTCGCGCGTTTGCCTCCCGCGGCGGCGCGCGCTGCTGGGCGCGGGGAGGGGGAGATGCGGCCGCGCGCGACACGTCGGAAACGAGAAATGGGTGAAATGCGGCGGGTGCGCGGGTGTCGCGCGCCCCGGGCGGGCTCGTGAGTTGCTCGCTCGCTCCTGACGCGGTTGTAAATGCGGCGGGAACGGCTGGCCTCCCTTCAGATAGTTGTAGAGAGCGATGAGGTCTCTCCTCGATCTCCTCTTCTCTAGGCTAAACAGCCCCATGATGTGTGTGTTTCGAAAAACTGATTATAATAATAGTTTGTTCAAATATAATCACAGGAACCCCTCTATGGCCAGAGTTCTCGAGGCATTACTGTATGTATTAGTTTCCATATTCCAGTTTTTTGGTTTAATGATTGTTATTTGGAGTGGAGGGGGTGGATATCGGCATGTACAGAGCATGAGAGCTCAAACTTACTTCTGCTATACCAGAAGAAAAAATACTTCTCACTGGTAGAGCTGTTGGGGCCTGAATTATGATTCAGCCTCGGTGAGTAAAGACATATTTCTCCCTCCATTATCCAAAATCCCTTGTGAGTGTGAGAACATTGGCAGGTACAGAGAAACAGATCATGATTTCCAGAGGAGCCGAGAAACAGTGATTCCCTCTGTGACAGAGACACAGTAGCACCTCTTTTTTTTTTTTTATTTTCTGTCTCTCATCATGATCCAGCCCTGTTTTGCTGGACTTTTTTTTTTTTTAAATTGGACATTGATCATACCAGGTAACTAAATGCCTATGTGGAACGCAATCACAGACAAACTCTTTTTCAGCGGTTTGAGATTAGTAATTAAAAGTGGTATTTAGGCAATTATAATTGAGTATGACAGGGCTGAATGGCAGAGTACAACACCACTGCCTCTGGAAACATTATGAGGTCCTTTTAAAAGAAGAAATGCATTATCTTTACCACAGTGGGAATGAATCATCTTGATCAAGCATTTTTTCCTAGCATCAAAAGAGGATGATATATAAAACGCAAGAATGATTTTCAAATATATATATTTATTTTCACCAAAGAAAATTACTTCTTTGCGACGTTTTTCCCATTGCTAAACCAGCTTAATGACTTTCAGATCATTACTGTCATTGGTCTTTCAGACACAACAACGTGCACATGTATAAAGAAATGCTTTATAGTTCTTGCCGTGAGAAAATTGCAACAGAGGTAGCCAGTTGTGCAAACACTCACACATACAAGTAAGACATCACCTGCCATAGATGTAATCCAGTCATTTCACAAACACAGCATCAGGCATAAAAAGTACCCAATTGCTACAGCTGTGCCTTCAAAAACCTTAACAGTGTCCTAATGTGCTGCCCACCTTGCTGACCAACACTGTTTCATCGTGTCCTTATAATTTCTCTCTGTTCCTAATCTTTTATTGTTTTGGAAAAATAGGCTGTTAATAGCGACATGTGTTAAGATTTAAGACTAAAATTTTGCTTTTGGTTACCTCTCATTGGGAAGAGCAGTGTATTACATAGGACCTGGATAACACACATGTAAAAAATTGATGCCTTTCTCTAGTATTATCTTTAATTATATTTCATCAAATAACCTGATGTGGAAACTATTTCAGGTATCATCCTAAGGAACTTCTGAAACAGTTGCAGAATAAGAAATATGTAATTATGTCTTCTATTTTTTTTATGTTTGTACTGTATTCTCATTTCTCCTGTTAGCTGTTCTGAGTAATTCTGATTTTGAAAGCTTGACCTAAATGTTCTCTTCTACATTACTGCAGTGTATCTTCTCTATGAGCCTATCAACATACATTATGCTGCAACTGAAGGAGGCATGAAAAATTAATGATTTACTGTATTTATAGGATTCTCCATGGTGAAGATGGTCAGCCATGGAAAACATATTGCAATAATAGTCCAACAGCTTAACAGATTTAACCCTGAAAATCAGAGCGTGGAGGACTTTTTGAATGAATCAGCTAAGATGTTGCAGGTATATTAAGTTGAAGTTTATCTTACATAACTTACTCTGTTTTACTATGTGATTTTAAATATAATGATACCTGTTTTCTAACATGTTGTTGTAACTTTCGTAGATTTTTCTTACATTGGCATTTCTCATTCATGAATAAAGTCTGAATTTCTTATAGTTATCACCAGAAAATAAGGAAATAAAGATCAGAGGAGTTAAAAAACTGCTTGGGTAGCCTCAAAAAATGGGAAAGTAAGCACCTCTAAAATGGATATGACAGTGCCAGGGAAAGTTTCTCTTCCACTTCCAACTAAGCTGTTTTGTAGTTTCCTATCTCCTTCCCACCCTCCAGATAGAAGTTTCTGTTGGCACCACCCATTGTTCGTACAACTGCAATTCAGAAGCTGACTCACAGGATCAGGTGTTCTTGCTCTGAGGACATGAGTGGCCATCAGAAGAGTGGGGCAGAAGCCAAGTGACAGTAAATCAACTCCCGAATTTCAATCTAATAGTGCAAGTAACCAGCCCAAGACTTGCCAATATATACCTGTGCTGCCTGGTGCAGTTCCCATCCTTTCCTGGCCATAGTCTGTCACCTCTTCCCCCGTCTTTGTCCTCTGTGCCACCCTGACTTGTGCTGATGCAGTTACTGGATTGAATAAACTTTAGAAAATCACTGAGAGAAGACAGTAATATTGTTTAGACTGCTATTGTCTGTGCATGCAATGTGTTATCAAAGTACATTGTTGGAGCCCTGATTCCACGCTGCCGTGTAGCTCCAGTGCTCATTTCCACTTACAACAATAAAGTCTAAAACACTGCTATTCCAGTTAGGTAGTCTTTTACATTGATTTTGCATAAGCACAAATGACTACAAGAATTTAAAAGTGTGGAGGTATGATATGAAAATCAGAGGCCGAAGCAGTGAATCCATACACAATTCTTGGGTACTTGCTCTCTCAAACATTTTTCTGCCACTGCCCTCCTGCCCTGTGGTACTGGCATAACTCTTTGTGTATTCATCTGCTGAATTACATCAGGGAACTGATCCAGTTTCAAAATAATAATTTTTCACTGGGCAGAGGGCAGGTAAATTCAGATGCCACTGCCACCAAAATAAATGCTTATAAAAATTAATATCTAGACCATTGTACTTCTCAGCCCAGGAAAGGTGATACGAAGACAAAAGAAGCAGTAATTCTATTAGAGAAACATGAACCTTAAGGTTCACAATAAACCCTTTCAAAAGAGGATGAACAGGGAGGATAGCTGATGCCAAAGATAAGGCAAAAGTCTTTCTCTGGAGTAGTTTCAGCTCACTCACTATATAGTATTTTTTTTCCTGTGGATTTATCCAGGCAAGTAAAAAGTAAGATATATGTTTACATAAAATCAACTTAGTTTCAGTACCAAAGGGGTGATTATAATTCATCGTGGAAAATTCATTTCTTTCTTTTCTCTTTCATGATAGGCACATGATCCTAAAAGTATTGTAGTGTTTTTGTACATGATTTCCAGACTTGACGACTTACCAACTAGCCAATGTTAACTGACCCATGCAGAAACTTTCTCCAATTTGCATCCTGATTAACACCCATCACTTTAAACCGCAGACTAGATTCAAGGCTCTACATCTTGTGCTAGTAGCATGATTAGCACACTAGCAAACCTAGTGTTTTGTACTACATTAGTTCAACATTGTACTACATTAGTTCAACAAGGGCAACTGTAGAGTTTTGCACTTGGGAAAAAATAACCCCATGTGCCAATATAGGTTGGGGACTGCCCTGCTGGAGAGCAGCGCAGGGGAAAGGGACCTGAGGGTCCTGGTGGGCAGCAGGATGACCATGAGCCAGCAATGTGCCCTCGTGGCCAAGAAGGCCAATGGCATCCTGGGGTGGATTAGAAGGGGAGTAGCAAGTAGGTCGAGAGAGGTCCTCCTGCCCCTCTGCTCTGCCCTGGTGAGGCCACATCTGGAATATTGTGTCCAGTTCTGGGCCCCTCAGTTCAAGAAGGACAGGGAACTGCTGGAGAGAGTCCAGCACAGAGCCACAGAGATGGTGAAGGGAGTGGAACATCTCCCTTTGGAGGAAAGGCTGAAGGAGCTGGGTCTCTTTAACTTAGAGAAGAGGAGGCTGAGGGGTGACCTCATTAATGTTTATAAATATGTCAAGGGGGAATGTCAGGAGGACGGAGCCAGGCTCTTTTCAGCAGCATCCACTGACAGGACAAGGGGCAATGGGTGGAAGCTGGAACACAGGAGGTTCCAGAAAAATATGAGGAAAAACTTTTTTACTGTGAGGGTGACAGAGCCCTGGCACAGGCTGCCCAGGGAGGTTGTGGAATCTCCTTCTCTGGAGACATTCAAAACCCGCCTGGATGCGTTCCTGTGCGCTCTGCTGTAGGTGGTCCTGCTCTGGCGGGAGGGTTGGACTAGATGATCTTTGAGGTCCCTTCCAACCTCTAACATTCTGTGATTCTGTGATACTAACTAGACAAAAAACAGGAGTGTCGCGTTCCAAGAGCACAAATCAAAATAATTGCAAGACACAGCTCTCTTCATATTTATTTACTTCCTTAGGTATGCAGTATATCAAGCTTGACTTTTCCATCAGTTACTATCTTCTATTCTATTAGACTTTTCTAATTGGTTAATAAGTTTTCCATTCCCTAAAAGTACAATCAGATTCCGGTCATTATCAATGCCATATGTTTTATTCATATTATATATTGTCATCGTATTTGGATGTTTTATAGTCTTTATGTCCTTCTAATATGACATCTGAGGTGTCTTGTGTAGTTCTTTGATAACCTGTTGATGACCTACATAAAATATGCTCGTTAGCCTATTTTGTGGTTGTTCCTGGTGAAACCAACAATTCTGGGCTTGATTATTTCTCTTCCAAATGAAAAGGCAGCGTGCACAGGTCATTCCAGAATAAGTTCAGGGGAGTTCAGCACCCCGGTAGTGCCTGCGTCAGGCTGCAGGAACCACTGCAGGTGCCAGTATTGTCAAGTGCCAGATCCTGGAAATAAGTCCCTGTGACAGCCACACTTTCTCACCTGAACTGCAAGAGCCAATCACAAAGAGGCATTTTGCCGAGCAAAACCTCTGTCAGAATGAAGTAGGTTTCAAAGAGCAGTATAAAATTTGTAGGAGTTGATCAAAAGTAAGTAAAATGACTTGTTTGGAAATCTAATAAATGAAACGAGATGGGCAGCCTTGGCTGGTCAGAAATGGGGGATGGCATCAGTAAAGAATAAGAGATAACAGGTAGAATGGAACTGACTTGTGAATTGTCTTGATAGCAAAGACAGGCAGCTTTTATTTTATGTGCTAGACTGAACTGTGAGATGCTAGGTGGAATAAGCGCTTCGAAACAGTGGACTGGCAGAACAATCTTAATGATAGCAGTCCAGGTTGTTGATTTGCTAGAGAAAGACTGCAGTTAGTTAAACCCAGAAAAGAGATGTTTATCACAAGGGAATAGAAAATTTTGTGACACTGCCTTGGATTTTTAGCTATGAAGCAACAAGAAAATATTACCTGAAACCTACTGTTTAAAGGAGTGAAGAACATGTGCACACAAGCACATAGAGCAGGCAAGCACGGAGAGCGGTCTACTGAAAAAATGGCCTCTGAAGTTACAGGCTTGACTGACAGGCAGTGTGGCAATACTACCAATCACTGAGGAAAGAAGTAGCACAGGAATGCTGAAGTTTTGGTTTAGCATTGGTGAAATTAAGCTGACAACAGCTACAAGAAAATGTCACAGGCAGAGGCCAGCATTTGAGACGGTAAGTTAGGGTTCTTACTTGTGTACATGATAAAGATGAATATGTTATGGAAGGAAGTTGGATTTAATCCTGAGAGAATAAGTCTGGAAGGCACAATCTGTCTTGATGGAAATATCCCCATCAACCATCTACCAGGCGCATAAAACCATTCTTGTGGGAATCTCTGCAAATCAAAGCAGTAAAAATGGATGGTAAAGTGAGGCACAGGAGAAAAAAGGGAAAGTGGGTGAGAAAATATAAGTGAAGGACTTTACAATACGAATATATAAAAAAAACCGAAAAGGCATAAAATTCAAAGGGTTGAAGTCATAGGGTGCAAACGATATCTCTTAGATTTCCATATTAGATCTTTTACTAAGTATAAAATAAGTCTTTGTTGAATGTTCTGCTCAAAATCCAACACACCACTTTCAACAATTTCACTGTGCTGCTGTGAAGTGGACGTAATCTAGAACTTTGTGTAGTAACTCTTAAGCAAGTTTTTGTTCTTAAATTCTAGATGCTCTAATTTTACTTACATGTAAGGTTATATAAATAATTAAAATTAAAGAGATGATTGTGTGAAATAATAATAGTATATTTTGCTTTTTCATAAAGGCTATCTAGAAATGTTTATGTTTTGGCAGTTCGCAGTGGTTGGGAAATGGCTGTACTGCCAAGGTGGGGCAGATGGAAGAGAAAGACAAACAGGGTTCAGTTCTAAGACTCAATTCTGTCTGTTTGAGCTCCAGGACGCACCCAGCATGGCTTTTCCCAGTCTCATCCTGCACTGTAGCTAAAGCTCTGCTGCCTCTGGGCTGGGTGTTGTAAGGGCACACAGAATCTTTGGGGAAGCTCACTGTGACCAATACTATTCAGTATATTCATCGACGACCTGGATGAGGGAACAGAGAGCACTGTCAGCGAGTTTGCTGATGACACCAAGCTGGGAGGAGTGGCTGACACACCGGAAGGCTGTGCTGCCATTCAGAGAGACCTGGACAGGCTGGAGGGCTGGGCGGGGAGAAATTTTATGAAATACAACCCCTAATATTCTGTGTTTCTGTGTGAAATTTTATGAAATACAACCCCTAATATTCTGTGTTTCTGTGTGATTCTATGTTACAGTATAAATTCAGAAAAAAACACATGCAAATAGATATTTTTCACTTTGGCAAAATGTACATGGATTTTCCTAAGAAAACCAAAAAGTCAAATCTGTAGGACACTGCCTGGCCCCTGTGTACCACCTTGAAAATACATCCCGACCTATTTCCGATTTTATTTGCAACTGCTTACTTGTTCCAAATAGCTAGTTAAAAACCTGAAAATTTGTCGACCTTCTATCAAATATCAATTCCTCTTCAGACGTGGGGTACTCTTAACTTGTTCCTCTTGAACAGCCTATGAGGGTACCTTTTCACTTCAACAGAAGCAGAAGCAACCTCTTAATTGTTATTATTTTTATTTCTGAATGCATCTTTATAATTTTATTTAAACATCAGTGTTCCCACCTGAACATGTTCTCTCATTGTAGGAAATCTCGTCTCAAGCTTTGAGGTAGGAATTTGTTTGGAAAACGTTTGGGTGTACAGTCTGCTTCCAAGTATATTCCAGAGTGACTGCCCTGTCAGAAGCACTACTCTGTACATGGATTGGTGTAAATGAGACAAGTAGTTGGCCATCTTTATTTATAGAGGAGCGATGGTGTTAGACACTGCTATCAAGAATTATGTTTTTCTAGCTGTATGGGGGATTTAGCTTTACAAGTCCATTTACAGTAACGGCGGCTGCCCCTCTAATCCCTGTGTACTGCTCTGAAAAAGTGCCCGTCTTTCCCTGCGTTTTTGCAATTGAGATAGATCTAGCAGATAACCATTAGGATACATTTTTCTTTTTCACTTACTGCATTTTGCAACCACTCAGTATTTCAATATAGAAGTACGGAATCCGAAAATTAGTACTAAAGGAATAGAAAATTAATTTTAAAGACCAGAGATAAACCATTACTCTGACAGTAGCTCAGTTCTGTGCGAAGCATTGTAGATATAAATACAGAATCTTCTAGTGTGACAGAAATGTATAAATTAATTGCTGGAGTGCCAGGTAGTTAGTGTTTAAAATCAAAGTGTCAAGAAAGAACATAATCTCTACAAGGATGCTCAGGAAGCAAGAGAGAATGGCACCTTCCAGTCTCGGTTCCTATCTTCCAACTCCTAGATCACGCTTCTCTAGAAGAGTGGAGGTAGGGAAACTCATTGATTATTAGCCTCCCAAATGAAATAGGGTAAAGGTTCTTAATTCTTGAATAGTGGGACATGAATAACATAGTTTCCTCTGAATAGAATGCCATGATCAAATCAGTCTACAGGTTATTCTGTGTTAAACTCCATACATTTCATTTCTGCAGCATGTGCACACAAGAATTTCTATTTATTGTTCTCAGTGAATTATGAGACTTGATGTTGTTCAAGGAAGAAAACTACACTTTGACTTGTAATTCAGTTATTTACACTCTTCATGTTTATTGTATTGTGAGTTATGATGTTTATAACGTAGTATTGGACTTGTTTTTCACTGCAAATATTTCCAAATAAGAACACGGTTTCATTAGTAATATGATGGGTGATTCCTACCTGCAACAAACAAGCAATCATGAAGAATCATATTATGTCTGTCAAACCTCCTAAAAACAAACAAGTGCAAATAAATTCTTTTGCTCCCGTGTTGTGAGCTTGTTGCTATTACAACAGAATTTAGTTTGAATTATCCTGAGCAACACATTAACCTAAAATAATTCTTGAGGTCTGTCTCAGTTCTTTAAATTATTAGTATTCACATGCAAATTTACATCTCTGTTTCTGTTGTCCTTCATTTGAATGACCAGACTATTTCTTGTTTATCTTCCTAAATGGTCTTTAATACTCCTTTCATAACACTAATGCCCTCTAGATAATATCTTCATTCCTGTAACCTAAACCCCCTTCTTTTTATTAAGTATTCTTCAATTAAATCTATCCAAAGAAATCAATATCCAGAGTGAACCTTCATCCAATGTGTATTGTCCATAAGGATATTTTTTCATCAGGCTATTTATAGAAATGGACTGCATCTGTTCATTTTGAAAAAAGATTAAGTTTTGTACCTAACTGAAGCATCCCAGGCATTTTTTCTTCCTTGTGACTGTTAGAATCAATCTCTTGCTATGATAATGAGAGACAGATTTTAACACAGAATTTACCATGCAAGGTTTGTGCCTTTCTCTATGCAAATAAATCACTTTATTTTCAGTGGAATGAATTACTTCTGTTAGAGTCACCGGACCAGACCCATCATATTGACCTTTATAAATCCCATCTGCTGAAAAGCTCACTTCTGTAAAGTCAGAACTGCCACTTCAGATTCATTGTTTTACTCCTTTATTCCTGTCATGTTGATAGCTGTTTACGAGCTTTCCGTTTCACAAGAACATGGTGTAATTTGGCATAACTCTTCGTAGTTCTCATTTGTGTTGGTTCAGCTGTGTCTCACACATGCCTACTCAGCTGTGAGTAAAATCCCCAAATGTCAAAAGTCATGTAGTTTTAAATATGAAAATAATGTAATGCAAGATTATTTTGATACATGTGATGAAAGAAATCCTACTAAATTACACAAGTCTAATTTGTATTATTAGTTACTGACATAAATACAATTTAGGATCTCTCTAAGGAAGGGATGGAATCTCATTTTTCTGCAAAGTCCTGCCCATGTAATTTAATATTATGTATGAGGGAGAATAACATTAACTGTACCTCTACAAGATGGTCAGCATTATCACATGAAGATGAATATGCTAGCTTGTGACTGCAACGTACGACTGTAAACAGCAGGAGGACATTCTCCTACTTACATCCTAAGATCCCAGGCTTTTTCCTCTCACTGAAATTACTGGAGGTATTTTCACTGACTTGAGAGGGGAAGAGCACTGGCTTATGGTGACTGATTCAAAACCCAGTGAAGTCAATAGGAACATTTTCTACATATCCACAGCATTTTGATTAGACTCTTGGAGAGGACTGATATCTGAAGCACTATAAATTAGACAGACTGCATCTGCAATATGTGCATATTCTGCCTAGAAGTAGACAAGTTCAGTACATACTATTACTCAGTTCTCTCAGGAGGTGAACGCTATTTTATCTTCTCAACAAATACTATCTTCTAAAATGTTTGTTTCACACTTCAAACAGAGCATGGCTGAATGTTCCTTTCCTTCCTTCTCTCCAGAAACAAGAGTTTTTGTTTCTCACCCATCATCTTCTGATCTCTCTGGCCCTTAAGCAGGTCCCATTGTAACCATTCTTATTACCATACAACCACGATGACAAAATTTGCTTTTTGCAGGTACTTCTTTGTTTAATTCATGCTGTTTCTTGTACTTACACGTTGCAAGTTGTTTGTGTACAAAGTGCTATGCTTAAGCTTTCTTACCATCTCTTCTCTCCTTGAAGAAGCCTGACTGGTTACCAGCTACAGCTAAGAGTCAGGGAGCAAGGAAAATACATCCCTGGAAGCAGGCTAAAGGCTTAGGGATATCTCAAAAGGGGAAGATAACACCAATCAGCACATATTCAGAAAAGAGTCACATTTTTTTTCACAAAATCATTCAGGATAATTTCAGACAGGATCGTTCTTTTACAACTGAAACACCTGGGAACCAGAAAAAGCTGAAATTCAATGCCATAGAGAGAACACTTTCAGATATTTGTATGGGAATGACGTTCTGAACACGTATAACTCTATTGTACTTATATCCAGCACAGCTGTTGGTCAATGCAGTAATATATAGGCTTCCAAACATTAAAAATATAGGACCATCCAGTATTCATCTACCATTAACTTACTATGCTTTACACAACAAAACAACAAATAATAAGCTGTAACATTAGAGATGATGTTTCTTGAGCATGGAACGAGTATATTGTTTGAGATCTGTCTTCTGATAAATTTCAGTATTTGGTGCAACAGAGGATGATAGCTGCATGTGTTACTTTCACCTGTAAATTATTTGCCCTTCCTCATGGTGAAGGGCACACACAACATGCTTGCAAACATAGTTAACTGCTAGTTGTTTCAGAGAAATACAGGAGGTATAGTTGAAAAGCTGAGAAGATGGTCTGATGGACAGAACAAAGGCTCACAAATTAGCATTTATTATCTTGTTGCCACCAGGGACTTTGTGTGGTGCCTGGGGCAAACCTCTTACCTGCACCATACTGTAGTTCCTGCATTTACAAAATAATATTAGCCAAAAGACATCTCATTAAATGCAATTAATGTTAGCAAAGTGTACAAAAGGTACTATAAATGTACAACCTATCATCATATTGTACTGTTTTGGGATCATTTGACTCACTTTGGAGGTCACAGATAGAATACACTTAGGAATTAGTGCTAGAAATTACATGTACCCAACATATTACTTTCCCAAAGCAATTATGATTTCAGATATACAGATAAGTTGTAAATATCCTTGATGAAGTTTGTTGAGAACACAATCCACGAGCATTGGCTCGGTTTTTGATTCACTGGATTATCAGTAGGGCTTAATCAACAACTGGCTCACCTTTGAGATTTCTTCCAGAAGTACTCATCCTGCCCAGTCTTGTTCAGTTTATGATGAGTTCTGATGAGATCACTCCCTTAGATGACACAGCTGCTTAGTACAAACAGAACACATTTCTAGTTGAAAGCAGAATCAGTTGATACTATTTCATGACAAGTGACATTTTGGGCTTGTGGTCCACAGAATTGCCGATCAGCACTGATGTTTTGGGGCACAGCTGACCCCAGGCTGCACCTTGTTGCTAGCTGAAGGCCACATAGTGGTTATGTACCTTCTTGCTCAGGGAGTAAAGCAAGAGTAAGCACTTATTTCTGTTTGTCCTAACAACTATGTTGTGACAGACTTGTTCACTCAGAACAGCTGTACAGGAGATTTGGGCACTGGTGTCATCTTGTTACCGTTTATCTACTGGTCATCTCTCTAAAGTACATTGGAAAAGCACTGGTTTGTTGTAGCAGCGCATGATGTATCAAAGTACTCAGAAGGTGATTGCAAAGAGTCTAATTAAATAAAAATCTTGGGAACAATTTATATTGTGGCTCTCTAACAGAAATAGTTGTGAGAGCTTTTGTTGGGCTTGTTTCCAACAGGCTTGTCCAGTTTTACTATGGACTTACTGTCAGAACTAACTGTTGTCTGCAGATTGATCTGTTCACAAACAACAGCACTTGTTCAAGGGCACCAATTGGTTTAGATCCAAAATGTCACAATTCTACTTCTACTGGAACCTTGTCATCCTCTTTCACTTTGCTATTCAGGTATTTAGGTTTGCTTTTGCCTTTTGTGGTGAATTTTCAGCTCTCTCATATCAAATATGGGAATGCTAATTACTTTGAATGGCAACCCATGAAAATACACTTGCAATGCTTCTGCATATTTTTTTCATCTAAAAATTACATCTAAACTGTAATTTAAAAGCTTTGCCTTCTATTTGCTCAGTCTTAAAACCCCATATACTGTCATACATCAGAAAACTCACATAGTTCTTTCCAGCAGCCTCTAATAATACCTTTAAACTAGAAATTAATCACATTAGGGAAATAAAGTGATCAAGATAGCTTACTAGGCAAGGTGAACCTCTTGTCTGATTTATTATTGCAGTTCAGTTGTTCCCACATCTCAGAGCTGCATTCACTGTTGACATACCCACATTTTAACTAAACGCGTGTGTCAGCAGATAAACTGAAAGTTTAACATTGGAGGAGGTTACATTTTACTTAGCAAACGCGTGTCCATATTCGACAGTATTAGAAGCGTGTCAGCCCTGCCAAAGGCACTGCTCTTCATTATTCGTGTTTTCCAACTACTTCAGAACGATCGTACTTCTTTTTGTATACAACTAATGTTTTCTTTCCAGAATACATTAATCATTATTAATTTTGTATCTCCGTAGAGTCTTAACATGATAGAAGAAAAATTTGTGTTGGATACACTGGCTGGATGCATAGAATATAAATCCTTATTGGATGTAGTAGTCAATGCCTTTTATGTTCGGGATGGGAGATACTGCCTGATTTCTGAGCGTAATCTCTATATAGGTAAGTTTTCTTGAAGACACCAAATGTGTTTACCACAAAACTCTAAAAATATAATTTTACTAGTGTAGCCTAAGTTCTATAAATTGTTATTTAGTCTAGACTCTCACAGATGTTAACTGGAATTTTACCTAAGAAAATTCTGCAGAATATAATTGCAGATTAAGTAACACGCAGATGGAAAATATCATCAAGTGGCTGGAAGAAGTATCTTGGAAGTTTAACAGTCATTTTACAAAATGTTCTTCAGTCATTTCCCTTTATTCTCTTCTATGCAAGCCAGTGCCTCTGCCATTCAGATACGAAGTTGTCTAACAAAGCTCTGTCTGCTGAGGAACACAGCGTGTCTCACAGTATGAAGATACTATTATCTCTATCCACATATGGGTATCTTCATTACTGCTCATTACAACAACATAAATAGACTTCTGTCTGTCTCAGTGAAGGAGGTCAATTATTTTCCTTAGTTACTTGGTTACAATACAACTATATCTGATAGTATGAGCTTGTTAATCAGAGTAGTTACTACTCCAAAATTATTTCAGGCATTGAGAAGTACAACAAAATATAATTTTAAAATATTTTTATACTATGCACTTAATACACATATGGTGAGGTTGATTTATTAAGTACCCAAATAAGTTGGAATCACAAATTGCACTGGCATTGGTCCTTTAAGTCAGATATGTTCTGAACCTTTGTGGGTACTTTGAAAAGTCCAGTCAATTTAATTCGAAGTGGTTGAAAAATACAAAAAAAAATCATATCTAATATAAACACATCTAAATTTCATGTGTTAGAAGCTACCAAATTTTTATGGCAATTCCGGTTGCTTCTGACACTACCTAGAAAGGTATAGAAATCTAAATCAAATAACAAATGAAAGGGAACCTAAACTGTCAAGGATGAAATTAATAGTATATTGAGTTTATTCTAAATGGTAATGCTTCATTGTCTCCATTTCTCCAAAGCCATGTTTTTCACTGTCTGGGGCACATAAATTATACCTTTAAGCTGAGTGTTGCTATAATTGGATTGTCAGGACTGGTCCACTCAAAAGCCTCCATTAATCACAGGCAAAGAGGGTAGGCCCCAGAAAATTTTCCTCTATCAACAAGTTGGAAGTCTAAGGTCATTGGCTTACGTTGTTTTAAGCTGCTTGTGATTCCCTTTGCCAAGCTGCATTGACACTTAAATGATCAAAGCTGCTTATAAAGGCTGTTGCTATGTGTGAGCAGATTTGAATTTAATAAAGCTTGTAGGAGATAAATGTATATTCTGCTAAGACCGCTTAAATATGTTGCTATGCTAAAACACGAGACTAAAGCCTAACGATCCACTGAGTTGGCTGCAGCACATTGGTCAGAATTTACTGTTTTTATGATTACTGTGTGGTGGCAGCTAAAATACTGCAGCGCGAGTGAGGCCTGATGGATCAATGTGCATATGCTCAAATGAAAGCTGATACAGGAGCTCGTGAACTTTACAGGTCTGCAGAAATCTCACAGCACTGGCTGTGCCTCTTCTTCTACTGAACTGCATCCCTGCCAGACAGGGGTGCAAGAATCAGGCTTGGATTTCCAAGAGAACTTCACAATTTAAAAAACCTGGGTTTATTCTAATTCAGAATAAAAACAAAGATTACAACACTTTCTGCAGAATGGTGACATGCCAAAAAAAATTTTAAAAATACTAGAAATGTGAAATTTTATGTTGAAAATTTTTGTTATGCATGTTTTGGAACAGAAGAATAACAGCTATCTGGGAAACATTAAAACCAGCATATGTTGAAAAAATCACTATCAAACCTTTCTTTTATGTCTCTTGTTAACATCAAATTTTCTAAGACTAAGGTTGCTTCCACTGAAAAATTTGGTTACCGTAAAAGAGTGCTGTTTCCATCAACATAATACCATCAGAAACCTTTCAGTCCTGTCTCTCAGGAGCCATCTGACTCCTGTTCTCCTTGCCTCGTTGCCAGACTTACACAGGATTTCACAGATGGAATATGCAGATATTTGTTGTATCACCTGGTACTACAACCCAAAGAAACAAGCCGTTGTTTTTCCCATCACTGGCCACTCATTCTCCTCCCGGTGTGGTATCTTCTCTGGCATTAGAACGTGTGTTTAGCAGCCATCCACTGAACTGATCAAGAAAGTGCTTCAGGGTAAAATTCACAACCTGTTTTTAACTTGGCTGTGTGGGTGACTACTTGCCCAAGAGAAGAAACACCAGGAAGTGAAAGGAGGGGACGAGAACAAGCAACTAGGGCTTGACAGAGCTGCTTATTTTAGTGGTGATGTTGGCATAATGGAACGACTGTGGAATCGCATCAAGACCTTACCTTCCACCTTACAGAATTCCAAATGCTGCTAGGGTAGATCTCCCAGTGTTGCAAAGAGTATTTGCAGGCATCAAAAGGACATCTGTGATTGGCTTCAGAGACGTACAGTTGGTTTACATTTTTTGTGTAGGTGGCTGGATCCTCGGCTCTTTGAATTCCATAAAATTGTGTAGACTTGCACTAGCTTAGATCTGACTCACGAGAAACATAACTGATTTATATGAACCATAGCACAGAGTCACAATGCTAATAACGAACACAGGGTTAACATTTTATTATACCTTCATGGTACAATTACTCATTGTCAAGCATTATATCACTCAGTTAGATTAACAATATTGAAGACTATTCAGATTTAAAGTAACAGTCTGAATCCCAGAGTATGCTGTGTCTAGGGCATAGGTTTTTTAGAATTTCCCATCTCATTTTAAATGTATGTATCTTTTGATAGTTATTTGCTATCTGGCTACTTTTCAACTGGAAGAGCTCGGTTTTCAGCACTTCAGCAGAATTGTGAAATCTCTGGACACTGCAAAAATGCAAAAGGTAATTGAAGTACAAAACATTTTTTAAAAAAAGATAATTAATGATCTTTCCATTGTGTTTGATTGATCAGATGACTTTTCTCCACTTGCAGGATGATTTAAATTGAAAAATTAGTGTTATTTTCTGTTTAAATTCAGGAATTAAATTAGTATTTTTTTTAGCACAAAACTCGTCAATTTCTATACATATACAGTGACTATCGTATTCAGTCAAAGATCAAATTAAAATGTACTTTATATAAAAGGCAGAATAATCACATGATTTACAGTTCATGTGATTTACAGTTGTCTCTATCTGCATACTCACTCTTGGCTCTACTTGCCTCCTAGCTTTGATTTTAGAGAGAAGTTTTTTCAATACGCAATGAAATCTATTGAAACTCACAGTTCCTGACTCTCCAGAGTCACAAATTTGGGTTGATCCACTACTTGTTCACTAATTTTCATGAAATTGGTAGAAATACAAGTATCTTCTGCTTGTCTTTCAAAATGGTTGGAAGTGCCGATTATCTTAAAGGCTATGTTGTGAAGAGAGGCCGGGGGATAAACTGAGCAGTAATGCTTTCTCGTAAGCTCTATTTTCTTAAGAAAAGGGGCTAAAAATTAAATGACCATGACACAGCAGATGTAGACTTTGATCATCCAGCTGTTTCAAAGCATAGTCCAAACATGGCATTTGAATAACGAATACAGGAATCGAAAGAGAGACAACTTTTAGTAATTAATACTCAAAAGGCTAAGGTTTATCCTTTTTCTGAGTACTTTGAATGTTCATGTGGGTGCTAGTGTCTCTGAATAAGTACAGCTGCTTTGTAATATGTAGGGAGAGAGTAGGTTAGACCGTCTGCATAATGCTTTTAGAAACATTCTATTCTCTTTGTTTAGATGGGCTTACTATGGAATGGTTTTTATTAATTCCATTCAGAGACAAAAATTATATATTTCATTAACGATTAGAAAGAACAGAGAAGTGGCTGGAAGAATTATCATAATCTGGTAGACAGACAAATCACTCTGTCTAAAATGCTTTCCCAGCCCCTCCTTTGATAAACATCTTAGAGCCCAGCCACTGGATTGGATGCATCTTGAGCTCACTCAGCGGGTAACACAATTTTCCTCCTTCCTGCCAGTTCTCGCTCGTTGACTCCATTCACCTAGCTTTATGTGGCTTAAGCATCAGTGCCCCGATGCTCTATTTCAGATAATATCTCCTTCCTTGTCTGGAATAACTCATTTCTGATAGGGAGGGACTGCATTATGCAATGACCTGCACCTGCTACTTTTTTCCCTGTAGATGTAACTTTGTTTGCTTCAGTGTCTTATCAGATCCTTATCACCATGGTACCTAGGTTTTCTTCTCTTGCATTAGAAGATGTTCTTTGTCTCCAAAGTGATGCTAGATTATATTAATGCACCTGCAGCAAAGGATTTAGAAGCAGCATTTGGTCCCCCCAGCAACAGAGACAAAACCAGCAGAAGGCAGATCTGCAGCCTTAGCAACAGAAGTTATCAGAAATTTAGGATTCTCCTTCAGGATGCTGACCTGTAGATTTTGCCTAATGACTATTGTGTCAGAGCTCAGTTGAGATGCAGAAAAAATATTCACATATATTTACTTAAATAGATTAATTAAAAAAAAATTTTCTGTATATCACAGGTGGAGTAGAATTTTCTTAATCATGTAGATAAACCTTACTCAAATGATCAGTCTTCAGTTGAATGAGACTGACTTGTGTGAGTAGACCTTTCTCATAAAGAACTACTTGGTGGAATCCATTCAAATCAAAGTCACAGTGTTCAAGTATTTTCACTTAGGCAAGGGAAATGAGTCTTGGCTATCATGCTCTGTGACTAGTGAAACATTCAAGGCAGAGGGTAAGTAGGATGATACTGTTACCAAATGGCTGTTCAGTGCCTTCTCTAAGGAGATGGATTCTGGTAACATTCAAACAGAAACCTGTGAGAACTTCAAGACATATTTTGCTACTATAGAAGCAATGGTGACTGATACGGAGGTTGCCGTCTGCATCACATGTGGCCAAAGACAAAGCAAAAACATAAAGAATTTTTCCTAGCAGTTCAGTTCACAAACCACAAAAGTTTCTGTTGTGAAGAAATGAAATGTACTATGGCTTCATGGATCTTATTCGTCTGACATTCGCCATCTGTGATATGAATTATGAAAACCAAGATTGTGGACTTTCAGCCACCTTTCGCCTGGCGCCACGTGTGAATTAAGAAGCTCTTTGGTAGTCCTCCAGAACTAAAAATTCAACACAAAGACCTACATGGCTCTGTGGAAACCAACCCAAGATGGGGCTAAAGCTAAGTCTGAACTAACAAGCTCTGCAGGCGCCATTTGAAGCTTCTCAAGTGACTGCACGCTGATTCCCAGTATGTCTCACAATGTCCATATTATTTAGTGTGCTTTTTTCTATTACTGGGATTATTTCTGCAAGATACTTGCATGTACTTTCATTTCCAAGAATTTTAATGAAAAACTTCAGATTCACGTTTGGAATTTATATTGCTGTACACGATACAAGCTGAATCCGAGTGCCATTTTTCCAGTGTCTGCTTCAAATGGCCCTTTGAACAGTTCGAGTTTTAAAGAAATGCTCTTGACCTTCTAGTGAACTCCAGGGGTAAACAAAAGTTCAAATGTTAGTTGCTATTTCTCCAGCACGTACAGCCCTACAATATGTACATGTGCCAAATTTCAGTCTTCCAGTTTAATGGGAATATGCCAATAAACTGTATTTCAATAAAAGAAGAAACCATATTGTACAGCACTTATAATGGTTCTCAGCAGTTCTCCCTGCCCAGCTTCCAGGATGCTGAAAGGAACTTAAGTAATTCAGGTACAGTGCCAGACCTGGCATGTTTCTGGGCACCATGGATCATCTAGCTGTAGACAATCAGGAGCTGATTGTAGGTGTATTAAACTCTGAAACTCCGTTGTATAATTATACTAAAATCAGTGTATTGCAGTAGTAATTACTGTAATTCTGAATAAAACCTTTTGTTTCACAACATTTGAAGCAAATTAAAGATGCATCAATAAACACCCATGTTGTAGCCCCTAGATGTTTTTTAGGCCACTAAAAATGCTTTAGTGCCTCATAGTGGTTCACAAAATAGGGCTGAAAGGCATCGGGCTGTCCTAATAGAAATAAGAAGAACCTACAAATACCAAGCACTTGTGATGATAATTACAGGGTAAAATACAAGCATGTTCTTCAGCAGTGTTTGTAGTAAGAGCAACTATATTTTTATAGTCATATACACACCATACCTTCAGTATTCATATTTAAAAGAAACCACTTATTATTAGTTTCTTAGATTTTTCTTCAATGCCTTGTATTTGAACACATGGATAAAAGACGAATGGAGTCAGTTCTACGATTCACTGTATGTAAAAGAGAACTGGATTGATCCACTGCTAAGGTAAGCAGTACTTCAGTAGCCTGTGGCCACCTCAGAGTTTTAAAGGTGGGGAGAGCTTCTCCAGAAAGTTCGATTTGCTGTTAAAATGTTTCTCCTATTGAAGTCACTCAGAACCCTTCTTGTTTTCATGACACTGTAGGAATCTCTTTTACTTACCCAGAGGCAAGGTCCTCTCACAGAAAAGTCTTTTCACAGCTGTTGTACATTTGCTTCTCAGTGCTCCTGAACAGATAAAGTATCATACTCGGAAAAAAATATAGAAAGTTCAGGTTATCTTACAGAATTAGACTCATGCCTCTTAAGTCACTTCAGCATCTGTATGACATTAAGCATCTGAAAAAAAAGTTGTTTGACTTCCCTGAGTTTGGCTTTATCCACACATTTGTTTATGCCAGTGGTTGTAAAATCCCTTCTGAGCAAATCAGATAAGCATGTAAACAAGCCTTTAAAAATTATTTATTTACACAGTTGCAGCATCATTTAAATACTCTCAGATGCCAGATATGTCCACACATTGGTTAGGTGGTGATGCAGTAGCATGAGTACCCTTGCCTTGTGTCACTTTTTCACTCTTGTTTTTACCCAGGACAGACAAATTAGAGCTGGCATTGGTACACCAATGCTGCAGTCACACATCCTCCTCACTGCAGTATAGATTAACCCAGACGATGGTAAGCACTGTTAGACAACAATATGCTACAAGCAACTTCAGCTGAAAAAGCATTTGCATCTAGTTCTGTCATATCAAGTCAGTAGCATTAATCATTTCATATTATGTAGATGATGCCAAATTAGCAAACGTATACTGCAGATTTTTGTCTTACCTTGAATTTGGCACCTTCCTGTTATTGCCTGGAAAAGGTCTGAACCTTCGTACAAGCCAAAATCCAAACACAAGGAAATCAAAATCATCTCAACTGCCCCACAGGGTTGAATGAGGGTTCATTTGCTAATTCACCAAACTCCTGACATCTTTTTCTTATTAGACCTGCCCGTGCTTTGAGATTGATTTACGTTTGCTCTGTCAGTTGGCAAAACTGGCAATACTCAGACCACTGTTCATAGTCTCTTCATCTAAGTACGTTAAGTGTGTACTTAGCTTATGACACCTGCTTTTCTGATTCATAGTCTGTTCCTGCTGCAAAACGAACTGGTGAGATACTTGCTTATTCAGTGAAAATGGTGATGATTTCATATGTGGCTGTACCATCTATTGAGAGGTGAAGTTGCGCAATCCAACAAAATCGTAGGCCAATTGTATTAAAATTGAATGGTTGAAAGCGTTACAGAATTTGCACCAGCACCAACCCCATATACAGCGTGTAAGTTTGCGTGAAAGAAAAAAAATGAAATAAAATTCAAAAATCTGTTCTTATTTGAAGATGGCAACCAAAAGTACAGCGACTGATTGAACAGCTCACGGATAAATTAAATAATCGTACTACCACTGTCAAGACTTCAACGGTCACTCAGCCAAAGGAATTTAATCTGACTGTACCCAAACCACGTGCCATTCCTACACCTCTGCCAATACCGGTACTGGAAAAAAGGCGACCTGTGAGTTTCTTTATGCTTTGAGAGATGTTAAGCTTTATGTATGCTTGCACACAAAATCATGGTAGGGGAGTTAATAGTCACTTTAAAACAATTATTGAATATCTAAAACCTTTGAAGGATCAACAAGGATTTTTGTAATATTCTGTATTATTGAAGATCAGATTTCTAAAAAAAAAAAACACCAAAGTATTTCTTTTCATTTCAGTGAATGCTGTGCAAGCAAATTGTAAAGCAAACAAAGGAAAGGGAAAAGATTGGTTCCTGAAGTTGTTTTGTGACTTTTAGAGGTAGAACTATACAATGGTACAAACTGATGACAGCATTGATACAAGTCTTTCTGGTAGCCCTTGTATTTGTAAGATGTTTGCTTTGGATAATGCACTGAAACAGGTAAAAAAAAAAGAACATACACATGAAAATATTTTATAAACTTAGATTATTTTGTAGATTAACTCTCATTAAAATAAGTGGCAAAGTAATTTCAGTGGAGATGAAACAGATTCTAGGTTTGCAGCTCCTCCTTGAGGGTGGAATTGTATTCCTTTCTGTTTATATTGGTGTCGAATCTCTAAAATTAAGGTTTTCCAGTTTAAATTTATTGCTTACATATAAATGAGACAAGATTTATCTGTGAAATGCTAAGCTTTTATTTTACTCATTGTCTAAGACTGTGATTTGGTTACACTGCTACACAGTTGGTTTTAAGTGTTAGCTCACTGGGGCAGACAGGATTTGGGATCAAGCTGCTATGACTAACTTAATAAAGACTCCAAAATCATCTATATTTAAATGCAGTGGGAAGTGAGCTTGGAAGTCACAGTTTTGGGCATTATCTGCCACCTTGTATTAGCACTTCATGTTTTAAATAATACATGTGTTGAATAGTCTTAGAAACCATTTACATCTTAGGAGGGCAGAGCAATTTAATGGTAGTGTGTTATACAGTTAATGGGATTTTACATTGAAACAGCTTAATACCAGGCTCTGAAAAACTGCATTTAATAACTACTTAATCAGTATAGGAATGAGTCATATTGCTGTCATTTTAGTACCTTTATGCTGTGCAGTCCCTCTTAGAATAAATTTGCCTTAATGTGGATGCATTTACTGACGTTCATTTGTGTTGTTAGGACTGTACTAAATTTGGTTTACATTCTGGACAAGTCTGCAAATTTAAAAGCTTGTGTGAATCTAAAACCATTAGCGTAGAAGTGACATATGTTGTGCTCATTTCTGTACCTAGCTCAGCAAGTTAAGCCTCACTTTAATTTGCCATATTGTTGCCAGTATCACCATTTTAGATCCTGAAATGAAGGGAGACTGAAAAGAGAGCCCAGATGGCAGGAAAGAGTTAGTAAAATCAGAGCAGACCATAGTTTTGGCTACTGTATGGTGGAGAATTCTATGTAATTGAGAGGAATGCACCAAATTAAAGCTCTTCCAGATTCCATCCCATAATCTGATGCAGAAATCTTCTCGTCCGTTTTCTCACAAAGTTGTTCGTTTTATGAGACAGCCAATTTTTTATCACGGTTCTCACGCATCTGTCAAAGACCTTGTCATGTGGTATATGAGCAGGGGTTACTGCTCGACTTTGAAACCTCCATAAGAATTCATGCAGAGGTGTCTGGATTTTGAGCGATTACCACTGAAAAGTTATTGCATCCCTATGGTGAAATTAGTTCATTCTTATTAACAGGATTATTATTTCAGATATTTCTTTCTGCTAGGTTGCATTATGTTCTATAGCAGATGTACCATGTAGCTTGAGTTCAGGAGCTGCGATAGTACTGCAGTCCTGTGCACCAAACACTCGCTCCCTTCACAGGAGAGGGCAGGAGATGCTATGGCAGAAGGCAGAATAGTTGTCTGAGTGATCTGTGTTGAGATGGGACTCCCCACTGACCTAGACAGTTAGAATAATCATTCATCATCATAAACATTGATCAGAAATGGGGGACACTAAGGAAAAGCACTTTAATTTTGAAATTAAATCATTTCACTCTAAATGTTTGGTCTAAAGCTTAGAAATTCTCTCCACTGTCCTTTGCACACAAGCACATGGATGCACACACAAGCATGCACACATTCATAAATACAGTTCTGCACAGGGAAATAAGTGCTTTTCCTTAAAGTTTGCAAAGGAAACAAATGGAGACAAGTGCTTAAGCCTGATGACATGCAAAATGATTTGGGTACATTTAACTTCCTTGGATGTCTTGGCCTTAAGTTACAAATAAAATCCATTGTTGTAATATCACCACTGTACAAGAATAATAAGATTAAGCATTTATTTTTTGATTTTCTGTAAACCAATGAGGTACTTTACAAAAGCTGCACTGAGATATTATTGTAACACCATTCAGACAAATTTAGTAATAGAATGGCTGTATTCATGTGGCTAATATGGAGGATTTTGTTTGCAAAGATACAGACCCAACAATATATTCATGATCTTGTAATGTATTAAAATAGCTCTTAATATAACAGCATTGCATTAGCTTGCCCTTGTCCATCTTACAACAGAAACTTAAAAAAAATAGAAGAGTGATGACTACTGAAGTTCAGAGTGATTACTCATTTTGTTCTTAAACTTCTTGTGGTTCCTACTCTCTAAATAAACCTCTGGTAAAAGGATATCAAGAAGGATTAGGTAAGCTGGACCATTGGCTGGAGAGGAAAAGCAAGGTTCGTGTCTCTTACTCTCAGCCATCTTTTTTTCACATCAGGGTTAAGAAAGCAGTTTGGCCTTTTTGATCCCTCTATTGCTGGAGTTTACAATTTACTTATAGCGACTTATTCATCCTCTTCCAGCAACTGGGTAATTGCTGTATTGTCTATCTGTCTGTCTGATTGGTACTCGTCACCATGCCATCTGAGGGCTGAATTACAAGCCCTCAGATTTCAAAAATGATTAAGATCATTTTTGAAACAGTGCTGATTGAAAAGTCTCCTCCTCAAATTACTCAGAATAAGCATAACAGTTTCTGAGGAGAGATTTTCAGCTTACACTGGCAGATGAGAACAGTTCTGCAAGTAAAGCACATGACTAGGAAGAAGAGTGAAATAAACTGATACTCACTGCCTGTGCAACCCTTTGCAAATCCTCTGGGCTTCAGTTTCTCCATCCATAAAAGCATAATAAAAATTCTTAGATACTGCTGGGAAATACTTTCAGTTCTACTTCACTTAAAAAGCTCACAAAATACTTGAGCAGTCTCACCAGTGCATTTAATTGCTAGCTGCTTCTGTTTACGCATTTGTTTTGCCTGTAGATAATGATGTCAAATAGCAAAGGCAGTGGAAAGTGCATCAGATTCATGAGTTTTTCAAAGCATAGCTCTATACAGCCCAATAGGTGGGACTCCCATGTTCCCTAAACTGACCTCAAATACAAAACAAATTTTTCCATTAATTCCTGAATTAATTTCATAACTTCTACTTGAGGTAGAACATTTTTAGCAAGATAAATATTTAAGCAGATGTCCAGTAAACTGTCAGACTATCTCACCCACTTAGAAAGGAGACATCCATTATTTTTTCAGAGTCTGCTTCTGGGCAAAATTTCTTGCTCAAGCAGGTATTAAAATCCCCCAGAAGTTTCAGCCTAACTCAAACCCATCCAGTCCCTTGTCTCATCCTGTTGATCCCCATGACAGCCAGATGGTAAGTCTTTCCTGACCATTTTATCTGTAGCACTTTCTGACATGTGAATGCTTTCCCAAATCTTTGACTAATGCTAGGAGGGCCCTCTCAGTCCTCTGCCTCCAAACTTTTAATCTACACCCCCAATGATATTCCCTTACGAGGACATTAGGACAGCCAGAGGAAGCTGGAGCAAAGGTCCGTAGTGCCCACTGTATTTTCTCCAGCAGCAGTCAAACACAGACGTTGAGGAAGAAGCTGCTGCTCTCTCCAACTGCCTTTTCAGTCTCCCACCATTTCAGCTCAACGACCTCCTCAGTTCCAATGAAGTTCTTGGGTACTTAAGCTTCAAAGAGTTTCTCTTCCTTAAACTTCTTTGGACTCTCAGTAACCTGTCACCACTAGCACACACAGTCCCAGAGAGTTCCACAGTTTGACTTCATTCAGCTGCCCTGTCTGGCTCTCAGTGCTGTGAAGCTGAAGTTTATGAGATGCCAAACAGAACTTTTCTCCTTCTGGAAATGTTTTCTTCCCCATGATAACATATATAGGATTCATATTTTTTTTAGTCTTTTTTTGTACTAGTTTCAGATTTTTCTTTCTTTCTTATTATTTAACATTGGACAGGACTGAAAAGCCTGGATAGTCCATGTCATCTACACTGGCACTATACATAGTAAAGAATCAATATTTTAAAAATAACTGCAGATGTTCTACAGTAGTGAATGTGGTTTTTTCCCTGCAAGAAAGTGTCACTTAAAATGTTTTATACCCCATATCAATGAGATTATTGCCTTTTAATGTAGGTTCCTTCAAGCACCTACAAACCTCCAAAGGAAAAAAAGCAACTAGAGGAAATCAAAACAAAAAATCGCCGGAAAGCAGAAGTAAGTTATTATGTTCTCTCCTTTCTTCTAAACTGTTTCTTCTGTATTGTTCCATTTTTACAAGGGCATGTAGTGATAGGACAAGGGGTAATGGCTTTAAACCGAAAGAGGGTAAATTCAGATTAAATGTACGGAAGAAATTTTTCACCATGAGGGTGGTGAGACACCGCAACAGGTTGCCTAGAGGAGTTGTGGACGCCCCCTCCCTGTCAGTGTTCAAGGCCAGCTTGGATGCGGCTCTGAGTAACCTGTTCTAGTGGGATGTGTCCCTGCCTGTGGCAGAGTGGTTGGAACTAGGTGATCTTTAAGGTCCCTTCCAATCTAAACCATTTTATGATTTTTACAAGTCTTTGAACTTTATCTGAAACATATTTGCTTCAGCATATAAAATAGCTCCTGGCTCTTCCTCTAGAGTCATGAAGTTTGTATCCTCTATTCTGTTCTGTTATCCTTTTCCCATCTCCTCATTTATTTATCTTATTATTTATTTATTCTATATATATGTCCTATATTCTTATTTTTTTATCTTGTATTAACTGTCTGAGACAAGGTCCACCTTTATTCACTATACAAATACTATGTGAAAAATTATGCAAGTAGCCACATAAAGTAGCGGAAACATGATTATGTTCTCCTCTTCAGAAGCTAGAATTAGTTTGATGGCTCTTTTACTCCCACAGGACATGTGGATATTTAAGGTGTTCACTTCATAATTAAGGCTTCAAACTATAAAATATGTTCAGTGTTTTTGCTTGTTTTCTGTATTAACTGATAAGTAACATGTCATCACCCACTGTTTTAAAATACCATCAGATTCTACCTTCTTTTTTGTGCAGACTCCATACTCTTTCCTTCAGCAGGCTGAGAGAGTGGAAAGTCATCATGATTTGTAAAGAAGCAGAGTACATGGTCTGTGTGTTAAGAGCAAGAGAAGGGAATGCCTGGAAAAACAAAGAAACACATCTAGTTATTCGATCCAGACTTTGATATGTTCAATGAGTTATCTCCTATCATACGTAAAGCAGGTTGTTGTAGTCTCCTCCTTGGAAGGGAATTAATTAAATGTCAGCTTCCACTTTCTTTCTTCCTCCCCACATTGCAATCACCATATCCAATCGAGTAACAGTGTAAGCTTGATAAAAGGCATGTGATTTGACTCCTTTTTATCTGCACTCTCCCAGCCCCATTCTGAAAATGCCTTACTCCAGCTTTCCCCAGCCAGAAGAAATCCATTTATCACTGTTTGGGCTCTCCTCACGTCCTTGTGAAAGGGGCATTGGATTCTGTTCCTAAACTATAGTAAATACTTTAATGTGTGATAGATTCTAGGGGGGTAAACTTTGCATTCCTTTTGCTGGCCCAGCACATTACCTGTGCTTGATATTTCGTTATAAAACAATGCAACATTATTTTTTATGCTTCTATGATTTTCATACTGTGGAGAAAGCGCATGCCTATTCGTCTGTGTGCTTATTTGTACTTACAAGCTTCCTAGAAAAAACTGGGGAGGGAAAGCAAGATATCACAGTGCCTATATTGTCAAAAATCAATGACAAACTACAAAACCACTTAACGACCAGCCACATTCTTCAGTGGAGATAATGCATGAATACAAGAAACAAAGGAAAACCACCACAGAAATTATAGTTGCAATAGCAGCAGTTTTTGCTGCCTCTGGAATGTTATAAAAAGCATCCAAAGCATTCACAAAGGTCAGTTCCCTAGACCGTCTGCTAAACAAGCTGAAATGTTGGATCCTAAAAGAAATACACATTAAAAATGCAATTTGTTTCATAGCATTGTTGCAGAAGCTGTAGCTGTCAGTTTAAGTACCCACATCTGAGCATCTGTAAGAAGGAGTGAGAGCACTGGAAGCTATACTCTGGACAGTTATGGAGGCACTGATGTTATGGACAGCTGCTGTCCAGAAAGCCGTTAGAAAATCTAGGCTGGGTTTCACAGCTTTGATCAGAGATTAGAAATATCCAAAATCTAGGAATGTGGCTGCCTGTACTTCCCCCTTTAAAATGACAGGTGGAATTACAGGTGTGGCTGTTGCCCTTGATCCGCAGATCCCCTGATCAGAATCCTCTCATTTATTTCCAAACCAAAGCCACTGCTTTGTAGCGATGTGGAAACCTATGGTACTGATGTGCCACAGATAATTCTGAGGCTTTTAAGTGGAATTCTGCATGAATAACATTTCATTTGGGCAGAACTCTCAAAGGCCCGATGCCCTGTGCAAAGGGTAGAGCCAGGCAGAACTATGTAGGAAATCAAGACTTGCCTACTTCACATCTTCAACCAGGAATGAGAATTCATATAAATACTGAGTCAAGCTTTCGTTCGCTGGAAGCAAATTAATATACTGGGTGGGGCTGCAAGGCTTTTTGAAACAGAAAATTCTTATTAGAGAATTTAAATGTACCATACCCTTTAAGCTAATTGCTTTAATTTTAGGAACTGCTCCTGAAAGCAAATGCTAACCAGTTCAGGTGTGCACTGATGAAGTCTGAAAAGGGCGAGGTATGCTACAAATCACTTTATTACCTAAAAATTCCCCAGTATGAAGATGAAAAATTACTGAAGTATTTAAATATATCTCAAAGTCTTTGACAATTTCTCTTTATTTGGGTTTAGGAATTATGTGCTATCACTTATAGCTGTACTGTCACTTCTTATTTGCCTCTTCGGATGCATATGGCACAACTCCCTTAATACTTCTGCTGCTGCTTTATTATTCTCCTATTTTTGAGACAAGAAGCCTTCCTGTGATACTACTCAAACGAGTCTCCAAATGGGCAATAATTCTCTAAACCCACATATTATTTTTCCATTAACTTTCATGCCACAGAGCAGCCAAGCTGAGGGAATAATGGTCCCATTCACAGAGAATTCTTGCTTTGGTTGATTCCCAGTTCACAGCTATGTCACCAAATTATGTATGTAATATATTCATTTCAGCATCCCATCTGCATATTCTATTCACTGTGTTCTTCCCTATGGTACCAGACATCGGTATCTATAGCTAACACCGTAACATTAAATTAACAACCATCAGTAGAATTCTACCACTATTTAATAATTTCATGAAATGTTCTTTGATGCCCTATTTTGTCTTCCCAGTATCTGTTTCAGCTAAGAGCTGAATATATTCATACATATAGGTAACATTTCTCAGTCAAACTATTTTTAGCATTATTTTAGTCAATAAACTTTAGTCAATATTTGGACCTACCTTTGTGTGGTCATTTGATGTTAAATATTATAAATATAACAATTCTAAAACATGTTCTCTATGGCTATTAGAGCTATGGGACTATGACCATACCTGTTACTCTACATGAATAGTCAAGAGTTATTTTTGGTAAATATCTAATATTTTTGGCCGTATACTTGAAAATCTGTCTCTGAAATGAAATAACATATTTTTGGTTTGAACTGCAAGAATGCACATGACAGGATGAAGAGTAAACCAGCATTCCAGGCTCAAAAGATTCAAAGCAAGGTGAGTAACCTTTAAGGTACTTTTGTGAGATGTACTTGAAAATTTTGGAGTGAAAAAAACACACATCCAAATTCTGCGGTGATGCAAACTCTACTGGAATCCACCTTTTTACACCAAGTTCTGTGGCCAGGAGCATGCTCTTGCTTGGGTCTGTGGCTCATATATTTTGGTCTGTGCACCATTAACAACGTTCAAAGAAATGGTCAGGGAGCAGTGAGAGCGTGGCTACTCCAGGAGGGAGAAGCAACAAGGAGAAAAGGTTACGAAAGCACAGACAGTGCCCTCACTAACCAGGCACCTCAACCTGACAAGGCTGGTGGCGGTGACAGGTTCTGCTGACAACAAGCCACCCATAGATGAAGGACGGTAACAAGTCCGGTCTGGGGTCCACCCAGGAAGTCCAGTCAGGAGACAAGGCTACAACAGCAACGCAGGTCCATGACAGCAGGAGACAGAACTGGAGAGACAGCCAGGGCAGAATTACCTCCAGCACAATGGGAAAGGACTGAAGCCCATATCTGAGCTTAACTGGGGCTTCTGGACCAGTGAGCAGAGGGTGTGAATGGAGGTCCTGGGTGAGGTGGGTCAGGCCCGTTAAGTCCTGTTGGTTCCCTGAGGGCCCTGGCAGGTAAATTGTGTGCAGTTGCACAGTGTAACTGTATTGCCTTAACAGTGTTTTCAATTCCAAAGGGAAAAGTTTTTATGTAAAATGCTAAGGATTGAGAACAGTCCACAGGAAAAAAAAGGAACTGTAACTCCCAGTTTAAGAACTCAGAACAGGGACAGAAGAAGCTTCTGTCTGTAAATCACCATTTCCAAACGAGATCCTACAGAATGCTGAGCAATCATTCCAGCTAATGACAGTCTGATACACAATATACAATCAGTCTGGATGTTTGTCTTGTTGCCTTTAGACCCATACTGAGTTCGTAAAATCCACTATGCTGATTGCTTCTCTGCTAGGATTTGCAAGGAAGAGAGAGAATTGTAAACATAAAAAAATGGGCTGTGCAGCCCCAGTGGTATAACACATGAAAACTCTCATTGCTATTTCTGCAATAACTGTACTAGATAATCTTCAGTCTTACATCATTCAGTCACCTTTCATTTGTTTCAAGTTCATACGCAGAATAATTCAATGTGGAAGTTGTGCTTGTATTGTGAGCTCAGACATCTTGTGAGCAGGTTTACCTACTCTTTATATATTTAGGCAGAGCTTATATACCCTTTAGGAAGACCAATTCCCTGCTTGAGGAACTGGGCATCTGGCCACTATTTCTAAAGCATACCTGGCATTTATCACATACTGAAGTTACTGTTAGTAACAGTATCACCTACTCGGTCTGCTTGCTTACAATCCAGCAGCATTTAAATTCCAGGAAAGTTGTAAGACCCCAGTTCCTTCTGCACTCGAAAAAGGGGGAAAAAACAAAACAGGAAACATTCATATAATTACCCTAAACAAGCATGTGATTATGTGGGTTTAGTTCAGTACTATGTATATCCCACTTTCTTTCCTGATAATGTAAAATACTGAAACCATTAGTGTGGACTAATGAGAGTCAAACCATCTGCCTAAATTAAAATACGAATCGGGCATCTTATGGCATCGATCTGAGCTGCTCCTAACATCTATCTCATCTAAACACATTCATCTTAAAGGTTGGTTAGCCAATATTCAAGATGCTGCTATAACTTTCAAGCTGAGATAGGCACACTGACTTCTGAAATACTTTCTATTCCTGTTGTCTTCCTGCCTGTGCAACTCTGTGAGCAGACAAATCCCAAGAGGAAGGTTTATCCAAGATGTACAGATAAGATTATAATCTGTCCTCAAATTCATGAAGTTATATAATGCTTTAACCAACCAATATTTTCCTTTCCTCATTCTAGAACACCCACAGGATATTAAATACATTTTTTTCATTTCAGACACATTTATTATGTACAGCAGCAATTATTTCTCATTGCTGTTACAAAGTACGTATTCATCCTTTTCACTGGAAGAATGAAACAGCGCAAATGCATCATCACTCTGTCTCGATCTGCCTCTTGCTGATATCAAGCCTTGCTCTTTACATATTTATTGGGTTTGGTGAGCTATTGTGTGTTCATTGAGTGGCAATAATGAATACAACTTTTTTCCACAGGAATTACAGTGCTCTGTGATTTTCCCAGTTATTTCCATTTTCTCATCTTGGTACCTTACGACAGGAAGATAATGAATACAATTCAAAACTTTTTGATACCACATGACACAGAAGAACCTATTCAATTATTTTAGTTACACCTGTCTGTATATGACTATATGGGCTGCGGTATTTCTGTTTCATTGTCATAGAATAATATTTCTATTTAATAAATTGGGAAACTGAAGTTGAAGTTATTTCCGTAATCATTCTTAGTTCATTTCTCTATCCAAATTATAGTTACTAAATACAGAACAAGAAATCTGTCTACCACACGTAATTGCCAAAAATGCAAAAAAATTCTACATGTCGGAGAAGATGTCTACTCTGAGTAGGCATTTTATACACAGTATAGTGCATAAAATACATGCTGTGGCAGGAATGCTCATGTAATGCAGAAGGCTGAGAAGAACTGAAGCAGTCCAAAAAGAAGGAAGGACATCATTAGGTATTAACATTAAGTATAGTGAGTCAAACAAAAGAAATAAAATACATTGGTTTGGGTTCTTTTCCTAAATTCTTAAAGTTACCATCATTTTGTAAAGAAACAGACAGGTAATTAATTTTTGTCCATTAAAATGTGCCATCTGTGTGGAAAACACAGTCATTCTACTTAGTGAATTTCTAGGTGATAGCATGTGTTTGTTATCCTCAGTGTAGCTAATTAATACCAATTATACATCATGCCTTTTCCAGTTAGCGTATATATTTCAGGAGACTCCAGTACATATTCATGCATACAATATTTGCAGTATGTAGCTTGAGTGATTCTGCGCGTCTGTTTCTCAGTCACTCATTAAGCTGTTAAATTGGAATTTACACACATTTGGATTCTGAGCACGGAACTTGTCTGGATTTAGGTCAAATGTGTCATGACTAAGCTTTGTTTTCCGTAGGAATGATCCCAGTTCTTATCCCACCGGCACTGCTTTGCCTCGGTTCAGATCAGGTCTCTTACATGTGTCTGCAAAGGTGAAAGATTTTTTTTCTGAATAGTCTACTTGTGCAGGGAAGATTTTTAACTGTCAGAGGGGTTGTTCCCTTCCTCCCTCAGTATTTAAAGGTTGTCTGGAAGTCAGTCCTAAGGCAGTATGCTGAAGAACTGCAAAGCAGCCACAGATCTAGTCCAGGTGACACCATGAGGCCTGAAAGTCACCAAGAACTGTACTTCACTTCTACTGCCTAGAAAATGGATACAGCAATTGGTGATGTCAGTTGTCTTGGAAACATTCTGAAGTTACAGTAGTGATGATTTGTAAAACACTTCCGTGACCTTCCTATGAAAGGTACTGCTTACGTTTGACTTCAGTGGTTTTGGCTGCCCTCCTGTCCTTCAGACAAGCAGTTTACTTTCTTTGTCCAAAGCAGATGGAAGCCCCGCACACTATGCGTATGAGCACTGAAAAAAAAATGAAAGGAAGCAAACACGTTCTATGGGATTTGACATGGTCCAAGAGTGATTACAAATTTATAATCCACTTGGGGGACTTTGCTGATTTCTTAAGCAGCTTGAGTGGTTTATGAACAGCATGCAATTTCATTGTGAATGTCAGATTAATGCAAGATGAATGCTTTAAGCAAAATTTATGCTGTCTTAGGTCGATTTATTTAACCCATTGAAATGTTTTGTATACTCTATTTTACGGTTTACATTACTAACTATAGTATATACATTCTCTTTCCTGACAGATTGACAATATACCTATTAAATTAAATGCTGCAGCTATTTTAAGAGAGGATGCCCTCTATCAGCGGAAAATGGAACAGGAACTCAAGAGGTATAATCACAGTTTTCTCAGATTACTTTTCACGTCTCTAGATATAGAATAATTAACCACATTAAAATAACTAAGTTAAATCCAGGTGAACTAAAATAATGGATCTATTGTAAGGCATTAGGAAGCTATTCTGTAAACATCGTTGACGAAGAGAAAAGCAGACTGGAATGAAAACCATTGTTTTACTGTAGATGCCATACAGTGTGATTGTGTTCTGATTTAGCACTCTGGCTAGTGTTCACTTGCAAAGTCCAATACAGATCACTTGTTATATTTATTATATTTATATATTTGTTATATTTATTCTGATTCTCCAGAATAAATAACGACTCAAACATACAACTATTTCTTTGTCAATTACAAAAGATGCATATATATTAAGCAAAATTATTTCATATATCTCCATCTTCTTCAATGGCTTGCAGTCAACTACATGCCAAATTCCATACCTGAACTGATTTATATGTACATAAAAAAACCTGTGGGTATACAGTAAGATACATGTGCTCTCCACAAGTAAGATATGTGGGCTGCTCTACAAGGCAAGCCAAGCCAGGAGCTGAGAGCGACAGCACGGCATGTAGGGACAATGTCCTCGCTGACATAAGAAGTTGCATTTCTCATATATGGGTAAGAGGTTGCACTTCGGGCTCTGAGGATTCCTCTGGTGAGGAATTCTTCTTCAGCAGCAGAGGTTTTCAGCAGACATTAACTAGGGAGAGGGTGACTCCTGAAGGGCCACTGGATTCTATAATAGAATTACAGAACATTTTCACTATTAATTTTAACAAAGATAAAACCTGTATCATGTCACCTCAATTCAGTATTATTTCTCATTCACCTGACTTAGCAGGCTAAGCACTAAAAATTGATATCATTTTAAGTCTCGCAGTGACTGCTTCAGTTTGGATTGGTCTCTGGACCTAGCAAATTTTGGTATATGGATCATGATTTTAGCAGTAAGATATTATGCATCACTCAGGTTCCGTCATCAGCCATGTATGTATACTGAGGTTCTTTTGTCTTACATATGATACTGTTCACTCGTATCTTGCAGAATTTTATTCCACTCAGCAAAGTAATAGATTTTCCCCGTAAGTCAACACTATTTTATATTAATAAGTTTTAATCTTCAGCTGAATTTAACACACAACAGCTACACATATGCATTGAGGAGCAGCAGCAAGGCACCATTCACTGCATTTTTGTGTCTCTGCCCTAGTTTTTGGCTCATTCACTCCTCTGCTGCAGGACCTTGATGGGCCTGCCCCAGGGCTTTGCTATGCTTTTCTGTTTCAGCTGAGCACAAAAAATAAGAGTGTGGCTTTGCTTAATAGCCGAATACTTCTTTGCTTCATTACAGCAATATTATTTAATTGACAAAATACAAAACAGAAATGGAATTAAGCAGAAGTTTTTAGTTGTCTTGTTAAAGTGGCCAAGAAGATTGCCAAAGAGAGAAGTTGCTTGTTTTCTACCTCTAAGCAAAGTAATCCTCTGAGAAAATGTTCATACTTTCAGCCTGATTCTCCCTGCTCCTTGTAAGAATGTGTATGTAGCTAAAGTTTGCCCTCTCTTCGGGCTTTGTTTTACTGAAAACTTTAAGGTCCATGCCCTTAAGCACTTTCTTCCAGCCTGGCATTCCCAGGCTTTCCACACAGTAGGAACACCTCCTAGACTGGAATTAAAATGCATCTGTCACATGACTTTGCAATTACAGCCTTTTTTCTCTGCAGAGATCAAACACCTAATATCACAAAAAACTACTGGAAATGGCTTATGAACCAAGGCAGGGCTGCAGAGTCAGATCCCTAGAACAGAATACGCTTTCTTCTCTCTTGCAGAATTGAAAATTTGCTACGAGGGGCTGGAGACCCATCTGAATTCTTGGAATGGCAAAAACAGATGCGTGGAAAAGATCTGGAAGAACAGCTGGCTGAAATAGAGTGTAGGAGGCTTCAAGGGAAACTGAGTTATGAAGAGGCAATTCTAGCCCATCAGAATGTAATCCAAGAAAATAAGAAAAAAGCTGATCTAATGAGAGAAAAGGTAATACAGCATTGCTCAAATTTGCTCACATTCAGTGAGTGTAAAACACGCCACAGATGCTACCCGCTAGAAGAAGGTGTAAACGTTTTATACAGTGTTTTTACTCACTGGAGTCTGCAAGCAATTGAAAAGTAGTACTGTAACTTCCAGATACAGCAATGCGTATACATTAAAGTACTTTTTACCAAGTGCTTGATTTGATTGATAACACTTAAAAAGTATTTTGAATAAAACAGAAGGCTAAAACATTCTCCTCTATATTCATGTCATTGTGCATATCCTTTTTGAACAGATAATGAAATACTAAGCAGCATTTGCAATGAAATCACCAATACTGACTAATTTCTTTATCTTGTTAAAATGACAGCCACAAATAAGAAATAATTTGTTTTCTTAAACTGATATAATTCAATTTACCTCATATTATCTGACATACTTAGATCTTAGGGGATAACTCAGGCAGAGAACTCTCTTTGGATGTATATATATGGAAATCTGAGTATTTATACCATGAAGTATTTTCACAGAGTTTCTGATCTGGCAAATCACAGTTTCCAAAATACATTGCTAGAACTTTTCATTTTTTTCCCAAGCTCACACTACATTTTTCCAGTGCTTTTCCTATAAACTAAAAAAGTGATCAAGAAACAACTAATACTATAGATTTATTTTTTTTTGTAGTCACTATCACTGGCTTTTCTTTCCTTACCCTGTACTTGCCAGTACTCTTCTCTTACCTGCCTCTCATAGGTGTCTCAGCAGTGTCTCAGCAGCTTAAGATTGGACCAAAAATGTACAAGATTTTCATAAAGGCCACGCTGCAAAAGGGAAACTTGCTTCATGAGTTCCTTTTCCCTCTTCTAAAATCTTTCAGTCTTTTTTGGCACTGAGTCTTCACGCCCGTTTAGATAGGCTGTAGCAAGAACTTAAACTATGTACTATGTACAACTCAGCATAGTGTGATCGTTCACACTCATTCTAAAATTATTGTAATTATTATATCCACCTCAATTTCAGAGCATTTATATTTTGTTAAGAGAGATGTCCCAATGCATATAGATTTGGCGATGGGCAAATCATACTTGGTCTAACCTGTTGAATTCCAGGCAGCTCCCTTTGCTTGCCACCAGATGCCGGCAGGGGACTTCATGGAGACCTCCAGAAATAACGAGCACCAATTCCCCATGCGCCAAGGGCTGTCATGCTGACCCTTCTGCTTCTTTTAAAACTATCCTCTTTCATCTAAAACAGAAAGCACAGTAAGAAATCTAGTCTGGGAGAATCCAGTTTCCTGCTTCCTGTTGATTTCCTCTGACAAAGAAAGGGACATGATAGCCAAAAAGTGGACTTTGTATGTTACAAAGATGTGATTTGGGTCCAAGAAGATCCCGCAGGCGCACAACCAGCCATGTATTAAACTAGCACTCTTCCTGATATCTCACGACGAGATCCAGAGATGGGGTTTTTTTGTCTGCTTTTAGAAACATGTGGGAGGGAATCCTGGAAAACAGCAGTGCAAATGTTACAGAGGGTTGTTGTGGATAAATAAGACATAGGAAGGGAAGCTTAAATCTGGGTCTCTATGCTGTCGCCAGACAATGTTCTGTGCTACTTTTGCAGATAATGTAATACTTTGAATCCAATCATCCTTGCCCTGTTTCAATGATTTGAGGTACTTGGATCACCAGTTACCAGAAGTTTTATTCACCTGTTTGTTTGGGATTTAGAAAGCAGAGCTGATGCACCAGTATGCAGAGACACGGCTACAGGAACAGAAAGAAATGAGGGAGCTGGTGGAGCAGGTCGTGGAAGGACACAAGAATGCAAAGCAAGCAAAAATAAAGCTCCGGAAATACAAACAGCAGATAGGTATTTATATATTGACAGAAAAATGAGATACCATGCAAAATGTCCCCAAATGTCTTTCTTTTAGTGGGCCAATTGCAATTTTTACAGAAAATTTCCTTTAAAGGGAAGTTGAGGGAAAGATCCAGGCTATACATTCCAACTAATGCATGAATATGAATTCCAGGAATAAGTTGGTAGTTGGTAGATCAGAAATTCTAAATTAGTGGTCATGGAAATTATTCTATGTTTAAATGGGATAAATACAGCACTAGTTCTCCAACTAGTTTCCCTTACATCTAAAAGCAGCATATGTGAATGACTCTGCTTTTTGTCAAATCAAGTTAGGAAGCTCAGATTCTTGTGATTCATATCATTAAGAGAAGATTTGCCTAGCAACCACTGTGAAAGAATCATGACTTAAGATTATTGTCTTCTCCAAGAAGAAAGTCCGGAGAAGACGGGTGTAGCTAAGGAAAGAAAAGCTATCTCCTAGCATGCCCTAAAAATCTATTAATATTTGCTATGTATAATATTCTTTTCTTAAATAATGAAACAGTATGCACTAATTAGAACAGAAATTACAAAGTAGGAATTCAAAGTGTCTACTTTGTGTATGTATACAGTATGCTTATGTGCTGAATAGAGTGAGAGATAGTGGAGGTGGCAAATACTCATTTTTTCCCTAATCATTCCTCCCACCAATGCCAGACTGTTCCCTCAAGCACCTTTAGATCAGTAGTAATCAAGTACCTTTAGATCAGTAATAATATTATTGTTATTCACAAATGCATGTGAGTTTTCCTCCAGATGGACTGCTTGTTAAATATGCAACCAGCTAACAGAGCTTCGTTCTTATCTTTCAGTTCAGGAAGTTTCTGAAGAAAATCGAGAACTTCTTCGGCAAGCTTTAGAAGAAGAGGAGGAGAAGCTTAGGAAAAGATACGAACTAATTCAACAAATACGAGCTATTGAGTCTTTACCGAGCATCAGACACAAGTTTGTTGATTTAACAGAGGTAAGTTCAAAAAGAAAAAGTGTTTTACATAAAGATGTATTGTTTATGTTTCACACATTCAGAGGAATTGTGTACTGCATGCAGATATATCAGTCTGGATGCACAGCATTAAGTACAAAGTGTCCCCATGCCAAAACAGTTACATCTGAACTGGAACTTTCACAAAGTTCATAAAATGAAAATTTTACCAGGAAGAATATTCTGATGGTACGAAATCTTAGTCCTCTTGAACTTTCTTTGAATTTTGCCAATAGGATCTGGGTTTTCCAATATCTTTCAAAAAGAGACCAGCAAGTGATTACCGTACGTCCTATCCATCTTCGCAGATTCACAGATTTGTCAGTGCTGGGTGAGAACTGAATGAACATAAAGTTTGCACTGATGTAGAGTTGTTCATACTGGAGTGATGTTTGCCATCATGATTAACAAAATTAATTCAAAGCTGTTACACCTGTACTGTGCAAATGACTTGTGTGTGTGGTGCAGTCTACAGTAAATGTATCCCAGACTTCTTGGACTCACTGTTGATGCACAACTGACATGCCTGAGATTGGGCTTTGCAATGCCGACTTTTGCAGAATTTCCAGACTTAGGCAGTATCAAGAAATCTGTTATCTTACCACTAAATCAGCAGCTAAAAATACTTTTCCATTTTTCTTATCCACACTAGGAGAAAAATAACATAGTATAATATAATATGACACTGCAATTTTAATTAGAATCCTTTTGGTTTTTTCTTTCCTGTCTTTCATGAGTATTCAAGCGAAGATCACAAATTAAACTTCCATGGCTAGTCTGCAGAAGCATACAGAAGGAACAGGTCTTGATTCCATGGGGCTCTTGGAACAGTCAATAGGATGCTTTGGTTTTATCTCCTGCTTCTCTGAATAGGACTGAGCCTTTCATTGATTTCAAAGCTACCAGCTACTTCTGCAGCCACCAGATAAACCTCCCATCTCATTTATCAGATTTTAGAATATATGTAATTTTAAAGTGTGAAATAAGTGAACAAGAATAAAATCAGCCCCCCAGATGTCCCATCCTTCTTTACTCTCTCTGGTTGCCTTCATGGCTGCTGCCATCACTTCTCCCCTTCTTTTCCAGCCAAAGAAGGCAATCCTCTTTTTTCAAAGCCAGACTCACTCCACCCATTCCACTGAACCACAATGGTAAAAGCAGGATAAAAGGTGAAGGGTACAGAGAATTATTGTATACCACAGATACTGTAAACTGTCTGCATGGAAGTGCCAAAAGGTACTCCAGTCTATAGGTCCTCTACTGCTGCAGACAGAGCTACACGTTGTGTCAACACTAAAGAGAGGCCTTAGCATGGTCTCACTGCACTTCTGTTACCCAGGTGATTCAGTCACAAGGTGTAGGCTGCAAAGACAACAGTATGATGCAGTCAGACATGGAAATGTCATTATTTTTTCAATCACAACTGTGAAATGGTGCAGGCTCTCATTCAGGAAAATGAAGGTGACCCAAATATCAGTTCTTTCTTATTTTTGAACCTTGTTCATTTACACTGGCTGCTGACTCCCCACATAGAGCTTCCGCTGAAATACTGTTTGTTTCTAAATACAGAATATGGCTTTAAATACATTTTTCCATCTAGCTTATTTCAAAAGATAAAGCAGAATACCACAGCAGGTTTCAAGCTCTGTATGAAAAATTCATTCAAAATTCAGGCTTATCCTATGTGTAAGGTTACTAATCCGTAAGGTTGCTGAAAAAGAAGTGACCACACAGGTCATATTACAAGTACAAGGGAATGGACCTGAAAGATACAGATGGACTGTTAGATGGATAAGGAATTGCTGGATGGCCACATCCAAAATTACAGTCAACGGTTCAATGTCCAGGTGGAAACCAGTAATGAATGGTGTCCCTCAAGGGTCCATACTGGGACCAGTACTGTGTGCTATCTTCTCTAATGACACAGAGAGTGGGATTAAGTGCACTCTCAACAAGTTTGCAGATGACACCAAACTGGGTGGTGCAGCTGATGCACTTGAGAAAAGGGACCTTGACAGGCTTGAGGATTGTGCCCATGTGAACTTCATGAGGTTTAGCACGGCCAAGTGCAAGGGCCTGCACCCGGGTCAGAGCAATACCCAGTATTAGAGGAAGATGTTTTATCAAGACCTGTAGTGACAGGACAAGAGGCAATGGGTTGAAACTGAAAAAGGGTAGATTTAAATTGAAGATAAGGAAGATATATTTTACTGTCAGCAACCTGATCTAGTGAAAGATCTTTAAAGGTCCCTTCCAAGCCAAATAATTCTATGATTCTATATATCAGCTTCACAGTTCCTTTATTCTCGTTATTACAATAGTATTCTTGAGTGAATTAAAACACCTCTAGTGAAAGCTTGCCCTGTTTTTTTATTTCTACAAAAGGCTATTTCAGGCTTAGTGAAATTAAGTATGTGTCCATAAAATTCTTATTCACTCTCATAATTTTTACACTATCAGTATTTCCTTTAATGGTACTTAAATTGCTTGAACACCAGCATCATCTACAGCACAAGTGTAGGACTTTTCATATTTTAGGAACCCCTTCACTGTCTTCACTGAGTATTTCTGAAATGCAAACAAAATATTCAGCCTCCACCATTCTAAGCTTCTAGGAAATTCTCTTTCCTAAATCTTTTTGGTGTCTGATTGCCATGCTCAAACACTACCACTGTTTCATATGCCCTGTTGCAAAACACTTTCCTTTCACTGCCTGTTAATACAACTTGATGGTCATTGACTAATTTAAATTAGAGGCAAGGTATTATAACACTTGCTATGAGCAAATTCACTCTAAATGCAAATCTGAGAAGATAAATGTACTGTTTCATTAACCTACAGTAGCACATATTTTCCAAAGAGATGCAAAAATAAAGATTGCTTAATATTGAACTCTTTTATTAATCTTCTACTGGTGATGATTATTTAGGCCATGTTTGGTACACATGAGGAGCGTGGAAGCAGAAACCACTGCAACAAAATTGAAGAATCAGATGTGAGGTGAAAAAACAGGGATGATCTCTTCTTACTGACTCAACTTTTACAGCTTTAGAAGAAGAAGCTATGGGGACCAAAACTGCAGGGAGGCTCTTGGGAATCTTGGAGGAATTCCTAGGGATGGCCACCCAAGACACGTATTCCTTCACTGACAAGCTTGTATCCATACTAACTCGATAATAATTCCTCTTAAGCACCAGTGTTGTAGCAGCAGAGAGCCGAGCCTGTTATTCTTGTACTCTATTTTGGGGGTTTATTGCACCTGCACCACATGCCTTACTGTTTTCTTCATCTTTCTTGAGTTTCCCTCTGTTTCATGGACCCACTGCCCTGAACAGCTACAGAGTCATCACTGAAGGACGAGAACCCAACTAGACTGCTTAGATGCCATCCCAGACCAGAGGAGAGGGTTCAGACCCAGGTCAATTCTTGCAGCCAAAGTGACAATCTAAGCGTCTATGACACAGCATCCTTCTCTTTTCCTGGGGTGTTTTTTTTTCCTTCCCCTTCATGTTCTGTTTTGTGAAAAGCCCAAAAGCAGAAAGGCAACTATATTCTGTCAACCACCCACTCAGTATTCAATACAAGGGCTTTTTTTCCCCTGCTAATAAGGACTCCTTGAAAAAAAGAAAGCTTTTAAACTGAACAATTTCTCACCATTAAAAGGACTGTAATGAGTTTTACTTATGTATGCTTATCATTACTACTTAATTTCAGTCTGAGAAATACAATTTGGAGGAGCAGTTGTTCTTTTGGATTCTGCACATCCCCCCTTCATCCTTTCCAAACTTTGTCATTAATTTTCTGTCACTAGTTCTATGGAACTAAGCAGACCAAGGTCTTTGTGATTCAATCCGAACCAGTGTTTCACTTTTTGTGCCAGGTGACTGCACAGGAAGAGTTAGGTTAGCATCTTGACTTCCTGCACACATACATACCAGTATAATATGCTATGGTACAAGGTACGCACCAAAGATGGATACAAAATTATGTTAAGATAGCCAAAAGAATATTGGTTGGGGTGAAATGGATTAAATTTTGCAAAGAAAGCTACACAGAAGCTCAGTATTTGTGTGAGTTTATGCCATATATGCAGATGTATATATGTGCAGACAGAGAAAGGAAGAGGATATGTGAGAGCAAAGGCCAAAAAACTTCAAGTGTTCATAAATCTGTTTAAAAATGAGCTGTCTTCATTTGCAAACTGAAGCGGCAAAGTCTCCCATTACATCTCAGAATCAGGCTTATTATCACTCTCATTGCAAAGCAGATATTAAAAAGCCTTCATTAAACATTGAGGTTTGACTATTTTAACTCTGGGCATTAACATCTGAATTTGCTGGCTACAATTCGTTGTTTAGCCCTAGTCTTTTCAGATAAAAAATAGTAGACACCATCATAGATCAATTCCATACTTTGGAAATAGATAAACAGAAAAAATATTTATTTTTTAGTGTAAAGTTTGTTGTGGCTTTACAAAATAATAAAAAAAAGCAGTTCTACACATTTTAAAACTTCAAAAGTCTAATTAAAACTAAAAGATAAGTCAACTAGATTTTTTTTATAACAAATATGCTATAATATATAGCATATATATAGCAAATATTTATGATTAATCTGCTGCATATCTCAATGTTTTTTTGTTGTTTTATGAGCTTTGTGTCTTTACACATACAGAAGATAGACTCCGCACCTTAAAAGGATCTTGTAAATAACATTTAGACTAGGACACCCCTATACTTCTCGAAATATATTCAGCATGATTTGGAACAAAATCAAAATATTCTATTTTTATTCATTTACTCTCCCCTTGGTATTTACAGTGTTATTTAAACCTATATTTCATGTTCTCTAGACTGGTGGCCATGGTTTAATTTGTGAAATGTCAATAGTGGAACTACGTGAACGCCTTGCTCTACTTAGAGAAGCACAGAAGGCAGCAGAAGAAGAGAAGAGAGACCAGATAATTCATGAAAAACAAGCCAAGGAACAACTTCTTCTAGACAAACTGGACCAGATTTCCCTGTTCAGAGCAGAACTTGGAAGAGCAGCTGCTTTAAAGTCAGTATAAAACAGCATGTGACATTTAAGACATTGCAACTTTGTTAATATTTCGTTAGCCCCTAGAGGAGAAAAACAAGTAGAGAGCAAAATACTGCCCTTTTATAAATCAGTACGGCTTTTGTCAAGGATTACACTGATGCCAGGATTTCCTTATTATTCTGGGAAATAATTTGCATCAGATTTAACAAATCTTTTTCATCATGTACAGCTGAAGACACTCCGTAGGCTAATGTTGACAGTATTGCCCCAGGGTTCAGAGCCAATATTATATATTGAGAAGGAAATTCTGCCTTTCTTATGTTCCTTTGCAACTAATAAGTACTAATTTGATGTTAATAGAATCATTCTGGCTTGCCACTTAAAGTGGTTTCTCATTTTCATCTAAACCAACACATTAGGGCTATAGTTTTCTTCCTTGAACTTCATTTGTTATATGAAAAGGCAGGCTTCACTGTAGAAGTTAAAAATATTTTAGGAAGGAGATTTTCTGATAACAATAATAAGTTATAAATTAAATATATTAAAGCAGTAGATCAAAGAAAAAATTCTTTGCTTACAGGCTCTCTGATCAAATTCTGTATTCATTATTCAAATTTATTATTCATTATCATATTTATTATTCATTGTCATAAAGGATCCATAACCATCATAGATGCTTCACATATGCAGAAGGCAGGTCCCTTCCACAAAGGCTTTAAAATCTAAGTTAAAGCTATTTACAAATAAAGCTGAAGAGGAGGAAAGCCAGTGTAAAAGTATAAAATATGGCACACCTCGTGATCTTATGCCATTTTTACTCCATCTTGACTATTTGCCATTGTTTTCTTGCAAGCTGTCTTTCACCTTTTCCCTTTTGTGGGTTTGAGAAGTTAGTCCTCATCATATTTATTTTGCAAGCAGATGTTCAGGCTGACATTCTGAAGACATACTCTATCAGGCTAAAACCATGCATCTTTAGATATGTCTTAGACTCATGTTTATTGCTGAGATACCAAAGGTGACTTCTTAGAGTTCAATTCACATTATTGATTTATCAACCAGTTCTAAATGTTGGTTACAGAAGGCAGTACTGATGTATGCGTTTAAGCAGTTTTCAATAGTCCCAACTCTAACTTTGTTAATCTCCAAAGACAGGGGTTCTACTATGTTAGGATTTAAGAAGATGGTTTAATGAATTTAATGAATCAATAACTGCAGCTCCAGTAGACTGACTGCAGTCGCAGTGACCCTCTCTTCTGTAGTATATATTGAGAAAAGATTTAAGGCTTAAAGAACCTGAAATGGAGTTGGAGCTGGAAATACAGGCTCTTGGCTAAATATTCAGTGTTGTGAAAGCCTGAGAGAGCAACTCAAGCCACTATTTACCACTAGAGATGCAAACCAGACATTAAGAATTTGTATACTACATAAACCCTGTTTCACTAGTAACTACTTAAAGAATCATTTGTTATGCTAGATGTGCAGTTTGTTTATTTTGTATAGTGCCTGGTTACTCTAAAATAGACGCTTTGTCTTACTTCAGATCTAAAACTGTTCTGATCCTGAAGTAAGCTGTGCTTACATGAGAAGGTAACTTTGATTCACTTTTTGTCCTGATGTTTGAAATATATTTTAGAACAGACCAGCATGCCAAAGATAGTAGAATCCAAATAAAACAATTTGCAGGCTTCTAGTCAAACTCATTATAAGTAATAGAGCCCTGTTTGCTCTCCAAATAAAGAAAATACAGAGTTTCATTCCAGATGTTATAAGACATCTCCTTTGACGGCTCCCAGGCAATATATGTACATAACTTGGAGGCATTGTCAAGGTATCCCAGAAATGTTGTTCTCTGGGAGTGTATTTCATGCATTTTCATGTAGCACCCAGATCTATGGTTTATTTCTGTTAATACAGGAATACAGCATGGTGGCCTATTTACAAATGCTAGACACTTTGCTGCAGCTTTTATTTCTCTCTGAACAAACTATAGGCTTTGTGTGTTGAGCCTGTTTTACAGATCTTGAATCCTGAAATATCTATCAAGTCTGTGTGAGTGATTAATTGCTTGTGTTGTATTATTGATACACTGCACAGGAGATGTAAAAAGTAAATTTTTGTATTTACCAAATAGCAAATCTTACCAATGGTCCTCATAAGACAGCTTTATGCATCAGTATAAAATTACATCTTTTATCTCAGATTCCATTATGTTGAAGGCTACCGATAATCAGCTAATGTGGTCACTAAGCCTTGCTAAACAAATGGGCTTTAGTTAGTGTCAGCTGGAGTTTAAGTGGGTCCCTACCAAACAGGTTCCTTTCAATAGCATTTACAAACAAACATACATCAACAGAAAAGCAGCACATCCAGCAAGCATATAATCAGCTATATTAAACAAAATAGGAAACAAAACATGAAAAATTACAGAGACATCAGCCTTTAACAGGCCATGACATCCATCACAGCTTTGTGAGTACATGCAGAACACTCAAGAATCAATTCAATCTATCCACAGGATGTTCCTTTAATTGCTAGAATTTCACATGGTGTGAAAATCATCACTGGCATATGAACGGACAAACATTTGAGTTTTCAGCTTTTGCACATGAACGTGAAAAGTTTTATGAGTTTTCGAATACATGCTCATGTACTGGAGTTCTGTGCCTGTATACCTCAGGCACAATTCCTTTTCGTTCCATCAAGGCCGCATCTATTTTGGACCCTGGGAACTACCAGCCTGTCAACCTCACCTCTATGCCTGGGAAGATCAGGGAATAGATCCTCCTACAAGCTCTGCTAAGGCCCATGGAGGACAGAGGTGATCTGAGACAGCCAGCGTGGCTTCACCAAGGGCAAGTCCTGCCTGACCAGCCTAATGGTCTTCTATGATGGAGTTACCACATCAGTGGCAAGAGAAAAGCTGATGTCATCTACCTGGATTTATCTAGGTCCTTTGACATGGTCCCCTACAACATTGTTCTCTAGAGTGGAGAGATATGGATTTGATGAGTGGGCTCTTTGGTGGATGAGGAATTGGTTGGGTGGTCATATCCAGAGGCTACTGGTCAATGGCTCAATGTCCACATGGAGATCTCTTTAATACAGTGGGACTGACTGCACCCTTAGCAAGTTTGCAGATCACACCAAGCTGTGTGGCACAGCTGATGTGCCTGAGGGACAAGAGGCCACCCAGAGGGACTCGGACAGGCTTGAGAAGTGGGCCAATGTGAACCTCATGAGGTTCAACAAGACCAAGTGCAAAATCCTGCACCTGATTTGGGGCAAACCCTGGTATCAATAAAGGCTGGGAGATGATGTGCTAGAGAGTAGCCCTGCAGAGAAGGATTTGGGAATACCAGTGGACAAAAAGATGGCCATGAGTCGGCAATGTGCGCTCACAGCCCAGAAGGCCAACCGTATCCTGGACTGCATCACAGGAAGTGATGACTGAGATCAGATCAAGAGAGGTGATTCTCCCCCTCTACTCTACTCTGGTGAGACCCCACCTGCAGTGCTGCATCCAGTCCTGGAGTCCTCAGCACAAGAACGACATGGACCAGCTGGAGTAGGTCCAGAGGAAGCCACAAAAAAAGATCAGAGGCTCAAACACCTCTCCTTGTGAAGAAAGGCTGAGAGAGTTGAGGCTGTTCAGCCTGGAGAAGAGAAGGCTCCAGGGAGACCTTATTGCATCCTTTCAGTACTTACAGGGGGACTATAAGAAAGATGGGGACAACCATTTTAACAGGGCCTGTTGCAAGAGAGCAAGTAGTAACGGGTTTAAAGTGAAAGAGGGTAGATGTAGACTAGTTATAAGGAAGAAATTTTTTACAATGAGGGCTCTAGGTGGCCCTGCTTGAGCAGGTGAGCGTGGACCAGATGACATGCAGAGGTCCCTTCAAGCCTCAACCATTCTGTGACTCTGTGAATGAACTTCGATTATACAGCTTCATAATCTTTATTTCAAATGAGGAAAACTCTGTTCTAAATAACAATTGCTTCTCCACCTAAAATTAGTCACTTAACAAGTTGTTTTGAAAGGGAGTCAAATTTTGAGTGCTTATATCCCTCACACTAGTACAAAATAGTAATCAATTTAATAGTGTAGTGTTCTTAAATGTCTGAATAACGACTCCCTTAACAGTGAAGTCCTCAGCACAAAAAAGACATGGACCTATGAACTGTTAACAGTTAGGTACACTCATTTTCCTCACGCAATGACTAAGAATTACACAGTGCAGGACAGAAAAAAATGCAAGGTACTAGGAAGTACAGAGAGCCCTACCCACGGAAACTGATAGAGGAAATGAAAAAAAAAATGTTTATTGCACTATATGGCAATCCTGCTTTTAAAAATATATTTGTGTTTATCACACAGGACTCCATTTTGTAAGGTGAGCTTACAAATACAGTCCCAGCTGCTTAAATATATAGTTTGGTGCCCAGAATGGTCAAATAGACATTTTTACTCCATCTCCTACAACTATTTAGTCAGTTAAGAGCTGTCATACACCTGTCTCCTTATACTTTCGATGTACAGCTGGAGTTTGAAACTGTAATTGAACAGCAAAATGTAGTTTTCAGGAGGAATGCTCAATGTAAATCTTCAAATTCATCATTTCTTAAACACATCCGAGAAGACGTAATCCAGCTGTTCCAAGTGTTTTCATTTCCTGCAGGAAAATCTTTAATGCTGAATTGCTGCTTCTTCAGTTACAGGCTGTATGACCTCCTGGACCTAGAGTCCATTTGGCCAGCTGCTAAAATTGCAGAGCAGATAGTTAAATAATTACAAGGAATATGTAAGTAAGAAAATACTGGACTGCCAAACTCCATGACAGTTTGTAAAATGTGAAGTAAAAAGATACTGACATGTTTTTAAACTTCATTATAGTTACTGAGGACATTTTACTGATGGCATTTTTCTGTACTTCGTACTGAGCCAAAATCTTTCAGCTGTTGACTGTACACAGAGCTTACACCAAAAGTGAATAGAGAACAAAATCTGTGGTAGATAAAGAAATTTTCACTGTTTGCTCTTTTTTATCCATATTAGGTTTAATGATTCATTAATCCCTTACTTCTCCTCCTCTGAGTAGTTTACACATACACCCCACACTACTAAAAACACCCATAAGCACACACAAGAATCTCAACTCATTCCTTAACACTAAAAGGTACTGTCTGACAAGGTCACTAAGCAAAAACTAGAGTTTGTTGAACCATTAAAAATACATCAGGATTTCAAAAATATTTTTTTTCAAAGGCTTTCGTAGGGAAATAGTTTTTAATTATGGCAGACTCACAAAAGAAGAGAAGGCTCTTGTCTGAGACCAAAAGAAATGAAAATTAATACATTCTCTGTTGCACCAAAGATTTGACATTATGCTTTAGGAAGTAGCACAGTTCTTAAAGATTGGGTTTCGTTCTAGGTGCTCATTTAATACTAGTAGCTGGTAAATAAACTTATAAGTAAAATTAAAATGGTTTCTCCATATTTTTTTCATAAATTATCACATATTTTTCTATTGAATCTGGAGAGGATTGTTCTAACTATGTACTGCCCCATTCTGACTGGCTGTTACTTTACTTCCTTAGGAAATACATGATTTGGGGTGACAGAGATCGTATGAGCTTTTCATATCTTGAGTCCTGAAAGTTCTTAACTGACCATCACATAAATCCAGAATTTTAAAATATCTTTTTCCATTCCTCTTTGAGTTTCTGCTATCATGTGGCATCTGAAAACCCGTGGGACTGGCAGCTTTTCTGGAATAGTGTAGGTGACTGGCACATGACTTGATATGGAAGATGACTGAATCTTACTCTGAGGACAAGGAACTCTTTACAGTGTTAATTCAGACTGCTACTGCTTCGTGATGTTAAACCTCTTGCTGTATTTCCTGCAATTGTATTTACAACAATCTGGACTTGCATGTAAGGAAAGGTTTTGTTGCCTAGTCCCCCTGACAGTATTTAATCATCAAGTATTTACACAAAACCTTATTGTTGTATTGTCCTATATCCCTTGGAATGCAATGTCTAGTTACAATGCAAATGGAAATAAGCCATGTTCTCAATTAGCTTAAGTGATACTACATAGTTTTTAGACTTACAGAATAGTGTTAAAAATTAATCTCAATGACGCAGAGTATATCACAGTATTAAGGAGGATAAGGAAATGTTATCCTAACCAGATAGCACAACACAAACAGCAGAGAGGTTCAAGAAGTGTTTCAGGAAAACAACTGGAAATGAGAAGCCAAGATAAACTGTGCCACTTACTTAGAGTTCACAGTCACATTTCAGAATGTGACACAGGTCAAATCTCCCCTTTATCCAGTTCTTGAGGATTTAGGGAACTCTAGTCTGGAATGGCTGCTCTAAAGAATACCTGCTATTACAGAGAGTTTCCTGTTAGTAAAGATTCATCTAACAAAGCACCCAATAGACATGAGCCCTAAATGAAAGAAGTGTTGGGTTCCCTGCAATCTTAATACACTTTGTAAGGCAAATTCATGGGTTTAGCATCAGAAGGCACTTCCTCCTTCCTCCAGCTCCTTGAGAAGAGTGTGCCTTATACTCAAAACCCTGTGGTATAAGACCCAAGAGATAAGGGAAGAGTTTGCTGTAAAACATTTCCAAGGGACAACCTGTCTGTGAAATTAGTCCTGCCACTGACAGAATAACAGTTATAGTAAGAGCTGGAAAATGCCCCTGTGCACTCTGTTCTTGGTCATTTGGATTTCTACTCTGGTTTCCAATAAAAGCAACTGTAATGTTGTACCACTGCAATATAAAAGGACCTTTTATAAAACAGCTGAAAGGAGACATCGGACCTAACCTGTGTGTAAACTATATAATAATGTATACTCTTTGGTAGATCTGATGCTTACTTCAGTTCTGAATTTGGCCAAAAAATCGCAGCTGCTCATGACATAATCTTAATACTACAGCTTGATCATACTGGGCCAAATTCAAGTGCAGTGTTGAATAAAAGAGTAAGTTGAATATTAAGTGAATCACTGTGTAACGTGGTGTAACCTACAGGAAGTTGTGAGTAAATTGTGCCAGTTGGGTGAAAGTGAGCAAAACCAGATAAAATGTAAAATCTAGAGGAAAGAAAAGTAGCTGCAATAGAACAATAAAAAAAAAAAGACTATCCAAAAACCTCTCTCATAAGCTTTACTTTTATGATGCCCATGGTGCTATCAATTTATGCTCATCTAGACCAATTAACCTTAATTAATACATCACCAGCCCATAAATTCTGAATCTGGGCATTAAGATTACACAGCAAAGAATATGTTTCACTTGCCAAGGAATACAGCAATCAAGATGAATACTAATGATCATATAAGGAAAACTCCATAGTTCTCACAAGGAGAAAGCTGCAGTAGTATCACGGGTTTTGCACACGCTTTTTCTAAAAACGTCACGTCAGGCTTGAACTACTTCAGTTATTGTCATCATGGGAAGAAATTATTCTATACTATTTAGTAATCCTGTTCTGTGAACAACACGAAGCAAGTTGTGAATACCACATTCAAGCTATGTGATTTAAATTTGTTTTGAATCTACATGGTTCCCAGAAGCAAGAGCAAATTCATTATTATCAAGGTAATATATGCTCAGATGGATTTATTCTGTGGTTTTGTCGTGGTCTGAGCTAAACAGAACCAATTCTGTTCAGTGATTTTACTTTTCTGCTCAGTCTCTTCTAAGAGGCTGCACTTTCTGAAGTTTTTGCAGACAGTGTCTGCTACTAGAAGTGATAACACCTGATGTTTATAGTTACTACCAAGAATTGGTATGCAGAAAGGCTCTTGTTTATACTTGCTCCTTTGGTGACCAAGGTCACTGATAAATCTGGTGTAACACACTGCAGGTGCTGGAAAGTAAAAGAATTGCAAGAAAGTAAAAGGTTGCACCTCTGCGGAGCAACGGACAGGACAAGTGACCCAAACCTGACGAGCAAAGTACTCCATGCCATAGGTGTCATATTCTGTATAAAGCTGAGGGATCACGGAGGTTAATCCCTCTTTCTCTTCTTCAATGGCTGGCGTCTAAGGAGGACTCTGTCAGTTGTTCTACCTTCGAACCCAACTCTGAGTTCCTAAATTCAGCCCCTGTGTCTGGTTCTCCTCTACCACTGAGCCTGGGATTTCCCCAGTGCCTGCCAGCTCTGCAGCATCAGTGGAGATTGCTATGGGGGGGAGGGGGGGCAGGGGGATAGCTGGGTTCACTATTGGTTTTGTATATTTTTGTATATATGTCATTATTTTCATTACTTCCTTATTAGCACTATTATTGCATTATTAAAGTTGTTTTAGCTTTCTTTTCCAACATGTAAGTCTCTCTGCCTTATTCTCTCCTTTGGGGAGGGAGAGGGATTATTAGAGAGCATCGGTCAGTCATTTAGCGGCTCATCCAGCCCTAACCCCTTGAACGGGTTAATATTATTTTACCTTCTCATTGCTTCTCTTTGATTTTGCAGGCAAGAAGAAAAGAAAAGAAGTTTCCAGTCTGGTGAAAGGCCTATAAAAGATGAACGCATTTTAAACCTGCAGAAAATGATTGCAGAAAAAGCAATGGAGCGTAAAAAGCAAGCAGGCCTCTTAAAGATTACCCCCCAGAAAGCCACCATTGCATCAAGGAAGGTCTGGGAGTTATGTACTGAGAAAAGCTCTGCAATAGACCTGCTGCTCAACTGCCAGCACTGGCAAGGGGTGCAGAGGCAGATGGTGCCCTACATGACTCCAAGCCATGGCCTTGACCTCACCTTCCTGTCACACGTTCTGCTCCCACAGAGCAGGGCTTAGCCCTACAGCACCTAACTCCCCACTCGGACTATCGCACGCTCTCATCCCACCAAAACAGCACTCACCCACTGTCCCTAACCCCTGTCTTTCTCCGCTTCCTGTCACACACATCCCATTACAGAAAACTGGGACGCTCACCCCCTTTCTCACCCAAGGCCTGTCACAGGTTATCATTCCTGTGATTTTTAGCTCACCTTCCCTCATCCTTGTCCCGCAGCATCGGATGGAAGCACCAGTATGCCTGTAGGCATTATGCTGGTTCACACTGGCTGTGTTTCCTTGGCAAGTGTCTAAAGACAAGCGGTGAGGAACTGTTGCTCCTGCTGCTGCTGCCACCTCTGCCATTGCCTTGTGCATGCCGAACATTTAGAAGCGGTCCATATACCAGTCCATACACCTGTGACAATGCACGTACCACAGCATACGGAACACTGCAGCGAAGGGTTGTGACGGGATCACTTTTTAAAAGCTGTACTAGCCAATGTAAAATTAGAACTAAATCTGCCAGTCCACTAAAGTAAAAACAACTCTTTGCCTATTTTGTGTGCAAGTTGATGAAGCTGAATTCAATGAAGAGGAAAACTGTATTTTTCAAGTGTATACAGTTTAAAAACTAAAATAGTGCAATCTTTCAGAATATCAATGTTTGCTGCCTTCAGAAGCCCCATTTCAGGCAAGGAAAACATGTAGGTGCTTAGATAGACAAAAAGCATTTCCTAAATTGGGATGTCTTTCTGAACTTTTTTGAACACTTGCTGAATGGAGTACAGAGTAAAGTAGAAGCAATAAACGCAGACTTCAAAGGAAAGCAGCCATGTAACTACAAATATGAGACATTTTTAAAATAAAGAGGAATGAGAAGATTATTTAGCTATTTTGATGTATCTTTCATCAGCACTTTTCAGCTCTGCATGACATTCTCCAAATGTTACTTCAAGGAAGTGTCTCAATTCTGGTCAAAGAATGTTCAGGAGCATCTTTATTGTAGTTGAACTGTGTAGTGCTGAAAATGGTGTTAGTGTGACTATAGGAAAAAAATCCTTTCTAAGTTATAATGCAGTAGTTCTCTGGCATTCAGTTTGTACTGCTGCCTTTTAGGTTCCTCAATAAGTAGGAAAAAAGTGACACTAACCCCTTCTATTACAGTTCCAGTTTGTAGCTTCAGTCGTCACATTTGTTATGGCCCTTATGATTCAATGGGTTTATGCTAGTAACATTTATTTCTAAATTCCTATAAGATAAGAAAAACTTACCATTAGAACCACAAGAAAAACTACCATTAATGAAAAAAAATTCTGTTCTTCTATTTTAAGCAAAGAATCAGATGAAAAGGTAACAACAGGTTTCTGTCTGTTTTTTGTTTTGGGAATGCTCCCTTGTGAACCCAGCTTTTGAATCAGCAAACCACTAGATTCTGATAGGATTTGTACAACTGTTCATTTGCATAATAAACTGTTGTCATAGAAAAAAACATGTGGTAGCAGCATTGGAGTAAAGCATCCAGATGTAGTTTTATCTCGACTTAACATTTTGTGGAGTGCTGCAGCTGTTTTTAATTCATCTTAAACTGGGCAACTCACTCAAGTTACCTTTCTGTTCATTATGGCCAGTTTGATATTGACAAGTTTTCCCAATCGTGTTAGCAAATAAACTGCATTGCCAGACAGGCAGATTATCAAATAGAAATTCAGCGTATCCTCTCAAGAGAATCACTGTATTATCTGCAGCCTGATCACCTGTGTGTCTTTTCTGCAGGATTCTTTGCAATGGAACCTTTGGAAAGAACTAGAAGAGAGTCGGGAAAGACAGTTCAGGATCCTTCAACATGGCTCCATGGCCAGAGAAAAGGCTCAGAGAAAGGCTGCCTGTGAGACAGCAAGAATTGGAAGCCACAGTTTATATATTGCGCTCTGAAGTAAAATAAAATACATTTGGAACAAATTCAGGCCTGCTGGAAATCTCCCAGTGTGCCTATTTACTACAAGGTTAAATTGTAATCTTTCTTTCAGCTTTACAGTGTGATTAGAAAAAATCAGGCCATACACGCACAATAGCAGCACAATAGAATAACAATGTGTTAATTCTGTTGTAACAGAATTTTATTTGTATGCTATAATGACATATTTTTTCTGTTAGAAGCAAAACCTTTAAGAAACTGAAACCTTACCATCGGGCTTACCATCAGAGAATGGCAAATATCTGGGTAAGAATGCTGAGATCGGTGTTTCTATTATTGTTATGTACTATGCCATGTTTTGCTATACTCATCTTCAAAAAGAATAAAAATGAGGGTAAAACCCAAGCAACATTTGTTTACATATGCATCTCTTCAGAAGGCGTGGTCAGCCCAAGTTCCTAATGTGTCTTCTTACATGACAGTAACTGTGTTTAAGAGGATTACCAGTTTCAAGATTGGTTTTAGAGGATGAGGGAAAAACTGTTTAGAAGTTTTAGATTATGTGATTGCTTCCAGGAGCCAGAGTCTAGATTCAGCGACCCAGACACGCCATCCCTTTATTCACAGATGTTAATCTCTTCAATCTTTAAACAGTGGAAGGAGAACACAACATTGTTTGATGTCTTTAGGTGGCTGCTTCCAGAAAAAGTTAAAATTCTGTTACTCACCTAGAAGATAATTTGCCCTCTATGACAACTTCTATACTGCGTAAAACAGCTTTTAAATCATAAGACTTATTCTAGGCACAAAGCCAAGGAGGATATAAATCTGAATTAAAATGTGCACAGCAGTAAGACTATGCAATGTTTTCTATTTTAGCTCGATGCCAGTTACTAAGTGTTTAATTATGGCTATTGCAAATATTTAAATTGAAGGGGACCATCACCGACATTAGAGTCAGGCAGCTGCTTTTAATGTTCTCACCACATTACATTTCTCACTTTTTACTGAAGGAAGTCTAATGGAATTCTTTTGTTGCCATCTAGCTGTGAAAATCACTTCCACAATCCACAAACTGATAAAACATGCTGCATTTTTCATTCAAATAAATGCTGCAGTAGTCCATGAAAGCAACGTAGGGCTCATGCTCCATAGGAAGAGTCAAGAAACACATTAGAATGAGAATAAGGAATCGTAACAGGAGAACTTCAGAGAAGAGGGAACTACAGCACTATGTCTAGTAGGGGACTGTAACAGCTTAAAATGACAAACCCTTGGCGACGGGGAGTTTATCTTCCTTTGCGGCAGTTCTGCATTCTGTTGCATTGTATTCCAGAGTAACAAAACCAAGCCATGACTCTAACATGCATTTGCAGAAGCCAGCAATTAACAGGGCTGGCAGTCATGGTCTGGGATATTGCATAGCTGAATAGCTCCTCTTAGACTTTTTGATGTCTCGCATTTTTAGAATTAAAAAGAACGCATAAAGTCATCATAAGCAAATAGATAGGCATGTGTATTTAGGTAGGTAACATGGAAATTTCAAAACTCCATCATACAGCATGCTTCTTCCCCTGTGGTGCTGGGCCCAGTTTTCATAATTCTTACTGAATTGCAATCAAGCTGATTCATAACTATTTCCTTCTCTGTATTTTCCCTGCTCGCACATGAAAGAATAGAGGAATAAAGGAATCTCAATAATCCAGCTGTGGATTTTTTACCTTCATAAATAACCCTATTGCTACTTTAGAATATGATTCATAATGGTCATCTTCAAAATCAGTGTTTTGAGGAATGTAAAAGATTGTTAGTCTTCCAGGGAAAACATTGGTATATTCCTATACTGGTATTTTTATATTAATATAACCTCTTGATTTTTCAGTGACTGCAGGTCTTGCAATACACACAATAACATTAAAAATACCACATTCCTCCTGACAAACGTGGATAACAATGTTGGATGCAGCAGATCCTATCCAGAACCACTCTGCCCCTTGCCACTAAAGCACCTTCTCTAGTATTCCTGTTCCAGTAGTGTGGTACACAGAAACCTGAGGTGATCCAACGCAGAGCCTGAAAAGGTCTGGTAGGACTTGTTAGTGTTGTATTACAAAAGAAGCTGTGATGCCATTGGATCCAGATGAGCTCTGGAGCAATACAGCTGCATTCACCCTGTAGCCTCAACTAGAGTCTGTGGCACAGACCACCCACAACCTGGTTAATCTATGCAGGGAACTGAGAGTCAGTAATGCCTCTACACTCATTGCACTTCATGGAAACACATGTGGATGAATTACTCATTCATTTACACATTTGTTACACCATTTGCAGCCAAGATGAGGGTAAGTGAATAAGATTGACTCTTAAATCATCCAGCAAAACAGAGTAAAAAATCAGAGGCTTCACCTGTCTGATCATAGTGACAGACTCATTAAAAAACTACTTCATAAAGCTGCACATTCCAGAGGTCACTGTAAATGGCCAGACAACAAAAGCCTTCACATGCAGCTAAGACATAAGGAGGCCCAGATTACCTGAGGAAGACGGAAGGTTTCAGCCCTGGGATGAGCAGCGGACAAGGGGTGCTCGCCTCTCAGGTACCACAGTCACTGGCAGGTGGCACTTGGCTCCTGCTTCCAAATCAGCCCCGGTGGTAACAGGGGAAAGCCCGTGCAGTGGCTGCCTGGGCAAGTCACCCAACCTGCCCGAGAGAGCACAGATAGTGCTTAAACGACACCAAAGATAACAAGGTGGTTACGTTGGAATGGTAAGGAAAAAATAAAACCTGATACAAATCTGGAGTGCTGTTCATTCAGGGGAGAAGAAGGCAAGAAAAGTCACCTGGAAAAGCTGTGAGTTTCTCTGCAAACAGCCAAGCATCCAAGCACAGGGCACCAGGAGCCGGGAACGGCCAGATACTCCTTGCCTTAAGGCAAAGCAGCTGGGAAAGTACCTTTTGGACAGTGAGCTGAGGGCACAGGAACAGCTCTGCGATTGCCCGTGAGTTACGCAGAGGATCGGGACTATTTATGCCACAGGTAACGATCCCCCGAGCTGACAGCGCTGAGGAATTTTACTCGGAGTACTGGATGCATTTCCAGGAGACTGGCATGGGGGTGCTATACACACCTCACACACACCCCTGGCACCACAGCACAGTCCTGCTTCGGCCGCCCCGTTCAAGGTCTGTGAGGGCCGAACTAACCCCGGGCCCGAGGGTGCTCCCAGGCCTCCCCTGAGGGCCGGGGCCGGGAGGGGGCACCAGGCCCCGCGCGCCCCGCACAGGCCGCGCGGCGGCTCCGCCCCATCCGCCCGCCAAACTACAACTCCCAGCAGGCCCCGCGGCCGGATAAGAGGCGGGGCCGCTCGCCGCACCGTTCCCTAATTGACGTGCGCGGCGGCCACTCCGCAAGCCGCAGGATCGCTGCCCTTCCAATGGCAGGAGAGCGGAGGCGGGCGGTGCTCTGCGCCGCTGCCGGGTCGGGTGTTGCGGCTGAGCGCGGCAGGCCGGGGGGCTCTGTCTTGGGGGTGGGAGCGGTGCCCGGCAGCGGCAGCGGCGCCTCCAGGCCCGTCGTGACTTACTGAGGCGCCCGGGGCGGCGGGCGGCAGGTGAGAGGAGGGAAGGGAATGGAAGGGCAGGGGGGGGAGGGCAGCCGCGCCCGGCCGCCGTGGGGGTGGGCCGGGCCGGGCCGGGCTGACGCTGAGGTGAGACGGGGCTTCTTCCGCCGGTGCGCGGAACTGGGTCCTGCGCTGCCCCCTTCTCTGGGGCGGGGGCGCTGACCCGAGCCCCTTCCCCTGAGCGCGGCCCTGCCCGCCGCTATGGCGGCCCTGAGGGGCAGCCCCCGGCCTGCCCTCGGCCCGCCTGGGAGATGCCGTGTGGCGCGTCTCGCTCCCACCTCCCCTCTCCCGGCCGTGTGTTTGTGTTAATTTTTCATCGCCGCCGCCCTGGAGTGGTCCGAGGCCTGCGGGTGCTGCTGCCCAGCCCCGGCCGTCCCTGTGCAGCCCGCCGGGTCCCCTCGGGGTGCGGGAGCACAGGCCTGCGGCCGCCTTCTGCCCCCTGCTCTGTGGGAGGCGAGGGGAGCCGGGCCCCGCGCCGAGGCCGCTCGGCCTCTTGCGGTGCTCGCTGCAAGGCCCGCTCGGAGGGTGTCCAGAGGTGGCCAAGAGAGACAGGTGCTAGAGGAGAGAGGATGGCTTTGCGATCCTCCTGTCCTCGGAGGAGCAGCTCCGGGTGCGGTGGGTGCAGCTGCGGGGAGTTGTTGGTCTGTCCTCCCATTTTGTGTGACAGCGAGAGTGGAGGGAGTGCTTCTCCTACCTCAGCATCCCCCTGCACCCTCCATTACGGGATGTGAAAAGGCAACTTCTTTTCCCTTTCTTTATCTGATTCCGGGACTGTTGAAAGCAAGCTGTAGCGTCTCTTGGAGAAACTTTTGGGCATCAGAGGATCTTCTCTTCTGGCCAGTCTTCATCTGTTTGTTGGGATTTTTTTGATGATGAAATAGGATATCCAGCAAGAAGTTTTGGTACGTTTTGTTAGCTCTTTCAGAGAGGTGTCTTAAGAGTAGCAATGAGAAGCAAGGTCTTAAAGACCTGGCATGTCATGTTTTGACAAATACAATGGATACTGGTTTTGTCACCTTGCACACAGCATTTAGACTGAGATGATTGCTTTCCTCCAGTAGTTACTTCAGTGTATTTGTGATGTTTAGGGTGATTAAGAGGTAAAGTCTTGTTTACTTCTAAGTAAAGTCTTGTTTAAGCTTGCTTAAGCTACTTTGTCTCAATTCATGCTAAGCCTGTGGGAGACCGAAACTTTGTTTTCAGCATGGCGTAAGAAAAGTTTGCAGTTCATGTTGTCTAGAGAATCAGGGTTTTGGAATTATAATTGAAACATATTAAATTAGGTCAGCTCGAACTCAGTGAAAATGTGAACTGTTTTATAAAGGAAAAAAATCTGGCAGAAGACCCAAATGATGAATACGGAAATCAATATTCTTTTACTCCTAGTGTAAACATTCTTACTTTAAATGGCTTTACCTTTATGTTTCTCAGGTGTCTACCTGTATAGAGAAAGCTAGTGAGTTAGCTTTGAACTTTGCTGTTACAAGGACAACACTGCATAAACCCTTGGGAGAGCTAAATGACAGGAACAGTAACTGCATGTACAGAGCTCTGCCTGTGGGAGGAAGAGGGAGTTTGTTTTCTGGTACTATATCATCCTGCAGTGATGCAGTAAGTCTGTAAAAAATTTTTAATTATTTACTGGCTTGCTAAGTTGCTCTGCCAAGTTTTCACATTTAAAAATTAAAAAAAAAAGGACTTGTGGTGGGTTTTCTTAAAAAAAACCCACCAAACCTCCTCATTCTAGAATTTTGAATTGACGTTTGAATGCATCTTGCTACAAGTGTAATAGATGAGCTTGCTAACAGCTTCACCTGGAGTTATTTGATGCTTCTGGGTTGAGAGGAGGAAGGTTGATGCAGTGACTCTGTCTGTATTGTCCGGCCTTGGGAGTCTTGGTGCTGGCTTTCATAGTGATTGCTGAAGGAGGCGCCATGTAGGGCTTATCATTTAGTTTGGGTTCTCCAGTGCTGTATAACAAATAATATTATTCAATTGAGTGGTCTTGAGGTTTTGAAAATCTTTAAGGAATTCTTTTGATGAGTATGTCTCTAAATGTGCAGAACTTGGAACTGTTTTGTTGACCTCTGTTCTTGTGCACTGCTGACTTGGTTTGTGGTGTATTCATGAAAGTAAGCTTAGCTTTATTTTTGCTACCAGTTCTTACAGTTTGGGTAATTAACTTTCAATGAAGTTTCCTGAGTAAGCCAATAACATGTGGAAATCTATAGCACCACAGAAGAGATTTGTTCTTACAAAGGCAAAAAAGTTGCTGGATCATGAGACTCCTGACATAGTTGTTATAAATTCCAGCAATCTGATTTTCTTTATAAACATGACACTTCTGAGCAGGGTCCTGTTGATACTGATCAACTTGCCTTTGATGATGTATTTGAAGGTGGTTTTACAGTGATGAGCTTCCCAATGTGTAGTCGTTCTCATCTGCCTTCTTCAGAAAAAGCTTCTGAAGAGGTTAAGTTTTGAGCCTTTACCAGCTTATTTGTGTACTCTGTATTAGGTACAAAGCCTACTGCCAATGTTGTAAGATTCTGAAAATTAAATAGCAGTGGTGCTCTGTGTCAGTTCATGCAGTGGCTCTGTCCTGTGTTGCCTTTTAGGTCTGTTAGATCCTCTGAGACATGTTGTAGTAATCCTGTAATCTGTTCCTTGGTATCTTGGTAAAGAAGCATATGGATATTTAACATGGGTAAAGTGGTCTTAGTATGACAGGTCTTCTATTGTGTATTACTTTGAAAATTCTGGTGAACAGAAAACCAGTTTTAAGTTTGTTTGTTTGTTGAGGTTTGATTGTTTGTTATCTGTGATAGCTTTTCTTTGGTGGTTAAGCCACTTGTGATCAAAGCATCTGTACAGCATTTTATTTTGGGGGTCATACCAGATGCTTGCTCTTCCTATATTTTTAACCCTTTCTAGAGACACTTTCTCAGTATACTGATGCACTGAGCTGTATTCAGAGTCAAAGCCAAAAAGCACCAGGTCTTGTGAAACCTTCCAGGTGCTTTACATCCAAAACCATTCTGCTAATGAATACATCAGACTTGGTTTTTGGTGTCTTTCAGCAGTGCAGATATGTCAGTGTATAAGATTGCTTTAAAAGGTCCTATTTAAAAACAGTTCTAACAACTTATAGCTTAAAATAATGTTATATAAAGCTTATTTCTTTGTAATGCTCAGATGTGTGTAGCGGCTAATATTTCTCAGCTTGTCTAAATATTTTTTTCTAATGTCTGAGGAGAATAAAGGAAAACGTCTCTTGGCTTTCGTGGTGAAATAAACTTAGGAAGAACGTAATGGCGTAACTTCTTAATATGCCTCATAGATTGCTCAGTCTTGCTCATCCTCCTGCTGTATGCAGAGAACTGCCTTGCCTAAGTCATTTTCCATTTTAGTTGTAGCTGTTAATGAAGATGGTAGCTCATCTTTGAGCTTGAAAGTGCAAGTGTGCTCAGGTTTAGGACTAGTTCCCAGGGGGCAATTGATGACAGTCACGATGGCTTGACTAAGGACATATCATGCCTGACAAACTTGATTTTTTGCTAACAAACCAGTGGATTTGGGTGTTTAGTTTAGGAAATCGGTATGAAAGACTGATGCTTAAGGCCCAGCTGCAGGTGTCTGAGGCTCAAACACTAAACTCTGGGATTTCCCTTCTAGCTTTGGACAGAAACCTCAGCAATGGGACTCTTGGAGAGGACAAGCATTACGGACAGGTCATCTTTTTCCTTCTTTTCTTCTAGGTTTGGAAGAACATTATTCTCAGACCTTAAGAAATCTGGACTTTTTTAACAGTGTGCTACCTAGAGGAATAGAAGGAATTTATACTTGTAGCTTCTTGGCAATTACCTTTTGGGTATCTCTTCCTTTCTCTGTGGTTTTCCATAAGAAACACCATGAGCACAGTAAGTATTTTACTACTCAATGCAAACCTGATTCTATTAAAACATGGGGTTTTTTTGTGGTAGTTCTGGAAATGTTTTTAAGAGCTTGTACTAAATACAGTGCTGGAACATGACCATGTTAAAACTTGATGGAATTTCATCTTCCATGATGCTTAAGGTATTTAATCGCTCTAGGTGCCAGCACTAGTTCAGAAATGTGAGCAGAAACCTGATATAATTGTGACCTAGTCTTCTGATTTGCAGACCATGACAATATGGATGGCTGTGCCCGAAGATTTGTGGTGAATGGAGTTAAATCCAGTTGGTGGCTGGTCACAGGTGGTGTTCACCATGGTTCAGTTTTGGGGCCACTCTCATTTAGTATCTTGATCAATGATCTGGATGAGGAGATTTAGTGCATCCTCAATGAGATCACAGGTGACACCAAATTGAGTGAGAGTGTTGATCTGCTGAAGGGTGGGGAGGCTCTGCAGAGGGGCATGGACAGGCTGGATCACTGGGCCAAGGCCAGTTGTATGAGCTTCAGCAAGAGAAGGGCTGGATCCTGCACTTGAGTGCAGGTAGTGCTACCAGCTTGGGGAGGAGTGGCTGGAAAGCTACCTGGCAGAAAAGGACCTGCTACGAGTGCTGGTGGGCAACCAGCTGAACATGAGCCAACAGTGTGCCCAGGTGGCCAAGAAGGCCACCAGCATCCTGGCCTGTATCAGGAAGAGTGTGTCCAGCAGGAGCAGGGAAGTGATTGTGCTCCTGTACTCAGCACTGGTGAGGCCACTGCTTGAATACTGTGTTCAGTTTTGGGCACTGGAGTATAAGAAAGACGTTGAGGTGCTGGAGTAGGTCCAGAGAAGGACAACGAAGCTGATGAAGGGCCTGGAGAACAAGTCTTACAAGGAGCGGCTGAGGGAACTGGGCCTGTTTAGTTTGGAGGAGTCTAAGGGGAGACCTCATTGCTCTCTACAGCTACTTGAAAGGAGGTTGTAGAGAGGTGGTTGTTGGTCTCTTGTCCCACATAACGAGTGATAGGATGAGAGGAAACAGCCTCAAGTTATGCCAGGGAAGGTTTAGATTGGATATTAGGAAAAATTTCTTTACTAAAAGAGTGATGAGGTATTGGAACAGGCTGCCTGGTGAAGTGGTGGATTCACCATCCTTGGAGATGTTAAAAAAAAAAAAGTAGATGTGGCACTTCAGGACATAGGTCAGTGGTCACGGTAGTTGGGTTGATGGTTGGACTTAATGATCCTAGAGGTCCTTTTCAACCTTAATAATTAGGGGACTTGAACATCTCCCCTATGAAGAGAGACTGAGAGAACTGGGGCTGTTGAGCCTTGAAAGGAGATGGCTGAGAGGGGATCTTATTAACGTATATAAATATCTGAGGGGGAGGTGTCAACAGGAAGGGGACAATCTCTTTTCAGTGGTGCCCAGCAGTAGAACAAGAAATAATGGGTTTAGGTTAGAACATAGGAAGTTTCTCCTCAACATGAGGAGAAACTTCTGTACTGTGAGGGTAATGGAGCACTGGAACAAGCTGACCAGAGAGGTTGTGGAGTCTCCTTCTCTGGAGACTTTCAAAATGTGCCTGGACATGTTCCTGTGTGACCTGCACTAGGGGATCCTGCTTTGGTGGGGGTGTTGGACTAGATGATCTCTAAAGGTTCTTTCCAACCCCTAACATTCTATGATTCTATGTTTAATGATTCTATGATTACTTGTAAGAAAATGCTGAGGTTTTGTTCTCTCTCAGAATCAACGAAAGCGCCGTGGAGGAGCAGTTAACTCCAGGCAGGCTCGGAAACGAAACAGGCTGACAGCTTCTACTGCAGAAATGGCTTCAGAAGCAGAGCCGATAGAACTTGAAGAAAGTGGTAAGCTTTCTTTTCAACTTGGTAAGAACGTGAACTGCTTCTGGAGGGTTGAGGTCCCACTTAAGTGTGTGGTTTTGCCTCCCGAGTAGCGGACTCAGAAATTGGCAAGAAAACCACTGATTTTAGAAAGCATCTAGTATGGCATATCTAAACAGCAAGCCTACTGACAGCTGATTTTGTTTATTACTGAGATGTGGCCTGTTCCCCCCTCATGATGGGAGAGAGTTGTTTAAGGAAGACATCAAGTGCTGCTCGAAGATCAGAATGTCCAGTCTGATGTGCCAAGAGTCACTGCAGCTGTCGCTACAGATAGCGGCAAACTAAGTTTGGGAACTCCCAAGATTTGAGAAGATAATTAAAGTTTGTCAGTAGTTGTGCCTCATTCATCAATGGAGAGGCAGTACTTGGTCAGTACATTTTTACGAAAAATTCAAATTTATAAAAATTTCCTTGACCTCAAAAGTAGATAGCAAAATTGTCTTCTAAAGTCCTAGGAAAGAATAATAGTAACTGTTGGTCTCCTGCTAATTCTGTAGCTTTTTTTGCTTTTGCTGTGCATTTAAGTATCAAAGACTGGAAGAGACATGAGACAGAAACATTTACAGCATAGTACTGTAAAGTTATTGTAATAACTGCAGTATAGTACTACAAAATTACTGTAAAAACTTATGACACTGGAATCTTCAAGATCATATCCTATGTGATAAACACTCTCCTGTGTTAGATGAATAATCTGTTGCCGGGTACCTCTTGGAAGCTGTTGTCATACAACAGAACTGTATGAGGAGCGCAGCTGCTGTTCCTCTTCCACTGCAACTTGCAGAAGTCCGTGGTGGTAGTGCTCTGTGTGGATTGTTGAGGGCAGAGCTTGAGTGAAATGTTGGATATGTTCCTGAAGAGCAGAGGGATGGAACAAGGCTGAATGGTACCTCAGCCCGCTGCACAGTGGCAGGCAAACTTACTCCTCTGCAATCTCAGATCTTGTTTCTGACATTCTGTTTTTAAGCTGGTGAAGAAGTAGTAGATCTCACATGTGAAACTTCTGATCCTGTAGTCGTTGATCTAACTCACAATGACTCTGTTGTGGTAAGTAGTGAATGGCATGTTTATCTAGCTCTTGTAGTGAAGTTAGGCTTGTGTGGTGCTTTTAAGGATAAGTTTTAAGTTCGAAGTTGACTTGTCAATGCATGAAAGCTATTGAAGTGAGAGAGTGATCTAAAGTGTTGGGGTTTTTTTGCACCAGACCTTGGGGAGAATGTATACCAATGATGGGTATTGTGGCATAAAAAGATGGAATTTAAAGCTATTGGAAGCTGTTCTAGATATAGCCAAGATATAGACCAATAAATTAAGTAAAAAGTGAAGGAGGTAACAGTTAGTCTTTAATTTCACAATAATCAAGTGTCTAGCTGAAACATTGGTTTAAAGTACTCAAATCGGATGCATGCCAAGTGTAACTGTAGGTGACTGTGGTACTAAGTACTTTGGGCTTCAGTTTATTGCTTGAAAATTTCTTGAAAAAATCCTCATTTTTTCTTTTTTTCTACTGCTGCTTCTAAAGGTGGCGTAGTATTTGACCCAATCCACAATGTAGTTTATAACCTCAATTTTGGGATGTCACTGCTGCCATGCAAGCCAGAAGCAAGCAGCAGGAATAGCACAAGGGTATCTCCTGTCTATATTCATCCTGAGCCTTGCAAAGAAAAGGCCTCGAAACACCACAGACAATAGTGGATTGTGGGTTGGGGCTCTTTTCTTCATGAACTGTTAATTTGATATGAACTGTTTCTGGGTGTAACACCTGAATTTGCCTGTTGGAGGAAGGAGGAGGGAAAGAATCCCCTCCAGCCTAAAGCAAATTGGGATACTGAAGCTGAGCAGCAGGGAGGAGGGTGTTCAGGTGCTTCATGAGCTGCCTCCTGTTCTATCCCCTTGCAGCAGCGTGAGCAGAGCCAGAAACAAGCACTTCCTTATTTTTCAGAGCAGCAGCTACATTACTGCTACTTTCAACATTCTCAATCAAAAGAAAAGAGTGATAGCCTAGCATTCTGAGTTTGTTTTACTGTGATGGCTTAGCTTAGTGATGTTTGTATGTATCAGTAAGGGTGCACAGCAAGGTCTAATGGTCTGTTCTTTTCTCTCCCTTCGCACATATATCGATGCAAGATTGTTGAAGGTGAGTTGATGTTTTCCCAGTCCTAATGGAATTGTCCTAATTTTTTTTTTTCTTTCCCAACAAACTTGAGCAGCATGGATAGAAACTGCCTTTACTGAAAAAAAGGACAGGGCTAAAGTATCGGTCTTTAAAGAATGGATTCAATCTGTGTTTGATAGCGGCCATCTGTGCTTGTAGAAAGCATGCGAAATAAAAACCATCAAAGCCGCTCAAAATATGTTTTCCTACTTTCCAAATACAGAAGCTCTGTAAGCTCAGATTTGATGGTAATTATCGCTGGAATACCTGCTTTTTTAGCCCATGTGGCAATGAAGGAACAAAAGAAGGAAGTTATTTGTGGTCATAATGTTCACTTTCAATATCTAGTCTAACATGCTTTAAATGTAGTACTGAGAAGTATTAAGATCATAGAATCATAGAATGTTAGGGATTGGAAGGGACCTCGAAAGATCATCAAGTCCAATCCCCCTGCCAGAGCAGGAATGCCTAGACTATGCCACACAGAAACGTGTCCAGGCAGGTCTTGAATGTCTCCAGAGAAGGAGACTCCACAGCCTCTCTGGGCAGCCTGTTCCAGGGCTCCGTCACCCTCACTGAGAAGAAGTTTCTTCTCGAGTTTAAGCGGAACCTCTTATGTTCCAGTTTCAGCCCATTACCCCTTGTCCTATCAGTGGTTGTCACCGAGAAGAGCCTGGCTCCATCCTCGTGACACTCACCCTTGATATACTTGTAAACATTAATGAGGTCACCCCTCAGCCTCCTCTTCTCCAAGCTAAAGAGCCCCAACTCCTTCAGTCTTTTCTCATAAGGGAGATGCTCCACTCCCTTAATCATCCTAGTTGCCCTGTGCTGGACTCTCTCCAGCACTTCCCTGTCTTTCTTGAGCTGAGGGGCCCAGAACTGGACACAATATTCCAGATGGGGTCTCACCAGGGCAGAGTAGAGGGGAAGGAGAACCTCTCTTGACCTACTAACCACCCCCCTTCTAATACACCCCAGGATGCCATTGGCCTTCCTGGCCACAAGGGCACAGTGCTGGCTCATGGTCATCCTGCTGTCCACCAAGACTCCCAGGTCCCTTTCCCCTACACTACTCTCTAATAAGTCATTCCCCAACTTATACTGGAACCTGGGGTTGTTCCTACCCAGATGCAAGACCCTACATTTACCCTTGTTATATTTCATTAAATTTTTCCCCGCCCAACCCTCCAGCCTGTCCAGGTCTCGCTGAATGGCAGCACAGCCTTCTGGCGATGTGGGGTTTATTATTTTTTTTTCTATTTTAGGTTTTACACTAGTTACAAAGAAGTTGATTCTTTACACCCTCCGGACCTTGTTCTGGTTATAATAGGAGATGTGTTAGTATGTTGCTAGCTGCTTACTTAGAATGTTATATGTGCTGTGCTCTCAGTGAAGCAAGAGCAAGTAAAACATACTTGAAATAAGTTGTAGCTGAATATTTATGCAGGAAAGAACCTTGATTTTGTTGCTGTTTATGTAATTTTGTTTGATTAGTGCTTGATTATTGTTATCTGTACACCGGAGTTTTAGAGATAATTATTGCATGCAGTTTCTAGTTGTTAAAAAGCAAACAGCAGTTCTTTAACCTTTGGATGTTAGAGATCAGGCAATTTTTTTTTTGTTTCCTTGTAGTTTGTGCAGTGTAACTCCATTTTAAAATTACCTTAAATCACAATGAAGATGATGAAAATGTCTAAAGAGACACTAGTATTTTTATGATTTTATAGTATGAGGAGATACAGGAGTATTTTTATCATTTCCAAGTACTGTTCTTAAAAAACTCATTTTATACGAACTGCCTTTGAGTAAGGAGGCTTGCCTTAACACGGACAAAAAGAGTGTAACAGTTTAGCATCATATCAGGATAGAGCAGTGAGGAAGCACAGCAGCTCCATAATTTACGTTTTTAGTTTTAAACATCAGTTCCATCACTTCTGAAACTTTCTGAACTTTGCCAAGCCTTTTTGTTATGTATGTACTACTTCACCATCCTGCTTGGAAACTTAGCTTCATCCCTCTCTTTCTTCACTTGTGTCACACAGCAATTCTAATTCCTCGACGTAGTGTCAATGCATTCTCGTTTAGTAAAAATTGGGAGAGGTAACTTCCCTTTATAGGAGAGGTTTATTCACAGGCAGTAAAACTGTATGACACTTAGAACACTGGAATTTTTAACATCATGTCTTAGCTGTTTATAGGGTGAATATTTTTGTGTCAATATGTAGCAGAGTATTCACAATGTCTGGAAGTGTTCAGCCTTAATACTTGGGAAACTAATTTGTTTTATTTTAACCCAGCTGAGTGTGATCCATTTAAAAAATGAACCACTAGAGACTGTTTATAATTGTGCATTTCCACAGAGCTATATGAATTGTATTTAACTTACCAAACTTAAATTACAGAGAATCAACGACAAAGGAGAAATCTTAGACTAAGAAGCCAGCGACAGTCAGATAGCTGTGTACTGAGTAGTGATGATGAAGATGAAACAAGAGATAATGATGTGTATGTGACAGATAAAGTGTCTCGAGAATTGGGACCACTGGAAGATGAAACTGCAAGTTCCAAGTATGTATGCCTTATGATCTACCAAACATTGAATTTTGCTTTTTTAATAAAATACTGGACTAAGTTACATTGCTATAGCATGGCTTATCTTTGGAGTCTTAGTATAATTAGTCCCATCTTTCAATGAGTGCAACATCATGTGCTACATCTGGAAGAAAGCCAATGTCACTGCAGTCTTCAAAAAGGGCAGAAAAGACCCAGGCAACTACAGACCAGTCAGCCTCACCTCCATCCCTGGAAAGGTGATGGAGCAACTCATTCTGAAGGCCATCTCTAAGCAAATGGAAGAAAAGAAGGTGATCAGGAGTAGCCAACATGAATTTACTAAGGGGAAATCCTGTTTGACTAATCTGTTATCTTTCTGTGAAAGTGTGACCAAATGAGTAGATGAAGGGAGGAGTAGATGTCAAATACCTTGACTTTAGTAAAACCTTTGATATTGTCTCCTGTAACATCCTCATAGAAAAACTCAAGAAATGTGGGCTAGACGATTGGACTGTGAGGTGGTTTGTTAAGGGGTTTAACAAGAGAGTTCAGAGGGTTGTAATCAACAGCACAGAGTCAAGTTGGAGGCCTGTGGCCAGTGGTGTTACCCAGGGGTCAGTGCTGGGTCCGGTTTTGTCCAACATCTTCATCAATGACCTAGATGAGGGGATAGAATGTACCCTCAGCAAGTTCACTAAAACTGGGGGTAGTGGCTGACACACAGGCAGGCTGTGCTGCCATCCAGTGAGATCTAGACAGGCTGGAGAGTTGGGCAAAGGGGAACCTCATGAAGTTCAGTAAGGACAAGTGTAGAGTCCTGCATCTGGGGAGGAATAACACCAGGCACCAGTACAGATACAGGGTTGTCCTGCTGGAAAACAGCCCCATGGAGAAAGACCTTGGTGTCCTAGTGGACAGCAAGTTGTCCATGGGACAGCAATGCGCCCTTGTGGCCAAGAGGGCCAATGGGATCCTGGGGTGCATTAAGAAAAGTGTGTCCAGCAGGTCTAGGGAGGTTCTTCTCCCCCTCTACTCTGCCCTGGTGAGACCACACCTGGAATCCTGTGTCCAGTTTTGGGCTCCCCAATTCAAGAGAGCCAGGGACCTACTGGAGAGAGTCCAAGGGAGAGCTACGAGGATGATTAAGCGACTTGGATGTTTCTCCTATGAACACAGACTGAGAGAACTGGGGCTCTTTAGTCTTGATAAGAGAAGGCTGGGAGTGGGTCTTATTAATGTATATAAATACCTGAGGAGCAGGTGTCAAGAGGAAGGTGCTAGGTATCTTCACGGTGGTGTCCAGTAATAGGACAAGGAATAATGGATGTAAGCTAGAACATAAAAAGTTCCACCTCAACATGAGGAGAAGTGTCTTTACTGTGAGGATGACAGAGCACTGGAACAGGAACCCAGAGAGGTTGTGGAGTCTCCTTCTCTAGAGACATTCAAAACCTGCCTGGACACGTTCCTGTGTGGCTGCCCTAGGGGATCCTGCTCTGGCAGGGGAGTTGGACTAGATGATCTCTAGAGGTCCCTTCTAACTCCTAGCATTCTGTGATTCTATATTTTGCACGATGAACGAATCGTACTGTTCCTGCTTTTTGGATAAAAAGTCAGATCGAGAGAGGTATGCAACTTTATACAGAACATTAAAGATGAGCGGTAAGGTGAGGGAGGAGGAGTCATCACAGGCCGTAGCTCATAATGCAGAGCATGGAGAGAGTTCAGGATACAGAGGGCTCTTCAGGTGACATGCCTCAGGGCTAGTCTGGGCGGGCGGATGATGACAAGTTGTGTGTTACGGTAACCCTCAGTGCATGGGGAAATTAATGGATGTCTGTTCTTTCTGGATTTATTCTCTCTCCCACAAGGCCATCTGGTACCGTTAGCTGTCCCATTTGCATGGATGGCTACTCAGAGGTAAGGATCCACGTGTTGGTGTCGTTTCTACTTTGTCGGAGGGAGGACGGGGCAGAGGCTGAGCTGCGCGACTCTGGTGGGCTGTGTGGGAGGCTACAGTCAGCTGCCTTGAAGCACGACTTTGGGTTGAAGGCAAAACTTGTTTGCAAGTGCAAGGCACTGCTCAGTGGTGTGCGTAGAGGGAGAAACACTTTCCGAGATGGCACTGAAAGATCTTTGGGTTCCTTATCATGATGGGAGTATTGTCCTGCTTCCAGAGGCTCCAAGTCCTATTCGCCTGGTGCCAATAGACCAGCAAAGCTGAATTTGTTACTCCAGGTCCCTGTTGTGATTTCTTTCCTTCCAGATTGTGCAAAGCGGACGACTGATTGTCTCAACCAAGTGCGGCCATGTCTTCTGCAGTCAGTGCCTCCGTGATTCTCTTAGAAATGCCAACTCTTGCCCAACCTGTAGGAAGAAACTTACTCACAGACAATATCACCCCATTTATATATGAGTACTTCTATTTCTCATGACAGACTCTACAGGATTTTGGGGGAAAATATCTTGTTTTCAGTGCTCTGAAGATTTAAAGAGCAGCAGGCTGTACACTTCCAAATAAAACTGATTTTCCTTGGAGAAGAACTTGTACATACATAGACAGCTTTTTTATGATCCAGGTTGCTTCTTGTTATGTCTCTGATTATAATGTTAAATGTATGACTGTCTCTAAAGTAGACCAGCAGCCTCTCTATATTAGAAAGAAAGCAGCTACTCCATTTCCTTCTACTTTTATAAATGCTTAAATAAGAGGGGTCTGAATATTTTGTTATTTCTTACTGATTAAATTATTCCCATCAACGCATAAGGATACCCAATAGTTACCTTTGAAATGCAGATAAGCAATTTGCCATTTCATCACTCTCTTGTTTTCACCCTGTAAGAAGCTAATGACTAGTGCTTTCTGCTATACCATCTTTGCCCAAGCAGAGCAAGTTCTGTACCGATGGATTGTTTTATCATAAATCAATACTAGATTGACAAGCAAGGTCATGCAATAACATCAGCTGCTGTGAAACAGCAGTCGAGTGTTTAAGCAGAAGGCTTGAACGTACAGATGTCTTTGAACTCCAGGAGGTCTGCAGTACAGACAAATCGCAACATATAGAGCATGAAAATACTTCTTGGAATTTTAACTGCCAGGAATTCCTGTATTTAAACCGAGGCACTGAATTTATTTTCTGATGTGCTGAGATGGTCTTTTGGGTTTACTCCTGTTCTGTAGTGCTCTCTCCTGATAACCAAGGAGAACATCGTCTTCTCTAGGCTGGATAGTGAAGAAGGGGAAGCCAACTGTGCACTGTCCTGTTGCCGGCTCAGCACCAAACTACCTACAGGTCTTCTTACTGCACCAAGCGATCCTGGCATAGTGCAACAAGTTTGGAGTGTTCACATCGTTCTTCTCTTCAGGTGCGATACTGACAGCTGGCTGTTTTGGCCTTGCTGCGTAGGACTAAAAATGAAATTGTTGTATTGCCATGGATTCGAGAAGCGGAGGCTTTAAAGATGTTTGGTAGCAATCTTGATCTGGCAGTGTTTTGAGAGAGAAGTTTCATCTCCCTTTGCTCTGGGGGGGTTATCCACCTTTCTTTAACTGTATAGTTTTTGTACAAGAAGTCAAATCAGATACATGTGCTAGGAGAGAGAATGCCTCTGTTTAAGCAAGGCAGGAATATGTAGGATTAAGCACTATTTTCTAGAAGCTTTTCTTCCTTCCAGGGCTGAGTTATAAATGTCTACTTTAAGCCTGTTAACAGCTTTCTCAAGTTCTGTATTGAAAGTTGCAAACCAAAAGTAAAAGGTTTTGTTGATTGGGTTTTTTTTTTTTAACATGTTCTGGGATATTTCTGGATGTAGGAGTCCAGGCAGTTTTGTTCCATTAAGGCTAGGTGGAGAAATGGAGTACCTTCCCCAGCCTGGTTTGGAGAAGCTTTGGTCCAGTGCTGCGATGGGGAATATGCAGTGTCTGCGCCGTGGCAATACGGTAACTGCTACCAAGTCACACGCGTTTCGTTACCTCATGCTCCCATTGGTAACACGCACTAGAAGGAAGGACTGCGGCAGTCTCAGGGAAGCGTGGTGACAACAGCGGCTGCGTTTGTGTCCCAAAGGGCAGATCATTGATGAAACAATTCTGGAGGTAACTTAAAGCATCAATTCCGTGAAGAGAAGCAGCCCAACATGAAAAGTGTCGAGATACAGAACAGCTTCAGAAAGGGCTTTCTCCCGGTAGCTTAACAAAGAAGAAAAAGAACGATGGCCAGTTTTCCGTGAATGGCTACTGTTCGAGAGGGATGGGCAGAGGAGGATTGAAGGGATTACCTCGGGGGGTGAGGGCAAGTCACGTATCTGTGCATTGTTCACAGTGTACTAGCCATAGCCTAAAATGACTTTGCACAACTCCCTCCATGTAGATATCACTTCACAGTTTGTGTCTCAGTAAATAGATCTCACTGGAATTTAGATATCACAAACTGTAAGACATTTAACAGAAAACTTTTTAGCTTTTGTGCACCCTGTGAAGTGCCACAAATGTGCATCTCGGAATGAATTTTAAATCTCAGTACATGGAAGAATACTGAATTGCCTTACATGTTTTCTTTTGGTGTTTTGAGGTTTTTTAAGGGAGAAAAAAAGAAAAAGGTAATATATTTGAGTTCCAGTAGTGTTCACATTGGCAAGACCTGATAAAGACTTTTCCATAATGTAAATGTATGTCTTGTATAGAGTTCAATTTTTCCCCTATTTAATTGTATTCATGTCTGTCTGTCCTATCCGTGTTGGCCTCTGCTGGTAGGCAAACAGTTCTTTTAACAGATGGAAATAAAACTGTTGATTTGATCGATCAGACGCACTCATTCTTTCAGTCTCGCAGTATGAATTGTTGGTTAGGGCAGAATAAAATCGTAAATCCCCAATGCTTTCAGTTCTCTTGGTGAGTACGTGTCTTCCTGGGAAAGGAGAAAAGCGCTGCCTTGGGTGGGAGCACTGAGGAGATGACAGGGTCCAGTCCTGCTCGGGGCTGGGGCTGCACAGGGCGCAGAGGTGGGCTTATGGGTGGGGGCGGCCCGGGAGCCAGAGGCACAGGAGGCTCCCTTCCAAGGGCAGCAGGGTGTCGGGGTATCTCCCAGCTGTGAAGTTGTTGGCGATGCTCACTTTGCCCCTTGCACACACATGTCTTGTGTGAAGCACCGTGCTGGAGAGAGGGTGAGGAGAGGATCAGGCACCAAGTGATTTTAAACTCACCATAAAACTTATTTTTATTTCTTCTCCAAACAGACTAAATAGACGCTGTTACCCTAAGGTGCTTGTCCTTCTTGTTTGCTACTCATTCTTCATTTAATTTCTCCACATTAAAAAAAACCTTTCTCTTCAGTCTGGCCATTTATGTAAGTCTGAGCAATTTATAGAGCATGTCCACCAGGACTGTGTTCCTATGCCTACATCAGAGGCTTATTTGAAGTCATACTTCTTCAGTGCGTGTTAGAACAAGTGTTTTGTGAAGGACCTGAACAGCTGCTGTGGGAGTTGATGTATTCTTCGGAATTACGTTGCTGCCCATAACACTCATTCAGCGTGAATGTTTTCTCTTGACCCATGCTTAGAGCAGACTGAGGCCTTTCTGCATCTTCTAGTTGCATTCCCTACCCTCTCTGCCCGAGCACTGGCCATGCTGGGGGACAGTTTTACTTTCTGGAAGGAAAAAACCTACATGTTTGGCATTATTTCAAAATGAGTGTGCAAAGAGAATTCACACTAGCTGGATGCAGAATGTTGTGGATGTGGTTGCCTGGGCGAGTCCTGTTCTGAGGCTGCAGGAGCCTGAAAGTCAGTTCTCAGCTTTCTCTGAGAGCGAGCAAACTCTGAGCTTTGGGCTTCTGTGTCCCAGGTCAGAATGTAAAGGCATTTGCAAGGAAAACTCTTGAGGAACTAGGCATGTAAGTGTAGGTGGTTTTAAACATTTCCAATCCATGTGTAGCAGAAACCTTAATTGAAATGTATAAGGTTCATATTGGGGCAGGGCTCAGGTGTTGAGTCTGGCACAAAACAGGTAGTCCAAGTGAAAAAAACCAAACCAACCCAGGGATGTTCATAGAATCATAAAAGTTGGAAAGGACTTTTAAGATCATCAAGTCCAACCTATAGCCCTACACCACCCTAACACTAAACTGTCTCCTGAAGTGCCACATCCAACCATTCTTTAAACACGTCCAGGGTTGGTGACTCCACCACCTTTGGCAATCCATTCCAGTGCTTCACCACCCTTTCGGTGAAGAAGTTTTTCCTAATATCCAATACCCAACCTAATGTGCAATCTGTTGACTTAGAGCATGTCATTAAGGGCACTGTCCAAATGCCTCTTAAACACTGTCTGGCTTGGGGCATCGAACACCTCGCTAGGAAGTCCGTTCCAGAGTTTGAGTACCCTCTCAGTAAAGAAAAGCTTCCTAGCATCCAGTCTAAACCTCTCTGGGTGCAGATTTGAGCTGCTCCCACTCATCCTGCCCCTGGATATGTGTGAGAAGAGCTCAGCACCTCCCTCTCCATGTCCCCTCCTCAGGAAGCTCTAGACACCAATGAGGTCACCCCTCAGCTTCCTTCTCTCCAAACTAGACAATCCCAAAGTTCTCAGCTGCTCCTCGTAGGGCATTCCTTCCAATCCTGCCACCAGCTTTGTTGCCCATCTCTGGACACACTGAAGGACCCTCACATCCTTGTCAAAGTGTGGGGCCCAGCACTCCACACAGTGCTCCAGGTGTGGCCGCACCAACACTGAACGCAGCAGGACAATCTCCTCTCTGAGCAGCTGGTTACTCTGTGTTTGATGCGCTCCAGGATGGGGTTTGCCCTCTTGGCTGCCAGGACACATGGCTGACCCGTGTTGAGCCTGATGCTGATGTGAGATTCCAGAACCATGATGAGAACACAAACCTTTTTTGGTTGTCAAGGACCGTGGAGGACTCGTGTGTCACATAAGCAGTGGTTGCCTGGCTGGCTGCACCTTCTTGCCGAGGACCGTGAGCTGTTTTTTGCAGCAGAGCTCAAGGTCAGTACGTGGAATTTCTGCTTTGCCTTCCTGTTTTCTTTGACTGGAGTGGAGTAAGTCTTCTACTAAGACTTGTCTTTGGATTACGTAACTAGTTTTAAGGCTTGCCAGGCCTTCTGTGCTGTCAGATTGTAAAAAACATACGAGGGCAGGGATTTCTGGATGGTCTCAGAGAAAAGCAGTGGTATGTCAAGACATGACTTTTTCTTTACAGAAGTCAGTTAAAATCCATCTTAGGCTCAGTCGTTGGACACCAAATTGTCTGCTGAGGCCTTTGTTTGGTGTTTGGTGCAGTTACATGCAAGTTGTCTGGTGGGCTTGATTCCTAGCCTTCATAGCCACTTCACTACTTCTAGTAAAGAAAATATTTTCCCTAGTAATTTGTCTTCTAAACTTGTCTGGGGTCCCTCTGCTGCCTGTGCCTCCAGCTGCCCACTGTGTGCAGTAATTTCTCATTTGTTAACAAACCACTGGATTTAGAGCGTTAGTGTAGGAAATGGGTACGAATGACTGAGGGTTTAGACCCAGGCGCAGGTGTCTGAGGCTCAAATACCAAACTCTGGGACTTCCCATCTTGCTTCGGGCAGAAACCTCAGCAATGGGACTCTTGGAGGGGGGGTGAAGGTAAGAGAACAACCATTACAGACAGCTCATCGTCCACCTTCCTCTAGGTTTGGAAAAACATCGTTCTCAGACCTTGAGAAATCTCTGGATTTCAAGCGAAAAATACTATGAGCACAGTAAGTATTTTACCACTCAACTGCTAAGAGATCTGGGCTTTTCCTCCATGCGATGCATTCCTGTAGGAACAACCCATACCACCCTTCGATGCACAGTAGAAGCTTTTTCGGGGTGTATTTTGCTTATCCTTGTGTGCTTTCATTGGTGCTGCAAAGGTGAGGGCTACACCAGTATTACCTGTAAGGAAAATGCTAAGGCTCTTTTCTCTCAGAATCGACGAAAGCACCGTGGAGGAGCAGATGATTCCAGTCGACCTCGGAATAGAAATAGACTGACGGCTTCTGGAGCAGGAACATCTTCAGAATCAGAGTCAGCAGAAATTGAAGAAAGTGGAAACCTTTTTTTTCAACCTGGTAAGAACATAAATTGCTTCTGGAGGGTTGGGGTCCCACTCACCCTGAGAAGTGCCAAGTTTTAAGAAGGTAATTACAAGTTTGTCATTAGTCGTGCTTTGTCCCTCAAGAGAAAATTTACAGCATGGTACTCTGAAGTTATTATATCCTGTATGGTTCACCTTCTGTTCTGTGTGATAAACACTCTCCTGTGTCAGATGGGCACTTCCTGCAAGGTGTTGTCATAGAACAGAACTGTACGAGCAGCTCAGCTGCTGTTCCTCTTGCATTGCAACTTGCAGAGGTCAGTGGTGATAATACTCGAGGCGGGCTGTCGAGGGCAAAGCTTGAGTGAAATGTTGGATATGTTCCTGAAGAGCAGGGCGATGGGGCAAGGTTGAATCATAGCTCAGCCTGTTACATAGTGGCAGGCAATTTTATGCCTCTGCAATCTCTGATCTTGCTTCTGACATTGTGTGTTCAACCTGTTGAAGAAATAACAGATATCACAGAAGAACCACCAGTTCTTGTAGATCGCAGAGAGGAACCTTCTGATCCTGAAGTCATCAATCTGACTCAGGACGACTCTGTTGTGGTAAGATGCGAATGGCACACTTTTCTTTGCAAAGGAAAGGCCTCTGACTGTTAATCTGACAGGAACTGTTTCTGAATTTGCCTGTTGGAGGGAACAAAAGGGAAAGAACCCCCTCCAGGCTAAAGCGAATTAGGGTACTGAAGCTGGGCAGCAGGGAGGAGGGTGTTCAGGTGCTTCATGAGCTGCCTCCAGTTCTATCCCCTTGCAGCAGCGTGAGCAGAGCCAGAAACAAGCACTTCCTTATTTTTCAGAGCAGCAGCTACATTACTGCTACTTTCAACATTCTCAATCAAAAGAAAAGAGTGATAGCCTAGCGTTCTGAGTTTGTTTTACTGTGATGGCTTAGCTTAGTGATGTTTGTATGTATCAGTAGGGGTGCACAGCAAGGTCTGTCTAATGGTCTTTTCTTTTCTCTCCCTTCCCACATGTATCGAATCAAGATTGTTGAAGGTGAGTTGATGTTTTCCCAGTCCTAATGGAATTGTCCTTAATTTTTTTTTTTCTTTCCCAACAACTTGAGCAGCATGGATAGAAACTGCGTTTTCTGAAAGACAAAGGACAGGGCCAAAGTATCATCTGACACATGTCTTTGGAGAATAGATCCAATCTCTGTCTGATACTGGCCACCTGAGATTGTAGAAAACATCCCATATTAAAAAAAAAAAAAAGCCATCAAGCTGCTCAAAATTTGTTTTCTTACTTTCCAGATACAGAAGTACTGTAAGCCCAATGTTGATAGCAGTTCTAATTGTTGCTGGAATACCTGCTTTGAGTAAGAAAATGTCAGTAGGCATTTTCAGCCTCTGTGGCAGGGAAGACGTTACAGAGAAAGTTACAGACCATATATAATCATGCTTTTCAAGGACAGTGCCAGGGCTATGCATTTTATAATACATTTATATATTTTATAAAAGGTCTAACTTACCAAATTTAAATTACAGGAAATCTTGGAGACCCACAAGAACAGGATATTTATATAGTGATTAGCAATGACGAAGATGAGCCAAGCGATGATGATGATGATGATGACAATGATGATGATGACGATGATGATGATGATGTGTATGTGAGAGATAAAATGTCTTTCTAAAATCTCATTTCCAATATTTACAGTAGAAATTGCTTTTTCCAAGCTTTTGGATTCCATTTGATTACTGTGTGAAAGAATCAGACCTTCAAAAATATGATTGCATGTCTAGAAGAGAACTTATTAACAAAAACCCTCAGAAAACTGACACAAAATTTTGTTCTATTGTTCATGAAGTCATTTTTCTAATGTGTCTGACAGTATGGGTTGAGATATGCTGAAGTGCTTGCAATGCACAGAAGACACAGCCACACAGTCTGAAAAGTGCCTCCTATGATCACAGAGTGTATAAGGAGTTCTGGGTGTGAATGAGTTACTGGGCTAGATTGTCGCTAAATTAAAACAGGGGGTGTTTATATATCTGACAACTGCTTTCACTTCTAGAATGATGGGTTTCCAAAGGACAGCTACATGCTCTTGTTACAAAACCCTTTGGTATGACCTGCTGAAGATTCACACTGCTGTATGGGCACAGCACAGTGCTAGGGGCTGCTGTTCCTTGTCATGATAGAGCAAGGTGACTGTGACTGCCTCTTCACCCCAATAAAAACCAGGAAATGCTTTCTCTTAGATAAGGGAGACCCTCACTCCTTATTAAATGCTGCAGCTTGAGAGAGTTCAGGGTACGGAGGGATCTTCAGGTGAAATGTGTCAGGGCTAGTCTGGGCGGGCGGATGAAGACAAGTTGTTCTGCGTTGCAGTAACCCTCAGTGCACGGTGAAATTAATGGATGCCTGTCCTTTCTGGTTTTGTTCGCTCTCCCACAAGGCCACCTGTGACGATTCGCTGCCCCATCTGCTTGGATCACTACTTAGAGGTAAGGATCCACGTGTTGCTGTCATTTCTGCTTTTTTGGAGGGAGGACGGGGCAGAGGCTGAGCTGCGCGACTCTGGTGGGCTGTGTGGGAGGCTACAGGCAGCTGCCTTGAAGCACGACTTTGGGTTGAAGGCAAAACTTGTTTGCAAGTGCAAGGCACTGCTCAGTGGTGTGCGTAGAGGGAGAAACACTTTCCAAGATGGCACTGAAAGATCTTTGGGTTCCTTATCATGATGGGAGTATTGTCCTGCTTCCAGAGGCTCCAAGTCCTATTCGCCTGGTGCCAATAGACCAGCAAAGCTGAATTTGTTACTCCAGGTCCCTGTTGTGATTTCTTTCCTTCCAGATTCTGGAAAGTGGACGGCTGATTATGTCAACCATGTGCGGCCATGTCTTCTGCAGTCAGTGCCTTGATGAATCCTTAAATAATGCCAACTTTTGCCCAACCTGTAGGACAGAAACCTTTCACGAAGAATGTCATCCCATTTATATATGAGTATTTCTATTTCTCAGGACAGACTCTACTGGATTTGAAGGAAAAATGTCTTGTTTTCATTGTTCTGAAGATTTAAAGAGCAGCAGGCTGTACACTTCCAAATAAAGCTTGTTAGGTGTTTTTTTTTGTGAAGGACTTATATGTATATTAGAGGTATGACTGTCTCTAAATAAGATCAGCAGCCTCTATATTAGAAAGGAAGCAGCTACTCCATTTCCCTATACTTTTTAAATGCTTAAATAAGAGGAGTCTGGATATTTTGTTATTTCTTACTCTTCAAATTATTCCCATCGACATGGGAGAGTTACCTTTTGAAATCATAGAATCATAGAATCGTTCACGTTGGAAATGACCGCTGGGATCATCAAGTCCAACCACTAAGCCTACTCTACAAAACTCACCCTAAACTATATCCCTCAACACCACATCTAAACACACAGGGCTGGCGACCCAACCATCTCCCTGAGCAGACTATTCCAGTGTCTGACGACTCTTTCTGTGAAAAACTTTTTCCTAATGTCTAGTCTAAACCTACCCTGTTGCAGTTTGAAGCCTTCTCTGTTGTTCTATCTGTAATTACCTGTGAGAAGAGACCAGCACCAACCTCTCTACAATGACCTTTTAGGTGGTTGTAGAGAGTGATGAGGTCTCCCCTCAGCCTCCTCTTCTTCAAACTAAACAGCCCCAGCTCCTTCAATCACTCTTTATAAGATTTATCCTCCAGGCCCTTCACCAGCTTTGTTGCCGTCTTCTACACTTGCTCCAGCACCTCGATATCTCTCTTCTACTGAGGTGCTCAAAACTGGACACAGTATTCAAGGTGTGGCCTCACCAGTGCTGAGCACAGGGGGACAATCATTTCACTCCTCCTGCTGGTCACACTATTTCTAATACAAACCAGGATGCCATTGGCCTTCTTGGCCACCTGGGCACACTGCTGGCTCATATTCAGCCGCTTTGTCGATCAGAACCTCCAGGTTCCTTTCTGCCAGACAGCTTTCCAGCCACACTTCCCAAGCCTGCAGCGTTGCATGGGGTTGTTGTGGCCCAAGTGAGGGGCCTGGCTCTTGGCCTTGTTGAAGCTCATACTGTTAACCTTGGCCCATCGATCCAATCTACCCAAGTCTCTCTGTAGGGCTTCCCTACCCTCATGCAGATCAACACTCCCACCTAACTTGGTGTCGTCTGCAAAGTTGATGATGATACACTCTATGTCCTTATCAAGATCATCAATAAAGATGTTAAACAGAAAGGGTCCCAACACTGAGCCCCGAGGAACACCACTCATGACCAGCCACCAGCTGCATTTAACTTCATTGACCACCACTCTTTAGGCCTGTCCGTCCAGGCAGTGCTTTATCCAGCAGATCATATGTTCCTCCAAGCCATGAGCAGCCAGTTTTTCCACGAGAATTCTGTGGGGAACAGTGTCAAAGTCTTTTTGAATGTCTAGGTAGACAATATCCACTGCCTTTCATCCAATAGTCAAGTCATCTTGTAGAAGGAGATCAGGTTCGTCAGGCAGGATTTCACTTTCAGAAACCCACGTTGTCTGGGCCTGATCCCCTGATTGTCCTCTATATGGCGTGCAGTGCTACTTGAGATGAACTGCTCCATGACCTTCCCTGGTACCAAGGTCAGACCGACAGGTATTTTCGCAGATTGTCCTTTCTCCCTTTCTTGTAGATGGGCATTATATTTGCTACCTTCCAGTCATAGAATGAATCATAGAATGGCCTGGGCTGGAAGGGACCTTAGAGATCATTTTAATCCAACCTCCCTGTTGTGGGCAGGGACGCCACCTCTCGACTAGGTCAGGCAACACGTGAGAACCAAACGGGAATCGAACCCGCGACCTTCAGTGTTTCAAACAGCAATGCTCAACCCACTGAGCTAAACAGTCCATTGGAACCTCCCCAGTTAGGCAGGACTTCAGGTAAATAATGGAAAGTGGCTTGGCGAGTATGTCTACCAACTCTTTCGGCATCCTTGGGTGCAACTCATCCAGCCCCACAGACTTGTGTGCATCTAAGTGGCGTAGCAGGTCACTGACCACTTCCTCTTTAATTGTGATGACCTAATTCTGCTTCCTGTCCCTGTCTCCTAGCTCATGAGGCCGGCTGTCTAGGGAACAGCCAGTGCCACTGCTAAAGACTGAAGCAAAGTAGGCATTGAGCACCTCAACCTTTTCTTCATCCTTTGTCACTATGTTTCTCTCTGCATCCAATAAAGGATGGAGATTTTCCATAATCCTCCTTGTGCTGTTAATGAATTTATAGAAACAGTTTTTATTATCCTTAACAACTGTAGCTAAGTTTAGCTCTAGCTATGCTGTGGCTCTCTTAATTTTCTTCCTGCATAGCTTCCCTACATCTTTATAGTCTTCATGAGAGACCTGTCCCCTCTTCCAAAGGTCATAGACTCTCCTTTTGTTTTTGAGGTCCAGCCAAAGGTCCCTATTTAGCCAGGCCAGTCTCCTTCCCCTCCAACTTGTTTTTCGGCACACGGGGACAGCCTGCTCCTGTGCCTTTAAGGCTTCTCTCTTGAAGTATTTCCAACCTTCCTGGACTCCTATGACCTTCAGGGCAGCCTCCCAAGGGACTTTGTCAGTCAATCTCCTGAACAGGTCAAAGTTTGCCCTCCGAAAGTCTAAGGTGGCTCTTTTACTAAACCATCTCCTTGTTTCTCCAAGGATTGAAAACTTGTGGAGATGAGCAATTTGGCATTTTGTAACACTTCTGTTTCCATCCTACAAGATGCTTATGACTATATCGCTTTCTGCTATACCACCTTTGCCCAAGTAGAGCAGCATCAAATGAAGACTGTGAGGAGTCCTCTTCTTGAGGAGGAAGGAGCATCAAGAACAATGAGTCTGCACCCCCCACCCCCTGCCCCCTTGTGCCGATGGTGGGGAGGAGGCAGTCAGGAAGAAGGGAGGGCTCTGTGTAGGGAGGAAGTGTATTTAAGATCTGACTGTATTTATTTCTCTCACTATCTTACTCTGTTCAAGTTGATTTGGTTGAACTCGTGGTGGTAAATTTATGTTCTCTCCTCAAGTCTACTCTGGTTTTTGCCTATGACCATAAGTGGTGAATGAATGCACCCTTCCCTAATCTCGGTCCTTGAGCCTTTTTTTCTTAAATTTTCTCCCTCCCCATCCCTAAAAGGAGGAGGTCAGGGGTGAGCAAGTGGCTGCATAGCTCTTATTCCTGGTGGAATGGGCTCAAGCTACAACAAGCCAGATATCAAAGTTTGTGAAGCTGAAGACCAGGACCTGGGAAGACCACTCCTAGTCTAGGAAGACTGGTAAGAAGTATGGTCCAGGGGTTAGACAGAATGTGTAATCTGGGGGATGATCACAACGTCTCAATGTCTGAAGTGAAGGACCCCATGTGCCAGTACAGGTTGGGAAACAACCTGCTGGAGAGCAGTGTAGGAGAAAGGGACCTGGGGGTCCTGGTGGACAGCAGGATGACCATGAGCCAGCAATGTGCCCTCGTGGCCAAGAAGGCCAATGGCATCCTGGGGTGTATTAGAAGGGGAGTAGCAAGTAGGTCAAGAGAGGTCCTCCTGCCCCTCTGCTCTGCCCTGGTGAGGCCGCATCTGGAATATTGTGTCCAGTTCTGGGCCCCTCAGCTCAAGAGAGACAGGGAACTGCTGGAGAGAGTCCAGCGCAGAGCCACAGAGATGATGAAGGGAGTGGAACATCTCCCTTATGAGGAAAGGCTGAAGGAGCTGGGTCTCTTTAGTTTGGAGAAGAGGAGGCTGAGGGGTGACCTCATTAATGTTCATAAATATGTCAAGGGGGAGTGTCAGGAGGATGGAGCCAGGCTCTTTTCAGCGACATCCAGTGACACGACAAGGGGCAATGGGTTCAAACTGGAATATAGGAGGTTCCATAAAAATATTAGAAAAACTTTTTCACTGTGAGGGTGACAGATCCCTGGCACAGGCTGCCCAGGGAGGTTGTGGAGTCTCCTTCTTTGGAGACATTCAAAACCCACCTGGATGCCTACCTGTGCAATCCACTGTAGGTGATCCTGCTCTGGCAGAAGGGCTGGGCTAGATGATCTTTTGAGGTCCCTTCCAATCCCTAACATTCTGTGATTATGTGATTCTGTGAGTGAGGAGGATGGTCTTGGTGGCTGGAGTGGAGACCAACGGCTGGAACATCATGAGCCAGAAACTGGAACTACAGAGTGAAATGCAGAGATGTCACTCTAGGTGTGTTGTTTGTGAGCAGCCAGACAGCAAATGGGAATTGCCAAGAGTTAGGATTGATGAAAGTCAGATGGATCAGTTAGCATGACCACAGCTCCTGCAAGGACCCATCACGTTCTAGTTGCCCTTGATTTGCCCAAGTTAGGTCTCAGAGTGTGGTGACCCAGTTCTGAGGTGATGCTCATAGGCGACACAATGCTGTCTATGAACTGTAGAAACATAGAATCATAGAATCACCTAGATCAACCGTTCTGCAATAAGCAGGGACATCTTCAACTAGATCAGGTTGCTCAGGGTCCTGTCTAACCTGACCTTGAATGTCTCCAGGGATGGGGCATCTGCCACCTCTCTGGGCAACTTGTACCAGTGTTTCACCACCCTCATTGTAAAGAATTTCTTCCTTATGTCTAGCCGGTATCTACTTTCTTTCACTTTAAAAGTGTTACTCCTTGTCCTATCACTACAGGCCCTCCCCATCTTTCCTGTAGGCCTCTTATAAGTACTGGAAAGCCCCTATGAGGTCTCCCTGGAGCCTTTTCTTCTCCAGGCTGAGCAACCCCAACTCTTCCAGCCTTTCCTCATAGCCCTCTGATCATTTTTGGGGCCCTTCTCTGGACCCGCTCCAACAGGTCCATGTCTTGTGCTGAGGACTCCAGAGCTGGACTCAGGACTCCAGGTGGAGTCCTTGCATTGTGTCTGATCTACACTTGGTGGCAGTGAGTGCTGATTTTACAGGTTCTGTTTAAAGCTATTCTATTCTGTAGGTCAAGAGCATGTGATTAAGCCTTTGGGCTCGTGAGGATGTTTTAACCTCCAAATATTTTATGTCTTTTTATCTCCTTTTTGCCTAATGAGATGAAACCCGTCTTGGTTGGTTGAGTGGTGCTCTGCTTCATCTGAAGACCTAATTCATGATAGTTTCTACAGCTGACTTAGAGTCTGCTAACAATGAGATGCTTTAAAGATGCCTTGTATTCTTTCTGACATCCTAAGATCTCCTACAATTTCTCTCTGAGGGTTCTGGTAAGGTAAGAGGAACAGGAATATCTGATCTGGGGCTTCCCAAAGGAGGAAATTGCCATCTGTACCACGGACAGTCGCCAGTGCTGTGTTCGGATAAAGTCCAAGAGCTCTTCACCCTGACATGTCATTTCAGAGGGGGGGGGTCTCATCCATGCAAGTGGTGGAGGATGAATACAGAGGTATTGTGGTGTATTCTTCTGGTTTTGTTAAGAATGAGACACAGGTGTCTAAGACCCTTTCAAAAATATATTGAGTAATTGCAACATCTTTCATTCATTGAGGATGATTGCACCAGGCATGTAAACTTGAAAACCCACTAATAACTCTTCTAGCCACATATTGTATATTCAGACTCCGTGTTTTTCTGTTTTCCGTATTAGATGTACCTTAAGGTTGTAGGCAAGGAAGTTAAAGACAGATGCACTACAAATGAAAATGTGAATGAAAATGTGAATGAACATGGGAACTACTTATTTTCAAACCTGTTTCTCAAACTGCATGACTAAGACAGTAGCATTACAAACCTTATACAGAAAAATCACAGGTTATAATATCGATTTAATATAGAGGTAACACAGGTCGAGGGATTAGAGGTCTGTCTATGCAAGCAGTTGCAGGCATCCATTTTAAACACATTTAAATTATTTATATGGAATTTTGTTTTCCCCGGGAGTGCACAATATGCAGTCACTTCTACTGAGGAATTCTTCTTGCTTCCTGGGGAAGATGAGGGACCTCTGCTTCCTCTGGCAGTAGTTTATCCCTTGTTTCCTTTAGCAAGCATTCATCTTTTCCATATCTGCTCCAGTGCCCTCTGCCCTTCCCTGTTCCTGCTGGCACACACAGCAGCAGAGTGGAAGCAACCCTTGGCTCAGCGCCCACCACTCCTGCAGAGCTTCGGAAAGTGCTGGGTTAAATATTGTGCCCGCCGCAAGGATCTGAACTGAGGCAAGGTCCTTGCTGTGCTCTGTGAGCTCACACTGCCACTGCCACTGACGGCAGAGACGTACAGCATAGGTGCCTCATGGCTCTGTGACTTGGAGTAGATGGAGCAACATTCTTCTTATATGCAAACTCCTCTGTAGCTCTTTGCATAACTTGATTTGCAGCATTATGACAAGAGGGCACTTTATAATTAGCATGATTAAAAGTGCCCACACTGCAGTGGAAAGGTGAGTGTAAATTAGGCGTTAAAACTCCACTGCAAGGAGATGGTGTACTGCAGCTTCTTTCCTTTGCCATAAATTCCTCCATAAATCTCATTCCAATTCTTGCTCCTTGGAGGAAGGGTAGGAGGATGTGGCTATTTCAGTGACCAATGTTCCAACACCATTTGCCCAAATCATTTATTAATAGCCACGAAGATAGTAGCTTATTTCTAACTCATTCAGCAATCAAAATTTTAGACATGGATCATGCATATATTTGTGCCTTCCTCCTCACTGAAGTGCAGACAAATGAATTTTAAAAATAGCCTGGGGTGAAGGTTTAAGTCATCCATTTTTACAAGGCTCTTTAAAAGCTTCTTTTCTAACCTGCCAAATTGTAGAATGGTTATAATTCGTTTAAGTCATTCAACATTTAAGAAAATGCCTGCTGCATATTGAAGCATTAGTACCCCTTAGCTGAGCAAATTGGGCGTGGGGCTGCGGGAGCAGCCAGAACTCCGCTGGGGAAGAGCTGTCTGCTCAACGAGGCCTCATGAATTGCAAACGGCTAATTAAGAGAAATGCTTGCAAAAGACTGATTTTCTGACACTCCTGGCTAAAACATATTTGAAGTGCTTTTTGTCATGCTGAGGGCTCTTTGTCAGTAGAGATAGTTTATTAGGTTTGCCATCCAGTATTGTCTTTATTTTTGCCTTCTCCTACCTCTTGTGCTTGAAGGCAGAGGGCAATGAATGGAAAGCAGTGCTGCTCGGCCGTGTGACTGCTGCCATCGCTCAGAAAGAAAGGGAACTTCTAGTTGGAGGTTTTTGGACCCTAAAATCAATTTTTATTTTTATTTAAGCAGCAAAAATCACCCTATTCCATTAACTTCTACTGCCATCTGCAGTAGCTGCAAACTGCTCCCCAGAGCTGTTGTCTGAGGGGAGCAGCAAGGAGCGGCACTGGAGGCTGGCAACTTGAGAAATGCCTCGTGGTTCCCAGGCATGAAGTCAGACAGAGCCTTTGTTTTGGGGCGGTTGTTTGCCATCTGTTCGGGGACGCTGAGGGAAAAGGCTGGTAGCCTGTTTGTCAGATGTCCTGCGAACCCACTGTGGCAGCAGTGGGGTTTCACAGGGCCAGAGCAGGGCATGAAGAGATGAATGAAATAATTGTGCCAGGTGTGCAGCAGCTCCTTGGAAAGGGAAGGGAAGTAGGATGGGTTTGATATTAAAGATATGGAGAGTAAAGCTGTGTATACTCGTGTTATACTTTCGTGTTACTGCCAAGATATTGCGTAGAGTTTTATTATTGTTTCGTATCTGTTAGGATGCTTATTTTAAAATTCTTTCAAAAACAAATGTTTATGCATTTATATATCTATCCTATGTGCTGATTTTATTGCTGAAGGTGCAACGCTTAGATACTCTGGGCAGCAGTGAGTGTATCAGCTCCAACCTCCTCAGTCATCCCTCTGGGCTTCCACATCTGAATTAGCAAATATCCACAAGCCTGAACCCTTAATATCTGAGAGATCCCTGCGGTAAGATGCTGTGTTTATAGGCTGGAAAATACCTGCAGTGCTGGGCTTGTGTCCCACATTCCCCATTCCACATCGTACTGATGCTCAGAGCCATGGTTAGCCAGATCAGGGTAGAAAATCCTGTGTATCTGTTTTAGCTTAGATCCAACACTTAGGAAGAGCTTGGAGCTATCACCAGGGCAAACCTGGTGCTTGCAACCAAAGCTTTGGCTTGTTTCTAGACAGACAGAGTTCCCAGGGCTGGAGCTCACCCTCCCTAAAACAAGTTGCGTTGCTCCTGTCTCCTGCTGCAGCCACATAACCCCAGAGCACACGGGAGAGACCATCCAGCACTGACCTGCCCCATGTGGGAACACCTGGGAAAAGTTCCTTCAGATGCAGTGACCTCACAGACAGGAGGAGGTGACGGCAGGAGGGGGGCTTAGTTTCATGCCAATCCTTTGTTTGAGGTTATGTGCCATGTCTCTCTATTTTCTGGTTGTGGGAACAAAACATACAAAAAGGATAAAACCAAGGTGGGGAAATATGCTGTTGGCTGGTGACCTTAGATGTGTCCAATGTTAGGGAATCCACCACTTCCCTGGGGAGACTATTCCAATGGCTGACTGTTCTTGTTGCAAAATATGTTCTTATGTCCAATCGGAATGTCCCCAGGAGTAACTTGTACCCATTACCCCTCATCTTTTCCATGTGATTCCTTGCAAAAAGGGAGGCTCCATCTTCTTTGCAGCCACCCTTTACGCTCTGGAACATGGTGATAAGGTCCCCCCCTAAGCCTTCTTCCCTCGAGGCTGAACAAACCCACTTCTCTCAGCCTTTCCTCATATGGCAGCTTCCCCCTTTGACCATCTTCGTGGCCTTTCTCTGGACCCTCTCCAGTCTGTTAACATCTTTTTTTGTATACTGGGGACCAAAACTGAATAGAATATTCCAGGTGTGTCCTGACAAGCTCTGACTGGAGTGGGATAATGGCTTCTTTATCTCTGCCAATGAAGCTCTTGCTGATGCAACCTAGAATCCTCTTGGCTTTCTTTTTACATTGTAATGAAATATTGTTGGAACACTGGGTTGAAGATTTTGTTCATTAAATGATAGTAACTAAACTTGATTGGAAATTGATGTCTTTCTGACTAGCCTATTTTTGCTTTATGCCTTCAGTAATTTGAAGAAATTAGTGGTGAACAGCAAATTTTTTCAGTGTTGTGAATAATTATACCTGCAATTATTAAACACTTGTTTTTAAAGGAAATGATGAAGTTGGCAATTCCTGGTTAAGCTACACAATGATATTATTAAGGAAGCCAGAGAAAAACAATAGAAATGATTAGGGATCTTGGTAGGACATATGGAAGAAAGCTTTTATTGAGCCTAACAAGGGAACTATTAGAGAGGATTTAACACAAGTATTTAGTATATTGAAGTATTTGCAATAACAGACTCAGTATGAGAGGGAAGGGATCGTTCAAGGTTAACGGCAAACATTAAAATGTGTAGTTGTTGTTCTTTATTTTCTTCAGCGTTCAGCTGTGAGCCAGGCATCATACCCACATCTAACCTTATGTTTTACACGTGAGATAAGAGGAAAAATGCCTGGCCAACACATGGGATGAACAGCAAAATAATACAGCCCACAGAAGGGCAGTTTGTAGTTAGCACTAAATGTAACAGTGGAGTCTGCTGGGACCCTGTCGGAAGCTTCCCAGCCCCTGGAAGGATCCGATGCTGGAGAGGCAGAAGTGCAGCCCGGCGCAAGTCCCCAAGGCACACTTGGGGTTGGCAACCTCAGAGCATAGTGGTGGTGACTTATGGTCTTCATGCTTCCCCTCTTGGTTGCAAATCCTGCTGGCCCAGGAGGAGAAGATCCTCCTGCGTTTCATTGAAGAAAGAATTCTGAAAATATTTGTGAAGAAAATAAATAAGGCCCCTCTCAGAGTTTTTTGGGCAGCCTAGAAATGAAGTGCTACCCAAAGACATCAAAACTGAAAAGAAAAATATTTTTTCTTCAAGAACTAAGTATTTTTGTTAAGTATTTATAATTGTGATAGCCCAGTGCAGGACACCAATACCGCAACACGCAGCTCTTGCTGACTTCCCTAGACCACAGCTTTGTGAAGGCCTATGCTAGGCCCAGAGAGGAATTCCTTCCATCCTAGCTCAGATTTATCTCACTTCGTGCTGATTTTAATTCGTATTTATTTTGTTGTCACATTAATTTCTCCGTCAAATAGCTGAGCACCCTTCAAGGCGGTGACTGGCAAGAAGCAGTGTCTTGCCCTGAGGCTGCTCCCTTGCCATCGCATCTTGCCCTTGCCCTGTCTGCACCTTGGCCATCAGCGAGCTAGTGGTAGCTTTGCCAGATGCACTGTCTGCATGAACCAGCCCAGGAACAAAGACCAGACAATTTTCCTCATCCTCGGGTTGGAGGAAGGACAAGAGTCTGCCAACATCATAAAAATACTGTTGCTGCTACTTGGAGGGGCAAAGACGAGATTCTAGTTAAAATACGTGACTGTCTTGAAAGACTTTTTCCCCAAGAATGCTGCTGAGAGCTAGCACATTTGGTTCATAGACACCTAACTGATATGGAAAAAGGGTCAAAACATAGGAAGGCAGTGTCATGACTGTTCTCAGTAGACAAGACAACAGGGATTTCTCAGAGCTGGCTGTTGAGCATAGGTGCCAGAACTCTATGGATTTGTCCATGACAGAAGGCAGTCATTGTGGCACATGCCACCACATGGGATTTGAGGATCCCTGCATTATAAATTCGTGTAATATTTTGTTCCTAGAGCTAAGATGCAAAATGTGCTTAAATGATGATCAGCATTGTTTCCTCTAGAATCTGTGTAAAAAAAAATGAAATTATACCTCAGTTAGAGAACAGAGATGAGCAAAGTGAAAACTCATATTTTCCAAATGACATCAGCTCCAGTGGAGAGATTAACGGGCAGTGTTGGGATGTATCCATTACACAAATCTGCACCTAATGGTTCCAGTTAGACTGAAATATTCCCTTTGTACTGCTGTAGAGCAAATGAAACTCTACTAGAGGAAAATAATGGATATTAACTTCCCAAAGGATGGTGATATGGACTGAAATAAAATTCCTGCGGTTGACAATATGTGCTGGCCTTATAAGATCAAGTAGTGAACTACTTATAAAATTGCTGCAGGGAGGTCTTTGAAGCCGTGAGTCAGGGTAAAGCGGGCCGTAATATATTTAGTAGCTGATAATGCAAATTGCAAAAGAAGAGAGGAGGAGAGGAAAATAAATTAACTCTCTAAAATGCTGTTGAGTATTTATGAGGAGGTAATAGGTTTCCTGACACTTCTTTTGAGAACCTGATCATTAATCCTGGGGTCATGGAGAAATGCCAGCTGAGGTAATTGCACTCCATGAGCTGGAGTCATGGCTATAGCCAGGTGCTGCTGGCATGTGTCTGCTTTGAGCCTCTCCGCCGCACGGGGAAGCACTTCTACCTCTTTTATGCCGTCCTTAAGGTTTGCAAAGCAACCCCTCTGAAGTTATCCTGATGTTTCAAGACCTGTAAAGACTAAGGATAAAATATCTATATTCTTGCATGAAATGCATTGGTATTTTCCTCACCAGCTCCCCAGCAGCAGCACTGCAGTCTGTCCCGGTGCGTGGCTGAAGCTGGTGTTGGCCACAAACAACGTCCTCTGCTTGGTGGCTTTCAGCTCTGCAGGGTCACCATGCCGTACTTCACACTACCCTGGTGAACCTGAGCTGCGTTAATGTGCTCTCCCTCTGCAGCTTCAAAAAAAAAAAAAAAAGAGAAGAAATCATTTCCCATTAATCCAAAATAGTTTCTTACATTCTTTCAGTGAATGAGATAATCAATTTTAACAACCTTACATTCTTTTCCAAAGGCCTATGTAAAATCAAAACTGTGAAATATTATTAACCATTTCAGGATGGGTGGGAGTCTTTCCATCACTGAAATAGGTCAGTGTAGCTGATGTAAACTTGTGAAGTATCTTTGCTAACTTCCTTTCTTTTCTTTTTTTCTTCTAGTGCTTTTTGTTGTGTTCTTTTTTTTTAAAGGAAACTGCTCAGAAATTAGTTGCCCAGCTCAGCCTAAGAACAGACCAGCCATTTAACAAGAAGGTGTATGCCATTCTCGCAGGATGCTCATCCACTCTTGTGCCTGTTTGTGTCCTCTGGCTCCACCAGCCCCTTCAGATACTCTCCAGCACTGGAGCTGTGGGTCAGGCACATGAGTGGGTATAACAGCATCTGCTAAGGGCAACAGCCACCTTGCAGCATCCCCTCCTGCTTGCACTGCACTTGCCTCGTGCCAAAAGTGAATATTGACCCTCATTCCAATGTTGCCCTGGTGCTTTGAATCACTCACATTAGTTTTCAACCCCACATGATGCAATCAACATACACATACACGCATACACATACAGGTTGTTAAATAGCCTGACCACTCCAAAACGCTTTCTCAGCCTCCTTCCACCAAGGCTTAACACAAATTCTGTGTCTAACGTCCCCTCTCCAGAAGCACCAATGGCAAACATGCCTCAGTGGTACCAGCCACCATAATTTGATTAGCACTCAATTTCATGCTGCGAAGACTTCCTAGAATAACTGATGTAAAAACAGAAAGCTGGGATGTAAGAATACGCTCTGCATAATACTGGGGCACACTTAGAGCAACAGGCTCGGTGTGTGCCTCACACTCAGTGAATGTACATGTAGCCTGACCCTGATCTGGACACATCAGTCTTCATGATGTCAGTCTGTAGGAGAAACACTCAGCTGGAGAGATGTTATTGCTTGGGTGCCCCACCTTCCTCCTTCCACCTTGATGCTCCCAATGGGACACTTTGTGAGAGTTTTTAATTGCTGGGACTTGCATTTCACGATTCTCACAGCACAACCAGCAGCACAGTGTTCACCGCCGCTCCACCAGCAAACTGAGGCTCTGTACTCCCGGGAGAGCTGGGCACAGTTGATGGTTTCACTCCACAAGTCAGTTGTGGTATCTGTCTGCAAAAGCGGTGCTGGACCAGGTGAGGGAATTGAATGGCCTGGAGACCTGACAGGTTAAGAGAACTGGAGTTAAGGTTCAGATCCAATTTCACCTAGAAGTCTCAAAAATAGTGTCCAGGTTTGACTGGTGATTTATGTTAGAGGCAGCCGAACTTCCCAACTCTCTGAGCAAAGTGCCAAAACCATAGAACCATGAAACCATTTAGGTTGGAAAAGACCTTTAAGATCATTGAGTCCAACCGTTAACCCAGCACTGCCAGGTCCACTAATAAACAATGTCCCTAAGTGCCACGTCTACACTGCCCTGAGCAGCCTGTTGCAATGCTTAACAACCCTTTTGGTGAAGAAATTTTTCCTAGCGTCCTAAATTTTTCCTAGTATTTAAAGCTCCTCTTGCAGAACTAGAGGCCATTTCCTCTCATCCTATCATTTGTTATTTGGGAGACGAGACCGAAACCCATCTTGCCTCAACCTTCTTTCAGGTAGTTGTATAGAGCCACAAGGTCTTCCCTCAGCCTACAGGATGAACAACTCCAGTTCCTTCAGCCACTCCTCATAAGACTTGTTCTTGAGACCTTTCACTGGTTTTGTTGCCATTCTTTGGACATGCTCCAGCTCCTCAATATCTTTTTGTAGTGAGAGGCCCAAAACTGAACACAGGATTCGAGGTGTGGTCTCACCCACAGGCCACTCCTGGGTGGGCAGTGGATGCTGAAGGGGGACTGGAAATGGCAACAGCCCCCCAGGGAGAGGGCAGGGTGTCGTCTCAGCCCCATAGCTGCTGCACGAGCACAACTTGTAGTGTGATGTGACATACCCCAAGCTGGAGAGAGTGACTGCTTCCAGGTAGGGGACTGCAACCCTCGCTCGCAGCAGCCTCTTTCCCTTTGCCCTCATCTGCCTCGCACCTTGAATGCACTTTGAAGAATTATAAATCAATAACACAAGCATGTTGCTGAAGTTCAGTATGTTAAAGGCAGACTAAAAGGCCATAACATTCACCAACAGATGTAAGCATCAAGGGAGATATATTTCAAAACAGCTCTGGTGCTCCCTGGTGCTCCCTGCGCCAGTTAGAACAAGTGCATAATAACTCTATAATCTGCCAGTGACTATATACACAAAATGCTGCTGAACTGATGCTTGTACTCTAATTCAGATGCATATTGTGCCCTCTGGATGTGTCACAGTGCTGTCTGGAACTCAGCACAGCAAATAAATACACATACTCTTATGTAGCCAGAAAGGAGAGCTGCTGTAAGCCCAGGATTTGCACAGCACAAGAGTCAGTGTAGTTTTGATTTTGCACGTGGCTTTCATTACTTCCCACGGAAAATAAACTCCCACTATTTCCCTACTGCACCCCACCCCAATTTCTTCTGGTACAAATAACAAATACGTGACCCGATGCTGTGGTGTGCCACTGGATATCATATCGAGGCAGAGGTTTCACAGCAACCCATGCTGATGCTCAGGCACCACAGCCACCAGCACCTCTTGTGTGGTTGCCATCCTGCTGTGGGGAGAGAGAGGATGGGGCCAGCCCTGAGCTGGAGAGAGGAAGTCCAGCCCTGATTCGTTGCTCTATGCCTGGCTTAGCACTCCTAACAGAGGTAATCCCGAGCTGCTAAATTTGCCCTGGAGTCTTGCCCTTGCAATATAGGTCATGCTCTGCATCTTGCCTGCAAAGCAGGAGAGTCCACTTAGTCTTCTCACTGCTAAGCAAATCCTGCCTTGGGAATGGTGATGCTCCCATGAATTCGTGTCTGAGAAGAAAGTGAATAAACCACTCAGCTCACAGAGACACAAATATGTTTGCTATCACATTTTGACATCAAAACAAAATGTTCCTGTGGTGGATGGCTTAGTCCTTTTGCTGCCTGAACACCCGCAGACACTGACGTGGACTCCACAAGCCTTCATTGCATCAGAGGCCACAATTGAGAAGACCTGCAGCTCAGTGAGTGCTCGGTTATACGACCACAACAGTATCATGCTCCTGGTGAGGACTGGAGGGAGCTCTCTTCATCTCCATCTATCCTCTTCCTTCCCAGTTCTCCAGACTTGAGGAGTTTCTTGGTCTTTCCAGTTCTCCAGACTTGAGGAGTTTCTTGGTCAGGCTGGTGTTGACCTTGCTGCTTACCATCTCCCAGCCTTTAACTTCATCTAAATTCTACAGGACTGAGCAAAGCTGCCCTCAGAAAAGGTGTCCTACAAACTGCCCATGTTCAAAACTCAGGGCTGGTTTTATTAATTTTCCTTTAAAGCATCTGGCATTGATTGTTCGGAGACAGAAGGCAACTTGGGTGAGGTGCTGGTCTGACCTAGCTGGACATCAAAGACTACCCTGCAAGAACAGATTTTAATGTTTTAAAGAAAAGCCTGTTACATCCAAGTGTGTACAGTATATGTTTACAGTTTCCCCATGGAAGTACTAGAAGGAAAACCGAAAAGGAGACAAACACCTTCTGGGGCCGGCTTTCTGTTTGTTTTCTTAGGACACTAGCTTAAATGAAACCTATTAAACCAAGCCTCCAGTCCTTGCAAAACCACAGGGCGTTATGAAACTTTGAACTGAAGGATGTCAGCAGAAAGAGTCCAGTGAGGGTAAATCAACCACTAAATGCGGTTTTTGGTTTCTGGCAAAACTGAGTAGAAGAAATTCCAGAAATATGTTTCATAGAAAAAGTTCCCCAAGATTTAAGGAGGTCCTAGAGGCAGCGAGGGGCACAGCAAGTCCTTCTTCTAAGGAGCCCACAGAAAGGACCATACGTTTTTGATTTACAAAGTGAGAAACCTTAAAACAAGAGCCTTCCTCTGGCAACTCAAGACTTAATATTAGGCACGAACAACATTTGTAACCATCATCTTAGAGGACAGAGCTAAACAAGGATCAAATGATTAATTTTGTTGTTTACAATGTAGTTACAATGCTCATTGTCAGGTGCAAGGACTTTAACAGGTTTATAAAATACTCACCTTCTCATGAAATAAAAGCCCTAATTTGTCTTTTTTTCTTATTGGTCTTAAGAAAATTATTACAAATAGATCTCTTTTTTTCCTGTCTTTTTCCTACCTCCTTTCAAACAATGGCCCATCCAAGGGCATCTCTCAGCTACAGCTGCTGCTCCCTGCAAGAGAATATATAACAGGCTTCACCTCCAGGCATCACCTTGGAAACAGCAGAGCAGCTTTATGCAGTGTCCAGAGGAGAGCGGGATGCTTTGCAGGGAAATGAAAAAGGTATTGACCTTCTCCAAAGAGCTCTCAATCTGTTGTTTATGGTAGGTAACGGTACCCAGGTGGATGCATATTGACACAGGCTGATGCTTGCAGCTGTCAGCCCTGACTCCACAGCCCCTAGCACAGCGGGGTCAGTGGGGTGGGCACGGTTGGATGCACAGTTCTTGGTTCCCAGGCCTGGGATGTTGTTTCCTAAACTTGTGTGTTAATACTGGTGATGGAAGTCTGTCGAGCACATCTATCAATGCCTCTTTTGTTATTGCAAGGAGGGGTCTTTGCACTGCATCAGAATGTTCTGCACCATAGAGGGAGCCCGTGGCTGTTGCAGAAACATAGCTCCAATTACGCGGAATTGCATCATGCTGAAATAAATCACATCCTCCACTGGCTGATGTCACTGCAGATAAGAATGGCCTCATAGCCTGCAAACCTAAGGCTGTTAATGGACAAAATGGTAATGCATGTGTGCAGGTTTGCATAGTATGGGTTTATTCATTAAAGCCAAAGCAGAAAAGTGTAGCAATCCCTTTAGAAAAAAAAATAGCTTAGTGACACAAACACTTACAAAGTCATAGAATGAAGTCAGGCTGTTGTTTCTGTCTTCCTTCAGTCACACCTTATCCAAGAAGCCTGGTATTGTCACCATCGCTCTGTGCACACGGCATAGCTCTGCCAACTGCCACAGGGTCAGCTGCAATGTCTTTGTGATGTTTTGGCTACCCCAGAGACCCCTTCCAACAGACCACCATAAATAAGGCAAGGTGAAGGCCTAGAGAGACACCTGTGGTGCAGGTCAGTCTCGTATCATTTGTCCTGCTGCAGACTGAGAGGATCGTGGTTTTTTTACCTAAATACCAGGGAATTTTGCAAGAACCATCCCATGCAAAAGGGATGGCAGAGCTGGGGGAGATGCCACCATGCCAGGGGAGTGTTGCAACCTGTGGTGACACAACAGCTACATGTGACCCTAACTGTGTTGCTTTTCGCATAATCTCACCCGCATCCCCAGTACTGTGTTTTGCTGTGAAAATATTAAAATATTTTTTTTTTGGTGAAAATATTACACTATTTTCACAGCAAAACTCAGTATTGGGGATGCAGGTGAGAGAGAAGCCAGAAAAATGTCAGAAGGTCAGCAGAGATTGTGTGACTAGGGGTCAGAGGGAGCAAGCTCTAATTACCCTCAGCTTGTCAGCTACCTGTGATATTTGTATGTACCTTTACTTCTAGAGGTGATATGGGGATGCTGTGAGAATAAGGATCACTCAAGCTTGCAGGTAGAAGGATGCATTTGCTAAAGATGAAATGTACTGACAACATTCCTGACACTGAAAAGACATTTTCCTCCATGTGCAGTCCTGAGAAGACAGAAAAGCCAAAAAGTCAAACATGGAGCTGCTGCACCTTGTGTGGAAATTGAGCTTTCTCCAGTTTACTGCACTCACCGCAGGGGAAGGACTCACTGCCCACTGTGGGAGCTCACAGCACGTAGCCTTCAGCCTTCAGTGCTGCCAGCTGCTGAAGGAGGAAAGCAATGCCTCCTGGTGCCAGTGACCACGTGTGGCATTAGTAAGGACCAGCAAAACCTGATGCACAATTTTCCCTCATATATGGAGTCAAATAGGACTTTGGGACTTGGGACACAGTCACACGGAGATAAGCCAGGAGAAGCTGTCACCAGCTGATATACCAGGGCTGTGTGCTTGTTGGTGGTCCCCCTGTACCTCCTTGAGCCTCAGAGGAAAGACATGGCCACACAGAGCAATTTAAGCAGCTACTTAGGATGGCTACAAACCATAAAGCAGGCAGGTGCATTTACTACCTTGGCTATTGCAGGCTGCCTTGGGTTGAGAAAATCAAATGATCCACAGAGAGTGAAGCAGACGAAAAAATATAAACCTCCGTCTCTGGTGCTGAGGATCTAGGAAAAGAAGCTCACCTGCATCTCAAGATGATGGAGGCAACATGACCTCGGGCTTTGAGAAGTGATTGCATGTGACAATGGGAATGAAGTGAAAACCGTTAATTAGCAACACTATTGGGAAAAGCAGAACTCATTTATATGAATAAGTTCATGGAGAAAAAAAACTTTTTATTTACAGATGTTTAGGTTTTTCAGCTGAAGATGTGAGCTTGAAGACATGTGCAGCCATGCACAGCCTCCCTAGCGCTGCAGTAAAGCCAGGACTAATTTCTCTGACAGCGGTTACAGCTGAGGGGGGAAAAAAAGAGAAAGTGGGTGCTTGGTGTTGCTATGGTTACTCTGAGGCTGGACTTGTTGAGAAACAACAGGAGGTTACAATAGTTTGGATGTACCCTAAGCATTATTTTTAAGAAAATGCTTCTACTTTTAAAAATGGTTTCATGAATGAGTTCATGTGTCTTGCAGTGCGTCAAAGGTTCTGTGCCCATAGGCTGATAAAGTGAAAGAAGGGGTAGCTCAAAAACTTGAAATTTTTCCTTGTCCCCTTTGCCTTTTGTTCTGTTTTCTATGAGCTGCATTTTCTGTGGCATCTTCTCCTGGTTTCTGTTTTCCCACCGTCATCCCTTCCCCTGTCAACCGCCAGAGAAGTTTGCTGGCTTCTCTTCAGGAGACCCTCACCGCAAGTGAAGTCCCAGAAACATCTGAAAAAATCCAAGCCTTCCTTTCTTCCCTCCAGTCGCTACCTCCCCTCCTGTGACGCTCAATCATGGGTCCCTCACCTGGCCCACTCTTTTGGAACTTGCAGCGTTGGTGTTTCCTCCATTTGCTCCTCACCACATTCAAGCCCACTTCATGCCCCTGGCCCAATGACTGCGGCTCTTTGCTCCAACTGCTGCTTCACTTCTCTGCTTGTCCAGGCGGAAACAGCTTCTTCTTTCTTTTGACACAGGACATAGCACCTCTGATATCACAATCTTCTCCCTCTCTTTCTTCTCTCGGATTAGACTCTTTCACGTAAGTCAGCAAGCAAGTCCAACTCAATCCTGCCTTGGCTCTCAGCTGAATCCAGATGCATTTGGGTTTCTCCACCAAAGCACAAAAGCTCTTCTGGTCTTCCCAACAGGCAGCTATTTGACACAGCATCTTCAACGTCACAGGCAGATTGCAATGTGCCCTAAGGTATGTCCTTCTCATCTCTCCTCCACTTTCTCTCTTCCTGTTCCTACCCACAATAATAGCTGGGGTTAAACAAAGCCTTCGTTGTACCAGACCTCCAAGGAAAACAGGAGCAAAATGCTGTAAAAACTCACCCAAGTTAACCAGGCAATACAGATGAGACCTCGTGGTTTAACAGCAACAGTGGGAACTTGTGCCAATTTTATGGAGAACTTAAAAAAACTGTCAGAAGTATTCTCTGGAAAACAGGATCACATTTTAAAACCTGTGAGGGGAAGAAGATTTTACTTTAACAGCTAAGAACACGCTCAGTGTGAACTCAGACAGATCTATTTTCCTGAGTTATAGGCAGACCAGTGTCTTACAGAGTGGAAAGCGCTGCAGCTCCTTTGGCTTATTCAGTCTCCAGCTTCTCACCCTGTGCGAGGAAACTAGGACTATGGTCTTTTTTTTGTACAGGTTTAACAGTGAAAGCACTAAGGAAATGTTGTATGTAACTGGTAGAATGAGAACAGCTACTAAGTTGCTATGAGATAGTGATTTAGTATTTTAATGCCATTAAAAAAAAAAAAAAAGTAGTTTTTAAACTGCTTTAATAAATGCTTTAGGGGGTGATGCTCTAACCAGCTATCACAAATACTGTGACAAGACAGTGGATATATAACTCCTTACTGCAGATATGAGCTGCCTGAACATTAAGCCATGTGAACGCAGGGTGAAACAGAGAGCACAGCTTTTCAAGTACTACCAGTGTTAGATACCACTTCTTAGACTGTTTTATAGTGGTTTGACCTGTGCCAATATAATTCCACTGACTTTTTAACATGACGCTACCATTGTGTTTTGTAGGAGAAAATGATGCTTTAGTTAAACTACTCCGTTTTTCGGGCTGTTTTTTTTTTTCAGATCAACCTTCTTTATAGATCAGATTTATAGTCCTTGTAATCTGCAGTGATGTATTTTGGAAAAAGTAAAGATATCATGCTGGAGAGGCTCAGAAAGATTTGCACAGTGTTTTTTATTTCCATTTTATACAAGGGCAACTGAGCTCAAGGAGGTAAAATAAATGGTCAGAATCACACAGGGCATTGGGCAGAAAAGGAAACTCAACTCAGACCCTGCACATTCTAAGCTAGAGCATGAGCAGCACGTAACATCTAAGGGGTAACTCAGGTTAGGTCGATTTCTAAGGGGTATCCTCAGTAGAAACACATTTCTGGTAGCCCTTGCACTAGTAGCTTTTCTAAGATTTCAAGCTGCCAAAACTGAATTGCTCTCTTTGACAAAGCTTTTGAACTCATTCAGGCTGAATGTGCTGTCCTTTCTGGATTTGAGTTACTGACCATTATTTTTACCTATGGTGCATCCAGCTACCACATACTCTTAAAAACAGGCATTTTCTACTTCTTTTGCACTTTGAAGCAAATAAAATTGCTTGAAATATAGAGAGCCGACCCTTCTTTGAGAAGTGCAGGATTTTGAAGTAAATCTTTAGAGTAGAGTACTTCTCACAGCAGCAAGTTATTTTACTGAAGCACGCGATGTAGTGGTCTTATGTAGAGTTTATTTGCAGTTGTATAATGAAATCTCCTCTTTGTTCCAGGCTGTTTCTAATTTAGTCACCTAGAAATAAAGAATTTAGAGAACACACCCATCTCTTATCTGGCATAACAGCAATATGATATTTTTACTTTTGAATGAGAAGACTGAAAGTGCTTCATTAACCAAAGACAAGGAGTTGTTATATGGCCTGTAGAAGCCAAAACATGATAGAAATAAGTACAAATAAAGTTATTGTAACCAAACGCAACTACAGCCTGCTTCCCTTGACTTCAGTTGCCATGAATTACCTACAATAATGTGGACATTTTAAAAGGGGAAAGAGAATATTTCTCATTTCTCAGTCTACCTTGACTCAGGTGGAAATTAGCCAGGATAGGGGGAAATTTAGCCTTGAAAAAACAATTTCTCATTATTTCAAGTTGTAGTGCTGTCTCACTTTTGTTCAAAATCATTTGGGCACTGTCCTGGAAGGAACTAGGAGAAGTGTGAGGAAGAGTTGCACAGAAGAAGAGAGAAAGATGTTGCTTTTGTGCCCAGGCTTGCCAGTACTGCCAGAGGGATCAAGTAGACAGAAATAACAGAGCTTTCCACAGTGCTTTTGAAGCTGTGCTCATACGCTTTCTCCTGACGTTCTCTGTAATTGGTGGAGTTGCATGTGGTAAAACATTTGCAATGTCCAGTCTTCTCTTGTTCCACCCCTTTCCCAAACATCGTGGCTGATGGCACGATGCATCCTCTAAAGTTGGCTGGCTTAAAAACAAGCTGCAGCATGCAACTGTGCCCTGATTTCTTTCTGGAGTTAAGATCAAGGTATGCTAAAATGTGTACGCTGAATGTGACCATAGGAGTTAAGTTTCTTTTTATTGGTACACATGAACAAGCTGGTGCACGTGTCATTTTTACTACTTAAAAATAAAGAAATAGATAAACTCACACTAGCAAAAACCCTGAAAAGCAGCAACTGTAGCCTTCTGCTAATGGTTTGTGCCCAGAAATGATGTACATTAAGAAGCTCATCTCTGCCAAAGCTTTTGAAATTGCTGTTGCACTTGACAACTCTGATGCTGAAAGGGCTCAGAAAACATGTCTGACCGACTGCCTTGCTAATGCACAAACTGCCTCCTTGCACTTATAGAAATGCCTTTTGCAAGCAAACATGTCAGTGTTTATTAAATCTGGGGCTGAGATATGGAGGGGCCTCAGTTTCCTTTGATATCAAGACAGACAATGTTCTACCCCCTGCAGGATCAGCTCTTAGCTGGTAAATAATACTCTGTTCTCATTCTTCATCAAGTAAATTTCCTTTCTCTGGCAATTGCACACTCTTGGAGTGATGCCAGCCTTATCCAAATGTGACCTGCCTTTTGGAGAATTCCCTTGAACATTTTCTTTCATAGGGATGAGAGAAGCTCAGAATTACGACACCCTGTATTCATATAAATACCATGAAATTGTTGTTTACAGTGAACGGCTTATAAATCCAGCAAAAAGCCCCACTGTGCAAATGATGTAAATTGGTTAGAATAACAGGTAGCTCTTAAAGGATCTGCAGCCAAAATCCAGATGTATTTATATTTGTTATGTGGGTTCTGGTGCTCAGCATCTTTCTGGATCACGTCATATTAATTGCTCCAGTTTTCTGAAGTTTAAAAGACCTGGTTTGGACTTTAGGAAACAAGATGGAAAATAACTCAACAATCCAGGGGCAAGCCCAGTCAGTTCCAATAATCTCATCAAGCAAACTAAATATTTAAGTTGAAGTGCAGATGCTTATTGTGGTAAGAAATTCAGTCTGGACTGGAATTTCACAGCTGGTTTTGGTGTCTTTGATCTGAGACCAAACACTAGCCCCCAATGCCCCAGGCTTGGAGGCATCTCAGCAAGGCCACCTCTGAATCTCAGTCTTCACTGAAATATGCTGCTCTACGAGGAGCGGAAATGAAGTTTCCCAGGAGGTTGGACTCTGCACCTCCACATTCCTTCTGTTTCTCTCCTAGCTCTCTCATTTCCTCTCTGCCTGGCCAGGCAAGAGGCAGCATCTTTTATGCCATGCTTGAAGTTGTGCATGGGCTGGCTGGCCAGCGGTTTCTTTCCTCTTGTTACAGAAAAGAGCCTGAAAGTGTTTTTCCCTTTGTGGGGCTACCCTGGGAATGTGAAAGTCAATGTCTACCTAAAACCTGTGGGATAGAATATCTGAGGGATCTCTGCATTTGTCAGACAGGGCTACTAGTGAGCAGTGGATTAAAAAAATTCTGAAGCAGGTCACTGAGACAAGGCAGTAGCATACGGGGTGGTTTCCTTTGCACACTATTGCTAGAAACAGCTTATAGAAATTAGCTTTTCTAGCTTACTTGCCTTTTAGTGCTTAAGCTGATATGTTCTGCAGCCAAAAACCTCATCCCAAACACGGGATGTGTCTATATCATGGTGGCTGGTGATTCAGACTAACTTTGTGTCAGAAGCAAAAGCAGCAAAACTTAGTTTTGGTGCATTGTCCTCCATTCTGTCAAGTAGCTAAAGCATCGTGGTTTGGTGATAAGTGTCTGCACCACAGCCTAGGGTGCAAAGACGACAGGCTCATGGGGGTTTGAATCCATTCCCATAAAGGAGTTAGATGCTTCTGTCTCAGACTGCTCAAGGTGGGGACAGAAACAGAGGCTGTCAAATGGCAGCAGACCGGGGGAAGAGAGAGGAAGAGATCAAGAACCCAAAACACACAGGATTATCAGCTTCATCCGGGTTCCTCCTAGTCTGTTTGAGCAAGGCACCATAGAAACCAGTGCCATAAAAAACAGTGCCCTGCCACGGCTTCAAAATTTCCTCAAACTGAGTGTCTCATGTTTGCTTTCCACAGCCTGTCTACATGCAGAAGACGACTCCCATCCCTTTCACCCCACCATGAGACCTACCGGCCCTACTTCTTGCCAAGCCAAATTACACTTACTGCCAGCACTGAATTTTTACTACTTGGATGTGATCTATGTGTTGATTTTCCAGTTCACTCTCTACCCGCCCCATAACAAAGGGTGGGCAGTGCCCTCACTTTGCCATCATCCCTTTCCTCCTGGCAGTCATTCCCAGGGGAGCACCCACGTGCTCCTCATTTTATAAGTGAGGAAACTGTTAAAAAGTGCAACGAGGAAGAACCGTGTTCCAGATGCATGAAATGACACTGAAGACAGCAGTGGACAACGCTCCAGGTGTGGCTGTCCTGCCCGCCCAGCCTCTGCACCACTAACACTGCTGCTTCCCTGCACCAGGAAAAGCTGCATCCAGCAAAGTGTAGGATGCCAGGGAGTTACTAACATTTTAACACAGAGGTTCCTTTGCTTCTTCAGTGAATTTTTTCTGTGGCCATGTATACTCCGTTACTCAGTACTTCTAAGGTTGGGACCAGAGATTTGGAAAACCTGTTGTCATCCAGCAACTGATTTGAGGGCACCCCAATAATAAGTGAAATTTTAAGAACGGTATTGAAGGTAGTTGGGTAAACTGGGCTTTTCTAGGCTTAAAAACTATGTCTGCAGCATCCTAAGGCCACAGCTCTGCACTTCTTTCTCTTCAACCAGGACAGACAAAAGATGTTTTCTATGACAGCTGCTAATTCCCCAACGTGATGCTGGTGGAGAGGTGTGGCCACCCAGGACTCCTTCTCTCCCACCATGGTGGCACGAGCCCACAAAACCCCTCCCTGTTACTCTGCCCTATGAATGGCAACTAAAATTCACAAAACTGATTGCCCAGAGGCAAGCAGAGGAAAACTGGACATTTTTATCCCTTTTCTCTGGTGAGTTTCTCAGACATAGAGTGGAAACCTTGATGATCCATAAGTTCTCTTGAGCATTCTCATGCTATGAAGAGACCTGCGGTTACACCTACAACTCACTGACAGGGAAAAATAAATTATTTGGGATGTTTAGAGGAAACTGCTGACAATGAGCAATGAGATATTCTTTTTTTCCCCTGTGGTGGTAAATTTAAAAGTCAAAGAAGCAGAAAGATAAACAGTAAGAAAGATTCACAAGTTGCGTTGTTGATTTTGATAATATTAAAAAGTTCCAGATCAACAAGTGCAAAAGCAGAACAATTTTCTATCGGCTCAAGTCCCAGTGAAACTGGACGTGTGCTTGTAGGTGCTAATGGCTGCCAGGAGGAAGGTTCTGATTTTTCAGCTGTCATACTCTGGATTAAAAATGATGGATAGATTTAGCATCTTTTAAAGGTGGAATGAAAGAGTCAGAAGACCCTCAAATCTTTTTATACTGCAGTAGCTGAAAACAGAAGAAATCCTACTAAAATAATTCTGACCTGACAGGCAGAACCAACCCAAAATGTCAGGACACCTCTCAGCAAATGCCAATACTTAATTTTAAGGGTTATTGGCAGTAATAGCAGAAGGGCAGAGAAGGTGAACATCCCGCGTGATCGTGGCCTTCAGAGGGAGCAGAGAGCCTGGGCTCCTTGAAGCACGGAACTGGTTGGGCAGGCAGGACTGGAAGCTGTGGGCAAGGAAACTGTTGCTGTATTTTCTTTTTGCATGGGGACTCCGTGAATGGAGAAGACGACACCATGGAAATATCCTCTTCACTCCCCCAGCACACCAGTTAGGCTAACACCTGTGCTGAAAGGTGGAAACTGGATTTTCTTCCAAAATAGCTGAGAGACTAAGCTTCCCCCGTACACTTTATTTCAAGGGTCTGAAAGCATCTGAGGGCAGACTTGTCTGAGCTGCTCTGCTTCGTTTTGAACTGCTGCTGGTATTGCTGGTAGGACATCCTCAAGTTTTGTGCCAGCAACCTGCAGGTATGTACAGGTACGTCTCATGCTCGTTAGGAAAAACTGGAACCAGTGCAGAGTCCTATCTGCGGTCTTAGTACTGATGGTTAAAAAAGTTTATTTTTAACTATTTCAATAGACAACGAGGAACAGTGAGGTGGCTTTTTAATGTAATCTTTATCTGTTTTGTTATGTAAGATGTCAGTTCGCAGAGAGCAACATCCCATGACATAACCCATATCTCAGTGGCCAGAATTAAGCAATAAAATGCAGGTTATGTTTTAAAAGACATTCTTCAAAACACGCTGAAAGAGTTTATTCTGATGGGGGAAAAAATGTTGAAAATCAAAGGAATATTGGGAAGAAAAGTTTCTGAATCCAGAGCAGTTCAGTAGACATACATGTTCCAGCATTCCCTTTGTAAGAAACAGACCTTTGTTCAGTTTCTTTACAGAGGTATTTGGGGGGAAATTTTTTTTCTTTTCTGTTTCTGCATTTATTGTTTATAAGTTCAGCCCAACACAAGAATCTGTCAGTGCTGGCTCTATGAACAAGAGCCCAGGAATCACACATCCTCTCAGCTACAGCAAGTACCAAGTCAAGGTTGCCCTGGAATATTGTTCTCCACGGCGGATGCTCTGGAGCAAATCTGAATTTCTGCAAAACCTCTGTGTTTATGGCTTTACAGAACACATTAAAGACTAGTGAAGATGGTCTAGAAAAAAAGCCAATAACCATAAAGCCAAAGAGGTCAAAAAGCTCCCGAAATTAGATTTTATTATACAACACACGAGATTCTTTTTATTTTGCTCTAAACCTCTTCAGTATTAGATAAAGTCTTCTCAGCTGAGGCATCTGGCTGTGAAACAAATTCCAGAGGAGATTAGGTGAAACTGAATTTGGTCATCTAAAGGAAAACCTGCAGTCCTTTGTTTTACAGAAAACCTTGCCAGAAGAACAATATTGCTTGCATCATTCTTCAGTTTAGTCCCACCAAGCAATCAAAACCTCTCTGAACCAAAGTCAATAAATCGATAACCTTTATCCTGAGAACATTTTCTTTCTTTCAGAAAGAGGCAGTGCCTAGGTCTCCACGAAGATCATCCAGGAACTTGTTGTCAATAACCACTGTATGCAGAAGGAGCTCAGATACTCTGGCACCAGATACGAGGCCTGGAGGTAAGCTGATTAAAAGCTACTCAGTGCAGATACCTGCTGTGATGCTGCTTCAGGGATCAATGTGATCATGACACTATCACTGTGCGGCCACAGACAGAGCTCTTCCGTGTCACCTCCAGGTGCTTTCCCAAAGAGTGGTGGGATGTGAATTTGGCACATTGATCACAGAGGGGATCTCTCATTGTTATCATGATCTTTAAATCAAAGTGATAGAAATGCAAGGCTGGAAGACCCACATCCAGTCCTTGTGTCGTGCTGTGGCAAGTCCCAGGACAGCACGTCCTCTTAACCCAACCTGGGAGAAGAGAACAGCCTCTGGAGGTGAAGAACATGGACCTCTAATGCCACAGCCCCTGTCAACACTCTCATGAGATGAATTGTCTAGGCTCAATATTTTCTAAGTGTTTTCATTTCTGTGTAAATACATCTTTGCCTATACCCACACATATGCACATTCACTCTCCTGTAGAGAAGCCTTTTAGAAAAATGAACTCGTTATTAAAATGACAGGTTGTTGGACAGCAAAGACAAATTAGTGCTAGTTGCTGAATAATTACATTGACAAATTGCTGGAGTTGTATAATGTTAATGTCAGTGAAAAGCCCCAGGTCTCACTGCAGCAATATGGGAAAAATTGAAAGAAAACCAGGACCACAAAAGTAAGTTCTGGAAATGTAAATAAAACAATAGTTCTGTGAATTAGAATAATTACAGAATGGCAGGGAACAGAAGGACAGCTTTAAACTCTTCTTGAGGCTGCCTTGCATATGAGTTGCTCCTTTGACTTCAGTCTATTACTAATGTGAATAGGCAGCACTTGCAGAATTTTGAACTAAATGCATAATTAAGAATGTATTGAAAGTAAAGAAACCATCAATTTTAACCTCCCTGGCACAGAGACTACTATTTCAAGAACAGTAACGATTAGCAAATCTCATATTTTTTACTTGAAGTTGTAACAACCATTCAACGTACAGATTCCTCACACCATTGTGAGCGCGATAGGAGACCAGCACAAATATTCCCGCTAGGCAATAAAACCACATTGAGTCTTCTCAACTACCTCAGCATCCCGAAGGCAGAACTTGAAGGTAACTGTGACCTGGACAATTCTCTACACTGCCTTTTATTGACTTTCTGGCTCACAGATAGAACTTTGATGCTGCTGAAACTGGGCTGGTTCAAAGGAAGAGCATGGGAAAGCACTGCAGCGATCTGTCCTATTTATGCAGTGAGTTTTTACAAATGTCATTCCTGGAAAATTTGAAAAATGTTCTGAGTGTAAATAATTTTTCCCCTCAAAGGATTTTGAAGTGCAATGCCACGTTTTAAATTAACAATAAGGTAAATTAAAGTTAGTTTGTTCAAATGACAGTTTATTTTCTCGGGAATGAGGTGGAAATTTTTGAGTAATTTGATTCAAGTAAGGGCAAGAAACTTAGTCGTGGGTCTTCACAGCAGTCAAATTAATTTCCTCTCCCATTTGCGCTGGTTCATACAAATGTTCAAATCCACCACCAAAGCGGCAAGTTCATTTCTAAAACAACTTACTGGCTCAGCAGCTAATTGTAAGTTAAAAACGAGGTGTGGTCGCTGAGCTCAGTTCAAAACCATAAACGTACTTAAATTCCCCAAGCACTAGTATTTACTTGCAGGTAGAAAAGAAAAAAAAGACCCTGACCTGCACACTTTGTAAAACTTCACTATCCCGTACTGTAAGTTTTCTTTAATATTGAAAACTGGATTTAAAAAAAAAAGTGAAGTCTGGATGTCCCTTATTTTATCAAGTGTAAAAGGAAAACATTTATGTTTCCATAATAAAAGTATGGGAATTAAATGGTGTGATGTCAGAATAAGTAGTATTACTTTAGCTCCTGTACAGTTGAGTGATTTTACTGTAATAGTTTCTCATAATAATGTTTTTTATCTGTAATACATAGGGGATATAGAGACTGACAGACCTGTAATCTTTCTTTCAGAAGTGTGGTATTAAATGAACATGGGCCAAGTGAAAATAAAATTCTGAAAGGAAGATAAAGATGGTGCTATATAAGACTAAAATAAGACATGTCACCATTTGAATTGAAAGATGTTAGCTCTGAAAATAATGTCATATATTAAGAAGACATCACATAAAGTCAACTTCAAATTTATACTACAAGGCCTAGAATTTATTTGTTTGTGGCAAAAGGCTTCATACAACTGTGTGAGTTTTGTATAGCCCTTACTCTTGCCACTGCTGTTTTCTGCTTCGGCAACACTGTGTGTTCTGAGCACTGAACGTGTTAATGCCCTGCCCCCAAAACCTCACCATTTACTAGACCACAGAATGAACAAACATGTTCTCCTGGTTTCATAGCTGTCTGAGAGCACATGCAAAGCTCCTCCATGTGTACGGAGGTAAACTAAGCCAGGAACAGCTTCGATGTGGACGGTAGCTTCTACCGGAGCTGCCCACTGCTCATCAGGACATGCTAAAATTAGTATTTTCTCTCCTAAAACTCCCAAGCTGCCTTTTCCATGACCTTTTAAGCATGTATGGTCATCAGTGAATGAAGGGCTAATACAGTGCCCCTGAACTATAGTCTGACCCACCATCCGTACCATGGAACACTATCAAAATTTTAATCATAGAATCATAGAACTGTTTGGGTTGGAAGGGACCTTAAAGACCATCTAGTTCCATCCCCCCTGACATGGACAGAGACATTTCCCACTAGACCAGGTTGCTCAAAGCCCCATCAAACCTGGCCTTAAATACTTCCAAGGGATGAGGCACCCGCAAATTCTCTGGGTGCCCTGTTGCAGTGTCTCACCACCCTCAGAGTAAAGAACTTCTTCCTAATGTCTAAACTTAATCTACCCTGCTCTAGTTTAAAACCCTTTCACATCCTATTGCTACACAATTCCTCCCAAACTTTCCTGTAACCCCCTTTAAGTACTAGAAGGCTGCTACAAGGTCTTCTCCGAGCCTTTTCTTCTCCACGATGAACAACCTCAACTCTTCTATGTTATCATCAGGTTTAACGTGCTTGTATCTGGTATTTTTACATGACACCCTCCCACACACTCATGTCAAAGCCCAGCACTACAGCATTTCATCTTCCCTGGGCTTGCATGTGCGATGGCACTTTGCAGAGAGCAACCTGGGGAAACAATGACTGCAGCAGTTTATAAACCTTGGGCAGATGACAATGGCAGGACTAGCAGCCTGGCTGATGGATATTAGGAAAAATTTCTTTACTGAAAGAGTGTTGAGGCATTGGAACGGGCTGCCCAGGGAAGTGGTGGAGTCACCACCCCTGGACGTGATCAAGAAAACATGTAGACGTGGCACTTGAGGATACAGTTTAGTGGTCAGGAAAGTATTGGGTTGACAGTTGGACTAGATGATTTCGGAGGTCTTTTCCAACCTTAATGTTTCTATGGCGGTCAGGCTACAGGAGAGCCTCCTTCGGCCTGACCCGGAGGCCAGCACCTCGGCCATTAAGAGCCCTGCGGGCGAGGTCCTCTGGCCTCCCGAGCAAAGGGTTCAGGGCGCCTTGGGGCCCTCAGCCACCAGTCTGAGAGGTGCAACCTCCACTTTTAACCCTCCCTTTCTGGGATTTGGGGAAGGCGGTGTTTGTGGGGTGCTGAGGGCTGGGTGCGTGGGGAGGTGAAGCCTCCATGAAGCCACTTGCACTCAACATGTGTTGTCAGAGCGGGGGGTGGGCCACGGACCCCTACGCGGGGCTTGTCCCCGCGTAGAGGGCCGTGGCCCACCCGCCGCTCTGAGGAAACTCCTACCCCATGGCTTCACCCCCACCTCCTCCTTTAATGGCGGCGGGAGCTGCGGCCCCTTTAAGGCACGCGGGGGGAATGGAGGGGGGGGCGTCACGTGGTGCTCAGCGGCTGTGTAGTCCGCTGACCGGGGTGGCGACGTCGGTCGGCGGGGCTAACGGCAGCGGGTGGGGACTACAACTCCCAGCAGGTACTGCGGCGACGGATGGGCTCCGTGGGCCGCGCCCGGGCGGGCCCCGCGATGCACGCCGGGAGTTGTAGTCTGCCTTCCCCTTCGGGGACTGTTTGGCGGCGGGGAACGAGAACTACGAATCCCAGCGTTCCCCGCGGGGCGGGTTCCCGTCAGCGCGAGGGGGAGCCCCCCGACGTAAAGGGGGATCACTTTCCCCTTGTGTCCGCCATATTGGACGGTAACTCTGGTCAGCGGCGCCGGGGGCCGAGGGAGTCCCCGTTGCCGTGACAGTCGGTGCGCTCCGCTCCTCGGCGCCCGGGGTGGCCCCGGCCCCGGCCCTGCCCGTCCCCTCCGCTCCCGCCGGCCCCGCGCCCCTGCCCCTTCTCCTCTTTCTCCTTCCCCACCCCCCACCTCCCCGCCCGCCCCGCTCCCTCCTCCCTTGCCCGGGTGTCAGGGCACGATGAGTCCGGCCGACGCCAAGCGCGGAGCCAAGCGCCGGAAGAACAAGCGGGGAGGCGGCCTCGGCAGCACCGGCGGCCCGGGACCCAGCGGCGGCGGCGGAGCCGGCGGCCTGGGCAAAGCCGGGGCGGCGGCGGCGGGAGCGGCCCCTCTGCGGGCTGCGACCCAGGCGGCGGCGACCGCCGCCTCTCCCTCGCCGAGCGCGGTGGGCGGCCTGCTGACAGCGCCGGCGGCGGCCGCCGGCAACGGAGCGCTGGGCGGCGGCGGGCCCGCGGCGGCGGGACACGGCGAGGTGAGGAGGGCGGCGGCGGTGACATCCCGCTGCGGTGGGCCCGGCACACACCCACCCGGGCGGGCGGCGCTGGCAGCCGGGGGAGGGGAGGGAAGGGGGCTGCCGCCCCGCCATCCGCGCTCTCGCCCTGCCCTTCTCGGCGGGTGCGGGGCCCCGGGGCCTCGGCGGGGCGGGGGAAGGGAGTGGTGGGCCCCTCGCAGCGGCGGGGGGGCCGCGGCGCTGCCCGGCCGTGGCGGGGCGGTGGGGCTGGGCAGCGTCCCCGGCTCCCCACCCTTTGTGGGGGAAGGGCGGCGCAGGCAGCTGGGGCCGTGTCGTCCGGTGGTTTGTGCCGAAATCGCGGCAGGAGCCAGCTCAAGGGTCCCCATCCTCGGGGAGGGGGGAGGGTGTCCTCGGACTCGGGCCCCACCTTAATGGAGGAACTGTAGGAAATTGGTGGGCAGGCCTAGAAAAGGAAAAAAATACACCTTTTGTGCGTATTTTTTGCCGGTAATGCCAGAGCCCTTTTTACAGTAGACAACTTCATTAAGCATAGGAGGTTTGTTGTAGTTTGGGCTGTGGTTTGCAGTCTGGTGCCTGAGAATAATTTAGATCTATTCCATTATTTCATAATATGGTGAATTTGGGGGAGAGCAGATCGTGTGGTTTAGTTGGTCTTTTTTTTTTTTTTTTTTTTTTATTCCTAGAGTAATTGCTTAAGGCTTAGGCCTTTTAGAAAGGTATCTTGATGGCTCAAGTGCCAAAAGAGTAAATAAGTTTACGTTCCTTTCTCTTATAAAGTTTACCCCAATTTTTTTGTTATCTACACAAAGCTTGCATTTAGGTATCAGGCTTTCAAAAGCATTTCCTGCTGACAGCATCTTCAGACTTCCATGTGTATGTCATACACCCTGCTCGTTTCCTCTCTTGCTCTCATAAACTTCTTGTACATGTGAGGGGGAAATAGAAGAAATGACTTTTGTGATGTAGGGTGTGTGAAATACCACAATGTAATAAATGGAGTTTTTTGTTCTCCGTCTAATTTTATGCCCATCTGTTTTGCGAGGTCTGCAAGCAATTTGATGAATGTAGATGAACTTCCTCCTCTTTAAAACTTGTCTTTCTGCACTCTCATACTTTGTTACCCAGGGTCTACAGTGTTCTAGATTAAACATTCCTATGTATCTGTTCTAATCTGACGCTTACTTCAGGCATCATTTCCTCTCAGGACAGTAGCCCTCACGTGATTTAGATATCCATAAGAGGGATGTGCATAATGGTGAAGAGGTGTGCAAGTTTTGATTTGTAGCTTTGCAAGTCATCACTAAACTCTATTCTTGTTAAACCTCTAGAAGATGCGTCTTGCTTAGTCTTACGTCTTGGATTGCAAGCTCTTCCAGGCACAGGTTTCTTAGGTATTGTTGGAATAAATATGATGATTCCAAGGGAGATAAACAGGCAGTGAAGTGATATGCAGAATGGAACACTGATGTGATTCAACTAGTGAAGGCTCTGCTGTCCTGGATGTTTTGATCTGTTTGTATCTTGTGGAAGATACAATGTACAATGTATAGTCTAGGACTTTGGTACTGACCTAATTGTACTATATCAGATATTTTTCTGAAGTTCATCTTAAAAGTGCAACATCGCTGTTAGTCTTCCTGCTTTGTGTTTCTTCTTTCTCTCAGAGTAGGTAGTTCCTAATAACATTTCTCAGCCTTCAGGATTCTTCACTTTGGAAGAATAAGTCATGTCTTTGAAATTAAATACAGTATTTCAGCACTAGATTTTTGGGAAAATACTTCTGTGTATAACACGTGCTGGTATGTTATTCATACTCTTAGAAGCAGGCAAAATGTGTTGTTTTGATTGCATTTGACTTTGTCTTAATTGATCTTCTTTGCTTGTGCTCTTAGACATGTATGCAATTTTTCAAATATTTCTGTTTCGCTTAACAGTGTGGTACAAGTGATTCTGAAGACTGATGGACAAATAGGGAATTTACAAATTGCTTTAAAAGACCAGTTAGTTAAGCTAGAATAAACCTGCAACATATAGCTTATTTAATCAAACAGTAAGCACATTAGAATTAGATTTTGAGGATAGATAAATCTGCGTGCTTGTTTCTGAAAGGTAAATGCTTATACTCTAGAATACTTTCTCCGTGCTGCTTTCAGTGACCTTTTTCTTCACATTTTCAGTACCTTTCCAATGGTGGTGGCATATGAAATTTACCAGTAATTTAAAGTTAACTGATAGTCTTGTTTCAAAGATGAAAGAAAAGGTGAAATCCTAAAGCATCATTACATGGTTATTGCTTATGTGAAAATGTGATGTCCTTAATGGTTAATAATTTGCTAGTTAAGGGTATGTAGCGAAAACAAGACTTCGTTCTTTAAGTGAAAGACTAGCACATGTTATTTCTGGACGAACTTGAGAAAGAAAACTGTGTGCTTTATGTGACTGATCACTTCTAAATTAGGTGCAATATTTGTTTTGGCTGGATGAAGAGTAAGCGATGCACTAATAGCTGTAAAGTAGTAACCAGAACTGAGTATTGTAAAGTTCCCGTTAGTGGGTAAGCTAAACCATCGGCCAGTTCTCTGCTGGACAAAGTTGAATGTTTAATCTCTACAGCTATATAAAATAATAAAAATCCCCAGAATTTTATATTTGAGGCACAGCATAATGTCTTCTCCGTACTAGCCTGCTTTTTGTTGCCGGCTTTGATCACTTCTCTGGTTGTAGGGCATCCGTTCTGAATGTGGTCGGCGCATCCTTCTACTGATGTTCTGTTAGATGCTTCTTCTATAATTTGGCTAAAACGTAGAGTGAAACAAGATGTTTAAGGAGATCCCGTATGTGCTCTGTGTTTTTGTGTCTGTAATTGTTCAGAATGAGGTATACTTTGAACACTCTTTATAAAACAGGTTAAACAGAGTTTTAAAATGAATGTATTTATGGTTGAAACTAGAAGCACATGTGCCAGTACTGAAATTCTAGCTAAGCATGTTAGAGCTAACAAATATATTTTAATTGAGGTTTTTATACATCTTATCTGGAGTCTTTTTTTAAGACTGTAGGCTAAATTCTGCCTTAGAGTACGTGCTAAGTCTTGTTCTGGGATGCAGGTGGGCAACTCCTAGTGGAATCTTCCTGGAAGCTATATTGCCCCATGCACATGCCTTATATCATCTGAATTCATCCTTTAGCACTGTCAGATGTTACAGAATGATAGTGAAATTAAGGGTTCTCTGACAGTGCTTCAGTATCTCAGTTATGGAAACCTGCAACTGTGTTGACTTTAACTGGAATTGGAAACAATGTCATGTAGTTGTGTGTTGCTGCTCCAGGACTTCCCTAAAAGTTATGTTTCTTTTTTTCCTTACACAACTCTTTACAGCAATGTTATGAAGAGTCAAGTATCCTATAAATAATAACTTGTAACCATAAAATAAAATAAAAATTTTCAATTTTAATGTATATGTTTCAAGAAATAGATCTCGCTTTCTGTTGTTGTTTGTTGGTTGCTTTAGTTTTGGTTGGTTTTTTTAAATGCAGTAAAGCATTGCGTCAGGTCTTCATAATTTGATCCTATAAATGTTTGACTGACGGTTGGATTATTGATGCTGACATGCATTTGATTATCTTCATCAACTACTGTGTAACTTATGGACTTAACTGTAGTAAAATTGGCTGTTCAGGTGCTTTGTGGTGCAGAGTCGTATGTCAGTGGCAGATCAGCTACAACAGTAGTTCTTGCTACAGGCCTGACTGATCTGGTGTTACTAAGGGGAATGATTTAGTAGCCATTTTACAATTCTCTCACTTTCATTTTTCAAAGTTTTGTTTGTCAAGTGTAGTAGTGTATTCAAACTTCTTATGATTGAGAGCTGTCTGTTTTAGAGTTTTTCTGAAATATTTCATTGGACTATTCCTGATTTTTAAAGAGGGTTTCTATACATAGCAGACCATATAATGCCATCTTTTAGAGCATTTTTTTCATCATTGCATTTTACTGATATCTGTGCTTGGCTTGTTGTTCAAGATTTTCCAATTTCTCTCTCCCCTCACCCTCCTTCCATGATTCAGACATTCAAAACAAGTAGTATACGAAAGAGAAGCTTTTTCAGAATCGCAAAAGTTCAGCAAGTAGCTAGTTTTTGTACTTTTATGCAGGGCCTCCTCCTCTCGAGAAGGAAACTTATTTTGGCCAATTTTTGTCAAGGATCAGGTAAACTAGATAAATTCCAATATACAAAGTAGTATTGTAACCTCTACTCTTGAGGCTGAGGAAGCAGGTACTTCTAAACCCTCTTAACACTTGATGAAAAATAAGCATTTTTGATAGTCTGGTAGCACATTCATTCCTCTGACTAAATGCAGTTAACTTCTTTTTAAGTAGACGTGCAGTTCCTGCCCTGAAGAGCTTATGCAGTGCTTGGTTTTTTTGAATAAAAGGAGATGTAACCGAATGGGATGAAACTATTAGGATTGGGTTTAGGTGGAATGGTAGAGTTAACTTTCTAATTTAGAAAGAGAGTCTGTTGTGACTTAAATGAATCTAACCAGAACATTTCAAACTTTAAAACAAGCTTAATGGTTGCATAACATTCACATTAATAGCTCTTTCTTAGCTTCTTCCCGTGATCAGTTAAGGCATTTTTCAGCTAATAGATCTGAGTCCACAGGCACACGTATTAGTGGTTTGTTCAGATCTTGTAAAGCTGCTCCTGGGAAGTGTGTGCCTGTGTGTACTCATGACCTTGATGTCCATCCAATCCCCAAGTGCTCCATTTCTCCCCCACCTCCTGCACCTGCTATATCATCCTCAATTGAGAATGAGAATACTTAGTTGCGAATTGGTAAATGAAACAGTGTGTCCAGAAAAATGGCATCTGCTTCAGTGCTGCCTAATCTGTACCGGCTAAGTATCCTCCTGTGGCTTTGTTATGAGACATTTGATTCTGGGCATGAAGGCAAACGTTACAGATTTTCTGAACTGTATTGGTTGCAAAATGTTTGAGAGAGATTGAGAGAGAGAAATGTTTTTACTGTAAAAAACGTAGTGACTCTCTTCTCCTCCAAACTTTTGTTTCCTGACTGTGAAACATTGCTGAGTTTAATTTGGAACTAGATTAATGTGAAAAGTTAGGTCTGAAATCGGTGTATATTGATGACAATATTCAGGGTTCTTGTCCGGTTGTTGTCCTGCAATTTTTTTGATCCCAGACAGCGTCTGAAGCTTCATTTAGGTATTTAATATCCCATTCTTTCCTTGGTTATGGCATTTATCTTTTTGTAGTGGTATCCCACCGTGAGGAGAGCTCTCAGATCCTTTCTCCTTTACAGCCTGTGCAAAGGTGGGATCAAGGCACATGCACTTCTTCTCACCTGGCAAGGAGAGATGAGTTAATGTGGAAATTTGCTTTGGAGGTGTTTGGTGCCTACCAGACTCATGTGTACTCCCTGATCTGTGTGTAGCGAGGGTGGTCCTTAGTGAATACAGGTCTGCTGAAGATGTGGTGCGGTGAAGTTATTAGGAGAAATAACTGGGAAGTAAATTTGCTTTGCTTAGGATGTATAGGGCTTCGTGGATGTGCTAGGCAGTATTCCAGGTTTATATGGATCTGGATAATCAAAGCAGATTTAATATTTGGTGGGGCTCCTTCACTGGTGGGAAGGAAGGTCATATATCTTCTTATTAAGGTAATGAAAATACTTCCCACGTTTTCCTTTCTTGTGGTAACTTCTCTATTTTAATAATGACTGAGGTAGCTTTGGACTGCTCTGTTCTGAGAAAGGAAAATTTTGTGTATGGGATACTCTAGAATAATTAAACTGAATGAAAACATCGAGTTAAATGGATGGAAGAATGTTGCAATTCTCTCTCTCTGCTAAGACTGTAATACAAAAGTTCCAAGTTTCTTATGCTGTAAATGAGGAGTTCAACTGGGAAATTACATTTATGGTGCTGTTCTTAATGTTATTATGGAAAGCGCCCAAATTGAGGCTTGTCTGAGAATGCAGTAAAAAAAATATGCCATTATTTTTCTGACATGAGAATCACTTAATATTGTATTGTAAAAATTCAAGGCAGCCTATGACATTGTTGACCTTCACCTCCTAGCTGTGTGAAGAAACACACCAGGAATAGGATTAAAGATAGGTCTGAGCCACATAGTAATTTTTCTGAAGTATTTATTTTCTTTCTTGTATCTCTTCTATATTTTCATATATACATATATGGAATGTATAGCTACTTTAGTGGTGCAGAAGCTAGTCTGAACACTGTTTTACAAAGCGGATTTTAGGGGAAAAATTAATGGAGTTGCCTGTGAGTCTGAGGCTGCTGAACTGAAGTTGTTCGTGTTAGACCAGTGATAGTACTGGAGAAAAACTTTCTCGGGAGTGTGAAATTTAACTGTTTTTAAATAATCAACTTACCTTCTTTTGCACAAGCCACAATTGTAGTTCTCTTCATCTCAGAATTCCTGGTAATGGTAGAATACACTCAGGAATCTGAAAGGGATATACTTCTGTTCTGCACCACTCTGCAGAGTCCTTATTAAAGGAAGCTGTGAGAGACTTTGGTACAGGCTGGGTGCCCTAAGTTGGGTGGTATGAGAGGCCATGCTTAGCTTCTGCTTGCCTATTCAGTTATGACTTCTTCCTTTTAAGAAAAGTTGGGGCTCGAAAGGGCTGAGGTGAGTGATCCACCTGGGTCATTTTTTAAAACTGAAAGAGTAGCTTTGCCCAAGGAACTTCAAAAACGTGAGACTGCAGTCATCCAGGTAAATAACTAAGTTTTGATATTGTTACAAAAGTCATTATTTTGAACTCCAGAGTTTTGGACTGCCTTGTAGAGCTGACTTGTCAGCCTTGGCCTGAGAGATTTAGGGCTTCTCTTAGGGTCTTACCTTCCACTTGTCTTAGAAGGTGGTTGTGGGAGGTGAATTGCTGGTGGTGCCAGGAGCCCTGGCAGTGAGGTAGGCGGTGAGGACTAATTTCAGGGAGTGTGCATGGATGGCAGTTGCTCTTAGAAAAAGCTGCTGGATTATTTTTTTTTAACTGCTTTGGCAGCAGTTGAGTGGTCTGTGTTGAGCTGCGAACAGATGGAGGATGTGATCAGCTGTTGGGGCAGTGTTTGCTGCTCTAAATAGCTACTCCTTGTCTTCTCCAGGGAGAGGTAGCAGACTGGATAGAGGTGTCCGGCTGGCAGCCCAGGGGACTTCCCTCTTCTAGATCTAAATTTTCAGATGCCTGTCTTTATTCTTCTAGATATTAAGTTATGCTTATGCTCTCAAAAGTGTTAGTTTAGTCGTGGCTTGTTTTGCAATGTCAGCTTTGCTCACTTTGATCCCTGTCAGTTGTTGCTCTTTTTGGTAATAACAGCTTCTCTGCCTAAAAGTTAAAACAAAACCAAACAGTGTAGAGAACTGGGCAGTGGTTGGTTTATGTCCCAAATCTCTGAATATGCTGAAGAGGTAAGCTTTTTAAAGACTGTATGTAAATACATGCATCACTAGCATATAAAACTCTAGTGATTGATATCTGTTTATTAAATATTATATGGTTGATGTGTTAGCTATAGTAATGAAATCCAATAGTTGTCTTGTGAAAATATAAAGGGCTCCATCTGCCCATAACTGTCTGTCGTTTTTGGAGTTAGGAATGTAAACGCTGGCAACTGAAGTCTGTGCTAAGGCTTTTAATACTTGGACTTCTCTGGACAACAGTGAAATATTTGAGAGGTGGTTTTGTGTAATTTTCTTTTTCCTTACTCCTTAAGATCTCGTTCACCTCCTTTAGGAAACCTGCAAGCCTAGCAAAAGTAATTATTGCTGAAATGATTCCCCGAGGAGGGTGTTGGAGAGTCAGGGGTAGAGTAATGGGTATATTCCTCTACAACATCGGTAGCTGAAGGAGGTTTACTGTAGTGGGAATCTCGTTTAGTTATAACGTTTGGAAAACTATTTGGAAGGGAGAAAATGCATATGACATGTATTAGGACCAACCATCTCCGGAGCCAGCTTTCATCTAAAATTGGTCATCTAAGCTAACGTATGATCTGGGTTCGTGGTGGGCTCAGCAGAGCTGTGTGCTAGCATGGCTGTCTAGCTTCTGCCAGAGCTGGTGCATAATAACTCAAAGTTTGCGTTCAGCCATGTCCATCAAGTGCTCTTTATATACCACCAACAACTATTTAGAAGCTATAAACCCAAATATTTACCAACTAGAACAACGTTTGAGCAAGACCCTGAAGCAGCATCTGGATATGCTTTGGATGTAGCAAAATACTGTTTTCTCAGGACTGGTCTTTTTTTGGTCTACATTTATTCTCCTCATTGGTCAGAAGAAACAAGTGTCAATTATGGATCTGGTAGGTTAAGAGAAGTCTGTGGTGAGCGAATGGGGATGGGGTCTCTGGAAGGATAGAGTAAGACTAAAATGACTTTTTTGTTTCTTCTTGAATGATGTGGGAGATGAGCTCATGTCGATGAGGAGAGAAAACTGAAAAAGCTTAGTGTTTTGAAATAAGCAAGTGAGTTCATGAAAGAAGGATGAACAACAGAGCATGACATTTATGTTACTTTTTTAAATTAACTAATAACTTTTGGTCATGTCCTTCATAGGTTTTGAGTGTCTGTCATTAGTGATGTCTAAAATAAGCTAATTATATCAGCATTGTAAGGCCAAGGCTGTCAGTTCAATCCTACTTCTGGAAGAAGTCTGTTAATGCAAACCATGACTTTTTTTAAAAATCTGTGTATTTCTTTATCAAGATGTATCTCATAGTGTTAAAAATTTGTTGGAAACTGTATTAAATGTAATGTACACATAATGTTCTGCAAAGTGCTGTAAGGCTCTGCCTTGACTCCTGTTCTGCTTTAAGCTTTGTGCTGTCAGACTGCATCAGTGGTGGCTCCTCACAAACAAAAGAAGTCGCTTTAGGCAGGGGTGCCGGACTTGAATGTGCTCTGTCACCGCTTCTTTGAGGCTTCTTTCAAAGAGAGGACTGGTGCAAACAACTGTATGTTGATGTGGTTGGAGTCAGTGCACTGACTGTGGGACTAAAGTAATTTTGCTTTTAAACTAAGATTTTTATTTTTGTCTTTTTGAAAGCCAAATCTTGTAAGAATAGTATCTTTAGCTCCCAGAGCAGAACTCTACCAAAGCTAGGGAGGTGGTGTTACCAATGAAATGCACACAAGGGTAGTTAAGCTACTTTCTAATATTAAGTGCTATTTTTCATTGACTTAGGTACAACAAACTAACAGTGTAATTTAAAACTACATTAACCTGTTTTCATAGGCAGACTCTGGTCAGTTTTGGAATGTTAGAAGTAGTTACAGAACCTCTTCCAAGTTCTATAACCAAATTAAACCCAATAGTTGACTATTTGAAACTTGTTGTAGGGAGTATTTCAGAGACGGATGTGGGGCTCTGAATTTGGATAACACTAATGTTGATGCAAGCCCAGAGACACTTCCGTGCACAGATGGGTGAGTGAGAATGTATGTGTGCATGCTCATACATGTGTGTGTGCATGTGTCCAAGCTTTTTAAAACATGCTGGTTTTGAATGTGGATTAATGATGTTGCTCTTTAAGTGTAGGCATGAAGTAAATATTCTGTATGTGTGTGTGTGTACATTTTTTTGGATTAGGAGAACATGTACATATGTGTTAGGGCTGGTGATGGACAAAGAAGTGCCCGAGTAAACGTTTAAAGGTTCTTTGCCACACTGTGTCTCATAGTGAAAGCAGTCGTTGGGAGCAGAAGAGTTTGCCTTAAAAAGCAGTTCTGAGCCACAGCAGAGTTTTGCCAGCCTTTCGTGTTTAATTGGTGTGGAGTTAATGACCAAAAGATTTCTTAATTGCTGTAATGCTTCCAGGCTGCTTATCTTCAATAAGCTGCTGCCACAACAGATGGCAAGTTAGTGGTTTAGCTGAGGTTCACTAGAAGTTTCTCACCACTTTATTTTAATGGCTGTAACTTAGCTATGTGGCTATAGGTGATGTGTAGTTGAAACCCAAATATTCACTGGAATAAGCTTCGGATGAATTAAGGTTTTATTTTGTTGCTCAGCAAGAGATGGAACACTCCTTTACTGTCAGAAGAAACTTTGCAGTTCTATCTGCCTGATCACCTTTACTTTATCTTTACTTCTTTTTCCTAGCTGTTCATGTCTCCACTTTGCTGTCATTCCTGGCTTCTTTTCAGGGAGTCTGCAGAGAATTGTACTAGTCTGTGCTGTGATTTGAGACAGCTTGCAGCAGCAGCCTGAAGCTGGCTGTTTTTTTTTTTTTTTTTTTTATTAGAGTCATAACTGGCTGAACTACAGGGATAAAAGTGGACTAACTTAAACTTTTTATAATTTTCGGGTATACATTGCTTTAAAAAAATATTCTTACGTTTTCAATGGAAAAAAAAATTACAATGATTTTTTCTTCTGTCCTGAAAACAGGCTACCATGATTGTATCCTTTGCTAGCTATAAATCTGAAACCTTATGTAGTAGGAGGAGGAACTTTGTACTGAGGAACATTGCATAGTAACTAAGTTAAATATTAATTATTATTTAATGTTTTCAGAAACACTGTTGTTGGCAACGTAGCTCACTGGTTTTCAGAATTATGGAGAAACCATGACACTTAATCATGCATGCTTAGAATGTTTTTTAGACTGCTAATTGTGTGGTTTTTTAAAACTTGATGCCTGTATCTTATGTCTTCATAAGAAGAATGAAGAGGAGTATTCTTTTGTCAATATTTAAAGTCATTCTGAGCCTATGTTTTCATTTTTAAGCAAGTGAAAAATCTAGTGATTGTGTAAGGTTTAGGGGACCGTTCTGGTTCCCAGCAATTTGGTAAAACATTGCTAGTAATAGCCTGTGGGAATTTATTCCTTGAGTAGAGCTTTCAAACAGCAGTCTGAATGTGTGCTTGCGATTGTGGTTTTTGACTAAAGATAGAGAAATGAGTTCTTGCCTAAATGTGAAGACAGTTCTGAAAAAAACTCTGAAGTCAGCAGGCTGCAGCTCATGATGCTGCCCGTTAGTGAGACTGGCCTATGCTATCAGTGGTTATGATGATTTGACAGTAAAGCTGCCAAAGCCTATGGTAGTCCATGCCTGTTTTCTGCTAAAGCCTTAAGGATCCTAACCAGAATTAGACCTCCCTTGTACTGAAGACACTAAAAAAGAAATCCGTTAAGGAAAGTTACTCCCAATCCCGTTATGTATGATGATCTTGAGCAAGTTGACATCCATATTATTAGCTTATTCCATGAAGTCTTGGCTTGGTGAAATGGCTCATAAATAGTGTGCAATGTTATAACACAAGGATACATGAGGTATTGCCCTAATACTAAAATCATTCCCACATAATTGTATTTTTACATTTTAATTGTTTTCCCAAGTTAGAGATGAATTTTTCTGACGAGAATAGAATTTTCGGTGGTAACTTTGATTCTTTTTTTTTTTTTTTGGTAGCAGGAGTTTAGTCTTCACTGTTTTATTTTGTTTGCATTGTTTTATCTCTGACACTTCTGCACAAGTATTCTTTTGTATAGTTTGCTTGGGTGATTTAAATTTTTGAAGTTACATGCTTGTATTATCTCATGATCAGCAAAGAAAAAAAAATGATGCAATGGGATATGCCTTTATTGATGCTTTTAAGATTTTGTATTTATGACTAGTAAACTTTTAGTGTCCTGTATAAATCTTTTTCACCAAAAATGGGTATTTTGTAGGAGGGCTGTATATGACAGGAGAGAGTTTGGATACATGTAGGAATAATCTATTAATAAGTGTTAGTACGTGATCAGGGAGGTGTTACACCTGATGATTTCTTTTATAAGTGCCTCTGCTTAGTGGGGTTTACTGGGGTTTAGTGGAGCACGAATCCCTTTTGTTAAACCATGAGAGGATCATTGGAAGAAGAGGTCTTTCTGACACCTGTTGTGTCTACCCCTCCAGTATGTTATTGAGATTCTTCCTCTCCTCTTAAACAAAAATCGGTGAACGCTAGTGAGCAGGGAGGATGACTGTAGCCCCTGTTTCTGGAGAGCCAGCGCTTGTGGTCAGACCGCTTGACCTAGTTGGCCTACTGGGAAGGCAGTTACCTTGGAGAGACTTTCAAGTCGACTGTCATGCCAGAAAATAGTGGTGGGAAAGACATGAAGCTTGACTATGTCTCCTGCTGCTGCTGTGTGGATTTATCTTTCTAATTAGTTTGCCTTTTTTTTCATCTTCCTAATCACACTTTCCCAGGTACATTCATGAGAATGAGCGTGCGTTTGGGTAACTGATGAGCAGGCACTGAGCAGGCAGCAGTCGGAGCACAGCGATGTGTCAGGAGCTGGGAAGTTGAGCTTTGTTGACCTGTTTTTTCCCCTTTGTGAATTGTTGTCTTAGGTACACTTAACTGATGATAGAGCTTTTTATCTTCTTTTAAAATATTAATGGATGACAATGTCGGCAATTATTTGTCTTGTATTAAAAGTTGGATGATTTGAGAAGTACAATTCATTTTCGTTAAGGTAGGGTTTTTTTTTGTTTTGACTTTTTGTTTGTTTGGATTTTTTTTGCTAATTGCCTGCTAGGAATCAGATGTAAATCCAAGCAACTGTCTTTAAGGTTACTGCTCCTAACTATGCTAGTTTAACTATGCTTGCTCTACTGACTCGCTGCTAATCCAAAATATCTGTAAAAATGCTTTGCTACAATCTTACTGAAAAATCTACCTTAATTTCGTTCCATTACAGAATTATGCTTGCTGACTACTATGTGGTTCTTGAGTGTAGATTTGGGGATTTTTCTTGTTAAGGAGCCTGTTAGAACCTGATACTTTATTCTGTTGAAGGTACTTGTTTATTGTGACAGAATTGCTGCTCAACTTCCTTCTTCATAATGAAAACTAATTAGACCCTCTGTTATTATAAGTATGTGTGCTGTCTCTCAGGTAGTTCTTTAGTTCCTACTGCGCTTTAACTGTCTTCCAAAGTTGGGTACCAGAGCTGAATGTAATATTCCAGAATCTCTTAAGAGTGCTGGAAAATCTTGACTTCAGATTTCATTCCATCTTTGTTTTTATCTCATTTATCCATCTTCTGGCCAAATGAAGACAGTATTGATTATACTTTTGTCACTTTTTTGTCTAACCTGCTCTTACAAGGACCTCATTGATGGAAACTCTACAACTCACCAAGCAGCCTATCTGTATCCTTAAATACTTTTCTGGTAATTTTCTATTGCATAGCAATCTCGCTTGCTGCAATTCAGACCTTTTTTTTTTTTTTTAACTTGTTCTGTTTGCCTTGGATACAGATAACTGACTCTTCCGCCCCTCAGTATTCTGATCCGCAAGCTTGGTGTCCCCAGTTCTTTCAGCCTTTCCTGGCAGGTAATATTGTCTACATGTGGTAGTTGTTCTCTTGTGGCTTTTCTCCAGCTGTTTCTGTCTGGCTTGAAGACCTGTGTTCGGAATGAGTTGCACTTGTCCCGCTGAGACTTACCAGAGCATTATTAGGCGAAAGGATTATGTCATGTGTCACATAAGCTATATATCCCAAGGTAGCATTAGCTTTTTTTCCGACAGTCTGACCTTATCGACTTCTCTTTTGCGTGTAGTTACCTATGCCTGTTTTGAAACTCATGGTAGTTCTATCAAGATCTTATTTTTCAGTTTGGCCACACGAATGTCTCAGTGATTAAGACTGTCACAAACATTAATCAAGTAAATCATGACATTTATTCTTTCTCCCCTGTGTAACCCTGTCATGGAAGAAAGCTGTACTGGTTTGACATGGCTCGTTCTTCACAAAACCAAGGTGGCTGTTTCTCCTCTCCACATCATCTAAGTGCTTATAAAGACTTGTTTGAATGTATTTTACAACTTTTTGGGGAACTGAAGACAAGCCAGTATTATTCCTCAGGTGTTTCTGCCCTTCACATCCCTTTTCTCTCCTTCAGTTTTTTCTGGTTTTTTTTTGTTTGTTTTTGAGGGTTTTTTTTGAGGGATGAGGTAGTTTATTTGCTTTAATGAAAGGATTTATATAGTTTACCTGTTTTTAAGCTTCTGATATCTCAGGCATCCTCCATGAGTTTTCAGAGATATTATTGATTGTGGAATGGATCAGAGGATTTCCTGAGCAACTTGGCTAGATTTGATAACATTCAACCAACTTCGGGGAAAAAAAAAATTTAAGTGTGGATATTTCCAATAATAGGCTGGCTCTTGGGTATTTTTACCCCTTTATTTGTACTACTGTGCTAGTCACCTGCTTGTAGTTGATCTCTTTAGAGAGGACTTGTTTAAGGAAAACATTAATGTTTTCCCTCTTAATTCACTAACGGAAAAATTTTCTTAGTAGTATACCGATAGAATGATTTCTTAGTAGCCTCAAGCTGTTTTGTAAGAATGATTTAATTTTGTGCCTTTAGCCTTTTTGATTTGTCCCCTGTATTCTCTTGCCATTGTTATGCTTGTTGTTCCCTTCCTGTGTGCTTTTTCTGAGTCATTATTCTCTTGCTGTGCTTGGTTTTCTTGAATTTGTATCTATTGTGTCATTTGAGAATTAGCTCTTTCTTGCCTTAGACTTAGACTTCTGTGAGCTGTTATTTAGTGATCTTAAATCTGTGTCTTGCTGTTCTTCCTTCCTTTTCCTCTTCAGTAACCATTGACTTGATGGTTCACTTCCAGCAAAACTGTCTTTCATTGTTTACTGTCAACCATTTCTTTATTACTGACTACAGCTAAAGAAAGAGTCTTTGGTTGCTTCCTATGTTTTAAAAAAGTTCCTTGAACTCTTGCTGGAGTTCTCCTATGTTCTGTTCCCAGTGAGTGCCTAGGTTCTTAGTATCTCCTTATAACAAGAAGTCCTATGCTTTTCGTCACTGTTCTGCTTGCACAGAAAAGGTATCCTCTGCCTGTCCGCTATTTTTGAAGGCCTGAAGTAAGCTTGTACCTTGATAGCACTCATCTTCTTTCCTCCTTTTATTATTTGTAGACTTCCAAGTTACACCTCTCTCTGCATTTGCAATGCTCCACATCCATTAGATATAGAGCATAACACTTCTGGACACTTGGATTTGATTGGTTTGTTTTGGCGCTGTTTTCTTTTTCTATGAACTGACTGTATCTTCTCTCTGTTAGTATTCGTTGCATTTGGGTATGGAGTAGTATGAAGTAGAGTAATCTTGATCATACTCAAAGAATTCTAGTTCCTTTTCTTGTGCTTTGTATAGTAGTATGCATACCTCTAATGGATTAGTTGCTGGTTTCTTACGAACTTTGTGTGAATAATTACTTGTTCTTGCTTTTGGACTCTTGTTAGGTTGCCCTGATATGTATCATCTTTGGACTCTGGATGTTTTTCTCGTGATCCTACTGTAAAATATTCTTCGCTCAAGTTAACAAGCAGGAATAACTTCTTTTGTGTGTTAATTCCTTGAAATCTTCTGCATTCTCACCTACCAGCACATGGAACCTCACATGATCACAGAATCTAAAGCTGTCCTCTTCTGTAGCATTTTCAAACACGGGGGGTTGTCTGCAGAGTGAGTTTGTTCCTGACAGTATTAGGATATGGAGGGTTGATTGGGAGCTCTGTATTCGTTCTTGATAGTTCTTAGCAGTTTAACTGGTATCCATGTGGATAAGCAGCCATGAACACTTCAAGGTGGTGTGCGTCTGCTGGTCGGTTAGACCCAATATGTGTGATTTCTGCTTCCGACAGCTGCTTGTGTTGGATTTGAAGGAGGCAGTGAACAAGTTTGCTACACAAGTTCTTGTACTGTGGGCTCCATCACTGGAGCCCACAAGAAAGATCCAGATGTGCTGGAGCGTGTCCAGAGAAGGGCCATGAGGGTGATCAAAGGGCTGGAGCACCTCTCCTGTGGAGACAGATTGAGAGAGTTGGGGTTGTTCAGTCTGCAGAAAAGAAGGCTTCAAGGAGGCCTTATTGTGGCCTTCCAGTATTTTAAAGGGATCTACAAGAAAGCTGTTGAGGGGCTTTTTAGGTTATTGGGTAGTGATAGGAACAGAGGGAGTGGATTGAAGCTAGAGATGGATCAGTTCAGACTGGACGTTAGGAAGAAGTTCTTCCCTGTGGGGGTGGTGAGACGCTGGAACAGGTTGCCCAAAGAGGGGGTGGAAGGCCCATCCCTGGAAGTTTTTAAGGCCAGGCTGGATGCAGCTCTGGGCAACCTAGTTTAGTGGGGGGTGTCCCTGCCCATGGCTAGAGGGGTTGGAACTAGATGATCTTTAAGGTCCCTTCCAACCTTGACAATTCTATGATTCTGTGTTTCCGTAAGTGGAACAGTATGCAGCCCTAGGTAGGGCCAGCAGACAACTCATTCTCATTTTTGTCTGATGTAGCTGTTGAGCTGCCTTTGTCTTTGACAGTCTCTTTGTAGATTGCCTTAAAGACATCACAGTCATGATGTCTCAGCTTAGCTACCTCCTGCTTCTACCTAACACTTCATCCCCCAAAATCAAAACCCACAACCTCCCAAATCACTTTCTAAGACAATCTATAATGAAGAATTTACCGCACTGGATGTTTTCTTGATGATCTTCCTCAGTATAGGAAATATAAGCAGCTGTTCCTAAAAATCCAGTCTAGGACTTAGGTTTGGTTCCGTATGTGGATGTAGCAGTGACATCTTTGGATCAGGGAATGTCAGAGATGAGTTTTGCAGATGCCACTTTCCTTTTTGTTCCAGTTACGTATGTTGGGATCATGGTTAGCGCCCCTGCCTTTTGATGAGAGGTACCTGAAGAGACTGCCCCTGGACTCTCCAATGTCTGCTGCTTAAGTGGCAGCAGTACATCAGACGCTCATGTCAAAGAACTTCAAGCTTTACATATTTCCATAGTTAATTCAGTATCCCTCCTGTAGTGGCAGTTGAGGTAGACCATGCGTTAGGTTTCAGTAGTGTATTTCATGTGGCTATAAGGAATTTAGTACTTGATGTGATGTGTGCGTGTATGGTGGACATCTAGAGCTGGGCAGTTTGGGGATAATGAAGTGCAAGGACTGAGGTAATCTGCTCTGGATGTTAGCTTAACTTGTGGTTTTATTAACTTTGTAGTGATTTGTTAGAAATGTAACCTTTGACTGCAGTTCTGATTTTAAATCTTACTCGCGGTATATTCTCCTGTAATTTTACTGTTTGCTTGTAAGTCGAGCTGTTAAACGAACACTCTGCTGCTTATGGATGCTAATTTTTTTCAGAATTGAAGAGGCTTAGAAGTGTAGAATTACTTCTCTGCCTTGTATTTTCTGTGTCATGTCTGAGTACAGTGTATGCATTTTGCCTGACAGTTCTGTTTCTCTGTTATGGAAAAAAACGTGTCTAGTTTTAGAAATTATATTTGGTGAGGCCTTCTGAAAATGCTCTCTTCCATGCATGATTTTACTTAGAATTTTAGGAGGTTTTGTTGTCAAGAGTGTGTTTAACCCTTTACCAGTTACTAGGTGATGTCATTTTCTTGTAACGTAATTCCTGGAGCATCTACAAGTTTATTGTTGAAGCTGCATAGTCAAGTAATTAATTCCTAAATGTTGTCTTATACATCTTAAACTTGCCTTTGGATGAATGCTACTTACTGTTTATAGGGAAAGTGCTGGCATGTTTGGTTTTTTTTGTTGTTTTGCATAATCCTATTTTACATATTTCTGTTCAGGATTGAAGTATGAACAACCGATTAAATCTCTTATCTCTCTACTAGCAAAAAAAAAAAAAAAGTATGTGTATGGCTGTTACCCATCAGGGCTAGCTGAGAGAATTTTGATGCATTTTACCTACCTGCTCAAAACATTCTTTGGCCATGGTACTGGGGAAAGTAAATGCTTGAATTGTTTTCATTATTAGCTTTTGGATTTTTTAATTTTTTTTTTTAGTCCGTGTGGCTGCATGATTGCTGGGAAAATGTCAAACACTTTTTCTGGTACAGGAAAGACAACGTTCTGGTAGGAGGTGGATTGATTCTGTTCTGCTGTGTCATATTTGGCTGCAAAGAAGGGAAGGCCTGCATATGGGATATGTGCTCCTAAAGAATTAGTGATATGTTTAATTAAAACAAAATCTCCTTCCCTTCCTTTTTCCTCTGGAGAATCTGGGTTCTTAGTGGCTGCATGTCTGGGCAGTACAGACCCATGTCTTTTTTTCACTGAAGTTTAAGCTTCTCCATGCTTAAATTAGTTCCGTATACCTGCTGCCATTTCACTTGTCAACTAGGGAATAGCATTTAATGCAGTGCAGAAAACTCTTTATATATAATTAATTACTATACTTCAACCAGTACAAGACATGACTTCCTCCTCCTCCCCTTATGGCTTAATATTAAATTTGATTTCAATTCAGTTTCGAGTTGTCAAAATGCAAATTGTCACAAAACTTAAAATATTTTTTTCTGCAATTCTTTTTTTCAAATGCAGTGTTAAAAGATAAAGAGCCTTATAAAAATACTGTAAGCAAATTTCTCTTCATATGCTGTGCTGCAAATAGAATTTTAAAAAACACTCAGAAGACAAAAACATCTTGTATATTACAATTGAGTTGCAAATATATTTGGACAACTGCAAAGCTTTTTTGTGTGAATGGTGATATAAATATGAAAGGATCTGGGCAGTTTTTTGGTACTGCGTTTCTGTAGAAATACTATAAAATACCTTTCACTAACTGATTCAGCTTCATTTGAAATAGATCTTCGCCATTCCTGTCTTCTGTTCTGCTCCACACCCTTCCTGCTGTAACTGATAATCTTCAGTTGAAGTGTATTCCAGGATATTTTACTCTGCTTTGCCCGTGCTCAGTTTAATTCTTGTCTTCTGCCCACCCCCAGTGCATTCAGAGAGAACCTCGTTGCTTCGCAAAGCGAAATGAGCCAGGCCTCTTGCTGATGACCCCGCTTGGCTGTCACCGTGTCTGTTCCGGTTAGTTGTTTCTCGGGGGTGGTTGACCAAATGAGGTCTCCTCCAGAGGGCTGTGAAGCAGCACTAACACTTTGCGGTGTCTTGAAAACAGTGTGATGCACCTTGGAATCGTTGCACAGTCTTAGGGATGAGCATAAGCCGTTGGTATAACCGAATCCTTCTCCCCGTTCGCTTCCAGATCTTGATCAAGAATTAATCTCAGAAAGGATATTTATTTATTAATTTATTGAAGGATATTTATCTCATGCAAATACAGCACAAGACACTTGTAATGTCTGACTTTTTTTTTAATGTTCCTTTAAGTTGTGACATTTTTTGACTCGGAGCTGGGAATTGCAAAATTCCGACAGTTGGAAATGTAATATCTGAATAATTACTTGAATAAGATGAAAGGGAAGAAGTTACGGAATTATGAGTGTAAATCATTTAAATATGCAAGTGCACAGTGATATTTCTTTTAAAAATAGCCAATTTCTAATAGGCGTATATTTCAATTTACATATAGTACTTCAGATCAGTGCGATGCAAAATACAAAGAAGATAAGCATGTTAATTGCTGCTGGCTTTAATCTGAATAAATGGCCCTGTTTAGCAGTCAGTTGCACAAGTATAGGCATGCTGTGGTTTCTTCAAATACATGCATTTTAAGAACTAAGAGCCTCAAAGTTATTGTAGTTTGGGTTTTGTTCTGTTGAAAAATATTTCTATTTGAAAAGAATAAAGATATAATTACAGAAAAGATGAGTATAAGCTTATGCCATGGTTTACAGCTTTTTGATTTGAGTTTCATTTTTTACTTCAAAACGTAGGGCTTTGATTCTTCCCAGCTTTACCATCTCTTTGCTGAAGTGTCATTGTTTTAGTACACTAAGTAAGCTGGAATATTTCTATGCTAAATCCCATCTTTACTTATTCCCTCCCTTAAGCTTAAATATAGATGATTCTTTTTTAAAGACCAAAAGTAATGTTTTCTTATATTCTGGAAGTGAATTTTTCCCTTATTTATGATGCTAGGAGGAAATGGCTTATGAGCTGAGGCTGCCCATTTGTACAAATAATGATGTTTCTGCTTCATAAAGTGAAGTTTGACAGTTAGATAAAAGTACAGCTTTAGGCTTCTACTTCAATTTTTTTTTTCTCCCCTCCCGAGGGCAATATCTTTCATTTGTTGCAATATGGTGTGAATTTCAGAGTAGTGGTAGATATATCGTTTTTCTAGTATGTGTTTATAAGTATGGTATAAATTGTGATTCTGATACTTTTAAGTTTTTGTAAGATGAGACAGATGGTTTTTAGGTTCAAATGAAGATAAAATGACAAGATGGGACTTGCAAGCCTGGGCACTTCTTGTGGCATCAGGGATCTGTCCCTTTCTCCTTGTCTGCTGGAAGGCAATTAACCGTTAACCACCAGAGACCTGGGTCAGTGCAGGTTCCCTTTGGCATTGGTATCCGTTGCTCAGAAGCCAGCTCTGTAGTTGAGCGTGAATGTGTGTGGGGCCACGGGGATGGCTGGGGAGTTTTATCTTCAGGGTTGGGGTAGCACTGCGGCTAGCGTGTACTGCTTTTCAAAAAGTAAGGATGACTTCAGCTTCTTAGCTTTCGATTGCAACAGATGTATTTTTGTTCTCAGGTGACGTATCTTCCAGCTTTTCACCCTGGAAAGCCTTCATTTACTAGTTGTAAATGGGTATGTTGCTAGTGGGTTACGGGGAGTTGTGGTAATGCTGTTAACCTTTTTGTATTGGCTTGGAGAAAAACCTGCAATTTTATTCATAAAGCTTCCAGAGGATGTAATGACTTGGAAAAGGTATAAGAGTGCTCTGCTGAATGAGGAAACCCAGAATTTGTTCACATGTTACAAACAGTGTTCATGCAACTGTTGCTAATTTCATGTGATTTACTGAGAGAGATCATTGACCTTTGGGGTGGCTGTGCTGATGGCCTGTGCCTGGCTGCACAATATTTTTTGTATATAAAAGAACCTGAAAACTTAGCCTGGTCCTTGAATCTATTCGCAGTGATGGCAAACAAAGAAGTAGGGAGATTATTTGGGATCCAGCAGGGCTTTCTTCCAGAATGCCGATTCTTGTGGCTACGTAGTAGGAAGGCTCGTGCTAATTGTTGGTATTCCTGTCTTCCAAGGGCCTGTTTTCTTTTTTCCAGTTTCTCAGAAGGTCAGGCATAAGTGGCTCATCAGACGGAAGCATCTATATAACAGAAGTGATGATGAAGAGTAAACAAAAATAATCAAATTTGCTAATGGATTCTGAGCCCAGATGATTTTAGATGATTTGTTACTTGCAATCTGGAAAAAGCTCCCAAACAGGAATTGATTCAGGAGGGTTTTTGACCTTTGTTGATACAAATTTCATGAGATCATGTGCCAGGCACTGCTTAGATATTTTTTGTAAGTACAGCTTATGTAGGTTTTTTGTTTTAGTGGTGGAATTAAACTTAAGAGTGTCAACAAAAGGACTTCTGGGAGGGTCTGGACAATTCAGTCTACAACTTTGTATTTCTTCGTTATTTATTTTTTTCATAGGATATTATTTGATGGTGATTGGTTATCACATTAGTCATCTTTTTTTTTAAAAAAAAAAAAGGAGCGGAAAGGATTGTGTTGCAGCGGTTGAGGTAGAAATGAATATACCAATGTGGAAGTTTTTCATGGAATGAATAGTTTAATTCTACATCATTCATTGTAGTGTCCAAGGAAGGAATCTGTTCTTTGCATATAACCTTGATTTAACTTCCAGTTAAGTGGTTGTAGGTCGTTCTGTCTTATGTCAGGATACAGACCGGAGTTTCATCTTTTTTACTTTGTTTTATAAATGATTCCTAGCTCCTGTAGGCATCATAGCTTTTTTTTAATGTGCCCTAACATTTTCCTATTGTGGCACTATAACCTATGAACTCTTTCTGTCCTAACAGGTACTCATTTCCTGAAGGATGTATTTTAGATTTTTTCAGCTGACAGTAGTGAGTGTGCTATTGAAGAAAGTGTGGGAGGAAGGGCCATAGGAGACGATAGATGCTGCTCCCTTAAAACTCATTAGAGAATACCAATTTCTGTGTTCTTTTGAAAGAGCTTCTTCAAAGCTGTCTTTTTGAGGTACCACTGAAAAAAAAATACTTTGCCAGGATTGTTTCAGGCACCTTTATTTGCAGTGTAGCTCATTTCATTTAGGAAGGCTGTGTTTCTGAGTAGAGCCAATCACTCTGTCAATCAAGGTTTGATGGGTTTCTGAATTTAAATAGCTATTTAGGCTTCAGTCTATTGTGATTACTGTGCTAGAGTGGAATTGTTATATCTTGGCTCTGAGGACCCAAATGAAAAAAAGATGTGGCAGGTAAATAATCAGTTCTGTTTAGATGCACCAGAAGTGTTTCTTCCACCTATTTTCAGAGGTCCTAAGTCCTTAAAGAACTGCAAGTAGAAGGAAGACTGGTTTTCTTCCTATTCTACATTGTTCAGCGCTGTCTGATTTCCTTCCTTCCTGCTCTATTTTTGAGGCTTGTGTGTGTCTGATCATACTGAAAAGAAAATGAGTCCTTGGTTATGTATATGTTTTGCACTGGGGTTTTCAAGTTATCTGTGTATTTGATCTGGCTGATGCTAACAGTGTATCACCAGCACTTTTCCAAACCGTGGAAATATTCAACTATTGGTGTTACGCCTTATGTTGAAAAACAGAGCTGTGTACATGTGACTTACTTCCTCACACTGTTCCTGTGATTAGCCTGTAAATAGTTACATCTTATAAAAATTTCTTTGGCCCAAGTTGTTGTTGACCAAGTAACTTTGACTGGAGTTTTAGCAGGAGGCAGTAGACCTGTCACCTTGATTCTGTTTTAGGGTATCTCCCAAAATGCGTGTGAAGGGGACAGACTCCCCACATGCCTGCAACCTCACTCTTACCTCTTGCTAAACCAGAAAGTATTGGTCTCTTTGAGAAACTCCAGTTTATGCCTGCTGCTTATATTTTTATAGTCCCTCTCACTAGATTGAACATCTATAATGATAAAGGCTTAAACCAGGGAAAGTATTTCCTTTGAAATAATTTTAGTGTCTGTTGAAAACTCCTTTTGTGTTTTGACTTAAGGGATTTTGATCCTAAGGGATTCCATTGCTAGGAAAAGACGCAAATCAGGTTTGGGATCTTGGCGGTGTGGGGAAGGGAATAATTTTGTTTGGGTTTTGAGTCATTCATAGCGAACTTGTGTTGTTATCCATGTGCAAGGTAGATTGAGCTTTCTAGATTAAGCCTCCCCACCCTTAGCTTTGTCAGCTTGTTTGACATCAACTATTTATTTTAGGAATAGCTTTTGGAAGCTATGGAAATACAATGTTGTGTTTACTTAAATTCAAGTGATAAGTTTTAATTATAAGACTTGTTGGAAAAGGGAAGACTGGAGAGTCTGTCTTGCATTTTAGTCAAATTCTGTACTCGTGTGATTTTACTTAATAATGAATACACTGAAAGTCAATGTCATTACATTTAAAAGGTTAAAATTGCAATAGAAGGATAACTAAAATTATTGAAGTCTTGTAATGTTTACTGTATATGAATAATGAGAAAAATTACAAACAAAATTATTTGTTCCATTTGCTAAATAGGGATTTACTTGAGATCTCACAAACTATTTTAGCAGTAGTCATAAGAGAGGAACCATTTTGCTCATAAAAATTTGCTGTGGAGATGCTTGGATAGTGAACACCTAATTTTGGTTTAATATTTTGAATGTCTACTGTATATATTAAAAACTTTTAATAGATTTATCTTAATATGTTGTTTATAATATGAAGTGGTACCATACATCACCTTTTGGAGGTCTAAATGAGTGACCTACTTGGCAGTGGCCTTGTTAGCTCCTTGAACAAGTGTTTGTATTTCTAATTGAGTGCAACACAAGTGCTGTCTGCTCAGCATTTTCCTGTCTTTCGTTTGTCTTTATAAACAAAATCAGTGCAAATTCTGAGGTTAGGTGAGTTGTATTTTTCTTAGTGCCACCATTGTGTTCCTTCTTCCTTCACCCTTCATAGATTATTTCCTGTGGTTAGCCTATGAGTAGTCAGTTCCTGCTGGCTAAGTCTGCTGGAGGGAGTGTCACACAGTGGGCTGGTGTGCCTTACAGTCGCATGATTGCCAGTCTGCACTATCCAACTGTATATACACAAGATCATACACGAATCAATTTAGTAGCATGCTGTTGGTTACCGTAGCCAGTGGATATATTTCACAGCTAACATGGTGTTCTTCAGTAAATACGCTTCCAGACATGTCCTCTGTGGCTGGGAGGGGCATGTGCAGTCATGTCGTGCTTAGCTCCTTGGCTGTCGAGTGGAGTTTTGGGTTGTTTCTACTTCAGAAGAGAGTGGTAAGGTTAAGTATTTGACTGAGCTCTCCAGTGTGATACTAATTTTTAAGTGTGATAGCTATTGAAGGTAAAAGTGCTGTCTATTAGATACTAGAATCATAGAATTGTCAGGGTTGGAAGGGACCTTAAAGATCATCTAGTTCCAACCCCTCTCCCATGGGCAGGGACATCCCCCACTAGATCAGGCTGCTCAGAGCCCCATCCAGCCTGGCCTTAAAAACTTCCAGGGATGGGGCTTCCTCTACCTCTCTGGGCAACCTGTGCCGGTGTCTCAGCACCCTCATGGGGAAGAACTTCTTCCTAACATGCGATCTAAACCAATCCATCTCTAGCTTTAATCCATTCCCTCTATTCCTATCACTACCTGACATCCTAAAAAGCACCTCACCAGGTTTCTTGTAGGCCCCCTTGAGATACTGAAAGGCCACAACAAGGTCTCCTCGGAGCCTTCTTTTCTGCAGACTGAACAGCCCCAACTCTCTCAGTCCCTCATACTGGCATAAGTAAGAGTCCACATGTTAGCTGTATCAATGTTCTGTGCTTTTTGCTGTCTGGAGCCTCTCCCAGATTTCTCACTAGCAGGTTACTCTTGGCTGAGATTCAACTTCTGGCAACTTCTCTTTCTTATGCTGCTTAATTACTTTATCTGTATTTAGAGTAATACTCAGATTTTTTTATTTCGAGTTTTGGATATCAAGGGAGTTAAATAAGTCTTGTGACACTCTGTTGAATGCTTATTTTTCCACAGATTTCCCTTTTCTATGAGGGCTGATAATTGGTGTAAAGGCTTTAAGGTTCTCATCCAGTAGCTTTTTTTTAAGGAGTACCAAGGGACTGACTTACTGCAGCACTGACTTGTTTATGGATATGTTTTTCTTTGTTGAAAAGTCTTCAGTTCTCAAGAGTGAGGACTGCAGTAGAATAATGCAGGCTAGGCTGGGAAAGGATAACTTCAGTGTTTCCGAGTATTGATGCCCAGAAGAACATATTTGATCAAAGGGTTTAGTGGTGTGCAAAATTACTCAATGGACTAGATCAGGTGTTGGGTGCCTTAATATTGATATTTGAATTTTAATTATTATCACTTTGTCTTTAGGTAATCCTTGTTTGTAGGAAATTTTCACGACTTTCCTTGTTGGTGATATTTGCAGCTAATCAGTAATCCCTTTTTCTGTCAGTGTGTTTCCTATAACACTGAGACTCTCTGGCAAGCGTATGTTAGTGTAACGCTAGAGATGTGCTATTATCACATTAAAAATTAGATGTTTATAATTAAATTTCTTAAGCAAAACACTCCTGTTTCTAAATCAAGGAGGAGCATTATGGTAGTTTGTTCATCTTCTTTGTTATAGCTCATGAAACTGTTTGGCGGTGTGATTTGTATACACCTGCCCACCCCAAAAGCGTGTTTCACTGCTGCATCACATTAAACCATGACTATGTTTGGAAGTGGGAACCTCCAAACTTTTTAATGTTGCAAATCAAACAGTTACCGATTTCAAAACTACTGCTTAAAAGCTCCTTGGAATTAAATTTTATATAATAAATTTTATATAACTGATGTTAAAAGAGTATTTCTGTCCTCCCTCTGAAACAACAGTAATAAACTGATAGCTTCTTGAGTGTTGCTGTGCCAATGAACCTGGAAATTTGTTGCATATTGCTGATTATTTTCCTGCTTGTTGTTGGACATGTTATCTTTGCATTCTCCATACTGCAGCTCTAGGAAGAAAACTCTTTTATCCTCTTTTAAATACTGCTGTAGTATGGTTTTCTGAAAGAGCATGTCCTTTTACTGCAAAACCTCTAGTACTTCTGAGGGTTATCTAACAGTGAAAAATAAGAAAACTTTGGACTCGTGTCCTACCTTCTACTAGGAGAATTTCATGTTCACTTGTCCCTGTGGCGTCAGATGTTCATGACCATGGACAGGGACCATTTGTGCCTTTGGGCCAGCGCAGCAGCCCCAGGCAGGCTGTGTCAGAGACCACTTCTTCATTTCTTGGCCATGTCAATATTCACCATAAATATGCACAAAGCTGCAGCAATAATGTGGTCATCCCCTCCTAGAGCATTCCTGAATGGGTGGTTATTCATCTGGGTGGTTATTCATCTGATTCCAAGACCTCCTTGAATGGTTTCTTTCAGTGTTAATCCTTAAAAGCAACTACTTCCATGAAAAATTATGCTATACACTTTTTTTTTTTGCAGTGCAGGTAATGTTCTACTTTATTAGACATATGTTTGGTTTGCTTTGTTTTTGCAGTAGTTGATATCTTGCAGGACTTACGCTGTTTTGGTGAGTAAGTTTGGTTTTGCTTTCATGTGGTGCATGGAACTGGTCTGTCCAGAGTGTTGTGAAGACAGCCTTTTCGGGGAGAAGCCAGGCAGTACTTTGTTTAGCCTCTTGGATGGGTACTTCCAATGCCTTAAAAAAGCATTCATGGATTTCTTCTAGTACAGCAGATGAAGAATAATTAGAATGTTGAAATACATGAAGTCACGTAGGCAAGAGTGATGACAACTGCCAAGTAGGTCTGTTTCAGTTTGCTCTTCCTCTGAAAAACTGGGCTGTACCAGATGCTAACTAGGTATAGTGTGGACTTAAAGGATTAAGGAAAGGATAAGTATTGATAGTTTATTGCTGTTTTTTACATGATAATATCACCTCGGTGCTGTAACGCACCTTCTGCGAGAGGCTATCGTTACTGCAGAGACTCGGTCGCTACTTGCTGCAGGGACTTCGGTCACTACTGACAAGGTTCAAGAGCAAAACTTAAAGCGACCAAACCCCAAAACCTTCCTGTGGTAGAGTTCTGACGAGCATACTGTCCTGTCTGATGTTTCCTGGTACTAGATAAACAGAGAACTATGGTGCATGTGTAGAATAGTCTTCCCCCTGTGTGCCTTTCCTGGTCTTGCCAGTCCAGAGACATCTTGCATCAGATTTTGTTTGCTACCTACTGTTGAACCTCTCTCTCATGTGTTTCTTTTTTTTTTTTTTTTCCCGCCTCCCATCATCCACGCACTGGACTTCCGCAGTGGCTTATCCTTAAATCAGTTGGGGCTAGGGAGGAAGGATCCTGCATTTCCACTGGTTGAAATGAGAGAGTTTCCAATCTCTTGAACTGAAGTCATAAAGAAATCTTTCGTCTTATCTGAAAATCTCTTAGGATTTTGTAAGTGTCACTCATCTGCCAGCAGCAGTTCTGTGACCAATTTAGCTGTGCCTTAGAGAGGAACAACTCAGCCTGTGACTGGAGAACGCCCAAGTCAGAGCTTCACTCAGGCAGCAGGGAGGGAGGTCTTCACCAGCAAGTGTGACTTGAGGCTGCTGCCTCCCAAACAGCGTTGGGCGACAGCGCTGGGAGGAGAGGCAGAGCTGCCGTGGGAAGCTGCAGAGCAGTGTCGTGGTGCGCTCACTGGCTCGGAGTGCCCAGGAGAAGGCTTAGCGCAGAACAGCTGTGGCAGATGGGTTTTGGCATGAAAAGCGTAGGCAGGAGAGCAAGTGGCATAGATAAGACGCCTTGAATGGGTTTTGGGGGGAGATAGCCAGGGTTAAGTGCATTACCTTTCCTCAGTGTTACTCAGACACTTACAAAAAATGTGTTCTTTCAGGTGTTTCAACAAACTTAATTTTTCATCTCCCTATATAAAAACAAGGGAATTAATTCAAGTGGTATGGAATACCTTTATTGTATTAGGATCTTACAGAATAAAGTGTAACCTTTAATCATCTTGTGGTAACAGTGGGGTTTTTACTAGTCTATGTATTTCCTGATAAAAATCAGTGCAATATTTTCTAGCTGTTTTCTCTTAGGACAAATTTGATTAAATCCTAGTTTGTTTGGGTTTTTTTTGAGCATCACTTTCCTGTTGAACTGTTTGGTGTTTAGTGATGATGAGTCAAATCTAATTTTTTTCTTTCTGTGCTTTTCTTTTCCTGAGCTCTCCTGAGACATTGCATCACTCTTGCTTTCATGATGTTTGTGTGACTTCACCAGGCATCAACTGTGAGAAAGATGGGGGTGTACTGTCTAGTAATAGACCTTCAGTGAGCTGAGTGACATGATTTTGATAGCGACAGGCTACTAGAGCAAATTATGGCAGTCTTTGAGTGCTTATGTTCTAATTGCTCAACTGGTTCTTCAAGGTCATTCAGGTGAAATCCAGGAGTATTGTTTAAGCTTCTCGCTTTTTTTCATGTTTTCTGGTACAAATTAAACATTTTAGAAAGGATAATGTAGTGTGACAGCAGTATTTCAATGTATCTTCCATTCTAAAGAACGTAGAAAGAAGACTTTTTTTTTCCTCCTCCCTAGTTTCTGTTATGGTGAAGAGTGCGTGCGGAGATTCCCATGTTCCTGATCTGTGTCAGCCTTCTTTCTGGCGCTTATCCTCACAAAATAGGTTTTTACAACATAAAACTTTTTACATCATGAAAAAGGATACTCAGGACTGTAAAAACAAGGGTTTTTTAATTACAGGAAAATTAAAAGTTAGGTTGTCCAGAAGTGACAGTTGTCTAGCTTGTCGCTTCTGCTTGAAACCCCTGCACACACAATTATATCTGTTAACATATGGCCCAGTAACGGAATCTTGTGAGATCCTTCTGCCATTTTCCAGTCTCTTTAATAACATGAAGAATTTAGTGCTATTAGTTAACTTTGTCATCTTGGGCACTTTCTTGCTACAGACTTTGGATAACTGCAGTTCCCTAGATCTCCTCTGAAAGCTTTATAGATTTATTTTTTTTAATAAATTGATTTCTGTTCATCTAGTAATGATTAAATATAAAGCAAGTGTTAACATACTGAAATTATTAGTGCAACTATAATGTCCTTGAGTGTCATTAAGCCTCTTGGATGAATGTCATCCCCTCTTGGTGGTGTGCTAATTTTTGAGTTGCCCATTTGCTCCATGCATTTTGCTTGGCAGGGCTTTGCTTTGAAGCAGATCCTCTAATGCATCTGCCATAAAGCAGCCTTTCACTGGGAGAATATCTTTAAACTCCTCCATAGTGAACATAAAGATTCCTGCCATGACCTTAGCTTGTTTGAGCATCTTTTAATGCATCTATTTACTTTCTGTAGCTTTACAGATCCTGACAGGCTACCTACTGCTCCTTGCAGTGCCTTGAAAAAGAATTTAGTTGTAGTTTTTATACTTCTTTTCCCTCACTTCCTTAAATTATTTGCCAGACTGCCTCATTGTGTTTTTTTCCTCTGTCTGTTTTCTGCTTTTAGCTTGCTATTGTTTGAGCCTCATTTGGGCAACTTCTACAAGATTCTTCTAATATTTTCTTTAATATGCTATTTAGCCATCTCCTTCCCTTACCTGCCATGCCATTATTCACTTCCACTTAAGTCCTTTTTGTGACTTTTGTGTCTGCTCTAAACCTCCCATACAATGTCTTAAATCTCATTACCTACAGACACTTCGTTTTTGATGATTCTCTTTGTTTCCTCCTTTGTCTAATTCCTTTCTTTCAACTCCTTGATGTTTGTTCCTCCTGCAGTTATTTAGGTCACTACTAAATTCTGAGGGTTTTACACCAGTATTTTGAACCAAATTTCGCACAGTGCTTAGGATCAAGAGATGCCTTTTTAGTAGCATGACAACTTGTTCTGTGAAGCAGTCGCTCCTAATGTTCAGTGTTTTGTCTTGGCATCCTGTGACATTTAGTGGATAACAGAAACCTCCCACTGCTTTTGTCTTTGCTTTTGTAACATTTCTGACTGCCTTCAGCTTGGTCACTCAGCACCTGCGTATTTAAATGTGATGGCTATGGCTCTTGCATTTCTTGTTATCAGTCTCTTGAATGTAAAGAAGGTAGATGAATAAACTTGTTGTCTGTAAATTTTCTCAAAAAACATTTTTTTTGAACCTCGGATAAGTTTCTTACAGATTTCTTTGCTATTGAATGGATCTTTATGGCAATAACCAGTGGACCTCCAGTATTGGAGGATTTCTTTTCTTGGTGAGGATGACTTGCTTTTTTTATGCTTTTTGGAAACTGGCTGAATAAAAATAGGGAACTTTTTCCATATCAGCATTTTTGTTCGCATGATTTTAGATCTGAGATGCTTGACTTGCAGATGAGATTTTCTACTCTTGGAAGTTAGCATAGGGTATGTGAGAGACGTTGTATGGTTTCTTATTTGTATCTTCTCTAGCAGTGCTTTGAACATAGTGTTTTATCATCAACTTTGCCTTTGAAAAAACCTGTCTGAAGACAAAGGTTTTGCAATAATCTCAGTGGCTCTGTAAACCAAGCAGTCAGTAATCCTGTGGATGTGTAAAACTGAAGGAAGCTCCTTTGTACTGGAAGAGGTTCAGATTTGAGTTTCTGGTTTGGTAGCAGGGTAAAAATATTTTCTTCTGTAAATCTGACAGACAATGTGGGGATTCCTGGTAAATAGGCTGCTGTTTATTATGGTCTTTATAGTGGTCTTGGAAATACTAATATCAGACAGTAGTGGGTGGGAAACTGGAGAGCAAAAAGAGGTTAGTGAAAACAGGTGAAAAGTGGAACAGAGGCATGAGGTGAATTGTATCTGAAATTCAAGAGTGGAGAATAAAGAATAAAACAATTGTCTGACTTTATTTCCTCTCTCCCGTCTTTATTTTTTTATTTTTTAAAATTCAAATGCCTTTTCAGGTTAGTGGCATCAAGGACTCTTCACACTCAAGTCAGTGACAGTGTGTTAACTTTATCTTGTTTTAGTGTCCTCAAATAATGCTCTATGAAAACACTTGGGGCTTGTGAAAGGCCCTTCATTGATATCTGGTGTAGTCTCTTGAACACTTACAGAGAAGCAAGATATGTAAGAGATCTTGGAGAGGTTTCTGTATGAATTACAACCTAGGGCTGGAGGGAAGCTGTTGCAGTGGAAGAGCTGAATGCCATTTTAGAGGCTTGCTGGGGAAGAGTCTTCCTGGTTAACACTGTGCATTTTTTTTTAAGCAGTATTGTATTCAGCTTTCAAAAGGCAAGAATCTTTGGTAATTGTCTTGATTCACAATAGAAGTTTAGAAGCTAAATGCAAACAACTAAATACAGAAGGAAAAATGTCCTTTTGCTTATGACTTTACTTTTTTCTTGTATAAATACTTTTATCGCGGTGTTGATAATAAAATAGCTATAGTGCGAAAGCTTAAAATACATAAATTGTACACTTCTGCATCTGTAGGACTTTTATTACAAAAGAAAAAGGACTTTCCATCTCTGCAGTCAAACAGTCATTCAGATTTCAGAAACTGCTTTGTCAGCCCTCAGATGCAGGGTAATGTTTTGTTGTTTAGATTTTTTTGATGCTCTTTTGGTTAACAATTTTAACCAATGTACTGTTGTTTTTTCTCCAGGTTTCGTTAAATGGTACACAGTTTACAGACAGTTCTGTCGGATCAGAGTTCACAGGTGTTTCTCAGGTATGTGCAGCCAAATTTTGTGAGTGTATATGATAGTAGAGTTATTTGTTAATGGGAGAAGGTATTAAATAGTATTAAAAATACTAGAGAAAACTCTTCAAACATTCCTGTTTGATGTTGGGGCTTGGTTAGCTGAAGTCGGTTTGTGATGACTTCATTATTCAAGCTTGAAAAAACAGTGAAAGCTACTATTTCTAAAGTAAAATTTTATTGTTGTAAGAAGCCTGAAATTGGACATAAATGTTAAAAAAAAAAGGCTATGCAGTTTTATGGTAATAAAGTTATTCTTGGAAGTAAATCTAAATACATAGCAGAGATGCAGTTATTTCTGTTCCAGCTTGTCCTACTTCCAGCTTTCATTTATGAATTTTGTATCTGAACATGTTTCAGAGAGAAAGTGAGACTGGCTGTTTTCTTGCAGAGATGGATCACACCTTTTTTTGAAGCTTGACTAGTGGAAAAATATCTTTTCTCAAAATGTACACTTTGCTTCAATTACACTAAAGACATGTACAAATGTGTATGTGACCTAATTCCAAGCTCATCTAATCCAGCAAGAGTTTACTGCTGCTGTTGAAATGGTCACATGAGCAGTTACTGCATTCATCATCTTTATATTAAATAAACTACAATTCATAGCTTCAGTTCAGTATGACGAGAGCTGTAACAGGCATATGAGATGCTTATAGTCTAGATTTTGTCAAAGTTCTGTTACTTTGATTAGAAATAAACTGCTTAGAAATTTTCATTCTTGGTAGTTGATTTATATTGTGCCCTAGGATCCAAGTGGTTTCATTTGAATTTCAAATCTGTCGTCAATATGAGCCCAGCTAGGAGATAGTCGGGGTTTTACTGAGTCTGTCAGTTGGCCAGAATTAAGATTGTTGTTCCTGATGTACTTGCCATGGCTTTTAAAATGATCATGATGCAACTTTAAGCAAATTACATGCATAAATCTTAACTTCTACAAGTCCCTGTAGCATCGCTGGAATATACTTGGCATGCTTCTTACCTTTGCAAAAGAGTTAAATGTCAGGTTGTCTCAACTTCCAAACTTTTATATTTTTGTCCTTTGCTTTTCCTGCTTGTTGGAAGATGTCTTGCAGATGATGTTCATAGGGATTTACCTGCAATAGCTGCAAAGATGCTATTGTCATTCCAACAGAGACTTAATCTGGCTTCAAACAATTATTTTAACAAGGAAGCTTCCAGGGCTAAGGGGATGAGCAGCCATGGCCTCCTGCATGCAGGGTTTTTAAACATTAATAAGATCTGCAGTTGAGCACAGGTCAGCCAAGAGGAGCGTCTGACTTGAGTTCATGCTTGCAGAGCCAGTAAGGAGATGGTCAGTCCCAGCCTTTCAGGAGGCAGGGTGAGCCTTCCCTCATGAGGATGTTTTCTAAAAACCTGCAGTAGACACCTGGAGAAATGTGGTTTTTCTTGCCTCAGTGGTTAGGTGTGAATTCTGGAAGTGGCATCAATGGGTAAAGAGATTAGCTGTTCTTACTAAATCTATCAACTTAAATTTCTTGTGAACTTCTGAAAGATAAGAAGATACTTGTGGAGAATAATTCAGTGTGTATTTTTTTATGTCCAGAATTCTCGGTTTGTCTGTCCATGTTGCTGAGTCTGTCAGTTTTATAAATGCAAAAGCACAAAAATCAGAGTTTGTAATGCTGTGCCATTTTTCTTTAGACGTCAGCAACAGGGAATTGATTTGTTGTTTCTGTGAGGACAAGAAGAGAATTAGTCAATTATGTTATAGCTTGCACTAGTCCTTTGCCCTAAAGAACTTGTGTTATAGCTTGCACTAGTCCTTTGCCCTAAAGAAATTGTGCTTGTGCAGTTCAGGCCTAGAAGATGTTTAAAGCAGTATGTTTGTTAGTATCGAGGTTGGAGCAGTAGCCAGAGGGATGCTCCAGTGAGTTACCTGCCTTTCTTTTGTAAAAGAATTTAACTGTTTTGAGACTTAGTGCTAAGGCAGAGCTAGCAGCTGTAATATAAGAAGAAAAAAAGCTGTGATTGTGACATTACAAGATGCTTTCTTCCAGTTCTTAAAATTTAATTCTTGTAAAGTTGGGTTCTGTTTGGCTTGTGCTACTTGACACTTTTTTGACTATTAGCCTTTGTCAATAATCAACATTTCATGGCTGAAGCCTAATTTCATGCACAGTAGCATCTTGGAAAAGAAATTAGGTTTTGAATGGACTGTATTCTCGTAAGTTACCAAACCTAGTTTATTCGAAGGCTGTGGTGGAGTTTAAAACCCTACTGATTGATTGTCTGAAAACTGAGTTAAGCTTTTTTTTTTTCTTACAAACTTAGCTACATGTGTCTTTGTTTCAGTTAGTATTAAAAAAAGGAGGTGACGCAGAACTTCAAACAGTAGTTAGGTATCTTCCTTTTTTAATGCAAGAAAGATGTCAGTAAACAGGATTGTACTATCCCTTTTTACGTACAAGTTTATTGCATCTCAGCTGAATTATTTTAGAGGGGAGGGCTGTGTAGTCCCTGCTCCCTGAAGACATTACTTTTAAATTGGAGTGTATATGTAATCAGAATTGTTTCCCCTGTGGATATTAAGAATGCCATGTTTAATCTTGGGACATTGCAAGTATTCCATCTCAGAATAAGTTTTTCTGGTACATAGTCTGTGAATAACCAGTTGTCTATCAAAACATTTGTTTATAGACACCATTTACCTTTGGCTTGGGCCAGAGGGCACCATATACAACTGGCGAGCATTGTCTTCTTTGTAGAAGTGAACGAAAAGATACTTCGCTTTCAGAGAGCGGAATTAAAAATTCTAGCAAAACAGCACTTTCCACATCTCCAAAAGCAAATAATATGCTGCATCTTCCACTGTGGGTGTGTCCAGACTGTCGACGAACAGTCGAAAAGGAGGAAAGACATGCTACAATAGAGCAATCTCTTGTGGTAAGTTGAAGTACTTCAGTAGAGTAAGAAGTTACATTGTTACGGGCTGAATGGTAATCTCTGCTTTGGAACCACTTAAATGCTCAGGCAGTATTTTAGGAGATCCTGAGTCAGTTTTCCTGTCAGCTAAACTGAACAGGCAGGTTATCCCGAAAATTAGGAGTTCTAATTCTGGGGTTTGGATTTTTGAGTGGAACAAGGCTTGCATTTGTTTCTTGCTGGTTTTTTGCCCTTTCAATTTATTGGATCTCATGCTTCTTCCTTTTTCTCTTAAATTCTGTTTCTTCTGCTCTTACCAATGCAACTTTAATCGTTACCTTTTTTTTTTTTTTTGCTATTCTCTGTGTGTTCATGTGTACTTTCCCCACTTTGTGAGATTAACTATCTGAATTTGCCTTGTTCCTTCACTGGTGTTCTTGAGTCACTGTACTTCCACTGACACCTTCCTGCATATGTCTTGAGTTTTGTCATCTTTTTCTTTCCTGTATTTTTTAATAAAGAAGCACAACTTTGCACAGTGTGCATCTAACAATTTCTGGTTCTCCATTGTAGCGCTGCAAACACTAATTTAATATGTGGTGCTAGTATTTCAAATTGTAATTATTTTCTAAATCAAATGTTAAAAAATATTTTCAAATGATAATTCAACCCCATTTAAGAGCTGTGCTCAGTGTAGCAGAAAAATACAAAAAGTTCATTGGCAGGTCCAGCAAAACCTCATGAGAAGTAAACTGAGATGCTGTACTTGCAGAGCCAAATCTTCACAACTGATCTAGGAAGCCACACACTTGTGATAACTGGATGCATTATAGATTCCAGTTGACACAGAGAGCTAACAGTGTGCACACGCCCACAGGCACATACGTTTCAGTAAACGTGTCGGTGTGAAGAATGATTGTCTTTGTGTAGCATATGTTGCTAAGCTCATGTTAACGTATTTTTTTGTAACTTGCATACAACTAGTGTTTACTGATATTCTTGCTATTAACAAGGGTTAGTAAAATAATCAAGAGAGATAACATCTAAGGGAATTATACTGGTAGTCTGATAGTAAACACATCCTAGAGAGTTCAAAGCACAGCAAGATTGAAGCACATTATTGTTGAGTCAAATTTTTTTGTGTATTCCAGCTATGTTAATGAACTAGTAAAGAAAATAATTGTCCTACAAATGTGAGGAAGGCAGGATTTGCTTCATAAACATTTTTTTAAGTTATAGTTACTCCTGGTAAAATAAATATTGATAGTAGTTTTATTTTTTTTTATTAAGCAACTTTTTTTGTATTTGAAGAAGAGTTTTTAAAAGCAAACAGCAAAATTATTTTCTGTTTGGAAGCTTGATCTAAAAAAGCAACTGAATGGATTAGGTGGCTAGTCAAATTAGAGAAACCAGCTGGGAAAACAAAACAAAATGAACTAAAGAAAATCCATTATCAGTCATTGGAAGCTACAGTGCAAGTGGCTTGCTATTGATGCTCCTGTGTTCAGGTTGCTGTTCCTCTCGTTACTGAGCTTCATTCACCTCTGCACCATCTGCACTAGTGGTCTTGCTGTAACCAGCAAACGCATGCCGGTTTGTTTTGATCAGCATCTGCATCCTGCTCCAGAACCCAGGGTGAAGCACGAAAAAAGCCCCTTCAGTCGTGCTTCTAATGTGGGAGAGGTCCCTGCCTGGTGCTGCAGAAGGCTGGTGGCAGCTTTGGGAGGGTGCAGGAGGGAAGCGTGGTATGTGGTGGAGCTGGAGCACAGAAGGGAGAGAAACTAGAGACCAGAATACCAGCAGCCTTGGGAGGGAGATTTGTGTCCTCTTCTAATACTGAGCAGGAGATGACATCCATTCCTAGTGACAGCAGCTTTCTAACATCTGTTACTCCGTAGCAGTAGTATGTCTGACTGTTACAAACAAAACAATTTTGTGCTTTTTTGGTAGAAGGGACTATTGAGCTACAGAAGTCAAACGTACTGTCAAATAGAGACCGATGAGAGATTACTAGTTTGTGATGAATCATGGGTGATGCAAGCCTGCCTTTAGCTTAGTTCGTTGTTTATGCTGCAGTACCTAAAGGTGATAATTATAACCAGCATAGCTTCATTTCTAATAACCAAAGTGTATATATATCATTCGTTTTCTCAGTCCATAGCTTGCATTTATTAAGTTTTCTGAAGGTGAATTCTTTATGCCTAGTTGAGCGTCCTCCCAAAATACATTCAGAACTGCCACATTAATATTTGCCTACCTATTAACATTTCTGACTTTTACCTTGCAAACTAAGGGCTACTTGTATGGGTTTTTTTCCTTCCAGAGTCAAGATTTCCTTTTGCACATGCCTCTTGGAAACAGTGGATCACAGCAGGAATCTGTAGGAGGAGGAAGAATAACTGTTGGTGCGCAGACAGTGCCCACTGCAGATCTTAGCAGTTCTTCTCCTTCAGACATAGCATGCAACTGTGAGGCCTGTAACGAGCGCAGGTAAGAGCTGAATTCAAACCTAACAGCATGATGCCTGTAGGCAGACTGTTGGCAGTCTTGTAGCTTATTTGTTGGCCTGTGCTTAAACTCTTTAAACAGGTTACCCAACAATAAGGCTAACTTACAGATGGCAGCTTTTATCCAATTTCATACTTGATTTTAGGCGTCTTCTTAATTTCAGGTATTTTCGGATGTGTGTTTTTTCACAGAATCACACAATGTTAGAGGTTAGAAGGGACCTCAAAGATCATCTAGTCCAACCCCCCTGCCAAAGCAGGATCACCTACAACAGACTGCACAGGAACGTGTCCAGGCGGGTTTTGAATCCCTCCAAAGAAGGAGACTCCACAACTTCCCTGGGCAGCCTGTGCCAGGGCTCTGTCACCTGCACTGTGAAAAAGTTTTTCCTCATATTTTTATGGAACCTGCTATGTTCCAGCTTCCAACCATTGCCCCTTGTCCTGTCAATGGACGCTGCTGAAAAGAACCTGACTCTGTCCTCCTGACACTCCCCCTTGACATATTTATAAACATTAATGAGGTCACCCCTCAGCCTCCTCTTCTCCAAGCTAAAGAGACCCGGCTCCTTCAGCCTTTCCTCATAAGGGAGATGTTCCACTCCCTTCATCATCTCTGTGGCTCAGCGCTAGACTCTCTCCAGCAGTTCTCCGTCTTTCTTGAACTGAGGGGCATCTTCAGAATTGTATGAATCTGAATTGTATGAACTGAAGGGCATCTTCAGAATGTATGAATCAATGCAGCTGTGCAGTGTACAGAAAGAGTAATTATTTTTGTCATTATTTGCAGAGAAAATTCAGCAGAACCTGAACGTGAACCTCAGCAGCTTCAAAATTACTGGTCAGAAGTAAGATACATGGTTCGATGTATATATCGCCAAGCTGGGACCCCTTTGGCAGATGACCAAGACCAGTCTTTGGTACCAGATAAAGAAGGAATGAAAGAGCTGGTGGATAGGTATAGCACTTTGAAAAAGTTATCTATGAATTGCCAGGAGGATTTTTAAAATTAGTCTTGAAGTAGTTTGGAATATTGCTTTTGAATAGTTTGTTATTTGCTGTCTGTAAATCTGGTTGCTTGTAACAACTGCCTCTCCACTAGAATGAAAAGTCAGAACAGTCAATTTGAGATCATTCAGAATTTTTAAATGCTAGGTTGAATGCATGGGAAGCTATTAAATTTGTATGCCGTCTGCAATAGGTATATTAATATATAACTATAGAAGGGTCCCAAAATCTTATTCTTAAAAAGACCTTGAGATAATTATTGAGACACTGTTTGGTTTCAATTGCCCCACTTAAAAATCTTACTTTCTCTAACCTGTGCTATAATAGCACTTGCATCTTACTGTAGTTGTAAGAGAAGAGACTTTCTGAGCACTTTTTTCTTATTTCAGAGGTTGGAACTGTAGCTTTTCTAGGTGTGAGGTTGAAGATGTGCTTAATGAGATCCTCAGTTGTGGGATTTTTCTTTTTGGGAATAGTGTGGCTGTCCTTAAAGTGCTTCACGATGTTCATCTTGGTTTCTAATTAAATGTGTGGTGGAGGAGCAGTTGCTCTGCTTGGTTCTGTATGTATTTAATATCCTAAGGTCTGACTAGTCTGACAAACAGTAGTTCTTACGTGGAATTTCTAGTTGAAGTTAAATTCTGGCAAGGTAAAGCACTTTTGAAAGATTATAGTCATCTAGCATATGCTCTGGCTGTACTTCCTGAGTCAGCCTTAATAGATAATTAAATAAGCTTATTGCACTTCTGTTGTATGACAACTCAGTGTTTGGTTTTGAATGTGACTAGTATAAATGTAAAGTAGTACAGTATGTCTCTCTTTGTCACTCTTTGTTTATTTAAGTGATCAAAACATGCAGCGTAGGTTTTGAAATCAAAAATAGTTAAATGTTTCATAGTATGTAGGTAATTAAAACTGAATCACAACTAAAATGGTAGTTGATTTTTTTTATGCAGTTTGATGGAAAAATTTTAGAAATGGGAACACATGGTGTGTACCTTTCTTGTGTACTTAGGAGCTTTGGTTTCTCTAGAAAGGTTTTCCACTTTTGAGAGAGATTATTAAAATGAAAGAAGAAAACCCTTAATATCAGTATTTCACTTAAGTTCCTTATGGTCTCCAAAATATGAAGTAAAATTAGGATACTGTGAACTGACATCAGTTGTGTCTGATCCATGAGGCTCATGTCATGCAAAGTTGTTTAGAAAACTTAGTCAATGTAGATATTGAAAGTGTAAAAACAAACGAACAAACGAAAAAAAAACCCAAAGAAAACAAACCAACCGACCATGTAGGTAGTGTGCCAAAGATCATGCTGCAGCCAAGTAAACCTATGTTTAAAAGACAGAGATCTTTCATTCCATGCTCATGTCTGTTAGACACAGCAGACAAGGAAAGGACTGTCTGGTCTTCTTACTTGAAAAGTAAGTAGTGGTGGCAAGTACTGTCCCTCTTCTGTATTGGAGCACTTTATGACAATATGGTAGTACCCTATTTTGCGAGTGATGAGGAAAGAGCAGGGACTAGAGAGCAGCAGACTTTTATTCATCTAACTCTCTTCTTCACCTGCTCTGTAAAAACTTTGAGGCAAGTGCTTAAACTCCACGCCTGGGACTTCAGATAGTGCAATTTCACTCTAAATTGCTTCAAAACAGCTATCTTGGTTGGGTTTTTTTTTTCTGGTGTGAGGTGGTTCAAACCCATGTCTCACTTCCAGGAGAGTATCAGACCTAGCCAGCTTTATGCTGTCCCTAGCGTGAAGACCTGACCCGCTTTGAATCTGCATCTTATGGTGGCAAATCTTGCAGGTACTGAGTGGCTGAATAGGGTACATGGAGGGAAATACTGTTCTGGAGCATCAGTGTTAGTGTGCTTCCCAGGAACAAATGAATCCCAAATTCTGATCCCCATTCTAGGTTTTTTTAAAAAAAGTAATAAAAACATACCAGTCGTTTGTAATGATTGCAGTTAGGGTACTCTACTGTGGTAGCACCTAGGTCATGTTCCTTGAAGGATGTTCTTTGTGGCTCTATGAATCCCACCCCACTGCTGTGCAGTGGCATGGCTTTAATAAAAGGTACAAAAAATGTCCTTCAACAGGTGATTTGCACCTTGATGTGAGAACTCTCAATGAAGATGAGAAGGAGTGTTGTGAAGGAGTGTCTTAAAAGTTTGGTAAATTGTATGAAATGTCTTCTTTCAGTTCATCTGAAGAGCAGAAGGGCCCCCCCAAAGCAGTCACCGAGGCCAGTCTGGTTAAGATGTGTTTAGGCATGTTCTGGCTGCCTGACAGGTCAGGCTCTTCCCATGGAGGAAGCAAATGCCTGTCCTTGTGCAGGATATTAGTCAGGCCTTGCTTTGGCTGTTCCAGCTGGGACATTTGTTAGAGCTGTCTCTAAGAACATGGAGAAGTTTTCAAGAAGCTTGTGTGAAGAGTCTAGATATCTGTAGGGTTGTATGCCAATTGAGTAAAGGCATTTTTAGCGCAAGTCGAAGTAAAATACTGAGGTCCTAAGTTTTGTTCCTAAGTTGTGCAAGCATCCTAGTCCTAAAGCTACATGGGAGCTCAGTTCCACAGTGTAAAAGTAGGGAACTGGACTGTGTTCTCCCAGATTTAAGGTAGTTCTATCAACACTTGCCATGGTTTCTTTCTGATGACAGTGATACTTACTGGTAAATATTTTTAGGGAAGTGAAAATTGTTGATTACCTGTGTATTACTTTTCTTTTTTGATCTGAAATATTTTAAAAATACAGACTTTGTGAAAGAGATCCATATCAGCTTTACCAACGGTTGGAACAACAAGCTAGAGAGTATGTGCTTGAAATGAAGGTTCGTCTGCTCAGACACTTGTCGCTGGGATCTAAAGTTGCATCAACGTTAGCAATACAAGGGCCACCACAGGCACATCAGTTCATCTCACTCCTACTTGAAGAATACAGTGCGCTCTGTCAGGCAGCGTGTACAATCAGCGCCTTTCTGGTTACTCTGGTAAGACTGAAAAAATAAACTGTGTGCTTCTACTTGCTAGCAGAGCTGTTCTGGCTCTTTCGGGTGTCTTCTGTGGATTGAAGATGGAGATTCTGAAACTGTAAATTTAATTCTTTGGAAATATCGATTAGGCATTTCTTACACTGAATTGGTGAAATTATGTTTTGGTTGTAAAGAAGAGGTGGGATGCAATTTGTAGCACTTAGTCTGAAATGGATCTTTGAGCAGATCAGAATTTTAAGTAGTGCCATTGAAGAAGTGTGAAACTTTTCTGTTCAACATGAATGTTCTGTCAACAGTTCTAAAGTTTTTCTTTCTTAAATGCTTGTTTTGTCAACTGATTGTGAGGCTAGACTTGAGATGGTATTGTCAAGTGGAAAATAAGCAATAGCCTTAATCTCTTCTTCAACGAGTAAACAGATTCTCTAATTCTGTTTAAGGGCAGAGAGGGTTATTAGTCCTGGTTTGTTAATACTACTTTCCTGTACATCCTGTGTTAAAGTCCTTATCCTGTGCATCCCTTTTCCATCTCTTTTCTGTAAACTTAGTGCAAGCAAAAAAACCTAAGTGGATTAACTGATAAATTGGGATTTTATTGCCAATTAGCTGAAAATGACTGTCAACATATATCAAGAGGGGAAAGGAATAGGCAATAACAAGGCTGTGATGGCCAGAGCTGAGAAAGACATAAAATGAAGGGGAAGCAGAGTGTTGTTACTGAGGTAGGGCTGTCCGTAGAGTTGAATTGGCAAGGCAGGAACATGTTTCCACTAAGAAACTTGAGCATATCTGATGCTTTTTTTTTTTTTGGTTGTCAGTGCTCAGTATTTGCTGTTTGTATTGCCTTCGCTGGCTTTATCACTTAGATAGAGACTGAGGTCACTGCTATCTTCAGTTCATTGGCTGCTTTTAATAGTCTCTAACAAGGTGCTGGAGAGAAGGTTGCTCTTCAGGTTGATTTGCACTGGAACTTTGAAAGTTGTTCAGCTGAAAAGTGGATGCATCGCGGCACAAATGTTAGCTTTCTCACAGTAGATCCACCAGTAATGAACCCATTAGTGCCAGAATTATGTAGCTGATCAGAAAATAACCTTTCTCTCGTGAACGAGTAGTCGTGAAAACGTAGCAGCTATGAGAGATTGAGATAATGGCCATGAAGTGACAGAACATGCTTGAACTCCCTAATCTACCCCTTTTCTGACAAAATTCAAAATAAATAGAATTTTCTGTTTGTTTTTAAAAAACAAAGCATAAAAAAAGCACAAAATACCTGACACTTCGTGTCCTTTTCTTCTGCAGCCCAGTCAGTATTGAAAACTCCTTTCTACTAAGCTATGACATTCAGAAAACTGAAATGTGGGAATGCAAGACACTGCCTCTTGTCATACATTTCTTAGATTTATTAAATAACCTTTTTAGTAACTGGAATAGTATGTCACAGCTTTCGGGACAGGTACTAGGGTCACTACCCTTTTCAGCGTGTGTGGTTGTTTTCTGTCAAGATACTGGTGCACTATGGAAGAAGCAATCTGTCCATCTGAGGTACCTAAGAGGCAGCCAAGCTCTCTAAACTTAGTGCAGCCTTCCTTGTAAGGGTAAACCCCTTGCTGTACAAAGGCATATAATGCCTTGAACCACCACTTGTGTGGAAGTAATTCCTCAGTGAAGTTACGAACAGTTGTCCTTCCTTTCAGAGGAATCCAGCTAACTAGTGAAGTTCGGGAGCAGAATTAAAGCCTTGAGCCCTGCTGGGGAATGACAGCTTGTACTGAGAGCAACCTGAAGAGAGTGTGGTTGGTGCAGAAGAGCCCTTGAGCACACAGTGTCACAGACTAGAAGGGAAAACTTACCTGGTATTTCTTTGTGGGAAATACTGTAGTCTGTGCTATCTGATAAATAAAGTTCTGTAGATAAGCGCTGACTGTTTCGTTCACAGCATAATGTGGAAACTGCATAGGAAACGAACATTTCTTGGTGTTGAACCTTGAGAAATTATTAGCAATTTATAGGAGTTCTGAATATTTTGAAGACAGTCTCTTGTGCAATTTTAAAAAAAAAAGATGACACACCCTTATTAAATAATAAAACTCTAAATTTGTTTCTTGTTTTCAATAATTAGTCTCATGTTTAGGTCTAATATAAATATATATCTGTTTTTTTCAGCTGAACAAAACTTTGAAATTCCAGACTATTCTGAAACTTCTGAGTACTTGAGAGTATAGAGCATAGGACTCACTTGTGAATGTGGTAGCCAGAATGCTTGCAGTTAATTTTGCTACAGAAAACCTGTGTACCCCTGGCTATGCATGGGAAAACTTACTGACCTGAAAAAATATTATATCCGTCTTTGAATCTTACGTTTTGATAACAATAGATTTTTTTAGGCCTTAAAATTGCATACAATTATATGTTAAATAACTGCAATTAGAAAAACATTTTACCTACTGCAGAAGCAAGCTATTGGTCTCTTGTCTATTTAGAAAACTTTGGTTTTGAAGCTGTACTTGGAGAGAACTGTTTACATGATTTATGTCACTTTTGAATAAAGATTATATCTTGCCATCATATAAGTGTCTGTTGCTAGATAAGTTCAAAGAATTGAAGAATAATCAGAGACAGATAATTGTTTGACAAGAAAACCCGAGAATAACTGCCTCAGATCATAAAATACATCTTTCAGTGTAGAAATGAATGGAGGCTTTCAACAACATAATCCGATTTTTCGTTTTTTATTTTCTAATTGCTGACAACTTTAGAAAAACAAAGAATGAAGCTCTGGATATACAAGTTGGTAAAGAATTACTTACATTCTGAAGTTCTAGGTATTAAAACTAGGTAAGACCTGAGCTGGTTAATCTATCATGTAGGTTGGAAATTGGGTTTAAAAAATATTCTGGCCTTAAACTGTTTGCTGTTTCTTTTGTTTTTTGGTTTTTTTTTAACCCTGGCTTATTTCTGATTGTTTTTCATTATAGGAAAATGAACATTTGAAGAAATTTCAGGTGACATGGGAATTGCACAATAAGCATCTCTTTGAAAATCTGGTGTTTTCTGAGCCCCTCTTGCAGAATAGTTTGCCAACATTGGTGTCACAGCTAAGGTAGAGTTTAACTTTTATTTTGTGATCTAAAGGAGAGATTTTGCAACTACAGTGTGTTTGGTTTTGGTGGGTTTTTTTAATTAAAAAAAAAAAGAATCCTCTGCTGCTTCTACAATTTAGTAAGTAAAAATTCTTGATCTGTCTTGAAAATGATATTGTTGATTGAAGAGGCTGCTGTCAGAAATTGCTTGTCATAAGAATTGCTACCCTAATCTGCTTACCTGTAGGTTACCTAGTAAAATGACAGCATCCTAGGAAAATGCTCATGGTGTGACTGAGTAGTACTGAGTTGTCATCAGGCATTGCTCCCGTTTTTACAGCTCTGTAAGGGATTTAAAACCTCAATGTCTTCATGCTTCCCACAGTGCACAAATAACTTCATTTGGAGGTTTCAGTGATCTTTTCACTAGAGAAAGCAAAAGAAACAAAATCTCTTGCTATGTGCTTGTATGTCTGATAGCATATTGTGTTCCCTGGGTCTTTTAAACATATTTTGTTAGAAAGCTTTCTCTGCTTGTAATCTATGTACCTGCAAAGCATTTACTTTTTTTTTAGGGAGGAGATATTAATCATTAGATTTTTTTTATCCTATGTATGAGTATTTTTAAAGTACAGTCATGGATGGTTTATATTGACTTCTGAATCTCATTTCTGGTGAGGAGACATTTATGCTCTATGTGTATTTTAAAGGTTTTTCATATGTATTTTTCCATGGGAGAAGAGCAGTTTGATGAAGTCTGTCATGAGGTGTTGCTCACAGTAAATAAGGAAATTTCTGATGGTTATTTTCCTAGTACATACTAGAAAAGAAAGCAAGAAAAGGCAAGAAAGCTTAATTGTCGCTGGGCTCAGCAAGAAGTCCTTAAGGTCCCTAAGAATAACTTGTCTAATTGGTTTACGTGAAACTGGGTTGGTACTGAAAGCTTTTGTTTTGGTTTGTTTTGATTTTTAGTTTTTTCCTCTCTCCAGGCAGGTAATTCTGTTGCTGTGTTCAACAGCGTGTTCTACCATCGCGTATTTTCTCAGCGGTCGGTGTTTGACTTCCCAGTCACAGAATCACAGAATGTTAGAGGTTGGAAGGGACCTTAAAGATCATCTAGTCCAACCCCCCCGCCAGAGCAGGATCACCTACAGAAGAGCGCACAGGAACGCGTCCAGGCAGGTTTTGAATGTCTCCAGAGAAGGAGATTCCACAACCTCCCTGGGCAGCCTGTTCCAGTGCTCCGTCACCCTCACAGTAAAAAAGTTTTTCCTCATATTTTTATAGAAGCTCCTGTGTTCCAGCTTCCACCCATTGCCCCTTGTCCTGTCAATGGACGCCGCTGAAAAGAGCCTGGCTCCATCCTCCTGACATTCCCCCTTGACATATTTATAAACATTAATGAGGTCACCCCTCAACCTCCTCTTCTCCAAGCTAAAGAGATCCAACTCCTTCAGCCTTTCCTCATCAGGGAGATGCTCCACTCCCTTCATCATCTTTGTGGCTCTGCACTGGACTCTCTCCAGCAGCTCCCTGTCCTTCTTGAGCTGAGGGGCCCAGAACTGGACACAATATTCCAGATGTGGCCTCACCAGGGCAGAGCAGAGGGGCAGGAGGACCTCTCTTGACCTACTTGCTACTCCCCTTCTAATACACCCCAGGATGCCATTGGCCTTCTTGGCCACGAGGGCACATTGCTGGCTCATGGTCATCCTGCTGCCCACCAGGACCCCCAGGTCCCTTATCCCCTGTGCTGCTCTCCAGCAGGGCAGTCCCCAACCAGGGGCAGTCCCGCTGTCACTGCCTCTGTTTCTATCTCTCAGCCATGTCCATGCTTTCTGACAAGGCTTCTCTGCATCTCTTACTCCAGCCATCCTGCCTGAATCAAGTCTGTTCATATTGCCTTCATCTGCAGAGCTCAGAATGGTCTTAGTGACGCTTATGGTCATTTCTTAACACGGCGATGGTTTTCACTTACCTGCTGTTCTCAAGTGCTAGTGCAGTTAAAGGCCGGGCGACAAAAGGTGTTTCTCTGCAAAAGTTCACTGTAGTGACAGCTATACTCGAGGCTTAAATATGATGAAGTCAGAATCTCTTCTTGTAGGAGTTTCTTTCCCAGTGCATTTGTGTTCACTAGATAGCTGTGGTTTTGCCTAGATTGATTCACATGAGTGTCTGTGAAAGGAGAAAGGTTCAGCACGAGCTTTCTGTTCTGTGGTTTCTAGGTTGTGCTCTATGTCTTGTTTTACTTTGGTAAATTTGGCTTTTATCTGTTTGTACTGGGTTCAGCTAGGATAGGGTTAATTCTCAGTGAAGGAGCTATCTGGGCATAGGGGGTCGCTAGGATATTCGATACCATCGTGATGTCATGCTCGGGGTATATATATATGGAGCGGTCGGGGTGGGGGCTGGCGCTCTTTCCCGGTTTCCGGTCTGCTCGGGCGGTGAGCTCCGCGTTACATGTTACTCGCGTTATATCTGGTTAAACGTTACTGTTATTTCACTGTTATTGTTACCATTTTATGTTCACCATTAAACTGTTTTTATCTCAACCTCTGGAGGCCTTTGCCTGAACTCCTCTCGGGCTTTTCCCCTCACTCTCGGTAAGGCGGGGGGGGAGGGAGCGACCGCGTGGTTCCTTTGTTTCCTTCCCGCCGGTAACTCGGCTCGAACCACAACAACTTTTGGTGCCCAACGTGGGGCCAGGGGTTTGAGATAACAACAGATTTGACAAAAGAGTGTTAAAAAGATAACTTTGTTAGATTGATTCTGCCCATTAGTCAAGTAGTTGGTGGTCATAATGTTGTTTTATTTATTTACGCTGTGGCATTGGCTGAACCCTTATGTATTATATATATTTCCTGCGCTGGTATTTATCAACTGTGGAAAAGGGGTCAAAGGCATGATTCTTTTGTACGGGGTGCTGACAGCTTATAATATGATTGTATCACTGGCCATGAGGGTAAGCTGGTATTTGTATGAGGCACTATTGTCATTCCCATGCCTTGGGCGCCTCCTCTCTGAATTCATTAGTAACGGCACCAAATCTATTGGGGAAGCGGAGGAGAATGTTCTCTCCCGTTTGTCCTTCAAGCTGATCACAACCGTTTTTGAAAACTTTGAATATTCTTGGAATACCCAATCCAGCATGGTTCTCGTCCTGTGTCTCCTGGTTTTCGTCCTGTGTCTTCTGAATGTGTGCCACATCTTGCTTGGGGTCACACCAAAATTTTCTAAGGATAGCACCCAGAGACCTGTCCTGAAGCCAGATAGCTATGAGTGGCAAGGTGTGTGGGAGAATATGGGCAAGCTCCTAGGACAATGGTCATCTCCAGTGTTTTGGAATTTCAGTCCTGAGCATATACAGAATCCTAGGAAACTAGCAGAGTATTTGGAGAAGGTATGCTGTCAGCCTGGCCACTCGAAAGAAGTCCAAATCACTGCTGTGTGCTGGGGCCTGGCCCATGCCTACCGAGCCATTTTCAATGTCACCCATTATTCCCAAGGAAAAGAGGAGACCTCTGGACCTGAAGACAAACCAGTACATGATGTGACTGTTCCAGACTCTGCAACAAATGCTGCGGCTGCTCCGACCCCTGTGACAAGCGCTGCGGCTGCTCCGACCCTTGCGACAAGCGCTGCGGCTGCTCCGACCCCTGTGACAAGCGCTGTGGCTGCTCCAACCCCTGTGACAAGCGCTGCGGCCGCTCCAACCCCTGTGACAGGCGCTGCGGCTGCTCCAACCCCTGTGACAAGCGCTGTGGCCGCTCCGACCCCTGTGACAGGCGCTGCAGCTGAACCAGAAAATGAGCCTGTGCCAGTATCGGTTGCTCCAGTACAGAAGAAGAAGTACACGAAGAAATCGGTTCGCTTGGTGAGGGATGAAAACGAAGCAGGGCCATCACGAGAACAAGAAGAGGAGGTAGAGCCAGAGATAATCACCCGGTCTCTATCTCTCAGTGAGCTGCGAGACATGCGAAAGGACTTTGGTCGCCATCAAGGTGAGCACATTATTACCTGGCTGCTCCGATGCTGGGACAGTGGAGCCGGTAGCCTGGAACTGGAGGGTAAAGAAGCCAAACAGCTGGGATCCCTCTCTAGGGAAGGGGGCATTGACAAAGTGCTTGGGAGGCAGACACAAACCCTCAGCCTCTGGAAGCGCCTTCTGTCAGGCATGAGGAAAAGTTACCTCCTCAAGGATGATATTGCATGCCACCCAGGTAAATGGACCTCAATGGAGAGAGGTATCCAGTACCTGAGGGAACTGGCTGTGCTGGAGGTGATTTACAATAATCCAGATGATGAGCAGTCACCCACTGATCCAGATGAAGTCCGATGTACACAAGGCATGTGGCGGAAGTTCCTACGAAGTGCACCTCAAACATACACAAACTCGTTGGCACTGATATCCTGGAGAGAAGGTGAGGGACAAACCGTGGATGAACTGGCTCGCCGGCTCCGGCATTATGAAGGAAGTGTGTCTTCATCCCTACAGGCTTGTGTTTCTGCCGTGGAAGAACTGTCCCGGGAGTTCCAGCAGTTCAAAGTGGATATGTCCTGCTCTACACCCACACGGGCACGTGTCTCAGCTGTTAGGACTAGGCACTCCTCCAATCAAGAGAGAGAACAGGGAAAACAAACACGCCGGAATACTCTCTGGTTTTACCTACGTGACCATGGAGAGAACATGAGGAAGTGGGATGGAGAACCAACTTCAGTCCTAGATGAACGTGTACGTGAGTTGCGAAAGGAAGCGGCAAAGAAGAAGGATCATCATAAGAGAAGTATTGCCCCAGTTTCCAGTGGAAAGCCCTCCAAACGAAACAGGAAAACAAATTTTGACTCTGATGCTCTTGAAGGAACCTCTAGGTCATACTCACAAGAAGTGAGTGACTCTGATCGAGAATAGAGGTGCCCTGCCTCCAGCCAGGTGGAGGAGAGGGACAATCGGGTCTACTGGACTGTGTGGATCCGATGGCCTGGCACATCAGCTCCACGGGAATACAAAGCTCTAATAGACACAGGCGCACAATGTACTTTGATGCCATCAGGATATAGAGGGGTAGAACCCATCTGTATTTCTGGGGTGACAGGGGGGTCCCAGCAACTGACTGTATTGGAAGCTGAAGTAAGTCTGACTGGAAATGAGTGGCATAAACACCCCGTTGTGACTGGCCCAGATGCTCCGTGCATTCTTGGTATAGACTTCCTCAGGAGCGGGTACTTCAAAGATCCAAAAGGGTACCGGTGGGCCTTTGGCATAGCTGCTTTGGAGGCAGGGGAAATTAAACAGCTGTCCACGTTGCCTGGTCTCTCAGAGGACCCTTCTGTGGTGGGTTTGTTGAGAGCTGAAGAACAACAGGTACCAATTGCTCACTCCACGGTGCATCGACGGCAATATCGCACCAACCGAGACTCCCTGGTTCCCATCCATAAGCTGATCCGTCAGTTGGAGAACCAAGGGGTTATTAGCAAAACTCACTCACCCTTTAACAGCCCCATATGGCCAGTGCAGAAATCTAACGGGGAATGGAGACTAACAGTGGATTATCGTGGCTTGAATGAAGTTACACCGCCATTGAGTGCTGCCGTGCCAGACATGCTCGAGCTTCAATATGAGCTAGAATCGAAGGCTTCCAAATGGTACGCCACCATTGATATCGCTAATGCATTTTTCTCGATCCCTCTGGCAGCAGAGTGCAGGCCACAGTTTGCCTTTACTTGGAGGGGCATCCAGTACACTTGGCATCGATTGCCCCAGGGGTGGAAACACAGCCCCACCATTTGCCACGGGCTAATCCATGCTGCACTGGAACAGGGGGAAGCTCCAGAACACCTGCAGTACATTGATGACATTATCGTATGGGGGGATACAGCGGAAGAAGTTTTTGAGAAAGGGAGGAAGATAATTCAAATCCTTCTGAAAGCTGGTTTTGCTATAAAACGTAGTAAGGTAAAAGGGCCTGCGCAGGAGATCCAGTTTTTGGGAGTAAAGTGGCAAGATGGACGCCGCCAGATTCCGATGGATGTGATTAATAAGATAGCAGCGATGTCCCCACCAACTAGTAAGAAGGAGACACGGGCATTCCTAGGCACAGTGGGGTTTTGGAGGATGCACATCCCAAGTTACAGCCAGATTGTAAGCCCTCTTTTCCAGGTGACCCAGAAGAAGAATGATTTTAAATGGGGCCCTGAACAGCAACAAGCCTTTGAGCAGATTAAACAAGAGATTGTTCATGCAGTATCTCTTGGGCCAGTCCGGACAGGACAAGATGTTCAAAATGTGCTTTACACTGCAGCTGGGCAGAATGGCCCTGACTGGAGTCTCTGGCAGAGGGCACCAGGGGAGACCCGAGGCCGACCTTTAGGGTTTTGGAGTCGGGCATACAGAGGATCTGAGTCCCGCTACACTCTCACTGAGAAGGAGATACTGGCAGCGTATGAAGGAGTCCGAGCTGCCTCAGAAGTAATTGGTACTGAGGCACCTCTCCTTTTAGTACCTCGATTTCCAGTTTTGGGCTGGATGTTCAGAGGGAGGGCCTCATCTACACATCATGCGACTGATGCCACGTGGAGTAAATGGATGGCACTGCTCACACAGCGGGCCCGAATGGGGAACCCTAATCGACCAGGAATCCTGGAGGCAATTACAAACTGGCCAGAAAACAAGGACTTTGAGGTGTCACAGCAGGAGGAAGTGAAACGTGCAGAAGAGGCCCCATGATATAACGAATTACCGGAGGATGAGAAGCGGTACGCTCTGTTCACTGATGGGTCCTGTCGCATTGTGGGAAAGCATCGAAGATGGAAGGCTGCTGTATGGAGCCCCACACGGCGAGTTGCTGAAGCCACTGAAGGGGAGGGTGAATCGAGTCAATTTGCAGAGGTAAAAGCCATTCAACTGGCTTTAGATATTGCTGAGCGGGAAAAGTGGCCAGTGCTCTATCTCTACACTGACTCGTGGATGGTGGCAAATGCTCTGTGGGGGGTGGTTACACCAATGGAAGCAGAATAACTGGCAACGCAGGGGTAGGCCTATGTGGGCTGCCAAACTGTGGCGGGATATTGCCGCCCGGGTGGAGAACCTGGTTGTGAAAGTACGTCATGTAGATGCCCACATGCCCAAGAATCGAGCCACAGAAGAGCACCTAAACAACCAGCAGGTAGATCGGGCTGCTAAGATCCAGATATCTCAGGTGGATTTGGACTGGCAGCACAAGGGTGAATTGTTCGTAGCTCGGTGGGCCCATGACTCCTCAGGCCATCAGGGAAGGGATGCGACATACAGGTGGGCTCGTGATCGAGGGGTGGACCTGACCATGGATGCTATCGCACAGGTTATCCATGAATGTGAAACATGTGCTACAATCAAGAAGGCCAAGCGGGTAAAGCCTCTGTGGTATGGAGGGCGATGGATGAAATACAGATATGGGGAGGCGTGGCAGGTTGACTATATTACGCTCCCACTAACCCGTCAAGGCAAACACCATGTACTCACAATGGTGGAGACGACCACCGGATGGCTGGAGACATACGCTGTGCCCCATGCCACTGCTCGGAACACCATCTTGGGCCTTGAAAAAAAACAGGTACTGTGGCGACACGGCACTCCGGAGAGGATTGAGTCGGATAATGGGACTCATTTCCGGAACAGCCTCATTGACACCTGGGCCAAAGAGCACGGCATTGAGTGGGTGTACCACATCCCATATCATGCACCAGCCTCTGGAAAGGTGGAACGGCACAATGGACTGCTAAAGAGTACATTGAGAGCAATGAGTGACGGAACTTTCAAACACTGGGACACAAATTTAGCAAAAGCCACATGGCTAGTAAATAATAGAGGATCTTCCAATCGAGCCGGGCCTGCCCAGTCAAAACTTCCACCTACTGTGGATGGAGATAAAGTCCCTGTTGTGCGTATGAGGAACATGTTGGGGAAGACAGTATGGGCTAGCCCTGCCTCAGGCAAAGGCAAACCCATCCGTGGGGTTGCCTTTGCTCAGGGACCTGGGTGTACTTGGTGGGTGATGCAGAAGGATGGGGATGTTCGGTGTGTACCCCAGGGGGATTTAACTTTGGGAGAGAATAGCCAGTGGACTAAATCATGTGATGTTAACTGATAAATTACCCTGCCAATGTTCGTCATCACTGCTGCTGTTATTATGTGTCATGTTGATTAATATTACAGTAAGAACGACCCAGACCAACACAGGATAGACTACGATGAAAACGAGGGAGGGACAGCGATAAGGGAACCTGAGGTGGCGCCCAGTGACTTCCCTTGAATGACGGTTTTTTACGTAAAAAAAAAATACAGCGTGTTTTGGACGAAGTATATCACAATCAAGCACCATTCCCTCCTACCCTAAAGAACTGTTACAATGAATGGAACCTTGAAGCCATGAACTCAAAGGCTATACTTGAAGGAGTGTATAGATTAAGCGAATGATAATTGTAAAGCGTGAGATCTGAGCATGACGTAGATGGTATAGAATAAGGGGTGGATAATGTACTGGGTTCAGCTAAGATAGGGTTAATTCTCAGTGAAGGAGCTATCTGGGCATAGGGGGTCGCTAGGATATTCGATACCATCGTGATGTCATGCTCGGGGTATATATATATGGAGCGGTCGGGGTGGGGGCTGGCGCTCTTTCCCGGTTTCCGGTCCGCTCGGGCGGTGAGCTCCGCGTTACATGTTACTCGCGTTATATCTGGTTAAACGTTACTGTTATTTCACTGTTATTGTTACCATTTTATGTTCACCATTAAACTGTTTTTATCTCAACCTCTGGAGGCCTTTGCCTGAACTCCTCTCGGGCTTTTCCCCTCACTCTCGGTAAGGGGGGGGGGGAGGGAGCGACCGCGTGGTTCCTTTGTTTCCTTCCCGCCGGTAACTCGGCTCGAACCACAACACTGTTTTTGTGGACTCCCAGGATAGGATTTTACTACTGAGTTTTCTGGATATTGAAGCATGAGAATTAGGTATCCTTCCCTGATAAATTTTTCTGGAGGATGATCTGCCTTCTCTTGGGAATTGATGGAGGAACATTCCTTTGGAGAAGCGCCCCACGTGGAGAAGCAGGGGTCAGCCTAGTCCCCAGATTGTTTGATCAGCAGAGAATCATTTCCATGCAGTAGAGAAGGTGTTGCCAGTTTCTTTACAAAAGAATGTTGACCTCATTGTTTTATTTTCCTCAAGAAGAAATGTGAAATGGCATTTTGGGATCTCAGCTTCACGTGGATTTTGGGTATTCACCCTTTTTCTCATCCTTTATTTAAATAACTAAATCTTTTGTCTATTTCCTGGCTTTTTGAAAATATGTATTTGGTGTGCTGTCATGAGTTCCAGGGATGCTTATCAGTTGTCAGACTAGAAAAGGTGTTTGTTCAGGGAGATTTAAACATAGCATTCTTATGGGGATGGAGGTAGCTGATACGAGATGAGCTGTGTCAGTGTTTCAGAGGCCTGGTCATCTACCCAGGGTAATCTGCCAGCTTGTTCTGCTACCTAGTGAACACTTCTGGTTTGTTTAGGAGGCACACTCACTTTTGCAGTCTGCAGACCCAGCTGTAAGAGCTGTCTATATACTTATGAATACTTATACTTCTAGATCAGACCCAGCATTTCATGTCTGTATTTTCATAGTCAGTATTTAAGGAAATCCAGTCCTGTTGTAGGTGAGTGACTCCTACTTCCTGATGAAGTTGTATATGTGAAAGGTTTTTTAGAGGTCAGATATCTTTCTTGGGTTAAGATGCTTTAGATTACGTGTAACTGCTGACACTCCTCCTACATTCAGCAGACTGCTTTATTGGGGTTGGATAATTGCCTAACTCATACCAGGGGCCTTTCCGTCCTCTTTGCTTTCACTGTATGGGATGGGAACAGTGTTCAGTGTATGTGCACACCTTCAGGTGCTGTTGGCTAAAAAATGGTGGTTTCCTGATGCAGATGTGCAGGTATGCAGTAGGATCAATGTCGATGGGTATGCCTTGGGAAATTGAGTTTCTGTAAAGTAAGCAATTCTTGTTAAGTTCTATGTATGTGTGATGCTTTTTATTACCTTTTGTACTGCAGTTCAGGAAGGTATTACATCTCTACTTAGAGGGCTGAAATATTACCTAGACTGTTGCTTTTGTACTTGCCTTGCGGGGTGAATGTATATTTACTTGTAGCACGTTAACCTTTACTTAAGAGTCACAATAAAAATGGCAAATGTAAATGCCGTTGCATTACTACTTTAAATTTTAAAAAATTAAGTTCTTTTGCTTTTGACTTGAGAGTCTATTAAAAGATTTTGTGCATAACTAATGTTTCAAAGAATAGTACTATCCAGCAGCAGTTATGAGAACACGTTCTTGACTTCTGTACATTAGAAATCAGAATATCACATAATTGCATAATACCAGAAACACGGGCTTCAGGAAAAGTAAGAAATTGTGATGTAGTAACAGGATTTGACAGTGTTTGCGCTGGCACTGAGGTCGTATTCTATCCTAAAGTCACCATAACTTGAAACTGCTTTTTGTACTCTGTCAGGCATGCACTTTCCAAGTTTTTCATGGGCGGAATTGCTTTTGCACCCTTCTAAAGTGGTTTGTGTTGCAGTGGTTTGTGTGTCTGGGCAAAACCACTGAAATAAACCAAACTTGAATATATTGGCAAAGTCATGCTAACAACTGTAGCTTAACGCTTACTGAGTTGCCTGTTTGCTCAGCTTGTCATTACATTTAATTGCCACGTTAAAACTGTGTTCTTAGCTAGGTGATAGGCCGAACTGTGTAGTTCTTAGGTTGGGTTTGCAATGGAAATCTTTAACAAACCTCCTTGAAATGCAGGAACTGGGCTTAAATAGCAAGCTTTGAGATGCTCGAATTTTTGTTGGTACTGGCTTTGCCTCGTCAGTACTCGTTGTTACAATTCAATATACTTTCAATGCATTATTGCATAAAATTGTGGCTATTTCTGAAGTCAAGATTTCAGGAGTTTCCTTGTTTACTTAAGAATCATTGTGATGATGCACTCCAATAGATTTTTAAAGGAATTTGCTGTACAAGCATGTAGTAGTAGAAAGGGAGCTAAATCTGTCTCCTATTTCTGGGGCTCCTGACACAGACAACCATCCGTGAATGCCATAACTACATGTTGAACTTGATGCTGCTCAAGGGATAGTAGAAAACTGTGTGCAACCAAATTCTCACTTGCCTCATTCTACAGCACTTTTACCAGCTGGGACTCCAACTCATGTAGTAATCTTTTTAGCATTGATCATGAGAGTTCTGATTAACAAGCTTCTGGCTTTACTTTTACTATATAGCTCTTCAGTAAATAGTCAACATGTATATTTAGCCTGTAGGATTTGGAAGGATAAATATATCAAGCAACAAAATTTGAATAAACATGGCTCAGTAGGCTTGACATCTGGTTGCTTGTGGGAAAGAGGCTCTAGAAATGTTGCACTTCCCACGTTCTTACTATTGTTGGGTACAGAACATTGAAACAAGCAGTTGTTGGATATTTTTTGAAGAACGCCTAAAAATACTCAGTTTTGGGATAAAAGCAGCAATGTGGGCCTAGGTGTATCAATAACTGCACTTCAACACTTTTGTGGCTGACAGAACTTAAAAGCGTGGTAACTCAGTGAAACGTTTCTTCCGTAACAAGTGCTGTTTGAACTTCTAGGCTTGGAACGACGCACGATTCCTGTAGTGAAGATATGTACAGTACCTTGCTACAAAGGTATCACCAGCTGGAGCAGGAAATGGGTCAAGTTGCTGAAGCATGGCTTGAATGCCAGAAAAGAATAGATGATTATGTTGATGAACAGGTAAGAATCACACCAGCAGTCTCCAGGCTGATTATGAAGGGAGCAGCCCATGCAAGGCTATGCTTCCAGTGAAGAGTTTCTTTGGTATTTTTATCCAGAGGTTTGAAGCAAAAAAATGTAGTGCTTTTTCATTGGTCTCAATCTTTTGGAATAGAAGAGAGCACTAATACACTGGTACATAATGGTGAATGTACAGAAACATCTTCAGATTGTTGTGATGTTGTTTAGAGATGGCCTCTGAACATTTTTGCATGACTTGTGCCTGTAAATTACCCATAGCACAGTAATCAGAAACTTTCTTTTGTAGAAGTTGATAGGAAAAGGAAAAAAAATAACCAAAACAAAAACCCCACCACAGAAAAAAAACAAAACCCCAGGCTTCAAAAGTAATGGCTGCACTAGGTGAAATTTGGAAGAAGAGGTTGCTTTTGAAAACAATTGTCTGTTGCATAGTGTGATAATGACCTTTGCACAGCTGTCAAAATCGGAACTCCAGAGCCTTGCTGCATAAATGAGACATTTTAAGTTAGCCTTTTTTTAATATAGTATATATTCTAATAGCCGATTCTTCTGAGGTTATGTTTCAGAAAAGGATCATATTGTTGTGCTGACTCCTACATGGTCAAGAGCTTGATTTTCAGAAAAATAGCTGTTTATTTTGCAAGTGATTGTTTGTACTCTTCCAAAATGGCCCATGTGCTTTTTCTCATGTTTAAAAACAAATAGTTTTGTTTAAACACCTCAAGATAAGGCTTTGAACACTGTTTAGTTTAATCTTAAGTATACTAGAAGAAAGACTGGGTCGTGAAATAGCTGGAGATAGAGATTTTTGTAGAACTTTTTTTGTATTTTGAAGTTTTAGGAGCATTAGGAATATGGAGATCAAATTTGAGTTTTAGTAATGCTGTGGTACTCCTAGAGATAACAAATGTCTTTTAAAGTCTTACAGTACACTGGAAATGTCCTTCGGAAGTTCTTTCCTGTGATGAAAGATTTAAGTGAACTTTTACCATTAATTCTAGGACCTTCTGGATGGAGACATGACATAACTGATTTTATTTTTAGAGATAATTCTATGCTTGGAGTTGGCATCTGTGGGCTATCAGTTATGAAGTTCTTTTGGTAGCAGTTCAGTACAATTTCATCATCTCACATTTTTTGCTACTAGAAATCACTTTTCTTGTGGTGTCAGTGTGTCATGGCTGTCTAATACTGCCTCTCCTGTAAGAAAGGAAGCCCAGTTCACTTGTCATAATTCACTTATTTTTCCAAAAGTTGGAATTTCTGTAGAGACACGTTCATATCAGTCTCCTGACTGGTTGATTCACACCACTTAAAAATCAGCTCTTAACTGTCTGTTTTTTTCTGTAGTTGTCTGTATCAAATGACAAATCAACTGCCACAAGTACTGTCTTACAGCATATTTTTTTTTTTCATCTGCTCAGTGAAGCCTGTATCCTGATGCACACAGAAACCTTTCTCCTGTGTCGGTGATAACCTGTGGTTATACTCTCTTGAGCCTTGTTCAGTTTGACCATCTTACCTGAATTTGCAGTGGCCTTGTCAGCAAGGTAGAAGTCAGGAAGCCTGGCTACTATGGAAACTGTGGATCTTAACAGTGAACGTGTGTTCATTACTTACTGCCCCTTGGCTGAGCAAAATCGTGATGTTTTATCGCTGCTATAGCACAGTTTAGGATGCAGACCATCCCAGGGGAAAACTTTAGAATGGGCCTTGTTTATCTACTGTGGAACTATACTCAAATTCGTAGACAGGGCATCAGCAGATACAATTAATGGACCCTCCACTATAGAATGTTATGTGAACATCATTATATGAATAGCTATTCACTTTTTTCTTTGGGGGGAAAAAAAGTTAATAGCTTTTGCAAGCAGTACAAATCTACTACTTTTTAAAAAAAGACTGTGTAAGACAACTGTGTGATGCTCAGGCAGGTACCTTAATACACTGCTATACCATGTGCATATGCTGTAGTAAAATTTAGGGTAAAGATTTGTTCGTATCAGCACCTGTATTCATCACATGTTAAAATCTGAGGAAAATGTTTAGGGTGTCTGGAATACAAGAGAGTTTAAATGTGTGCAGTCTGCACTTCCGGATCCTGTTTTCCTTAACAAATTTAGACTGCATTTAACTCAGGAGGTCCTAAATATATCTGGATCATTTCCATAAGTAATGGCTAGTTAGTCATATGTACTTCATGTGAAAGTATTTTGGTTTTTTAATGCTGGCTACCATGAAAGAAAAGAAATAAATACAGAAATGCCTTTGCCCAGCTCCACAAGAGCTGAGAGAGAGCTTCTCACCATATTTGTGTGTGATTTTGTTGGTTTGTTGTGGGTTTTGGGGTTTTTTTTTACAGTCATGGTCAACTTAGTAGAACAGAGTGTTGTGTGGGCATAATTGGCTTTTGTCTTTATGGCAGCTGAATAAATAATTGAAGCACTTGCTATTTTTGGGTGCTGAGAGTTTGTGATAAAAGGAATTATTTTTATTATTACTAGTGAAACAGGATAGGAACATAGATTAGATTCACAGGTGGAATTTGGGATGCTCAGATGTGCTATTCACACTTGATACACAGTTTAAAATTTGGAAGCAACAAGCATCTGGTGATGCCTCTACGAACATCTGAGTTTTCACAGGTGATCTAGTGGTATGGATCAGTTCTGACCAAGCAACTGGCTTTGTTTCATGAGTAAATCCATTTCAGAATGGAAAAATACTTGTTCAGCTGCCTTTCTCACTTTATCATGTCTTGTCTGATGGATCTCAAATACATTTTGACCTCAAATAGGAGGAAGGAAGAGGGTGGTAGTGGACCTCTCTTCTCCTTTGGACAGCAGTGGCAGCAAATTCATTGCAGGTGTGAAAGACTGAAGTGTTAATTTTTCCTTCTGATGGCGTTTGAATTATCTCCCCCTCCCTAGCAGAATTCTTGGGCATGAATCATGCAACTTGTATTGCAGCTGCTTTGCTCTGCTGAAATAAGTATTCATTGGGGAAAAGAAAGAGGGGAGAGAATTGATTTCCTGTTATTTATGAAATTGCTAACTTAAGATACTTGCAGACATGGGTGTTGGAGAGGCTATGAAGTTGGAAGCAGGAGAACTTCAGCTCCTGTTCCCATTAATACTCAAGAGCACCAAGACTTAAGCCATGCTGTTTGCTTTGACAGGTTTTTGGCAGGCTTGAGTAGGCAGCTCCCAGTTCATCCACTGGCTATTTTAAATGTCTGTCTTTGGCATTACAGTCTTAAAATATATAATGAATGTAGGTGTCTGTCTTGGATGGTATGGATTCAACTGGGTGGTTCAGCTAGGTGGCAGGGCACGTAAACCAGTGAGCGTTGCTGGGTTTAAATATAGCTCAGGGGTTCTCAGAAGCTGCTAGTACAGCCAGGGTGAAATTGCCAATGTTCTTGACCACAGGCTCTCCAGTACCTTTTAGCATGTCTTAAGAAATGGTACCAGTGGTTTGAATATTTCATACATGATACTTAAAAATAACGAAGAAAACACACATGCACACAATAAAAATTACATGCTGCTGACTGTTTCAGAAATTCATTAGTCAGGACTTCACCACTTCCTTAATACTGTCTCAAATCCCCAGCTTAGAATTTTGTTTTTCCAAGTTAAACAACAATAATACCAATAATACACTTAGGTTAATAGTAAGACTTGAAACTTTTGAAGAAGCATGCTTTTGAAGGAAAAAAAAAAAAGATTGCTGATGGTATAACCTACTGGATTTTGGTTCACTAACATATCTTTATGAAGAAAAGTGTTTTATTCTATAAGGTGGTAGATTTTTCTTATTATTTATTAGGTAAATTACAATAACTGTAAAAGATCACCTATGTAGTTGGTTTTCTTCACTGATGAAGTGCTCTTAAAATGTAAGGTACAACAGAAGAAGCTTTGTTCCTGTGTTTTGCTGTGTTAAAATTCATGGAGGCTTTTGTGTTGTCAGAATTTATTCACTAAATCAGAAAAAATATAGTTTCTGTACACAAAGTTATGGGCTTTATGTTCTTTTATGGTGATGTGATTCTGGTTTGTGTAACTATAAAGTATTTTTCCAGCCTTATGTCAATTATGGACATGAAATACTTAGAGGACTGAAACTGGTAAATAGTGTTAGTCTAGATCACTACTGATCTTTTTGACTTTTGGTTCCACAATTTAGAGTTTGCACTTGAGCCTTGCTGAAAGTCCTGTATCTCTAGATTTTAGAGAATATTAATGGATCCAGGATGCTGAGTGTTTAATGCCGGTCATATTTTATATGAAAATATTTAATGAAGAAAATTAACGTAAGGAATACCAGTGGAAAAATCTGACTGAAAAAGTGTAAATAAATATAAAATCTTATGTTTAAGTGACTCAAATAAAATTATTAGCAAATAAAATATACTTTGTATTGGCTAAGTATGCGAGTACTTTCACAATAGCATAGATAATCTAGGCTTAATGAAACTAATATACTAATTCTGTTTTAGATGGCAATGAAAACAAAACAACGCATGCTTAAGGAAGACTGGGAGTTCTTTAAGCAGAGGCGTTTTATTGAAGAGCAGGTAGGATTTTTTTTATACCATACTAAGTTATGCTGATGCTTCATGTATATTTGTAGGATGCAAACATAGAATGTAGCATATTTTACTAGTTCTGTGTGATGTAATTCTGCAACTATGTCAGCCATGAAATTTGGCCAGCTAAAATACAGAAGAGCAAGAAGAATATGTAATAGTATGTAGTCTCAGTTATTGCAAGGTAAAAACATAAGCACCATAGTCTCAGGATTGAATACCAGGTGTTAAAATTCTTTATACAATAAAAGGGGAGTTTTTGATGCCTTAGAGTGGGATTCGAAACAGCCAATGCATTGAGCGTGGAGCTGCCTTGATGCACATGATAAGAAGCCTTGTGTTCAAGAGTTTAACAGCTCCCCTTGTGTGTGCAGAGGTGAGGAGGGTGAGCCAGCGTAGCAAGGCAGGTGATTGCATCTGTGATGACTCTGGAGATGGCTCCCACATCTGTTTTGGGGGGCAAAGGCCGAGCAGAGTTATCTGCCTTTCTTAAGCTGTAGCCAAAGAGCGGCCAGTAGAAGTTCCTAATGTATTATATAAAACTGTCTGTTTAGGACACAGTACTGTCTTCTGTAGCCTAGAAGTGTTGAAGTGTGTACGTATCATGTGTATCTTTCTATGAGACTATAGAGTGACTCGACTAGTCAAGACTGGATGGGGAACCTCTCTGTTCCTGTACCACTGTGCAGAAAGAAGTGCCTAGTCATGAGCCAGAGAAAGAGAGAGTATGAACAGTACATTTTAATAAACTTAAACTTAATCTTAAATTGGCAATGTCTCAAAGCAGTCATCAGTAAGTACTTTTTCCTATAAGGAACATAAGCCTCTGTTAACCATGTCTTTAGAACATCTGGTATACAGGGCTCCTTGGAGGACTTGCGGAGGAATCCTCTTTTTCCTTGATCCTAATTGGGCTTAAGTGAGCTGTAAGCCCATGGCTGCTTAGGTAAGGATCAGGTCTGAGCACCTATAGAAGTGGGAGCTTAGACACATCCTTATTTAACCTAAGGTTTGTAGGTATCTAATGAAATTAGGTGCTTTCAGGATTAGGCCTCTGCTAGGTAGAGGTTATTTGGATTTTACTTGGATTTTACATTTGTTTTCCACTCATGTGGGAAGTCCTGGTTTGGGCAGCTGCTTCATTCCTTGGATCTATCCTGTTGTGGCTACAGAATCAGTACTAATCCTTTTTTGCAAACTAAGAGTGAGTTGCCATTCTCTCTTCATTTGTCAGCAGTGTCCTTTTGTGCACACCACGAAGCAAGGCAAGACCTGCTCAAGTTCAGAGTGTGTCAGCAGAAATACCATGCAAGATGCATGTACAAATGAGTCAAGGAGATGGACTTGGCCGTTTTAGTACTTCATAGTAGAAACATACTGTCTTTGAAGAGTTTCAGTGCCAGTATTTGTTGTTTGTGACTTTGAACTTCTTGTGCTTTTTTCACTCATGATCAAAACACCACCTTCATGAGATTATTCTGAATTACTCTGCTTTTAAAATATTTTGCCCAAAGAACCCTTTTTGATTATGTAGTTTGTTAACCGTTGAATTGTTAATGGAAAGACTTGCACTACTAAAACACTGCCTTTATAATTTACTTCAGCTTAATAACAAGAAAGCTCTAGCTGGGGAGAACAACTTCACAGATACAATGAGACACATGCTGTCATCACGTTTGAGCATGCCTGACTGTCCCAACTGTAATTATAGAAGAAGGTGAGCTGATGTTTTTAATATGAAATCATAATAAATCATTTATTTCTTGTTCGAGGAAAAAGGAAATACGTTGTTGGAACAAAGTGTGGTTACTTTTAAATGAATGCTGCTTAGATAAGGTTATAAAAATCCCTAATCTTAATATTTCAACAGATGTACTTGTGATGACTGCAGCCTTTCACACATTTTAACGTGTGGCATCATGGATTCTCCTATAACGGATGATATCCACATTAACCAGTTACCACTACAAATTGATTCTGCTCCGAATTATCTATCTGAGATCCGCCCACCCAGTATGTCTTCAGCAAGTTCAGGATCAGGTTCCAGCTCGCCTATTACTATTCAGCAACATCCCAGACTGATCCTCACAGATAATGGTTCTGCACCAACTTTGTAAGTGGGTTGTTTGGTTTTTTTTTTTGTTTTAAAATTTTGTGGCGGATTGAACTTACGCAGGCAAGTTGCATTGGCTGACTATTGTTATCAAATACTATTTTTGCTTCAGAAAGTTATTGATGGTACTGTATTCAGCAGGCCACAACTCTAGTGCTGTATGTTGTGCAAACATTTACAAAATTTTTTAATTTTATCTAATTCTTCATTTCTGAAGGTGTTGACTTAACAGTATTGCTAGAAGTGTGTGTAGTATCTAATTTCCTGCTTTGAGATCACAAGGATATCAGATGTGGGTGTGCTTTAGAGCATCATTTTAAAATGTCTTTTGGAACCAAACTGATTCATATAAAAAAAGCCTTTATTAGGAGACTTTTAGGATTGTTGAAGTGGTGTTAAGTCTTGCATGAAAAATTATTGTCCCTATCGGAAGTATCTGTCACACTCTTTCTTCTATTTACTTCACAATGACCATCAGATTTGAGGAATTAGTCTAATGGTGTACGTCTGCCCCTTCCGTAGTTCTGCAGGGTTAAAACTGCTGGGTAGGCTTGCTTCTGCGTGTGGTTAGGGTACAGCTAACCAACAATCTCCTCTGTTGTGTGATATTCTAAAGGAATATTTTAGGAAAAAAATGCCTTCGGTACTGGTGGGACACTAACAAAGTACCTGTTGTCAGTACAGTCAAGGAAATTGGCTTTAGCATTCTCTGTGAAGAGGGTGTGATGAAACAAGGACAGCGCAGATATGTGGGATATTTCTGATGAACATCACTTCGCTAAGTTCAATTTGCTTTAAAAGTTTACCTTTGCATCTGCTACCTTCAGTGATTTCATTACCCATAACAGGACTTTAGTTTCTGAACCCGTCTGGGAAGGGTGTGGAAGCGGATTATGTGGCTGTATGTTTAGCTACGTATTCTTAAATGTGTGATTTGCAATTTCTGTAAACTCTAATTAGTTTTGGTGCTGAAACGTCCAAAATTGTTCAGTTTGTCTCTTTATAAGCTAGTTCAGTTGAATCCAAGTATTATTTACTGTAAGAAACCTATTTTTAGGGAAATACCACTGCGACTTGGGGAAGGGCCATTTTATGTCTCATATCTGCTGTGTTTTATTTCCTTGTTGCACATTTGAAATATGCCTAATGGTGCCATCATGTAATTAGATTTTGGCTCAGTATCTCACAGAATACCAAAAGATAAAGTGCACAGTTTAAGAGCTCTTTTAAGAGCCCTGGATTGCTGTAGAAACATGAACTAACCAATCTTTGCAACACTTCCCTGGAACGGCTAGACATGCATGTTCTTTAACTAGCTGGCTGTATGGGGGAAGAAAGTCCATTAGGTGTTTTAGAGCAGATTCTGAAAGGTGCGTGGAAGTGAGGTTGTCTGGAAACTAATTGCTATTGAGAAATTTGAGTTCCTGTGATGTGTTCAGTGTTCCCTATTGCTGTTACTGATTTGACATTTAACATATGGAAAAACTTGAATTTTATATTGTACTTTTTCCATTTCACACCTTCTGTAGAGCAAGTCATTGGCATAAGGCTGTTTTCATTGAATTAAAGGTCATCTATATCCTGTCTTTGTAATTCCATAGATTCTTGGTCAGAAAACTATGGTGGAAAAATATTTTACATAGAAATAGCAGAGAATCTTATTTCCGATGCAGTCTGTCATTCAGGCATGCAACTGCTATATTCAGCAGGATTATGTAGCAGGTTGCCTGATTTTATTTAACAAAATAAGTTCAGTTAAACAACTTGGAAGAAAATCCTTTGACTCCTAATTGGAACATTATACAAGGGATGCCCTCAACTTCATTTTGTTTTTGTGTTTTATCTGCTTTCATAATGACTGAGGTCACTGAGCCCTGTGGTTTATCTAAACCTCTTTTCCTCTCAGTGGTAGTGATGATGAAGATGTTGCACCGTTATCAGCAAAGTTTGCTGATATCTACCCCCTGAATAATTACGACGACGCAGAGGTTGTGGCCAACATGAATGGAATTCATAGTGAGCTGAATGGTGGAGGTGAAAACATGGCATTGAAAGATGAGGTACAGCATCCTATCTTTTTTCTGGCAGTGGGATGTGCTCCCTGGAGAAAGACGTGTCTGTCACCCCTGTGTTAATGAATTCATATTGTCCAGTCTCCCCAGGTAAGCAGCACTAGCAGCAGTTCCTCAGAAGCAGATGATGAAGAAGCAGATGGGGAGAGCAGCGGTGAACCACCAGGGACTCAAAAGGAGGAGCTGTCTCTAGGAAAAAGAGCCTTAAGAAAAGATGAAGCAAAAATGGATAGTCCACCACCTTCTTACCCCAGTCAGCAGGTAGAGTAATGTGAAAGCAAACTTTTCGTTGAATTAGTTTTGGAAATATGGATGCTTGAATGATAATACACTTACATCTTCAGTTAAATACTTAACTTTCAATATATTAAGTTATCAGTAGGTAAGTATGATACACAATCAGCCGAAAAATATTTTAGATAATTTCATGGGTAGTAACTTCCTTTAGTCAAAACCTGAAGTATGTTAGTTATGTTGAAGATAACTTCAGTAAAAGAGGGGAAAAATTTTTTCCTTCCTGTATGAATGAGAAACAAAAACTAAGAAGCATTTCTGCTTGGAAGATTGAGCTTGATCTTTGTGAAATACATTAAGTTATTTGAAATTAATATGGGAGAGAATGATGAAAGTACTTAGCTAGTAGGTGCTTTTTAATATTGTCTGAGGATTAACCTTTTCTGAAACTGTGTAATCAAATCCATTGTGTGATTTATGGCATGAGTCTTGGAGCATTTGAGTTTGCTTTTTTTTAAACAATTTAAGAATAAGCTTTTTCCTGTAAGGTTGCCAAACCACCCAGAGAGCTATGTGTAGGTATCTGCTCAGCAGGTGGTGATACTTGGTTTAAGAGCTGAGCACCAAAGGAAAGCTGTCCGATGGACTGCTCCTTGTCCCTGTGTGCCTTTTAGTGTGAGTTGCCCTGCAGCTACAACACGAACTCACTGCTTTGAGAGAGAAGGTACCAGTCACTTGTATTGCTTGTTGGACAAAAGAATCCACGTCGGAGGGGGCACCTTTGAGAATTTAGATGACAGTCAGGTGGGAACTCCCGTTGGGTGTTCCCCTGTGGTTAGGAAGTTTTGTAAAACCTTCAGCTTGAAGTGTTTTCTTGTGTGTTAAGAATCTTAAGCTACCTAGCTTTCAGCAAGTATCTTGAGATTTATTATTTTTGCTCTGTGTGGCTGACCAATTGCATAATACTTACGTGGGCTGAGACCTCTGTCAAACTAGTTTGAAGCTGATGAACAAATTCAGCATTTGTTGTGGAAAATCAAATGACATTATGTAAGTCTACTTGCCTTAGGGAAGCAAGCTAAAATGCAAGATAAAAAGGTAGATTTAACCTCTCTTTTTTGTTTTCGTTGAGGAGAAATAATTTTCTCAGAACTACTCAAAAGAACTCTTAATGACTTTTTTAGCCTATTTTTTCTAATCAGAGCTGAGTAACTTGTAACCCTGCATTGTTTTCACTGGTGTGTGTCATGCATTTGAGACTTTTTGCATTGTTGATATCTTTATTTCTCTTTGGATTTTGTTTGTTGCTCAGTACTCAAAGGTCTGTTAGAACTGGATTTTGAATCTCACCATAGTGTCTGACATTTTTTTCCATTTTCATTTGTTAGATTAATATTAATTTTTTGATAATACTGATTTTGAGTTGTTTTTTCTTCTCTGTACACCTAATTAATTCCATCATTGTATTTGGTTTATGAAACCTTTTAAAAATATTTTGTAATGCATTTAAGTGATAACGGAAAGTTGTTTGTTTCTGAGAGGAAGACATTTAAGAACACTACCACCTGATGATTCTTTTCTAGAAAGCTGATAGCTGGTGTTTTTGGAAAAATGTGTAGTGCCACATTGCTGGGAAAAATAGCAATTGCAAAGTATTCCTGGTATTACTTCTGGTAAAATTATCTTTTAGTGAAATGTCAAATGACAGTGGTAGGAAAAAGTACTGTGCTGAGAGAGGGAAATCGAGCTGCTCTTTCCTGTGCTGTGTTTCTTCTGAAGTCTTGAATCTTTTTAAGACAACAGAGGCTAATGATACCTTGAGATCACTAAAAGGTTCTAATAGGGCATGGATTGCTCGTGATTGATGCCATTATGGAATTTTTCATACTGAAGTCTGCTTCACACAATCACAGAATAGATGAGTTTTGGAAGGGACATGTGCAGATAGTCTAGCCCAGTCCTGCTGCTCAAAGCAAGGTCATCTAGAGAAGGCTGTCAGCACTGTGTCCTGTTGGGTTTTGAGCATCAACAAGGATGGGAAGCTCCAGAACCGCTGCAGGTAACACTCTCCAGCATTCAACCACTCTCTCAAACACTTTGCGTTTGAGTGGAATTTCCTGTATTTTGGTCTGTGCCCGCTTCCTCTTGTCCTTTCATGGGACACCGCTGAGAGGGATCTGGCTCCGTCCTCTTTACTCCCTGCTTCCTTGGCCAGTCAGGGAACACACACTGATAACATCCCCCCAGTCTTCTCTCTTGAGGCTGAGCAGCCCTAGCTCTCCCAGCCTCTCCTTGTGTATGACAGGTGCTACAAGGCTAAAAAAAAATCATCTTTGTGGTCCTTTGGACTCTCCAGTCTGTCCATGTCCCTCTTCCACTGGCGAGCCTTGGACTGGGCCCAGCACTCCAGGTGTGTCTCACTAGTGCTGAGCAGAGGGGAAAGATCACCTGCCTTGACAGGCTGGCAGTGCTCTGCCAAAGGCAGCTCAGGACTGCTTCCAACTTTATCAGCTACTTAACACTTTTTACTGCTTTTTCCCACATACTGTTTTTCCATATGCTTGGAAGACTGTGGAAAATAATCATCCAGTTTGATCCTATGATAAAATGCCATCAAGGTTTCTCTTCCTGTCTGTTCTTGATTATTTGTGTCAGTATCTCACTTGTCACTGGTAGTGAATGTTAAATGTTTGTATGGTATGAAATGCTGTCAATTTTTAGGGCATTCTTAATTAAGACAAAGATCCTCCTGTAGTGCTTTTACTTCACTACAAGGTTTTTCCATTGGTGTTAGGTGAAAGAATTCTGTGTATGCTCTGAAAATATTAATTGATGTATGCAAAATGAAATAATATTAATGATTACTAAGAGAAAAGGATGGGGAAGTAACTGATTTTACTGTCCATGGAGCAGATGGAAAAAAAATTCACGTTTTACGTTTTCTTACAGGCTGACCAAGGTCCAAATGCTTGTGAATGTCATGTTTGCAAACAAGAAGCCTCAGGTCTAACAGCCTCTGCACTTGCAATTGGACGCCTGCCTGCTGGCCACCAGTTTATGAATCCTGAAAAACCTGCACATCCTGCACTTCATCTTTATCCCCACATCCATGGACATATACCATTGCATACAATTCCTCATCTGCCTCGTCCGCTTATCCATCCCACCTTGTATACAGCTTCTCCCTTTACACACAATAAGGTAAGCCTGACGAAGGGGGTGGATCCATCCTCATCCAAGGAAGGAAGCTCTACACCTCTGTAAACCAGCATGACCGAGTATCAGTCAGTGTAATAGGGCTAATTAAAATCTTCATATGTATTGAACATCAAAATTTAATATTCCAGCCTGGCAATAATATCCTGAGGTTTTTAGTTCAATACATTAGTGATTTTTATTTGAGAAAAGTTGAGGCATGGGAGTCTGTTTGTAAGGTGTTTCTGTGCTTTAACAGAACTTGCTTTTTTGCAGGTTCTGCAAAATTCTTTTGACCCAAAACTTGTAAGTAATAAAAGATTTGGAACAAGGATTGGGACCAGGTGACAGCTTTTCAGAAGTATGAGTCAAAAGCAAGAATTACTATTTATTGTGGTGGTGTTTCACATTTTTAAATCAATTGAAATGTGGGTGCTGCTGAAAGGGGCGAAGCCTTTGTCATTAGAACCATATTTCAGTTGTCTCCCTCTCTTGTTGACTGGTGATCTTGTGGTTTCGAGGAGAGTAGAATACTTCACTAAGATGACTTTACTTTTACCATCCTTCTTAACATACACCTTGTTTTTTCCTGTCTTAGTGGTGTCCCTTCCTTATCTCTGGTGCAGGGCACCAGTTCCATAACTGCTGTGTGCAGCCTCTCACTTCTCATCAGCCCGCTGCTGTTCTTCTAACCCCTAATTATTATTCCAGAACTCTCTCTACATCGCTTCTAGTGATCTACTCAAGCTTCCATCCCCGATCTCTGTTGTCTTTCCTTTCAGAAGAGCTTTACGTAGCAGAACATCTGCAGCGCGCTGTCAAGGCTGCCCCCGAAGCCCTGTGCAGAGTAGCAGGCTGCTGCGGGCCCTGAGCGGCTTTCTCAGGCCAGGTCTCCGAGCTCTGGCACGGCACCTGAACCAGCTGAGCTCCGTGTATATCTGTTGTGCTGGAGCTGGAAAGACATAGGTGGGAGCTGAAGCTTGAGGAAGCTTTCGCCTTTGAAGAGCCAGCCCATTTCAGCAGAACTGGTAGTGAATGAGCTTATAAGCTCAGATGGATCAGGCTTGGTTTATTACGGATAGCCTGTTCCGCCCTGCGAATTGTTTCTTTATATCCATGTATACAAGTTTTATTTAATGCAGGGTATTCTACCTCCTCCCACCTTTACCATTAGTGAGGTAATAAAAATCCTTCATTATAGAAAAAGGAGACAAGGTATATAAATAGTTTGCTTGGCCATGAGTGTTTAGACTTTAGTGTCTGAAATGTTGTTGGATTCAGATGATATTTTTAATAACTCTGTCTGCTTCTGTGTAGCTTTTCATTGCATCAAACCTAGTCCAAAAATAGAACAAACTCACTTTTCCTTGGCCTTTTTAAAGGTGCCAGTAATTGAATACAATGCTTGTGTTGCACAGTGTCTCTGGGAGAAAGTTGGATTTTAGAATATGAATAAAAAATTTCAACCATAAGATGTGGTGCGAACCAGAACAACTTGCCTATATAAAACAAGAAAAAATGTGTTTGCTTTTTAAAGTAAAAGGGTGTATTCCTTGCTGATTAAATTTTAAGTCAGGAACCTGTTAGTGCTTGGAGGTGAAAAAAGCGGAAGAATATAATCAACTTTAAAATAATGTTTTCACATAATAAGTGTTTTATTACCTTTTCTACTGCACTTATTTTCAATCCTGAAGTGTTTTTAATGCCTTTATCACAATTGTCTTATGTGGTAATGATTATCATGTCACGGAGGATTGATTTTGGCAGCTTGGGCTTTGAAAGGTAATAACTCCTAGCAAGTTTCATGTTCATACAAATTGAGAGCCTACCAATATATATTAACCTAAGTATTTTTGGAGAATTTTTTTTGTATTCATCAGTTAGCTGAATGTAAAAGCAATGTTTGTGATTAGAAAATACATACATGTACATACGATCATTGTAATATATTATCTACATTAAAAATTAACAAACCGGTCTTTTTGTCATTCTGGGAAATACAGTTTATTATGGTTTTTAAATGTCTTTCACAATAGAAACACCGTGATTGGAATATTGCTGTTGGAGTGACTGTGTAAGCAAACAGCATACTAATGAGGAAAACACTCTTTATTTTTGTAGGCATTACCGCCAGCTCCAGTTCAGAATCATACAAATAAGCATCAAGTATTCAATGCATCTCTCCAAGATCATATTTATCCAAGCTGTTTTGGGAGCACTCCAGATTGGAATAGCTCTAAATTTATAAGTCTTTGGGGATCGGAGATGATGAATGACAAGAACTGGAATCCTGCTACTTTTCTGCCCGATACAATTCCTGGTGAGGGTTTGTTACTACTTCACACTGACTAGTTTAACAGCCTTATGTTTTGAATTGGTGTGTGGCACTTTTTTCCAGGAATGGCAGGTTCCATCATCATGGTTTTATAACACAGGATTCTGGCAGATGTGGGCTACCATTTCTGCTCCAGTGGGGCTGAAAATTAAAAAATAAATTCTGATGTATTGGGGAGCTATTTTTCACCTACAGTCATTGCAGAGGTATTTTTGTCTTCAGAAGTTTAGGGTTGCAAAGAAATGGGAACTGAGAAGGAATCTTGAATAACTTTTGATCTTCTGCCTCAAAGGCCTGCTCTTTTTCCCCAGGATCTTAAGAGGACTGGCAGTATGGTACTACAACTTACTTCTTAAAATGCCCAGACTTAACTACAGTGTTCTTCAAAAAGACAAGGGCATAAATCAAGCAAAAGATTAATTAAAGCCTTTGGAAACATTAATGATTAAAGTGAAAAGAGCTTTTTATTCATGTTGTAGCAAATATTAAAATGCATTACTTGTTTTTGTTTGACTTGTGTGGAAAAGGAAGCTTGGTTTTGTGTGCTGGTTTTTTTCAGACTGATCTGCTGCTAACTTGTGTCAACCTACTACAATGATATTTAAAAGAATGGCATTAAAAATGCCAAGAAAACTTTCCCAGTAGGATAGCTCATCCATTTACACAAATGCAGTTATGGGTAGTTGTTCTGACAAATGGCTAGTGGCAAGCTTGTGTGGAAGGTCTATCACAAAGGTGTTACTTGTAGTTAGTTGAAATTTCCAATAACTAAAGATAAGAATTACGTTATTGATAGAAGGATATGTTGTTCCTGCTTATAATTATTGCTTGGCTAACGTGGACTTCATATATTTAATCTCGTATATACTTAGGTAATACTGGAAAATATTGTAGATGCTTTGTCCACTTATAATTTCAAAATTACCTGTAGCATCTTTGCTACATGTCAACACATTTAAGTGTTCTTAAAATTATAAAATGAAGGTTTGTGATTTCTGCTCTGAGAATTCTTAGCACTTTTTGTTACAGCTTTATTATTTGGGGGAGAGGGAGAAGGAAAGGAGGATCACTTCACTAATCCTGCCAAGTCAACACTAACAGTATATCCTTGCTTGTTCGCATCTACATTACTGAATGTGTAATTCTAAATGCTATAAAGACAATTCTGTACTTCTGTGATTCTTAATTACTGTGTATTTCATTTGAAGGGAGTGATATATTAGCACCAGCACTCTCAGAAATAAGACCTGAAGCACTTCCTACTACATCTAGCAATGAAGCAACAGCAGTTACTGACAGCAAAGAGAAAAAAAATTCTGCAAAGAAGAAATGTCTGTACAATTTCCAGGATGCCTTTATGGAAGCTAATAAAGTTGTCATGGCAACCTCTTCTGCCACTTCTTCTGTCTCCTGCACAGCAACCACAGTGCAGTCAAGCAGCAACCAATTCAAAGTATCATCCAAGAGACCTTCATCGATAGGTGAGGATTTGTGATTCTCAATACAGCTCAGTAACTGGCTCCAGTACGTTTAGCTAACCATGACTATTTATATGTTTATGTTAGTAATGTTATGTATCTTGATGATTTTTGTTAATTGCTGTTCTTCTTACTCTTGAGTTATGGTCTTTGTACTCCTGGATTAAAGAACTTTGTAAGAGATTGTGATATTAGTGTTTGGAACTGGTAATAGAGAAGTGTTGGAATACTGCAGATTTTTACGGAAGCTGAAAACGTGCAGCACTTTGTGTGATTGGATAGTTAATGGAGACTTATTAGTTATGTTTAATTGGAAGTGGTTTCTTTTTTCCCCCAATTTAGGTGAAGTGTTTCACAATATTAATAAAGAGGACCATAGGCATTCTGCACCAGTTGCACCACGAAATAGTCCTACCAGTTTAGCATCCCTTCCTTCGCTGTCTCCTGCTGCACTGTCTCCAGCCTCTACACCACATCTTCCAAATCTTGCTGCTCCTTCTTTCCCCAAAACTGCTGCAACAGCCCCTGGATTTGTGGATCCCCATTCGGGTCTTTGTCCTACTACAGTTGCACCTCCAACTTCAACCACAGACAGCTCTGTAAGTGCCCCACCAAGTGTCTGCAGGTAAGTTTGTTGTTGCTACTGTTGTTCTTTTTTACAACAGGAGGGGAATTAAAATACAGATGCCTTTTCTTTGCCAGTGGTTATAGTGTGAAAGCTGTCTGTGTGTTCAGCAAATGAGACCAAACTCAGAACTTGGTGTGAGATTTAACAAATATGATTTCAGTTGTAGAATCTAGTTAATGAGTTTAGAGGCTTAAAAACAAATGTTTCCTCACTTCTAAAAATGTGGCCTGGGATAAGTAAGTCAAACTCTATTCTTTCTTACCTGATCATTGCCAGTAGTTGTTTGCTGCTGCTGAGACACAAGCTTGTTCTCTTTTCTCTTATTTTGGCGTCTACTCTGCCCTGGTGAGGCCGCATCTGGAATATTGTGTCCAGTTCTGGGCCCCTCAGTTCAAGAAGGACAGGGAGCTGCTTGAGAGAGTCCAGTGCAGAGCCACAAAGATGATGAAGGGAGTGGAACATCTCCCTTCTGAGGAAAGGCTGAAGGAGCTGGGTCTCTTTAGCTTGGAGAAGAGGAGGCTGAGGGGTGACCTCATAAATGTTTATAAATATGTCAAGGGGGAGTGTCAGGAGGATGGAGCCAGGCTCTTTTCAGCGGCGTCCACTGACAAGACAAGGGGCAGTGGGTGGAAGCTGGAACACAGGAGTTCCATAAAAATATTTAAAAAACTTTTTTACTGTGAGGGTGACCGAACCCTGGCACAGGCTGCCCAGGGAGGTTGTGGAGTCTCCTTCTTTGGAGACATTCAAAACCCGCCTGGATGCGTTCCTATGCGCTCTACTGTAGGTGATCCTGCTCTGGCGGGAGGGTTGGACTAGATGATCTTTGAGGTCCCTTCCAACCTCTAACATTCTGTGGTTCTGAGATTCATGGCAAGCAGCAATGAAAAGGTGTGAGTCTTAAGGAGTCTGTACACAGATTTAGCTCAGAGTATAAAAAGGTCATATATAGTCTTGAAACCTGTCACATGGTAATATGTTTTCCTGACTACACTTAAGACTTACTAAGGATCTTTCACACCATATATAGAGTGGTTGTCGTGTGTAAGGACGTGCTGATTTCTGAAGGTTTTCAAAGGTTTTGGAGGTGGGGAGGAGTTTGGTGGAGCTATCTTCTGGTAGTATTATATATTGTGGCAGACAGATGGCGGTGCCATCTGATAAGGCTGAAGAGCACAGGCATAACAGAGAGGCAGTTGAGTCATTGCTCTAAGTACTCTGTGACCTGGAGTGCTGTGGTCATGGTTGCTGTGAATGTAGTCTCCTGGCTACTGCAGTAGTTTTCAGAAGATGAGGTGATACCTAGGCAGTTAGATAACTGCATACTTGAAGTGCTTCTGAAAGTGCCCCTTTTTCTGGTATCAATTGCTTTTAGCGATGACATCGCAAAATAACTGTTCTTTCATGCTTGAGAGATTATTGCAACTTTGTAGAGAAGCTTTTTTACCTAGTGCTGGAAAGGAATCGAATATAAGCTATTTAATGCAGTAGAAATCCAACTTTTATCATCATCTCCAGGTGCTAACGTGATAACAGTAATCCCAGTGTGTAAGGAATGAACTGTTGAGAGAACCCAGAAACAATTACTGTACCTGTAAGAATCAGTGATGTGCTGTAATGGGAAAACTGCTTTACATTCTAGTTTTTCAGTCTAGGAACAGAATGCCAGAACTAATGAAACCTTGGTTTCTGTGTAGTTGTATCTATTACTCCCAACACACACTACTCCATCATGCTGCTGGGTGCATGTAGAGCTAATTCTCAACAGACAATAAACAGTGAAACAAGGACTGCTCAAACTGACTAGTCAGACTGTTTCCGCTGACCGGCAGTACCTCCTGTTGTGTGAGAGATTTGCGTGCCTTTTCCATAACTGGGATACTCAAGCTGAACGATTTTTTTTTTATGTTCAGGTTCCTAATCCTTTAAAAACTTACAGGGTGGTGGAGGGGTGTGGGAAGTGAGGTTAGGAAGAAAATTTACACTCACTAAATGAGTTTTTGTAAATCATTTTCCAATATATCATTTTGTCTTAATGCTTAGTTTTGAGCATCTCCACTTCCCAGTTGCCCTTCAACAATAGGTATGGGGCTTTGGGACTTGATGGCCAAGTGAATGAAGATGGAGACAAAGATCCATCCAGTGAGTCGCCCAGGGCTTGTCACTCACCCCCACACCTTAGTACTTCTTCAATTAATAAGAAAAGGAGGGTAATTGTAGTAGGTGACACTCTTCTGAGGGGAACAGAGAGGCCCATTTGTTGACTAGACCCATGCCACAGGAAAGTCTGCTGCCTCTCTGGGGCTCTCTGCTCTAGTGCAGCTCTCTGATTACTTCACTTCGTTAGTTATCCAGGATGGCAATGACGAGGTTGCAGAGAGAAATCCAAAGGCAGTTAAGAAGGACTTCAGGGCATTGGGGTGACTAGTTGAAGGCTGGAATGTGCAGGCAGGGTTTTATCAGTCCCTCAAGTGATAAGGAAAAACACTGCAAGAGGGTGGAAAACACACCTGATTAACGTGCGGCTCAGAGATTGGTGCTGCTGTTGGAATTCTGGGTTCTTTGATCGTGGGGAAGTTTATATGGCACCTGGTCTGCTGGCGACAGATGGAGTACATCTGCCTCCAAGGGGGAAAAGAATCCTTGCACAGGAGTTGGCAGGGATTAATAAAAGGGCTTTAAAGTAGGCTTGAAGTGGGAAGGGGATAAAACCAGGCTCACTAGAGATGAGCCTAAGGATGGCCTTCAGTCTGCCATCCCACTCGAGTGGATAATGGTGATATTTGTGATGAACCCAAGACTGCTAGGGATAAGACTCGAGGTGATGTACCGGTGTTGGAGGCATTATCTGTACCACGAATCAAGTGCATGTGTGCCAATGGCTGCAGCATGGGCAGTAAACAGGAGTTAGACGCTATTGTGCACCAGGGAAACCACGATACAGTTGCTGTCACAGAAATGTGGTGGGATGATTCACATAGTTGGAGTGCTGCAATGGATGGCGAAAGGCTCTTCAGAAGAGATAGACAAGGAAAGAGAGGTGGTGGGGTAGCATTATATGTTAAGGAGTGCTTTGACTGCCTAGAAGTCAATGTTAGACACACCAAGGTGGAATGTTTCTGGGTAAGGATGAAGGGGAAGACCAATGAGGCTGATATCACTGCAGGCCACCCGACCAGGATAAAGACACTGATGAGGCATTCTTTCAACAACTTAAGAGATGTCTCACGTTCACTAGCCCTTGTTCTCATGGGGTACTTCAACTTACCAGATGTCTGCTGAAAGTACAACACAGCAGAGAGAGGGCAGTCCAGGAGGTTTCTAGAATGTATGGATGACAACTTCCTGTTGCAGCTGGTTAGTGAGCCTACCAGGGGTAGTGCCCTGCTAGACCTACTGCTTACGAACAGGGAAGGGCTGGTGGAAGATATGTTGGTTGGAGGTCGTCTTGGGCACGGTGACCATGATATGATAGAATTTTCAATATGTGGTGAAGTTAGGAGGGTCTAGAGGGCTGACTTTGTTCTATTCAGGATGCTGGTTTGGAGAGTCCCTTGAGAAGAAGCCTGCAAAAACAAAGGGGCCCAGGAAGGCCGGACTTATTTAAGAATGAAATTACGAAGGCGCAGGAGCAGACTGTCCCTATGTACCGAAAAATGAGCCGACAAGGAAGAAGACCAACCTAATTGAGCAGGGAGCTTTTGAAAGAATTATAGGACAATTCAGGTTGGAAAAGGCCCTTGGGATCACTGAGTCCAACCATTAACCCTACACTACAAGTTCACCTGTAAACCATGTCACCCAACACCACATCTAAGCGACTCTTAAACACATCCAGGGATGGCGACTCAACCACTTCCCTAGGCAGTCTGTTCCAGTGTCTGACCACTCTTTCCGTGAAGAATTTCTTCCTAATGTCCAGCCTAAACTTGCCCTGTTGCAACTTGAAACCATTCCTCCTGATTCTGTCCCAAATTACCTGTGAGAAGAGACCAGCACCAACCTCCCTACAATGTCTGTTCAAGTAATTGTAGATCATGATGAGGTCCTCCTTCAGCCTCCTCTTCTTCAAACTGAACAGTCCCAGCTCCTTCAATTGCTCCTCACAAGATCTATTCTCCAGGTCCTTGGAAGGGAAAAAAAAAAAAAGGAAAAAGAGTGTATCAGCTTTGGAAAAAGGGACATGTGAATCAGGAAGCATGTAAGGATATTATTTATCCTGGAAAAGAGGAGACTGGGGGGGACCTTATCACTCTCCACAACTTCCTGAAGGGAGGTTGTAGTCAGGTGGGGTTCGGGCGCTTCTCCCAGGCAACCAGTGACAGGACGAGAGGGCACGGCCCGAAACTGCATCAGGGCAGGTTTCGGTTGGATCTCAGGCAGCCCTTCCTCATGGAGAGGGTGCTCAGGCACTGGGATGCACTGCCCAGGGAAGGGGTGGAGTCACTGTCCCTGGAGGTGTTTGAGGAAAGGCTGGATGTGGCACTTAATGCTATGGTCTAGCTGATGTGGTGGTGTTGGGACACAGGCTGGACTTGATTATCTTGGAGGTCATTTCCAGCCTCAATAATTCTGTGATTCTGTGATTTGCAAGCCTCTGGATGAAGGCTTTTGGATTTGATGCATCACTTGTGTCTGATTATTCCAGTATGAGAGTCGTCGTTACTAGTAGATGTACGTGTAACTGTACATGGTGTTTTTTTCAGATATTATTATGATAACCTAGAGTTTTTAAAGCTTTCTCTTAATTTAACATAGTGATCCTGATTGTGAGGGCCATCGCTGTGAGAACAGTAACACATATGATCATCAACAGTATGATGGAGAGGAGAGCCAAGATGAAGACAGTTGTTCAGAGCATAGCTCCAGTACCTCAACATCCACAAATCAGAAGGAAGGAAAATACTGTGACTGCTGTTACTGTGAGTTCTTCGGCCATGGAGGTGTAAGTTGTTGGATTTTAAATTTTTATTTGCTTTCTTGTCACCTATTCATCACTGATTGTGTGTGATTTATCAGAATGCAGCTAATGGGGTGGCATTGGAGCTCACTCGAGATAAGTAGTAAAAGGAGTATAGTTAGTTAGAAAGTAATTTTCCTATTTCAATTTAAGAATTGAAACAAACGTTTCCATTTGAAAACAATTCAAGGGCAATAAAAATTACTAAAAGTCTTAGGAAGCAACTGACTTGGATAATAGGTAACGTGTTTGGCTGAAACTGCAAACAGGGACATTTAGCCATTTGAATAACGTTATAGTAGTGTAATTATAAGTTATATCATGAGTTTGGCTAAAAGCACTCAATATAGGATTGATTTATGGTTTTGTGTTTGTGGTAGGTTGAGCCATTCTCTCATCTGTAAAAATAGCAATCCTCAAAGTATTTGCTTGAACTTGATTCTTTTAGAAAATAAAAAACTATTTTTACCTAGCATCTGGCTGTTTAAGTTAAACTTGCCAAAGGAAAACCCAAGCTGCATTTTGCTGTTTTCAGTATTAGAAACAATTTTCTTTACTAGTGCGTTCTGATAGGCACTGACTTGTGGTTGTATTTAAAGCATGTTTTGAAGAAATTATGAAGTTCTAAAGCATACAGGTTGCACACAATCTTTTCCCTTAGGTTCATTATTTTAATACTTAATGCTTTGTTTGAAGCATCCTTGAGTTAACTTCATACCAGTAACGTGTCTAGTGAGTTCTTGTAAGCATACCTTTTCATGTGCACAAATGAAATGCTAAAAGCTGTTAAGTTGCCACATTAAATTTTTTATTAAGTCAAAATTTCATTTTTCTGCTGACCTCATTGGTAGATCTGTGTATAGTCTGATTTTATAATCAGGTAAGTGGTAGAATTTGAGTCTCTGGCATTCTTTTCCAATTGGAAGTAAAAGCTCAATTTATTAGCCACATATTTGATCAGATGCAGTTTCATCTTGGGACTCGAAGGGAATTAAAAGCCCTTTGGCTGAAAGGGGCAGGGAGGGGATCCTGTTTCTCATTCGCTGTTCTTGCCATGTCTGTGATTGATCTGTCTTTGATAGTCATCTGATAGCACAGTAAGTTATTCATTTTGCTGAAGTGGCAGAAATGCTACAGGGTTTTTAAGTTAATAGGCTTTGTTTTGCTGGTTTAATGAGTTGGACTGGTGTAGCTCCAAACAGATGGGCAGATCTCGAGCAGGAGGAGAAGAGGGTAAAGCAGCAGGTGGGGAGGGGGAGTGAAGAGTTGAGAGGCAGGAGCAGTGGATGGGAATACAGATATAAAACATGACACAAAGATTCAACTTGCAGGACCGTTAACAGGTTGTTGATGCGGCTCTGCTGCAGGGTGTGCTGGCACGCTTCAGTGCAGGGTGATCAAGCCTTCACAGTTACAGCCCAGAGGCCCATGGAGCCCAAGCTCTGAAATGGACCTCACAGAGAATGGCAAGAGCAGCAAATGTCTGCTCTTTTCAAATTTTTGGCTGTGGTATACCCATCACAGGAGAATATGGAAATCTCCTTTTTTGCATTTAACGATATTTCTGTGTGATCTCACTTGTGCATTCCCCCATGAGATCAGTCATTCTTTTGGTTGGAAAACACGATTCTCAAGCTCGCACCAAGTCTGACAGGTCAGTTGCCTGTTAAATGCACCTTCAGGTACACCTGCAAACAATAGGGAGTTTGATATTCAGGTTTGGACCTTCCAAGTTATTTGAAAGTCTCTAAAATTTCAAAATCTCACAAGTATTAGGACCATGAAATTTTTTGCATTTAATCGTAAATTTGTGTCGTGTCCTTCAGCCTCCAGCTGCACCAACCAGTAGAAATTACGCAGAGATGCGAGAAAAGCTTCGTTTACGTCTAACCAAAAGGAAAGAGGAACAGCCGAAGAAACCAGATCAGATCTCTGAAAGGGAAAGTGTTGTTGACCATAGAAAGGTGGAAGACTTGCTACAATTTATAAACAGCTCTGAAACCAAACCAGTAAGCAGTTCTCGGGCAGCCAAGCGAGCCAGACATAAGCAAAGAAAGGTAAGACGGAAAAGTATGTTTGTCCTAGACCTCACGTTTTTGAATCTGTGCACTCTCTGTAAGTACACCACTGCACGCTGACTTTATAATAGTATTTTCTGTGCCATTTGTGGCACACCACCTGTTTGTACAGACACAGCTAGCTTACCTGTTCTGGTGCTACCTGAGGAGTTCCCTATTTGGCAGGGAAAATTGCTAACAATGTCATTGTCATGTGTCTTGTTGTAAATCAGCTTTATATTGCATTTTTCCACATTTGAGAAAGCTATTTCTAAGTGTCAGAAATGTTAAGAATTTGTTTGTTTTGTAGAATTGACATTTGAATGTTGGGGACATTAGAAAACTAGCATTTGTATATTGGAATAATGGTTATGATAAAGTACCTCTGTGGGAAGTGGGGAATCGTAAGATCAGTGCTTTTATGAGAGAGTAAAAGTTGAAATTTTATATTTTTAGAATTATTGCGCTGGGCACCTTGCTGTCCTGATTGAAAGAGGTTAAGTGTTCTGCCACATGATGACACAAAGGCCTTTCTCAAGCCAGAGTGAAGTGGCGAGCTGCAGGGAGGGAGCAGGGAATAAAAAATTACTGGTTGCTTTCAAATGAAAATTGGCAAGAACAGTTCTAAAAAAATTCCAGTGTCTAAGACTGAAGTTATTTTTGAAAAAATGTTTGCTGAATTAATAGAGGAAATATGTATTATTATTTTTTAAGTCAAATAAGCATGAAATGGGCTTTTCTTACTGCAATTCAAGCATCAGTCTTAGGTATGAAGACTTGAAATTGGTGACCAAATGTTTTCGAATTCCGGTAAGCACATTGTGTGACTGCACTGTAGATATTTCTCTGTGTGAATTTCCTTGCTAGCATTAATTCTGTAGTCTTTAAATGTTCCCATGGAAGACCTGATATTCACAAGTTATATTCTTCATTTTTATGTTGTAGCACTATTCAGCAACTTGAGGGCTTAGTGAGTTATCTATAAATAAAATGCACAATGCAAAACTCACTTCGCTCCTGCAACGCGGTTTGAGCATGACTGGAAGATTCTCAGAGGATTTTTTGCATGACTTGTGTAACTATGAACAAGTAAATGTGTACAGGCACTTGTAAACTTGCAAGAAAATGAACAGACATGATTGTTCCCTGGATTGAGTCCTGGATGAGAGAATTGAGTCTACCCTTAGTAAGTCTGCAGATGACACCAGGCTGGGGGAGATGGTGTCGATGTGCCAGAGGGTAGGAAGGCGCTGCAGAGGGACCTGGACAGGCTGAGTTGATGTGCCGAGGCCAAGGGTATGAAGTTCAACAAAACCAAGTGCAGGGTCCTACACTTTGGCCACAATAACCCCCTGCAGCGCTACCGACTGGGGGAGGAGTGGCTGGGGAGCAACCCAGCAGAGAGGGACCTGGGAGTGCTGGGTGACAACCAGTTGAACAGGAGCCAGCAGTGTGCCCAGGTGGCCCGGAAGGCCAATGGCATCCTGGCTTGCATCAGGAAGAGTGTGGCCAGCAGGAGCAGGGATGTGATTCTGCCCCTGTGCTCAGCACTGGTGAGGCCTCACCTCGAGCCCTGGGTGCAGGTCTGGGCCCCTCACTGCGAGAAAGACACAGAGGGGCTGGAGCGGGTCCAGAGGAGAGCAACGAGGCTGGGGAAGGGACTGGAGGGCAAGTCCTGGAGGAGACTCAGGGGAACCTTATCATTGTCTACAACTGCCTGAAAGGAGATTGTAGTCAGGTGGGAGTCGGGCGCTTCTCCCAGGCAACCAGTGACAGGACGAGAGGGCACGGCCTGAAACTGCATCAGGGGAGGTTTCGGTTGGATCTCAGGCAGCCCTTCCTCACGGAGAGGGTGCTCAGGCAGTGGGATGCACTGCCCAGGGAAGTGGGGGAGTCACCGTCCCTGAAGGTGTGGAAGGAGAGGCTGGATGTGATGCTTAGTGCCATGGTCTGGCTGATGTGGCGGTGTTGGGATATAGGGTGGACTTGATTATCTCGGAGGTCATTTCCAGCCTCAACAATTCTGTGATTCTCTTCTCAGTGTATGACTTCCTTCCGTTTTGCAAATGATGCAAGATCAATGCTGCACAGCCAAGTTTTAGAAATTTGCAGTAATGGCTGCAAAAAAAAACATCTCTTGACTATCAACAGAAAACTTTACCATCCTTATTATTTTTGGCAACTTTTAATGTAGCTTTAATGTGTTTAGTGCTTTACTGTAAAACATTTTTAATCATTTCTCTTCCTAATGTTCATGAACACTGAAACAGCAATTCTGCTACCATAGCAAGAGAACAGGTAAATGATGCAACATGATCCAAATCTGAGTTACCCTCAGTAATATATACAGTTGTTGAGAATGAAGCTGAATGTATTGTTTTGAGCAGGTTTTTGTGGTTGTAGAAAACTAATGTGGAGTTAGGCTTAGCAGTAGCAAAGAGGAAAAACAACAGTTGGCGTTAAGAACGGTCAAAAGTGTTACAGAAATATAGAAAATAGAACTGTAGAATGTATTTTAATGTACTTTAAAAGGCAACTTTTGTATCGATATTTACTGCTGCGTAGACTTCCGAGTTAAGTATGTTCATATGTTAACATCCTAGGTTTTCTAATGTTCATAGCGAGAAGTAGTAATATTCTCAAAAACTCAGATTTCCAAAGTATTTGTCACTTTGAATAAACATATTGTTATTTTGTAGCTTGAAGAAAAAGCTCGACTTGAAGCAGAAGCCAGGGAGAGGGAGCATCACCAGTTGCTTGAGGAACAGAGGCGGCGTGAGGAAGAAGAGGAGGAGGAGAGGCTGAAACAAGAACTACAAAGGCTTCAAGAACTTCAGCAGTTGCGGGCTGTAAAGAAAAAGAAGAAAGACCGATCAAGTAAAGACTGTCAGAAAGTGGACATGCTTGCTCAAAACTGCCAGGCAGTGAAGGAACCTGTCCCAAACACACCCGAAGACATTCAGAATGGTACACTTGAGCAATCAGAAAAGATAGAGACCTCCTCTGGTTCACTGTCAAGACACGTGAATCATACAGAACAGAGGCCGGTTTCAGAGACGGGCTGTGAACTATCCAATCCTGTAAACGCTAGAGACTCCAAGCTGCTTTATCAGAAAGAGGGGAGTGTAAAGCAGCATGAGCCCCTCTCTTTTCTGCTTGATATTATGCATCAACATAAAGAAGGAAACAGCAAACAGAAACTAAAGCAGATAAACAAACCGTGTGCTGAACAAGTGAAAAAGCCTGTTGAATCCCCCAGAGCAGCTGAGGTTCAGACTAAAACCAGAAACCAAATAGAATCCAAAGCAAAAGCAGCAGAGCTCCCAACACTTGCAGAAGCTAAAAAAGAGGAGAAGAAATTAAACAACAAAAAACAGTTGAACCATGTAAAGGAAGAGAAAGCACTCGTAACAAGTGAATCCCCCTCACCAAGTGAACAGCAACTAAATAATAAGCTAATACTTGCAGATTCTCCTCAACCAAAAGGCAAGAATAAGAAAAACAAGAAGAAAAAAGGGGACAAAGTCAACAATTCCATTGGTAAGTGTGTAAGAAAGTTGAAGAACTTGGGTTGTTTCTTATTACTACCATTTAAGTTGGAAGTTTGAAATCTTTCTCTGTAATCGTTCTTGCCAATGTAAATCAGAGAAACAAAAACTGGTGTCAGGAAAACTCATGTGATTGTATTTATAACAATTAGGAGATGCATATTTTTAGTAAAGGATGCTTTAAAGAATGAGTAAACTGGCATATGCTGCTGGTTTCATGTGGGGTTTCTGTCACTTCGGTTTTACAGAACAGACTGGCTTTCTTGTTTAAAATAAATATTTAAAGTAATTCAATAGTATGCTAAAATTGATTTTGAACTTCTTTAAAAGCAAGGTTGTTTCTCGTACAGTGTTAAGAGTATAGTCTAAATTTGGTCTTGCTCTTTGAACAAGGAAAACAAGGGAATTCTACAGTCATATTTATGTATGAAGGATCACTCTTTGAGTTTTGTCAGGGGAAATAATTCCTTTCTGAGATTATATTAACAAGTAAATACAAAGACTAATTTGGTACGTTTTATTTGCCAGAGTGAAAACTTATGCTTGCCTGTTAGTTGATAATACTGCATGTTTTTCCCACATGAATATTAGTTGGTTGTAGTAGGCATTTTTTTATTTATCTGATGGAAGTAGCAAAACCGTAGAAGACAGAGTTGACTCAAACAAGTTGCACTTGCATAATTTTCTTCCCAACGTATTTTTCTGTTTTCCTGCAAACATCTAATAGTTAATACCGGGGCTGAGAAGCGCACGCAGTGCTAGCTGGTTGTCTCTGTCAGCACGCTAATCAAACTGCTGTTCTTGGGCACCAGTCTATTCCTTCACATGGTGGCCCATACTGGGACTGCCGGTTGGGATGGTTTTGCAGTACGGACATCTGTCTGCTCAGAGTACCCGGTCATGCCCCTGGGATCACCCCGTAGCTGAGAGGTAACGCTGCACAAATTGTCTCCTCACCAGAATGACTTAACATTGCAGTTCTCGCTGCCGTTCTGTCTGATAAGGGCATCAAGATAAGAGACCTTAATGCTTTGGCAGTCTCTGCCAGTTTTTCAGAACACTTCTGTTTGTTAAGCACCGTTACAAAAACGCAAAGCAAATTCGTGGTGGTTGCAAGTGCTGGATGGAGAGCCTAACTTTGTTCTTGTGGTTTCATGGTTGGGATGAGTCAGGCCACCAACCTTTCTTTCTAACTCTTAAGTTCAGTGTATCCATTCCATGTCAATCGAGCGGCATTGAACCCTTTTCTCCAATACCTTAGTTCTTGTGCATGCTGTGTCGTGGTGTGGCATTGGAGCAAGACGAAACTCTAGAATTAGGAGCGGAAGGAGAAGGCTGGAGACATTTGGAGGAGAAACTATTAAAGGGGTTGTTGGTGGAGGATGTTTACTGTACGAGAATGCAGGTGGATTCCTGCATCTTTTCCTCCTCCCTGCCCTTCACTGTTGCTTTCTGCAGCTTAAATCAAGTATAGTTACAGTTTCTGAACACTAATGTTTACATGTGAAAAAAAACATTGGGATATGATTGTGAATTTATAAAGAGTTAATTGTGTGCTGCTCTCTGAAGAGCTGAGACTGGATCACTACTTTTAGTCTGACCTTAGAACTATGGAAAATATACAATAATACACATTTCTTCATTTAGTTGTAGTCTCTTAAGACATGTAAGGTTGATGTACCAAATTAATGAAGTGAAAGGAAGATGACTAAGAAAAATTCTTTCTCAGGTGTTTGAGAGAACATGAAAAGAGGGTAAAAAAGTTTACAGGTTTTTTAACTGAGTTTTAAAATGAAGTGTTAAGGCAGTGAAAATTAATGCTTTTGGTGTGATCTCCATTTCTTAAATCTATTGTGGCAGAGTATTTTAACTCTGTGTTAACTCGGTGGCACACAGCAGTGTGCCCAGGTGGCCAAGAAGGCCAACGGCATCCTGGCTTGTATTAGAAATAGTGTGACCAGCAGGAGTAGGGAGGTGATTGTCCCCCTGTGCTCAGCACTGGTGAGGCCACACCTTGAGTATTGTGTCCAGTTTTGGGCACCTCAGTGTAAGAGGGATATCGAGGTGCTGGAGCGAGTGCAGAAGAGGGCAACAAAGCTGGTGAAGGGCCTGGAGAACAGATCTTATGAAGAGCAATTGAGGGAGCTGGGACTGTTTAGTCTGACAAAGAGGAGGCTGAGGAGAGACCTCATCATGCTCTACAATTACTTGAAAGGACATTGTAGAGAGGTTGGTGCTGGTCTCTTCTCACAGGTAATTGGGGACAGAACCAGGGGGAATGGGTTCAAGCTGCAACAGGGCAAGTTTAGACTGGACATTCTTCACAGAAAGAGTGGTCAGGCACTGGAACAGACTGCCTAGGGAGGTGGTTGAGTCTCCATCCCTGGATGTGTTTAAGTGTCGCTTAGATGTGGTGTTGGGGGATATGGTTTAGGGGTGAACTTGTAGTGTAGGGTTAATGGGTGGACTCGATGATTCCAAGGGTCTTTTCCAACCTGAACTGTTCTATGATTCTATGAAGAGGCTAAAGAAAACTAGGGATATAGGGAAGTCTCCTGTATTTATATGGTTTTCTGGTTCTTCAGAAGTACATTTGCACAGTACAGATGTGCAACTTTTAAGCTACCAGGAAAGTAGGAAAGAGTTATTTATTCTCTTAATTTCAAGTATTCAGGAGAGTCCTGATATGTGCTAGGTGGTTTTGGTTAGTTTCTTGGTCTCACCCTTTTTGGAATTTGTTCTGAAGCTGCTTCAGAAATAATGTTGGAGTATGTATGTAGTAAGAAAAGTGCTCAAATGGGAAAATGCTCAAATTGGTTTCTACAAGAATTTATGCTTTGTGAAGTTGTGGGGTTTTTAAAGTACAAGAGAACCATATGCTGAGGCAGTAAAATACACCAACAGATTTTAAAGATACTTTGTTGCTATAGCTGAGGCCTAACTTCAGGCCGTATTAAAATACTTTTAAAAGCATTTTTAAAAAAAAAAAATAAAAATTTACTTGTAGATAGAGTGACTTACTCCTGCAGACACAGCTTGATGATCATGTCCCAGAAGGGAGTACAGCAACTCTACAAGCTTGGAATTCTTGAAATACTTATAACATTTTTAAAAATGTTTCTAAAGCTGCCTTTTTAATAGTAAGGCCAACAAAATTCATTAGCTATCTGATTCGTGAAGCCTTTTGTGTGTTCCAAGTTTCAACTGCAACCCATGAGATCAGTAAATTTACTGTTGAGTCATCTCTTCCTTGTTCCCAGTGTAACTTCTTAAAGGCTGAACAGAGGTACTAGTGTAGGGGCTTTAAGTGTCTTTTTAATTATAAGATTGTATCAGTTCAGCCTAAACACAAATAGTCAGTTGTCCACAAAGTTCAGGCAGTTCTCCAAAGACATTTTCAATGCAGCTTCTTCCTGTCTGCTTTCTCCCTCCCCATGGAATCTAACGTAAGTGTCGTCCTTTTTCCGTTGCAGATGATGTGTTTCTACCCAAAGACATTGATCTAGACAGCGTGGAAATGGATGAAACAGAGCGAGAAGTGGAGTACTTCAAAAGGCAAGTGCTGTAATCCCTACGTGTAAAGTTGTTGTGCTTCTTCCTGTATGCCTTTGTGAAAAACAAACACACAAAAGCACAAAAAAACCCACACCTTAATAACTAACTCCTAGCAAAAGAGCCTGTGTTGTAGCGTAGCAAATCCTGTTACAAGTAACATTCTGAATACTACAGCCATCACTGAAGTTGTACATCTGTGGGCACAGATCATAGCAGAGTAACACAGATACAGAAACGAGTGCCAGAATTGTCAGTGTGTCCCCCAGGTTCTCATCAAAGTTTTAGGAGTATCCTCAGTTGCTGTTTTTTGTGAGCAAAGTTCATGTGAATGTATTATCCACACAGAACAAATACTGCTTAGTATTAAAAAAAAAAATTACAGAAAATGCTATGGTGGTAGGCTTTAAGTGGACAAATAACTTTACATTTTCGGTTTCAAAACTGGTACTTCGAAAAGGTTTATTCATCGTGTTTTCTTTTTTTTTCTAATCACAAAGAGGGGATGCTTATGCTAGTGCAGTACAAGAAGAGAAGAATACGAACCTGTGCTTGTGAACCTTTTTTCCTTCTGTTTGTTTTGGTTGCTTTTGGGATTTACGCATCACTTTACCTTTTAAATTGCTCAGATATAAGCAGACACCTCATATTCTGCCATAATACTGAAATCTACTCAAATTTGTGTTCTCTCACGGCTGGGTATGCTAACTTCCCATGAATACATCTACTTTCATCATGATAGCCAACTCTGAAATACTACAAGTAATTCAGTTTCTTGCAATTGAATAATTTAGGAAGCAATGGTAATATTTCATAGAGCAACTAAAGCCATTTGTTTAAAAGGTGGGGGTTTTAAAGAAAATGCTTTCAGTATGGATTTCAAGCTCTTTTTCTAAATTTACGTAGTTTTTATAGTCTAAGTGCCAGTATGTCTGGATTTGCAAAGAACAGAGTGCAGCTGCTTCTCTGTGCTGCTTATTATTATCATACACAATGCTGCTTTGTGCTGCTTATTATTGCTGTACAAAATGCACATGTCTGATTTATTTATGGACTTACAATGTACTATGTGATGACATTTTCAAAAATACATACTCTGTTCTTAAAGATTGTTTTTCTAAATGGTGCCAATTAAAGGAATTTTTTTTTAAACCAGAATATAGGTTTTAAAGGTGAAATGGTGGCATGTAGTAGATTGTGCTAGTGTTAGTGTAGCATAAGCTTTGTTATGGGGTTTGTGGTATAGCCTTAGCTTCAGTCGAGATTGCAGTATCTGTAACAAGAAAATAGAAAAGTTCTTTTCACCAATTCTCTGCTCTCAACAGGATGGATGAAACAGTGTCTTGTATTTGTAGAAGTGCATCTTAAGTTTGGAGGTAACTTGTAAAATGTGGTTCCAAATGAAGAGTGAACACTTCTAACTGTACAGTTTTGTAATCAGTTCAGTAACTGGTGTAACGTTTTCATTTACTGTCAGCACTTAGGAAGTGTGTGTGACTGTTCATTTTTTTTTTTACATATACCTGCTTAGAAAAAGTGTATGAAGAGCCCTCCTAGGTGCTGTTCTAGGGGAGAAAACCAGCTACTTTACGCTGTGAGGACACCTTTAATGCATATGTTTTCTATCACTTGATAATTTTCAACATAATACTTAGTAGACTAGCGACACTGCTGGTTTTAGTAACCCTCCATCAAAATGAGCCGCACAGGCCTACTGATTTCATACTTTTTATTGATAATTTAATTCATCTTTTCTTGCTTTGTAGTGACATCATAGAATGCTTCAGTTGCTGACTTCAGAACTAATTTTGCAAGCTTAGGGGGAATAAAATAAGCCTAGTTCTTCTAACCTTCCGTTGTACCTTTTCTATTTTGCTCCTTCTGTCTGCCCTTTTCTGGCTTTCAGTTGTTAGAGAAGCTGTGTAGCCTTTCAGAGAGGAGTATGCACTTTGGTGCTGTCGTGCAGCCTTTTGTCTAAACAAGCTACACCTTGCCTCAGTAAAGTTTTTCAGCATGAATTATCACTGAAATGCCTGCACATGCCAACCTTTTTCAAAAGTTCTTCTGAAAGCTGTGTCCAGTGAAAGCAAATAAGTGGGGTGTTGTTCTAAAGGTGCTTTTTCCAGGCGTGTGGGCTACTGATCCTCTGTATTAGAAACAAACCTCTGCTCTGTAGGTCTTTCTCTCAGACAGAACTTTGCTGCATTCACAAGAGAAGCAGCAATGTCCCGTATGCCATTGGTGCTTCTGCTTTACACATTACCTGCCGTTCATTCTAGCTGTTACAAGATTTGGTCAATGCAACAATGTCATCTTTGTTTCTAGTTAACGTTCAGCTGCGTCTGTGCTGCTAAATACGCGGTGTTCTTTGCTCCTTCATTCACTTACTCTTGATAATGCAGTGGTTCAAGTAACTGGATTGTGATTTGGGTGATGGACAAGTGGTTGGGGTGGGTTATTTTGGTAAGTTGTTTTTCTTTTAAGAGGTTTTGTCTTTCTGAATGAGACCTGCTCTTCAAAAGAGGGATAACACCTGTGGTTTAAGTATGTGAGTTTCACTTTATTGCTTTTTTTCTTTTCAGATTCTGCTTGGATTCTGCCAGACAGACGAGGCAGAGACTTTCCATCAACTGGTCCAATTTTAGCTTGAAAAAAACCACCTTTGCTGCACACTGAAATGAGACACTATGGGGAGGGAACCCTGCAGGAATCAATGAGCGACAACTCCACTTATCTGTCCTGCTGTGCTGAGAGCTTACCTGGTCTTGAGCCAGTGCTGCCTTGCCTTGTCCCCAGTGCTGTGTGGATCTGCACTGAACCCTTTGGCCTGATAATTCTTGCGGACTGAGAAGTTGCCACTTTCTACCTGAATTTGTTAGCTTGTGTGCTTGTAGTCTGTGAGTGAGACTTACTTGATTGTAGCTGTATGCCGTTGGAGTTGGAACAATAGCTTTCTTCCATCTCCTTCTGAATGCCTTGGCCTCAGAGACTTTAAATTGCTTAGGCTTGGGTGGAGGCCAGAATACTAGTTTGCATCATCTGCAGTGGCTCCTGTCACTTCTGCATCTAGCTATGTTTTGTCATTCTGACTCCTGACAAAGGAATGGACCTAGTCAGTTGTGCTTTCATCTGCTCCAGAATTCTCCTGACATGACTTCATGAAAAAGAGGCTCTTATGGGACAAGTATTTCCTCAGTTCTTTCACAATCTACTGTTTAAGAGTGTACAAGTTACGCTATTTGTGTTTTGATTTTTTTTTTCCTGACTTGTAGCCAGCTTGTGTAAGAATACTTGCAGAATGAGAAAATTTAAAAAGGAACAGTACTCACACTATCAAATCTGTTATAGAGTGTATAATTGTATTAACACTGAAGCCTAACTGGCTACTTTTTTAACATATTGTTAAGTAATATTAAAATCATGTCTTTCTTTTTGAAAGATGGAATACATTAGTATGGCAGAAGACTTGTGTCTTGCTTTTTTCTGCTTGGGTGGGGAGAGGGAAGAAGAAAATCACAAAAAAATCAATGGTTTTCTAAACTAAGTTTCATCATGTGTCAAAATTGGTCAGTGAATGCTACTTAACTTTAGGATATTCCTTGTTTGCAAGCTCACCTGATGGGAGAAACAGTGATGTGCTAGAGCAAGAAAGACTCCTGCTGAATGCTGGAATTAAGTCTTTGAATTATGTCAATGACTGTAATGTTTCTATTTCAACAAATAATTTGTGAGAAACGAGGTAGTAGAAAAAAAATCTGATTTAATGTCAGTGCAGAAATGAAGTATGTAGGCTCAATGCTGCTATCATGTAAATAGTTAACAACATAGTAATGTTTTGCAGGTTGCATGGTATTGCCCAGCATGGAAGAAAACTGATAATTTAGGATTTGAATCTGTGTAAAGATACTGCACTTAGAAGTCTTACGACACTGTGCTCTTTATTCAGAATAGAGAAAACGGAAGCTTTCTTTTTACTTTCACGTGACTATATTTCCCCAAATTATAAGGACATCTTTTTTTTTTGTCTTTTTTTTTTTTTAAGAAGGAAAATAGGGCTGGACTTAGGACTGCTTTGCAAGACACAGTGTCATTGCACTCTGCTTTGGACTTGAAGGGTTAATGGATGATTGTTTCCATGTATGCCCTGATCCGACCCACAGGGAAGTCTGCTGCCTCCCTGGGGCCCGAGTTAAGGATGTTATCAAGAAGCTTCCTGGTCTGGTCAAACCCACGGACTATTACCCGCTTTTGGTTATGCAGATCGGTAATGATGAGATAGTAGAGAGACGGCCAGAAGCAATCAAAAGGGACTTCAGGGCACTGGGGCGGATGCTAGAAGGATCAGGCGCACAGGTTGTGTTTGCCTCTATTCCTTCAATTATGAGGGAAAATAGTAGAAGGTTTGACAAAGTGCAGCAGATTAATACTTGGCTAAAGGGGTGGTGCCAGCGGTCTAGCTTTGGATTTTTTAACCATGGGGAGATCTACAGGGCACCTGATCTACTGAAACAAGCTGGGGTTCAAATGACACAAAGGGAAAAAAGGATCCTTGGTCATGAGCTGGCGGGACTCATAGAGCGTTCTTTAAACTAGATATGAAGGGGGATGGGGTTATAGCTGGGATTGCAGCGGGGCAGTGCTCTAGAAATTATGAGGACCGGGTGGCCTTCCATCCCCCTAGGGTGAGATCAGTGTGCTCAGCTTGCTCCCTGAAATGCTTATACACCAATGCACGCAGCATGGGGAATAAGCAGGAGGAGCTAGAAACCTGGGTTCGGGCAGGAGATTATGATCTGGTGGCAATTACAGAGACATGGTGGGACAGCTCACATGACTGGAATGTGGTCATGGGTGGCTATGTCCTTTTCAGGAAAGACAGGCCAGCCAGGCGAGGTGGTGGAGTCGCTCTTTACGTGAAAGAGCAACTACAATGTCTTGAATACCATCCAGGCATGGATGAGGAGCAAGTTGAGAGTGTATGGGTTAGAATTAAGGGGCAGGCTGGCAGGAGAGATACTGTTGTGGGTGTCTATTACAGGCCACCAGATCAGGGTGAGGAAGTTGATGAGGCCTTCTACAGGCAGCTGAGAGCGGTCTCACAATCACAGGCCCTGGTTGTCGTGGGGGATTTTAACTTCCCTGATATTTGCTGGAAGGACAACTCAGCCAGCCAGCCACAGTCCAGGAGGTTCCTCCAGTGCATCGATGATAATTTTCTGATGCAAATGGTGGAGGAGCCGACTAGGAGAGGAGCACTGCTGGACCTCATCCTCGCTAACAAGGAGGATCTGGTTGAAGCAGTAAAGGTTGAGGGCTGCCTTGGCTGCAGTGACCATGAAATGGTGGAGTTCAGGATCTCATGTAGCAGAAACAAAATAGCAAGCAGAATTGCAACCCTGGACTTTGCCAAGGCAAACTTTGGATTTTTCAAGCAATTACTAGAGAAAATCCCATGGGCAAGGCTGTTTGAAGGTAAAGGGGCCCAAGACAGTTGGTTAGCTTTCAGGGACTGCTTCTACCGTGCTCAAGATCAGAGCATCCCGACACGTAGGAAGTCAAGGAAGGGAGCCAGGAGACCTGCGTGGCTAAACAGGGATCTGCTGGGTAAGCTCAAGGGCAAGAAGAGAATTTACAGATCTTGGAAGGCAGGGCTGGCCACTTGGGAAGAATATAAGGCTGTTGTCCGAGGATGTAGGGAGGCAACTAGGAAAGCAAAGGCCTCCCTAGAATTGAACCTGGCGAGAGGGGTCAAGGACAACAGGAAGAGCTTTTTCAAATACGTGGCAGATAAAACTAACACCAGAGGCAATGTAGGCCCACTGATGAATGAGGTGGGTGCCTTGGTGACACATGATACAGAGAAGGCAGAGTTACTGAATGCCTTCTTTGCCTCTGTCTACTCTGCCGGAGGCTGTCCTGAGGAGCCCCATTCCCCTGAGGCCCCAGAGGAAGTCAGGGCAGTGGAGGAGTTTGCTTTAGTCGATGAGGACTGGATTAGGGACCAATTAAGCAATCTGGATATCCATAAATCCATGGGTCCAGACGGGATGCATCCACGGGTGCTGAGGGAGCTGGCTGATGTCATTGCTAGACCACTCTCCATCATCTTTGCCAAGTCTTGGGAGACGGGAGAGGTGCCTGAGGACTGGAGGGAAGCAAATGTCACTCCAGTCTTCAAAAAGGGCAAGAAGGAGGACCCGGGTAACTATAGACCGGTCAGCCTCACCTCCATCCCTGGGAAAGTGATGGAACGACTTATCCTTGGTGCCATCTCAAGGCATATCAGGGATAAGAGGGTCATTAGAGACAGTCAACATGGCTTCACCAAAGGGAAGTCGTGCTTGACTAACCTCATAGCCTTTTATGAGGATATAACAAGGTGGATAGATGATGGCCGAGCGGTGGATGTGGTCTACCTTGACTTCAGTAAAGCATTTGACACAGTCTCCCACAGCATCCTTGCTGCTAAACTGCAGAAGTGTGGTCTAGACTCTCGGGTAGTGAGGTGGACTGTGAACTGGCTGAGGGGAAGAAGCCAAAGAGTTTTGGTCAATGGGGCAGAGTCTGGTTGGAGACCTGTATCCAGTGGAGTGCCTCAAGGGTCGGTACTGGGACCAGTATTATTCAATATATTCATCGATGACTTGGATGAGGGACTAGAGAGTACTATCAGCAAATTTGCTGATGACACCAAGCTGGGAGGAGTGGCTGACACACCAGCAGGCTGTGCTGCCATCCAGCGAGACCTGGACAGGCTGGAGCGTTGGGCGGGGAAAAATTTAATGAAATACAACAAGGGTAAATGTAGGGTCTTGCATCTGGGTAGGAACAACCTCGGGTTCCAGTATAAGTTGGGGAATGACTTATTAGAGAGTAGTGTAGGGGAAAGGGACCTGGGAGTCTTGGTGGACAGCAGGATGATCATGAGCCAGCACTGTGCCCTTGTGGCCAGGAAGGCCAATGGCATCCTGGGGTGTATTAGGAAGGGGGTGGTTAGTGGGTCGAGAGAGGTTCTCCTTCCCCTCTACTCTGCCCTGGTGAGACCCCATCTGGAATACTGTGTCCAGTTCTGGGCCCCTCAGTTCAAGAAAGACAGGGAACTGCTGGAGAGAGTCCAGCACAGGGCAACTAGGATGATTAAGGGAGTGGAGCATCTCCCTTATGAGAAAAGACTGAAGGAGCTGGGGCTCTTTAGTTTGGAGAAGAGGAGGCTGAGGGGTGACCTCATTAATGTTTACAAATATATCAAGGGTGAGTGTCACGAGGATGGAGCCAGGCTCTTCTCAGTGACAACCACTGATAGGACAAGGGGTAATGGGCTGAAACTGGAACATAAGAGGTTCCGCTTAAACTCGAGAAGAAACTTCTTCTCAGTGAGGGTGACGGAGCCCTGGAACAGGCTGCCCAGAGAGGCTGTGGAGTCTCCTTCTCTGGAGACATTCAAGACCTGCCTGGACACGTTCCTGTGTGGCATAGTCTAGGCATTCCTGCTCTGGCAGGGGGATTGGACTTGATGATCTTTCGAGGTCCCTTCCAATCCCTAACATTCTATGATTCTATGATTCTATGATGTTCCTTGTGCACCCCAGATGTAGCAGGAGGATTCAGGTGGACAACTGAGAGATCTTCAATTTCACATCCCTCTAGTTGGTCCTGGAGCTTCTCTCACAGTGTGTGCTGCTGGTACAGAATATAGTTGCTTAACTCGTACTCAGTCATTTTAGATAAATGAGCCCTCAGTGTCCTCTTGTGGAGGAGGGAATGACCAATAGTGATCTCAGAATATAGTCCAGGGACTTAAAGGGACAAGTTCTATTACTCCAGATTCAGGTTGAGGAAGAGGTTAATAGCTTAGCCTCACTTTTTGCTAATGCAGGATTGTAGCATATATATTTAACTGCTTGTGCTGGAGGAATAGCATCTGGAACTTAAAGGGTAATATCTGTGCCACTTAGCACCAGCTGTCTCTGCAAAATTATGTACTGTTGAAAATCCCTCTGTCAGTTAGTGGAGAAGAGTGAATTTTGTTTCTTGGGATCATGGAGGCTTGCATCTGTCACAGCCCGAGTTAGATCTTAGTTATGGAAAAGTGGAGAGGCTTCTCATGTGGGACAATGGCTGTGGAAAAAAAAATGCTGTTAAAACAGCTGAAACTGGATGTTTGTGTAAAATTCAACTTTCCAGGTTTTTTCAGTTATAACCTGTAACACAAGGTGGCAGTGTATGACATCACTACTAGTTTCTACATCAGTCAGCTCAACAAACTGAGGCATGGAATGGTAAAACTAGTTGATGTCACATGGACAAAGATTGGTGCAGATCCCAGATTCTCTAGAGTTGGAATGCTTTGCAAATACTGAGATTTTTCATGGTGCTAGAAGACTCAGGATTTGATTTCACTAGTAAATGGGAACGAAAGTCACCTTTATTCTCTACTGACAAGGCTGTTCAAAGAGAGATACGTGACTATTACATGCTTCTCTTTATTTGAAATCCTGATTTAAGACACCAGAAGTCCTTCTGCAGTTAGGGAATATATGTATATATTTGTAATATCCTTAAAAGATACTTGCCTTGTGCTAAATACACCATGGTGGAGTGTAACTGACATGATACCACGCACCACAAAAGGAAGCATGAAGAATGAGTCTCCATAGATCTGCTGTTATTACACCTTGATGAGACCTTAAAGGCAAGTTGTATGTTTCTAAATTCATGATTAAGTGAAGATAAGCATGGACCAGTCTGGGAGCCAGAAGATTTGGAAGTACTGGCTTCAGTTTTACCACTTTTGTGGCCTTGGGCAAATGAGTTAGTTACTGTTATTCTATTTATTAAATGGTTTTATTAAGGATTTACTGAATTATGAGCATGTTTCTTAATGCCTAAGTAAGTAGTAAATCTGTTTAGGTGCAATGCTATAACTTCCTATTGGAAGCACAGATGTTCTACACTAGTATTTTTGTATTTTGGAAGCATCCAGATAAAATGTGTTCAAAGGTAACTTTGAGTAGAGAATACCTCTATAAATGACTGAGTCAACTTGAGTTCTTTATGAGAGTTGGAAGGGGGAAGCATTTCACCTTTGACAGTGGGCTGCTTTGGTAACTGTAGTGTCACTGATCCCCTCATTCCTTACTCATTGTAACCTGTATGAAGGATGACTATTTAAGCTCTGGTGGTACCTGGTGACATATTTGGTTTGGATCTGTCTGCTGGTACCAGGGCTGCTGAATCTGAGGGTATGGTACTTTCTCACCATTTCCTTAATGGAAGATGGCGCAATTGTGCAAAATGTTTGTATCTTGAATAGTGTTGATATTGGATGCTCTAAAACATCTCTTAGGGATGTCTCATCTCTGCTTGGCATTCACTATTGCTCCTTTCTGAGGTGGTGTCTCTGAGAGGTCAAAAAAGTCTTCAGCACGCGTATCTGGTGTGGTGTAAAAAAATGCGTAGCTGAGGTTCAGCACGCTGGCAACACAGATCTCACTGTAGCCTGAGAAGATCAGTGCCTTAAAAATCATTTCACACAGTGACTGTTGAGCGCGTAGGTGTTTGGAGTGCTCGCTGCTGCTCAGAAAGGCTTTGCAAGTTGCCTTGTGTTTCAGTGAAAGGTTTAGCTCACCTTTACATCAGTGTGGATCCTGTTGTATCACGATGGAGAAATTGTGTTACTGAAGTAGATGTTTACACTAATATTCACAGCTTTGCCCATCTGCCAGTACAAATGAAGGTGTGCAACTTGTAATTGCAGATTTTCTTTAAAAAAAAGGAAATTCTCTGCTTGCTATGTTGTAACTATATCTGAGCAAGATTGGGTGCGTAGTATCTTTGTTGGCTTTGGCTCTTTCTCTGTATTTAAACCTCCAGGAAACCCAAAGACTGAAACCTTTGGTAGGGGAATTCTCTCAAGTCACAGAAGTGTTGATTTGGGATGTCTGCTTTCCTCTTCCTGTCTGTCGGAAGGAACTTTAAAAAGAATTCCCGCTTTCCAAATTTTAAATGCCTTCCTAATCACCACCAACAACTTGGCCGTTCTCTGTTACCCCATTTGTCATTAACTGAGAAAGTTAAATAATCCTAAAAAAAAAAAAAAAATGTATCTTGTACTGCTGCTACAGGCAGTGAACTGTTGTTGAAAGGAGGATGTTTTCAATGAACGAAGAAGTAACAGTACCAGAACTTTGGCTCTCATTTCTGTTCTGTTCTTCTCAGGTCTGTGTATTTAGTTTCAGCTTTGCTGGTGCTTTTAGCTGTACTGTTGGGTCTCTCCCAGTTCAGCGCTTAGAGATGCAGAAGAAACTACCTATTGATGCACTATGAATCTCTAAGCTGTTGAAAAATATGCCAGGTAAACCTATGTTTTCCTGTAACTGTACTCTTGGGTTTTTACTGGTTTGCTTATAAAGGTGATAGCTACAAATAGGATTTTAAAGAGGATGGTGTCCAATTTCTATCTCTGTAAGACATGAGACGAAAGAAGGTATGTATTGACTGTTTCCTGTGGTATGTTTTTGCTCATTTTTTTATGTATTTATTTATTTTAAATGTTCTACTAGTTTGAATGTCTCATTTTAGGGTGGCTTGAGGCATGTTTTCATGTTTCAGTCAGAGATCATAGCCTTTAACATTGCTATTTCACCAGGTGTAATTTGCTCAAAAATACCTAGTCATATTGTCGTTAGCAACTCTTGAGGCAGAATTCCCAGCAGAGAGGACTGTGGTCTGGATGTTTGTTTAACCTAAATTTTCCTATTATGTCTGTGTTGCGGAAGTACAGCAATCCACAGATCTGCATTGATGCCACGTGTCAAGGGATCTACGGGACAGTTATTTTCTAGAAGTCACCCAAAACCAAACCTCCACCAGTGGTGAGCATTCAGGTGTCAACTCTTCATCTCCATTTTCTTCACTAGCTTTTCAGGAAGCTGAACGGAAAGGTTAAACTAACATCTCTGACATGCTGTAATACTCATAAGCTGATGATTTGACAATTTGTGAACTGGCAAGGAACGTATGAGAAAGTAACGGTTTTGCTGCAAATAATACTTCTGTCCAGCTTGCTGTCTATGAACAGAGGAAGCAGTGGGCGGATATGATGTCTGTGAAGAAAAAGCGATGCTCAGTATTAAATGGAAGAATAAATGAAAATCTATACTGGTGTACTCACAAATTATGTCACTCATATTGCGTTAACTAGCATGCATTCCACAGCACCTGTGTCACTCAACCAGCTTGTACAAGTTTGATTTTTCTGAGAGAAAGATGTCTGGACTTGTTTTCCCTTCTGGTTTCCTTTAAATGGACTGTTGACTCAAATCAAGTTAGTACAGTGTTTTTGTGCTGGGCTCAGGAGGGTTGCTTGTAGGCAGCATGATGTTGCCTAAGGTTGTTTTACTTGTGACTGAAATGCAAGATTTGAATCCAGGGCTCTGGAGTGGAAAAGCTGGAATGCCAAACTCATCAGACCATATGAGTGTATTGTTGCCTGCTGTTGCTTCAACTGACTTCGTGCTGCAAACTGCTCATCTGCCTCAGCTTGTGGAGGAGTGGTTCCATATTAACTGGAAACACATAATCAGCAAAGCCCCCTTCTTCCAAAAGGAGAAAAAAGTGGGAACCATGTTGCTTAAAGTCAGATATTTGAGCATATATACCTTGTCTTGCGCGGTCTCTTTTGAAGACCTTGTACAAATTTTTGTCCATTTATTGCTTGACCACTAAATAGATTCTACAGTATTGATAAAGGCAGTTAAGTTGAGGTTTTCAAGGTTTTTTTGCTTGGTTTGTTTTCCACTAATTTGAGGGCAAATTAAAAGTAGATGGTTTTTAAGAGCGAGACAATCTTAACAGAGTAACAGGAAAAAACAAGTTGTAAGTAGCATTACATCAGCCTCTTCACTTAAATTTGTTGTTTATATCGTGGTATGAGCTCTTTGCTCTTGTGAGTGAGTTCTTGAGGCTGGAAGCAGAACCATAGTTGTGTAGTCTTGCTGGCTGTGAAATTTGTGATTGCTGGAGCTGTTTCTTGAAAGTTGGAGAGGAGGAAAGGGTGTTCTAGTACCCTAGTATCTAACATAGCAACAGCTGTTGCCTTTATCCTTTCATGCAAGGTCACCTCTTAAATTTCCTGATTTGGGTGTATTACCATCTATAACTGCAGATAAAGTATTTGTCTTCTAGTTAAGAAGTGAACAAACTTTTCCACTTGAAGAGACTAATGAAAATGCAGTTTGCTACCATTTTCTTACATGGAGCTTCTACTTGTTCCTTTCTGTGCCATCAGTCTGTCCGACAAGCTTGAAAAGGTACCGTCTCTTTTCTTCATAGACTTCAGAGTCCATTTAAAGAATTAATGAACCTTTTTGGTAGTGTAACTGTGGTGCATATCATGTGCCCAAACCATTTTGTGGTCTACAGTGAAATTTGTTTCAGTCATTCATTCTTCCCAGCTGTCTCTGAGCCTTTGTGTCATTTACATTGGTCATAGTTTACATATTTCACCAGGTGGGGAAACTTTCTGAAGGCTGTCTTGCAGAAAATCCTGTCCTTTCTGTATCATGAGTTATGCTCTTTGAGTCAAGAGGCGAGGCATGACAGTGTGTATTAACTGTTCTTTTTAAAATGTTACAAAGTAGTAATAAGTTCTGGGACTGCCTGTGATCATCAGGTGTAATTCTGGGGGAGCTGGTGTAATCCTGGTGAAGATAAGGACAAGAGGGACAGGGAGCTGCTTAAGAGAGTCCAGCGCAGAGCCACAAAGATGATGAAGGGAGTGGAGCATCTCCCTGATGAGGAAAGGCTGAAGGAGCTCTGTCTCTTTAGCTTGGAGAAGAGGAGGCTGAGGGGTGACCTCATTAATGTTTATAAATATGTCAAGGGGGAATGTCAGGAGGACAGAGCCAGGCTCTTTTCAGTGGCGTCCACTGACAGGACAAGGGGCAATGGGTGGAAGCTGGAACACAGGAGCTTCTATAAAAATATGAGGAAAAACTTTTTTACTGTGAGGGTGACAGAGCCCTGGAACAGGCTGCCCAGGGAGGTTGTGGAGTCTCCTTCTTTGGAGACGTTCAAAACCCGCCTGGATGCGTTCCTGTGCGCTCTGCTGTAGGTGGTCCTGCTCTGGCAGGGGGATTGGACTAGATTATCTTTAAGGTCCCCTCCAACCTCTAGCATTCTGTGATTCTGTGATAAACGGAGTGGGCAAGAACAGAATTGTGAGGCAAAGGACTTAAGTCTGTTGTATGATGGGTTGTTCTGTATTCATATTGCAGGGCTTTTGTTTAACACCTAGCAAAGCACTGAACAACCTGCCAGAGAATAAGTACGTTGCTCAACTTCTCCATACTGTGGTTTTTGCTGCTTTGTGAAGTGGTCCAAAAACACAACTCTTGCACTAGTGCTCAGCTACCAGCTATGTAAATGCATTTGTCAAGTCGTAAGTGGTTTCAGATGTTTCTGAAATTATCTGCTGAGCTACAGCTGAGGGTGTCGTGTACATAGTGAGATGAACAAGTGGAAATGCAAGAATTAAGCAAGTCAGTCTATTGATTATGCAGTATGAGAAACAATCATCTTGCCACATTGCAACTGTTACTCCCTTCCAAAATATTTCTTCATTTCGTTCAAAGACCACCAGTTGTGATCATTATGGTAACTGTTTGTCTGAAATCCATTTTTAACCAATTTTAACAATTGGGCAATCCAGACTGGTCACAGCTGAGTTACTGGAGAGACTTGGCATGTCCTCATGTGATCTGGACTTTCAATCTCTTGCTTTTGTCAGTGTTAGCCAGTGTAGCCTGATTGTTTTTCTCTTTTCTTCCTGCAGATGCTTTTTTGGACACTGATCTGCACTTGTGCAATAGGAGCGTCATCGCTACATGCCTTGGTGCAATAGGAGCATCATCTCTACGTGCCTTGGAACATCCCAGGCATAGGAGTGAGGGGCTTGAGTGGGTTAGGCATTGACAGAGACGTAGACTTTGGCAATGCCTTGAGCTGGGACATGATAATCTGTGTGATGCATGCAAGCAGACTAAACATGGAAGAGAAGTCTTAAATGTTGAAGTCCTTACTCCTACAAAGGTATGTTTGTCCTTGGGCTAGAATCCTTTAAATGATGTGATGTAGAGGTAGATGAGGTCTGGCATGACCTCCTGCCACTTCCGTTTTTTCTCATACCAGCAATATGTCAGTGTGACATGGTAGGATGTTGTGGGAGAAGCATTTATTAAAAACAGCTGGAACCCAAATACAGTTGTAGATCCCAGTCTCCAGGCTGGCTCCCTGATTTTGCTTATTGCCCTGTTTCTTTTTAAAAATGAACAAACAAAAAAACCAAAGACACGTATTTAAACTGGGAAATTATTTTCTGTGTTTTGGGTTTTGATTTGGTCCCAACTGACAATTTGTAATGCTCAGCCGTTGGCAGTTTAAGCAATGTTGCTGTGATATAGAATCACCCAAACAAAAGTAGCCTAATGAGGAAACAGCACAGCTGGTTGAGAAATTGTGGAAGTGATAGTGTTTTGAAATGACTGGAAGGGGGGAGGGAAAAACAAACACAAAACCTAATTCTTTTTGGGTAGAGCCTGGAATGCATTCTGTGTGTCAGACTGCAGGAGACAGTGCAGCCCAGGTATGAAAAGCAATTAATGCAGTTATGCATGTAAATATGGATGCCCTGTGGTCTAAAATGATATTGGTCTTAAACGTAACATTGTTTTAGAAGTGTGAGGTTTAAACATTGCGCAGAGATGACTTCTTAAAATCCTACTTCCTCTTCAAAGATATGTTATTTTTTGGTTGTGGAATGTTTTTACAGGCCTAAACACTAAGATATGTAATTTCATGGCCATGCTGAGGAAACATTGTGCTCTGCACAACTTGAGTCATTTTATCTTGTATGATAACCAAAATTAGGTAGTTGTTGGTAAATGAAGGGGAGAATAGCTATTTTAAAGTACTTTTTTTTTTTTAAAAAAAAAAAAAAGTATTTTTCTTCATCCTAAGGCCTTTGGCAATTCCTTTTTGCATTTTTAACTTGGATTTAAAGCATGTAAAAGATTGTTATACATCTTTAGTGCAAGCTTTTATGTCCTGCACCTTTTTGGGAATATGTTACTTTCTTTTGGTAAAGGACTCTGATTGAACCCACTTAGTTTGTTAAATTACTTTTGCCTGAACCTGCTGACAGTATTCCTGGTTTATTGTTACCCATGCAATTAAGTAGCTCATCACTGCACTCACAATTGGTCTTTCCTTAGGAGAATTACTAATGAATATCTGAGCCGTGAGGAAGATGTCTCCAAGCTGACACTGATGTCCCATGCTGGCATACAACTGGAATAGATGAGGCAAGAAAAAGTGAGGCAACTATGACTTATTGCATCAGTGCGGAGATGAAACATCTTTGCCTCAGCTACAGTGCAAGTCTGAAACAGAGTTGGAAACTGAACCCAGTTATCCAGAGGCCCGAGTCTGTGGCTGAATTACAAGCCTGTCTTATGTCATGAGGATTTATACAAGAACTGTCACTGGAGAAAGAGGAGGAGAAGCACTGTGAAGCATTAGCCTCTTGCTTCATGGTGATTTTTGCACTAAATGTCCTCTTCCTCTTCTGTTTACTCACACCACCTCCCACACCACCTCGTTGATCCTTCTTGCTACAGACCTTGTCTCTGAGGTTCCCTGGAAGTACCTGAGGAGCTATTGGGTTCTGTAAATGGTAACATGTTCCTGAGGCTTTTTGACAGCAGAACTTAGAATTAATGCTATGGGGTTTTTAGTTTGTTCAGCTGAACTGCTACCTCATGCACCCGAAATGCCACCATCACACTGCAGTGTTTCTTACCGTGTGTGGCCAGCTGTGTGCCTGAAAGTGGACGGAATGCCTCGTGCTGTAGTCAGAGCATGTTGCATGTAAGCTCAGTGGGGTCAGAATGAAGTAAAACTAGTTGTTCACTAAACAGCATTGGATAAGAGAGAACAGAGGGGTTTGGTGTTTCTCTCTCAGGTCATTCGTTCCTGACACAGGATCAGGGTGTCCTGTGCTGGAGGAGGCAATTGCTGAGACGGGAGCTGTGGATTTCTTGGTCTGTTGTAATTTCTCTTGGTAGATTCTCATAAATGAAGAAGCATGTACCTCACAGCTGTGGCCAGATTGCAATCCAGATGCTTAGTGCTCAGTTTTCTATGGATTGGTTTCACCTCTTGCTCCTGGCTTGAGTAAATTTGTCTTTTGTCTCACAATCTCAGGGTATCAGGTTAATCTGGTTGCTGTTTTCTGTGAGATGACCACATTTCTCTGTGTGAATAGGAACTGTGAAGTGACCCTAAAAGCAAGTACCGCTTTTCTACTTCTGAAAGATGGTTTAATCCTTATCAAATAATTATTTTGTACCCCTGATGGGTGCTTGGTCTTTAGAGTTTGCAACAGGTATATGGGGACGGATTTTCCCATGAAAGGTGTCATACAGAAGTTTAGCAACAACTGTTAAGTGAGGTGATGGGGATATTAAATGCTAATTAATGGTGTAGGTTACATTCCGAGATCAATATTGTATAGACTGGCTACCTGATGCAGTATCACCATCCTGTGTATGAGGAAGTGAATCAGCTGGCTTACATGTTTTAGTACTGAAGACACTGAAGATACGGGATCTCATGTAGTTCAGCTGTGGTATAAAGGTGATCTCCATCAGTGATTGTCTATTGTGCAAAACAGCAATGTTTTCTGCCCACTAGAAATGAATTTCCAGGAAAGCACATGACTTACTTTGTTCACCTTACTTTTGCTAGTAGAAAGAAACTGAGAGCTTCCATCAGCCACAGCAAGTTTTGCATTGAGTGAGGATCCTTTTCTCATAGCAGATGTACTCATTTGCATGGGAGTGAGCTAACTTCCAGTGATCAGCTCAAAATGGATTCGTCTAATTCAGCTGCTAAAGAAGAAGAGCACGTATATGCCAAGAACTGATTTCAATACTCTCTTGGTCGGAAATCAGTGTTCCTGTGTGGCCTGCCCTAGGTGATCCTGCTCTGGCAGGGCAGTTGGACTAGATGATCTTTTGAGGTCCCTTCCAGCCCCGAACATTCTGTGATTCTGTGATCCGCTGTGCAAACACAGGGCAAGAAGAGCAGGTATATGCCAAGAACTAACCACGTGTGTTTAAAGCATCTTGGTCTGGTGATACAGCTTTGTATATTTTTTGTATTATTTTTAGAATGAGAAGTTCTTTCTTAAAGCTTTTTATTGAGAATTCACTCAGAAATACAAGACTTTATTTTAAAAAATGATAGTTTTCTAGTCTCTTGGTCCTCAAATAAGAAAATAATCTTCTTTTTAACCAGCAAGACAGGATACAGGATGCTACATTTCTGAAAAGAGTGTGTTTCAAAACATAGTAGATCTGAATTTCACCTGTTGGAAACACAAAAATTATTTGTGTTGATCCTGTCCTTTTGAAGTGTGGTGGTTGTCCTGATTTTCCTGGAGGCTGAATTGCTGAAATACATCTCCTCCTTTTCACAGTGGTGTTCTGGCAGTCCCTTGTTGGAGAAGCTGTGCAGGAAAGGAAGTGCTCTGGCCATAGTGAGAGTGATGTGGTCCTGTGCTCCACAGCCAAGTGAATTTCTTTGTGTTCACTGTCGTCTGCCCCTGCTGTTTTCCATTGCCAACACTAGATGCTTTTTCATGTTTAGGGATCAGCATCAGGAATGTCTAAAAATCTTATCCAAACTTTTAATGATTTCCATGTCTTTGTCCCTGTTCCCCCATGTGTGGTATCTCAGTAGACGTACCTCAAAGGACAGATAAGTTCTCTGAGCAGAGCTTGGCAGCTGCACTCTCCAGGGGAGAAAAAAGTGGTGAATTTTCAGGAAAACAATAAAGCTACAAATGCAGTTTGCTATTCGTGTCAAAATAAATGGGACAACCAACAGGGCATCAAAAAGAGTGCTATAAATTCAATCTGGTTCCTTAAGGCAATTAGACAGGGATGCTGTTAGCCAGGAATGGATGAGAAACAGAGGACAGAAACAAAGATTCATTGTGCGAGTTTAGCTGGAATATAATTGCACTTCTCCCTGTGTTACTTCAGAAAGTCAATGTTTAGCACAGACTGGTGAAGACTGGTAACGTGCTCTAGAGAGGACTCCTGGTGCGGTGTCCTGCACATGCTGGCAGTGCTTTAGGGAGACAGGAGGTGGTCGTCAGGGCAAGTCTGCACCCAGTGGAGGGCTGGCAGCTAATAATCAGGAAACAGGCATTTGGGGAGGGGGGGGGGGGGGGTTGGCTTCTCTTTCAGATTTTGAACTTGACTCAATTCTGTATGACTTTGTCTGGTTTGATGCTTCAAGGAGACAGGCTCAGGCCATGCCTGTTGCAAGATGCCACCTCTCTGGCACCCTGCCTGCTGCACTTGTGCACCAGCCCAATTCCAGACATGAGGTGTGAGCTGCCATTTTTCATGGTTGTGGTTTCTAGTGAGCCCTGAAATCTCGCAGGGTAGTGAAGTCTAACCCACATCTTACAGCATGGGCATCCTTGTAGATGCTCTCTAGAACCCTCCCTGTGCTGCCTCATGTTACCCTGCTCTCTGGTGCTTTCTCAACGCTGCTGCATTACCTGGCAGTAGGTGATCACAGAGTTGATGGTTTTATTTCTTTGGTCAGGAGGGTTAATGACTTCTGTGCCTTAATATTGTAAGGGCGGATAGCCTGCGAGGGGAATTGTAGTTCTGAAGGCTGCACATGAACATGTCTGTATTGCCAGGCTTGAAAAGTTGGGTCATGTCTTTAGTCAGAGGGTGAACCAAGGAGAGCTGCAGAACAAGAACACAGGACATGGTAATTCAGGTCAGAAGGGACTTAGGAAAGTCTCCAGTCCAATCTTCTGCCCTAAGTGGAGTCAGCTTTGAGATCAGGTTGTGTTACTTGGGTCTTTATCAGGTTTGGCCTTGAAAACCTTTTAGGGCAGAGTACAACCTGTCCTGGCAATCTCTTCATTGACTGATTGATGGGCATAAATCAGCATTTTATTTATTACTATTGTTTGCTTACCTTCTAGGCTGGTCTTTCATGTCTCTAAGCATTCTATCTGTTAGTAAAAACAATCTTGTGGCTTCTAAGCAAGTTCTGGGGGAAGAGTGGGGATTAACCCATGCATTTCAAGAACTTGAAAATGAAACAGCATTGCTGTTCCCAGTTTTCCATTTTCTTTAAGCATGTTTCCTCCCTTTGTTTAAAACCCCACCTTGCCTGCTTCTTTCTCCTTATGTGGTTTCCTACCCACACCTATTATAGTGGTAGAGGAATGTCAGACTCTGTTTTCCGTGTAATTGGGCTGATGCTAGGACCTTTGTGGTACCTCTAGATATCTCAAACCATGTGATGCTTCTTCTGATAAGCTCGGTATTACTAGGATAGGGGTGATCAAGATCTGTTTCTAGGTACTGCAATAAGAAGCAGTTTGTGATTATTTTTATTCGTGTAGCATATTTCAGTTGTTGAATGTTGGATGGCGAAGTGCCTGGTTTGCATCAACCTTGAGGCAAAGATCACGCTCTTTCAGCAAGTTGTTCTGCCATGTAACAATCATGATGTGAGCACTGTAATGGTAGTGTTTGTTCCTGATGAAATAGTGTGTTACACCTGGCATGTGAAGTGACGAGTTTGTTAATGTTGTCTCGGACTGGTTTTGTTGATGAGGAGCCTTGTTTTGTTTTGTCAGCGTCATAGTTGTCTCAGGCCTTTCCCTTTTTAACCTACTCCATCTGTGTAAGTTACATAAAGGAAATAATGAATAAATGGCAGTGGGCTTTCCCTTGCTGAAATGAGCTGTTGACCTTAGACAACCATAGGCTACATCGACAAAAAGCCCCCTCTGATTTTCCTGGTGGCCTTGAGGAAGCCTCTGAGCAGCTTTTTGTGAGTTAATGTTCGGAGGAGGAGTGGCGAGGATGGTGTGAATGTGTTTGGCTACAGGAGCTGGTGATTGTTTGAATGAGTGAACTTCCTGATTTGGAGGTAAAGAATGAATGGTTTCTCCTCATAGTTTCAATTTTATTATAAAAGGTACTTTAGCAGCTCAGTGGTGTCTGCAGCCCCACGCAAGTGCTGCCTAGACCACTGTTTGAGAAAAAGTCCATCTGACGCACCAATGGGAAGTTGACACTTTCAGTTCATTAAAGCAGCATCTATGAGTGTATGTGCTCAGATGAGAATGTTTCAACCTCTAAGAAGGGTCTGAAAGAAGCTTGAATTTTAAAAGCTTCCATTTTCTGAAGGCACAGGCTGTTACGGCTCAGCTCCCTCCTGCTGCAGCATTGGGACTAAGTGTGTAGTTGCTGTTTGATTGTTGCAGATGTATTACTTGATCTGGCTTTATTTTAAAATAATAAAACTGATACTTTCTGTGTTTGCAGTAAAACGATGAATTTGGAAACGTGCAAAAAAGTTATCTGGCTGATGGTTCAGTGAAGGAACCTTTAGAGAGAACCGATAATATCGTCATGTTTTACTAATGTTCCTAGTATTTGTCTGGTTTGTTCTCTGCAGAGCTAATATACCCATCTGTATTTGCAGACTTGCTCCATCAAATTGGTTATTACTGTGATCCAAGTAGTTCTAGACGGTAACCTGGTAGGAGCTTTTTCTTTCTGTTGATGTAATGTCAAAGTAACTATTATAGTAAATAATAATACCACTTGACAACACAGCGGGATACTGATAACCTCTGGGAAAAGTTGGCAATTGCATCCTACAGACCAGACTTAAAGGGACCTCAGGTACTCTTGGAGAAGTTAGCAAACACAAACAGCAGGATGTGGCATCTTCCATATAGAAGTCGTTGCCTTTTTCCATCCGAAATGTGCTGTTGAAGCAATGGACATGCTTTCTCTAAGGGCTAGGGGACTTTTAAATTTTATGGAATTAAACATTCAGCCACCAAATCTCTGATGTCAACCCCTTAGTAACAGGGAGAAGCAATGATATTTGTGTTTTTTCTGTTATGGTTTAGGGGGCAGCGCTATGTTTGGCCCCATCTTGTTCTCACCTGACATACTGGTGTCTGAAAACATACCTTCAGTCATGTCAGCATCTGATAGGGTAGTGTATGTGGATAAGAACTGATAGTGAACTTAAAATCACCGTTTCTCATATGCATTATTATATTATGTCTTCTGTCTTTAAAGCAGCTTTTTAGCTTGGGCACAGCCGTGGTTAAGATGATAGACTGAGATCACACTTCTACATTGATTTTTCTCTAGATAAAAGAAGAGTTTGTGGTGATCCCTGGGAATTTCTAATCAAGACTAAATCATGTTAGAAGGGACCTTCACAGTTCATCCAGTCCAGCCTCCTGCTGTCTTTTGTGATGAAATGGCCCCATATCCACTCTTTCTCTTGGTCATGCTTCACTTGCACAGACTCTGCCACTACCTTCAGGGAGGTCTGATAGGAGACCTTCCAAGCCAAGTAGATGTTTCAGACTTTGGCCTGTTTTTGTGTCCATTGTCCATAGACCAAAATTTTCTGTGCTGCTGAGATGCTTCTTGTTGCCTTCTGCACCCCTTCCATGCTTCAGCTCCAGCCAAGCCTTTACTCTCCTGTCCTCCTGCGTGCTCAGGCATTGTCTCTGTATTCCTCCAAAATAGTCTGTCCCCACTTCCACCTCCTGTACGCTTCCTTTTAGTGTTTGAGCTCAGTCAGGAGTTCCCCTTGGGCAGAGTTGGCCCCCTGCCGTGTTTGCTTGACTTCCTGTACATCAGAACAGGCTGTTCTGCTTTGAGTGGTTGTTCCTGGAGATCAACCAGCCCTTCTAGGCCCCTTTGCCTCAGCCTCTGATGTGATCCTGCTTTCCAGTTCCCTGAACAAGCCTCCATCTGCTAGTTCAAGATCTCCACTCTGCTAGCTGTCAAACTCACTCCTTTAAGGATTTTCATATCACTGTCGTGTGATGGCTGCAGCGAAGGCTGCGATCAGCCTTCACAGCTTTAACTAGTTCATCTCAATTAATGAGTAGCAAGTGGAGTAGAGTGCCTCTCCTAATTGACCCGTCGGTTTTTACAAAAAGTTGTCCTCCAGGAGTGCTCTCAGATTGCTTGCACCCTTCCTTGTTGCCTTTCCAGCACGTACCTGCGTGGTGAAAACCCCCAGGGAGAAACCCCCTGAAATCAGAAGGCTTCTTCCAGCTGATCACAGCTGATATCATCCACTTTCTCTCATTTTTGGTGGCCTCTAGCAGACACCCATCACACTGTTATGCTTATTGACCTCCTTGCTCATCCTGACCCATAAGCTTTTGACCAATCTGTCAGCTATTGCTTTGCAGAGCTGTGCATGTTCACAGAATCTCAGAATGTTAGGGGTTGGGAGGGACCTTGGAAGATCATCTAGTCCAACCCCTCTGTTGCATAGAGCAACCCCTCTTTGCATAGAACACAACCCCAAGCTCTGCTTTGTCTTTTTTCCTTCATGAAGAGCTATCATCCACCAATCTACCCATCACAACACGGTTGTCATGAAAACTGTCCCACTGTATCTGTACTCCTAGAGATATCACAGCTTTGTGTTCACACATGGACTTCCAGTTTCCTGTTTTGCAGCATTTGTGTGTGTGCAGGCCCTTCAGAGAGGCCACTGTGATACAACTTGAGAGTGGGAGGGAATGGAAAAAGGTTAGGCTGGCTGCAATTTCTTCCTTAATTTTCCTTTTTTGTGGAATTGGTTGTGATTTCACGGTGTTAATCTTTCTGTGAAGGGAGTATCCACTTGTGTAGGAGATGCTGGGAAAGTCGCTCCTGGGTACTAACATCCTGGGTAAAGACCTTTTATAACACTTTTCTAGGACTGAGTGAGCAAGCACATGATACGAGATACAGGCATTTCTGGCTGCTCTTCTGTGTCATAAGGTGGCTTTGTGTAAATGTTACAGTGATGCTGATTTACATTTTATGAATTGGTCGCTCTTTAAGACAGTTTGCAAATATACTAAGTCCCAGATGGTTTACTTTTAAACAGTCTTTCACTTAACACACTTGCACAAACACATGTATATTCTATCTCTGTGATTTCTGTTCTGCCTTCTTCAAGCAGATTTGCTTTTCTTAAGTGTTTTTCCATATGGTGGACTCTGTCCCACAGTGCATTTGAGAACTGGTCCCCAATGAGGAAGAGCAGAGGAAAATTTTTTCTTCCTCTCTTCAGTGTAAGGGAGCAGAATCAGCTGGCACTGGTCCCATACTTCTTCCTCCTCTTCTCAGAAGCTGGAAGACTGCAGTTCTCTCCTCCCACATCCTCATATCTTTTCAGGTGTGTGTAACTATTGATGATTATAAGTTGCTTGGGGTTTTTTTTTAATTTTTTTTCATGTCCAGGGTTCTGCAGGTGAATTCCACCCAGGCTGTGATAGCTCCTAAAGTGTGCCCTGACTATCTGAAGAGGAACTGTCCTAGAACAATTGCTAGGAGCTCAGTGCGTACTTCCCCTGAGCACTTCTCCATAGCTGTGCAGGTTACGATGTGCTCAATAGCTGTAGTTTCTTAGTAACTTCTCTTCTGGCCTTTCTGTTTGAGGGGGTTCTGCTGTATGTAGTTAAAGAGACTTTCAAAAGAGAAACCAGCCAGTCATTGTGATGTCAAGTGTCCATACCCCCCAAAAATGGATTTCTCTTATTCTGGTTGAAACTCGAGAGATGTCTCCATTTTCTGTAACATGGAGCCCATTTCTGTAGCACAGTTACTGTCTACTTTGTCACACCTGTAGCTGTGCTGGGTTATGGCACTGTACAGCTGCTGTGACAAGATTGCTCAGCTTTGTGCTCTCCTCTACGGTAACCGCCCATAGGCAGGAGAGCGTGTCTTGCAAGGCTTGGTTGTGGCAAAAACATGGAAAGATCAAACTGCCAGTTGCTAGACAGATGTGAAGATGGAAACAGCCTGTTATTAGTGGAGTCCTTTTCAAGAAGGAGTAGACCTTTTTGTATGCTTTGATAGTACAACAATGTCTCACTATAACTTTCTCAGCTTACCACTTACCTGAGGGCATGTATGTTTTGATGAAGTTACAGTAATGTGTTCTTCTTGCTTCTGTTGTTAAACTTTACCAGAGTATTGTTTTGGATAACTTCATTTTCTGCTTCCTGGTGTAATGACCTCTCTGTTCTTATCTGCTTGTCCCATGTTCCATACATGCATTAAGACTTTACACACGAACAGTTGTTGTTTGCTTTCTCTTCTTTGGTTAATGCTTTTTTTCATCTGTTTTATCAACAGATGGCTTCTTCCCACTTGTACGCTCCTTAAAACATAATCTAACAAGTCATTGTGTACATTAATGGTGACTGTATTGCAGTAACGGGGTATTTGGTCCAAAGTAATTTCAAAACCAAGGCTTGTCAAAGCCAGCCCTGGTTCCATTCAGTCTCATGTGCACACTTACCCTTCCACACCCACTGCTAAGTTAAGCTTTAACCCCCGCCACTGCCAGACCATCTTCACCTTCCACCACCTCCGCTGCCAGACCATCTTTACCTTCCACCACCTCTGCTGCCAGGCCATCTTTACCTTCCACCACCTCTGCTGCCAGGCCATCTTCACCTTCCACCACCTCCACTGCCAGGCCATCTTCACCTTCCAAGCTACCTGGTACGTCCATCAGCTGCATCCCTCCGCTCCCGCCACGTCGGTCTCTGCAGAGGTGCACAGAGGAAAGGCCTTATTTTTCAGTGTGCTGTTGCTGTGTCCTGTCTTCTGACTGCCCTTTGGTGGGGAAGGAAGCCCAGCTGCCAGAGTGTGTCCGTGCCATGGAAAGTAGGCATGAGCCACAGTGGGAGGCCGAAGGGATGAAGAGGCAGCCCAGACCCAGGCAGCCTCTCTGCTACAGGCACTATAGACCTGACCTGAATTCAGCCTTGGTTCAGCTCATCTTCACTTGCTTCAAGTACAGAGCTCCTGTATATGAGGAGATGAAAGGGAGTACCAGCAAAGGAGAAAGGACTTTTCTTAAGATTTCTTATTTCTTTGCAGCATGCCTCCATATAGAGAATGCCTGGTGTACTGACATACCTTTCTCTGCAGTGATCTTGCCCCCAGTAAGTCCGCTTGGGCTCTCAGTGAAGCAAAAGTCTCCCAGTGATGATGTAGTTATAAATATGCAGCCATAGCATGTACACCAAGGAGCTGATCTGGTGCTTTGCTGGAGAGTAATTTCTTAACTTTGAGTGTGTTTAGATTTGCAACCCTAATAACCTTTTGCTGTACCTCATGCTGTTAAACCAGTACTGAAACAAGGTGCTCAGATAAGATTATTTTGCACTTTGCACTTTTTATGTACACATTCCTGTGGAGGGCATGCATGGCATTTGTGAGGTCAACAGAAGGATAAACTGTGGAGTTAAATGACTCATTGAAAGCAGTACAGTAAGTCACTGTCAGAGCGTGGAGCATCCCTATCTTGTCTGTGGGATCCTCTTTGAGTTCAAATCAGAGGCCCCTTTAAATACAAATTAAATCATTTTGGAGTGATAATTAAACACAGAACTTGCTCATGCATCAAGCTACCAGTGTCTGAGTGTATTAGTATGGGCTAATCATTATTCCTAAGAAAGGGGTTCCTGTTATGCGAAGAAAACGTACTTTTCCCTCTTTACCCCGTAGCTTTATCATTTTACTTGGGACAAAAGATTTTTTTTTTAAAAAACCAGTTTTACCTTGTATTTGCAACTGTATTGATGCCAAGTTTAAAAAAGCTTCATGTGATTCAAATGCAAAATGTGAATATATTTGGAACTACAGTCAAACAGGATCTGTCACTTGATTGAAAGACAATAATGTTCAAAATAGATGTTTAAGAAATGTGCTAATTAGGCTGAAAAATGTTCTGTGCTTCATTTCTTACAGGACAGATCTGTCACTGCTGCAGAAGACTTTCTCAATATTTTTATTTTAATATTTGAGTGAGCTTTTCTCAATATTTTGAAAAACGGCAGTATGGGGAAAAGCTTTCTCATAATTTCCTGCGAAGCACTGCTTTACCTTGGTCAGATGAAGGTCTTTCAACCGATATCTCTATTTTTAGTGTTTGATTCTGCTCTGGTTCTTAGCAGAGCAGTCATAATTTGAAGCCTGTTAAGTGCCTGTGCCTTGCAGTAGTGCAAATGTAATGGAAAGCTGGAGTTCTGCCTAATGAATGCCGCATTCTGTGGGGTTTTTTTCACTGCTAGAAAATGAATTTGAGCCATGAGGCACGGCAGAGGGAAAGATCAATTTGTCATTTAAGAGCCATTAATCTTAAGTGCTCTCCTTATTCTAGCTGATCTCTTTTTGAAACGTTGCCCAGTTTTACATGTCAAAACCAAACGAAGCAGACAAACCATACTCCTGCATTATTTCTGCAAGCTATGTGTTTCTCCAGTACAGCTTTTGAGACAGAGGAAATAGAGAGCACCTCTGCAGGCAGCGTTGAGGCTAACCTCTGCTCTTGACCATGAGGTTTCCAAACCCCTGTGGTGAAGGCTCGTATGACCAATGATTCACAAAGGGTATCCCACTAACAATTTCCACACCTCGTTTGTCTTTCCTGCCATACAGAAGACCTGCTTAAAATATCAGCATCCCTCAACCACAGTCTGGTTGTGGTGGCCTAACCTTGCAGTAGCTCTAGCCAACTTGGTAATTCCAGCACATCCTTCATGCGTAGCTTGCTCACCTCAGCAGGGGCATTCCCGTGCATGGCTCCCGTGCTGACACTGGGTGTCTGTCTTGGTTCCTGTCTAGAAGGATTTTCATCTTTGTGTGCAGCCCCAACTCCATGAAGCTGCTGATGAAATTCCCATTGACTTTCAGTAGCATTTTGCATTCCCCAGACATTCTTTTGTTCGTGTCTGTGTTCATTCAGTATGTGTTCAGCTCTGGTTTCATGCTTAACTCTCTTCTCTAGCCTTTCCTCCTACATTCTTGTGTCCTCAAAAGATGATAAAGGCACAGAACTAGCACTTTTTTGCAGTCTTCAGAGGGGTTATTTTGTGGTTTCCTGGAGAGTAAGCTTGTGTCTAGCTTGCCTGTCAGTCTTTTTTTTTTTTTTTTTTTTTTTTTTTTTTTTCTTTTCTTTTCCTCTCTTTTGAAACTTATGTGCTGAAGGCCCAGCCTCACAGGAAACCATCTTTAACCAAACCACAGCAACAGAATTATCACATGTATCCCCCTCCCAAAACTGTCTGAAAGATCACGTAGGTGGCATGGTTTCACAGCCCTAAGAATTTCAGTGCTTTGCAATGGGAATGCACATGCTGAGTAGGAAATCCCAAGACATTCCACTGTGTCTGCTTCAAAGGGTCAGCGCTCGTTAGGCTCATATCAATTCCTCTTAGGGTTTTGGGGTGGGGTTTTTTTTGGTGGAGGTGAGAGGAGGAGGGATGTTTCTTCTGCCTTCTTCACAGTGAACTTCAAAACAGGAGTTCTTTTTCAGGTTCTACATGTGCTGAAGAGGTCACGTGTTGAGGTCATGCTCAGTTTTGACTAGACCAGGCTAGAATTCAGACGCTAGCTGGAACCTTTTGGAAGTTGCTGTGGGTTGCCTACTGTCATGATCCCTTTCTTTCCTGTGCCTGATGGCTTTTAATTTTTGCTAAGATGTAAGCTCACTTAGCAGCAATACAGAATCAGGGATTTCTTCACTTACACTAGTGGTGCTCTGTTTTGGGAGTGTTCTGGTTACCAGTAGTTGTGTTCTCTACCCATTCTTGTCCTCCACAAGCCTTTATGGTAGGATGAGTATTTTTCTGCTAACAGGCAATGCTACTTGTCAGGCATTCCTTTAACATGCTGTCTCTGGTTTTGGATAATGCTGTTACATAGGCTAGTAATGTACTGAGCACAAACAAAAAGGATCACTGGAAATATCCTTCTCAGTGGTGGGAGTTTTATATTTGATTGCAGTCTTTAGTTTTAAATTTGACTTTTTAACAAAAAGACGTGTATTTAAGTGGCAACTCTCCATGAAATCAGGAGAAAATAAAAACCTGGTTTTCCTGTGCTGTAGGAATCACAAGTTGTGTTGTATTTACTTCTGGGGCTGTTAAAGGATGATAATCGCTCATTGGCTCCATTTCATGGTGCAAGGAGTCGTCTGAACAAAGTCCGAAAGAGATGCCATAGTAAGTTCGCACCAAGTCAGAACTGGAACTTGGAAATCACATTGAAAATCTCAGCTGTGTCTTGTTCAGAAGTTAATGAGCACCTGAAGCTGTTCCTGTTTCTCTTTTGCATCCAGAAATATTTGCACAGAAATTACAATATCCTCACAGAACAATGATGAAACAATGAGGCCTTTTAGATAAAATAAGAAGCGTTGGGTTTGCATGACACTCCAGCTCATCCAGTGGAAGGCTTTCTTCCTGTGCCATTCCTTTTCTTTCATTTGGTCTTCTCAGAGTTCTCAAGTTTATGTGAATTTTCTGTCTTTCCTCTGTGAAATTTGAATAAATCAGTTCATTGTCTGGACTAGATCCACTTCTTTTTTCTTGAGATTTGTAACAAGTTAATGGAAGGCCAGGTTCTGATTCTAGTGTTGGTTGACCACATAGGAAATTACTTTTTCAATTCTTTTTTAATTAGTATTTATTTCCTATAATAAATAATACCTTTCTTGTAATCCCTTTAGGTCTGGTCCCTATACTGCATTTTTGGTAGCATGCTGAATAAATTATATTTGCATTAAGGTCTCCAATGTCTCTTCTGTGCTTGTCCATACCTTTGTTGAAGCAGGACTTTTTTCCTCATGTTCCAGGAGATGGAAAAGAAGCTGTCTGGGTATAGCCTGGCTGCCTTTGCTACAGATGCTGTGACAGTGCTTGTCACAGGCAGAATCCCAGATGGTGTGGTTATGCAGTTTGCCTTCAGTTGACCAGGCAGTAATGAGCAGTAAGTAGGGGTGAGCCCATGGGCAGACCTTGCTCACCTGGAGGAGCTCGCTGCTTTAGGGCTGGGGCAGGTTTGGACGTAGCCGTTCTCTACACACAGTGACTGCAACCTCCCTTCTCCCTTGTGTCACCGTGGCTGCAGGTGGGAGCTCACTCGTACGTCATACCTGCTCTGTGGTCTCCACTGCAGTTATCAATCAGCATCTCCCACGAACTCTGAAGTCTCGTCCTCTCTTCTGCTGGCAAGGAGAAGGACCGCAAGCAGTTGGATTTAACACTGACCGAGTGAAGAAGCCTGAGTGTTACCATGTGTATAAGGAAGGATAACACATTGTCTTTCCTATTTTTTTCTCCCTCATACTCACCCTTGAGATTTTGCAGCATTAATTATTGTTACTACATACATCTCTGTCTTGGGCTGGTAGCTTTTGCCAGAGTAAAAAATAAAGCATTTTAAAGGTATGATGCTTCCTGGGGCAGGAGCAGGAAGATTTGTGTGGAAGAAGGGTTATTTGATGAAGTGAACATAGCAGCTGTGGTCTTTCATTTGTCCATGCATTGCTTCAACGCTGTCCTGCATCTCTGAAGCCTTCACACCTTTGTCCCTGAGGCTCAGAAAGATGATCTGAAACTTGTTCATGGCTTATACCATGAATCTGTTCATGGTAACATCTGAAACCTATTCATGGTTCATACCTTTTGCTATATGTGGTCCTTCATTTTTTTTGGATGAGCAGTCCCCTGGTTCCAGAGCGGGGACAAGCAGCACCAGGAGCCTGTTCAGGAGGGGTGACACAGCCCACATGGCTGTGTGATACAGCAGACTGACTGCATGACTGTGAGATAACGTCTGGCACATGGTAGCTCTCACCGCAGGTACATAATTCGGTTGCTGGATGGGGAGACAGGGGGGAAAACCCAGAAGAATTTAAAAATCTGCATTTTTAAAAAAAAATACAAAACACACAACAGCAAAAAGCTCTTGGCCCTCGGGCTGCATGTTGAACCAGAGAAAACCTGCACACTTAACAGTTCAAATAACAAGCCATAAAAGAGGCCACACTGTGAGATGAAAGATGGGGTTTTTTGACGTGAGGTACCAGTGATGAAAACTGCCGGAGGATGTCGCAGTCGATGACTTAAGGATGGAATTTCCACATTGCTTCTGGGTCCTCTCGATACACAAAGTGACGCCAGCCCTTCGGCGTTGCTTGAGCACTGATGGTTTTGTAAGAGCCTTTAACGCACTGGGATTTTATTTTGGACATCAGCATTCCTGTCTCACGAGTGGACTTGTGTGACATTTCCACGTTCCTGTCCAGGAAATGTGAGGAGGCTGGGGAGAGGAGAGGGCTTGGCTAGCTTTATGAATGAATGAATGAATGAAACTGTGCCTGCAGCATCATGTTGCCCAGTGCATTCAGAGATGCTCTTTGGAGCAGTTCCAGAGACTTTATCCAGAGGCTTTATCTGCCAGGAAAGAAGAGCTGTAGGTGACTGGCTTGCGTTTGCAGTTCCCAGTAATACTGCGGTGACGTTGCTTCAGATTGCTCTGAGCAGGCATGAGCAGAGATGCCCAGCGGTAGGTAGCAGGGTATAATACAAGCAGTTGAAACTTCTGCACAAGGTTTGTGTGGCTGATAGCTTGCTTTAAAGGCAGACACCTCAAGTCTAACCCAGGTTCTTCAGATGCGCTATGCAGGTATGTTTCAAATTATTTAAGTGAAAAAAGTAGGTTTCCTCAGCCCAAATTTCAGGCTTTCTGTTCCTGATATTATTGGTAGTTTCAGCAGCTCAATACTGAGGTGGGTAATTCTTCTAACTTGTAGGAGAACTTTTTTAACCTGTTTACTACAGGCATAAAACATGTTCCACTCTAATGTAGAGACTTTACGGTATTGCAGTGATTAATGAGACTACAATGCTGCTGTTTCATTCCCAGCATGGTCTAAAAACCCCTGGACCAATTAAAGTTAAGCTGGACGTGGAGAGTGTTCCTTATGGCAAGTTCTTGTGACATGAAAAGTTTACAAACACAATGTTCTAAGAAAAGTTTGCAGATGTGGCAGTAAGCACTTCTAGCTGTCACCCAAGGTTCCTGATAAATTTGTGTGTTCCTGTGTGTATGCACATGCCTCCGGTCATGGCTACTTGCAAAACTTGTTTGAATAAATTAAATAGTCTGTTCTACTTTCCCAGGCAGCTGTGTTGTCCTCGCTCTTGTTAAGAAGCGAGCCCCTCGGCTTCCTGTGTCGCGTCCTTGGGCACGCAGCGTGCCGTGCATGGCGAAATCAGGGAATTTCAGTGAGCCGGAGAAGGAAGTGAACGTTGTGTCCTCCTGCATGGTCGTGGTCAAAAGTACTCTGGTAAAGTTGGTGAAGTGAGGGTGGGGCATGGTCAGAGAACTGTGGGGAGTGATCCCTTATCACAAGCAAACAGATTCAAAATCCCTGGATTTTCAGAAGTAAAAATGTCCAGTGGTGGAAATTTGTGAACGTAACACAGCTGTGGTGTCTGCGTGCCTTTTAGTTAAGGTTAATTGTGAAGCAAATGCCATGTTATGCAGCTAGCAGGTGGTTAACCAAAGGGAATTTCACTTTGCTGCCGAGACGGGGAAACCACAATACATGTGTCTTCCTCAAGGTTATTCAGTGGGCATTCAGAGAAAAAATCCTGGGGGTGGAGGATGTGGGGAAGATAGTAAAAATTTCAAATTTAGGTTCCCCTAGTCCATTCAGAGACTCTTACAGATCTGTCAGGTGGGTGGAGAGGGCTGTGTCTTGCCACAAATACCTTTAAGAGCTCTCCTGTCTCTTGTTAATGCTGTCAAGGTCTGTAATCAGAGTGGCCTCACAGGATAAAGGGCATCTTTGGATTGAGACTGTAGTCAGATATGCCTGTTGTAAATGGCACTACTTCCAAGTACCTTCACCAAATGATGTGTTTTTAGTAAGGTTATTAAAATGAATTCCTCAAAAATGCCCCTTTTAAGAACAGCGATAGGAAACTGGGCTTTTTTGGACTCCTTGCTTTGTGCTTGATATTACAAAGGACCACTCTTAATGGCAAAAACTCAGCAAAATGGTGTTTCTTTTACTGAACAGACTAGCTAAAGGTGACCTGCAAGTAAAGAAAATCTAACTGGTGATGTTTGGGCATTGGATTGTTTGGTGTTTGTTTTTTTTAATAAATAGTGAAATTCTTGGAGGGATTTTGAAGGAAGGAGGCAAGGTAGATGAATGGCCAGAAACCAACTATTTCTGCTTACTTTGTACCATAGTGTTGTCCATCTTTTCGAGTGGACTGCTGCCTGGATTGGCCCTTTTTGGTTTGTTTTACACACAGTTATTTCAGTTTGGTAAAGAGATACCTGGATCCAGAAGAGCATTACGCCGTGTCAGATACTTAATAAATCCAGTATATCCTTTGAGTAATTATGCTGTAGTGGTTACGTGTGCACCAGCAGATAGTTTACAGTCAAAATGAATTCCATCATCTACTAATCTGATTTGTTCTCTCTCATATGTCAGTTTTCCAGATACTCAGAGACAGCCAGAATGAACAGTTCTAAAATCATTTATACAAATCCCCAGATAAAGGTGGGTTTTCTGTAGGAATCTCCCAGAAATGCAAGGTACCGAGCTTTGTTCCCTTTTTGTGCATGCCAATACGAGAATGTGAAAACTGCAGTCCTTGATAAAGAGTCTAAGATCAGCTTCTGACAGAGGCCAGTAATGAGTAATAAAGTGATGACTGTATATTTGCCCTGTTGCTGATCTTTTTCCCCTGAGGATTCCGTGCTGGCTTTCATCAGCTTTAGGGACTTCCTGAGACAGATGCTACATCCACACTTGGCTTAAAAGCCAACAGACCTTTCTTCCTTCTATTCATCTGATCATTTTTGAAGTGGTTTATCCTTTTGCCATCAAAAACATCCCATGGCAGTGAGTTCCCAAATCTGATTTTTTTTTTTTACACAATAGCTTTTTGGTTTTGTTTTGGTTTTTGTCCTGCTCGATACTGAATTCTTGCATTATGAAAACCAGCAGATACTAAGCCTCTGCTCACCAACTTGTTCACTCATGGTTTTGTAAACCTCAGATATTGGACATCTTTCTTCCTTCTTAAGAAGTTTGAGCTTATTTAGTCTTTTTGTGTGTGTGGAAGCCTTTCTGTATCTCTCTGTCTGGTTCACTTTCTTTTTTGCATGTGTGTTTTGCATGTTTTCTGCATGCCATTTATTAGAAGGCAACCCAAGCTGTAGAGTGGTGGTAAGAAATGGATTTGTAAGTTAGCACAATGTCTTTGCTTTCTCTCTCTAATTCCCAATGGTTTTTTTTCCTTGTTGTGGTACCTGATTCCTGCCCTGCGATGTTCAGGGAGCTTAAAACTAACCTTGAAATGACAAAGGACATAACATTTCCTGAATGACTCACAAAAGATAGTCTGCTTGTAAGGACTAGCTCAGACTTTCTGGGCAAGGACATGCCAATACATATTAGTTAAGACGTGGATTTGTGATCTTTACAAAAGCTGACTTGCTAGAGAGGGAGAGGATGGCTTTGCGTTGTTCTAAGTTATAGTCATTGGTCATCTTCAAGTTCCGTGCCTGTTTCCTTCCGCTCCTCTCTCCCTTTCCCAAATGACACAGGTCTAAGAAACGGAAAGGAAAATTTTCCCTAAAACTGTTTTGATTCCTTTTCCGATTCCAGAGGAAAGTACCCAAATCATTCTTCAGCATACCAGTAATTCCCAGGATTACAACAGCAAATCACTTTCTTCTGATTATAAGAAGAGAAGCAGAGAAGAAAACAGGAAGCTGATCCTAATATGTGCTGCATGTGAAGAATTCCATTTCAAAAGCCTTTCCAAACTCAAACTAAGAGGATGGAAAGTGCTGTCGGTCTTGCAGCGACAGAGGAATTTTGTCATTGGCTTTATTGGCTGTGTCAAGGACTGTGCCTGGGTGGGCTACTAAACTCCTTTTGGTTTTGTGGGAAAGGAGAAGCATAAAGAAATTTGAAATGTCGGTAATATGTGCTGGTACATCCTTGATACTACAAAGACTTTTGTCAGGTCTCTTTTGTATATCTCACAGAATCACAGAGTGTTAGGAGTTAGAAGAGACCTCGAAAGATCATCTAGTCCCAACACCCCTGCCAAAGCAAGAGCACTTAGAATAGGTCACACAGGAACCGTCACACCCGTGTCCAGGTGAGTTTTGAATGTCTCCAGAGAAGGAGACTCCACAACCTCTCTGGGCAGCCTGTTCCAGGGCTCTGTCACCCTCACAGTGAAAAAGCTTTTCCTAATGTTTTTGTGGAACCTCCTATGCTCTAGCTTGCATCCATTGCCCCTTGTCCGGTCATTGGACATCACTGAGAAGAGCCTGGCTCCGTCTTCCTGACACTCACCCTTTACAGATTTATAAACACTTATGAGGTCACTCCTCAGTCTCCTCCAAGCTAAAGAGACTGAGCTCCTTCAGCCTTTCCTCATAAGGGAGGTGTTCCACTCCCTTCATCACCTTTGTGGCTCTGTGCTGGACTCTCTCCAGCAGTTCCCTGTCCCTCTTGAGCTGAGGGGCCCAGAACTGGACACAATATTCCAGATGTGGCCTCACCAGGGCAGAGCAGAGGGGCAGGAGGACCTCTCTCGACCTACTTGCTACTCCCCTTCTAATCCACCCCAGGATGCCATTGGCCTTCTTGGCCATGAGGGCACATTGCTGGCTCATGGTCATCCTGCTGCCCACCAGGACCCCCAGGTCCCTTTCTCCCACACTTCTCTCCAGCAGGTCAGTCCCCAACCTGTACTGGCACATGGGGTTGTTCTTTCCCAGATGCAAGACTCTACACTTGTCCTTGTTGAATTTCATAAGATTTCTCCCAGCCCTCCAGCCTGTCCAGGTCTCTCTGAATGGCAGCACAGCCTTCTGGTGTGTCAGCCACTCCCCCCAGCTTTGTGTCATCAGCAAACTTGCTGACAGTGCTCTCTGTTCCCTCATCCAGGTCATTGATGAATATATTGAACAGCACTGGCCCCAGTACTGACTCCTGAGGGACCCCACTAGGTACAGGCCTCCAACTAGACTCTGTCCCATTGATCACAACTCTCTGACTTCTTTCCTTCAACCAGTTCACAACCCACCTCACTACCCAATCATCCAGACCACGCTTCCTCAGTTTAGCTATGAGGATGCTGTGGAAGACGGTGTCCAATGCTGTAATATGTCCAAATGTATGCTAGGGAACACAGGTGTTCTGGAAAGCTCTGGGACATAATATTGCGAGAAAATTACTGCAGTATTATTGTTGAAACTTTTAATGACATTTTGTAAGAATCTTAATGAGTTTTGAAATGCTAGTCTTATTCTGAAACTTGACCTTTTTCTGTTTTGAAAAATTGGAGAAAATATTTAATTTGCTTTTCAGCCTTACTACAAGTAAGGCCAAATCTGTGGTCCTGCTGTCCCAGAGAGATGGGACAGACTGCATTTATTATTTGAACAAGGATAAAATACTATTTCAGACCAAGCTGAGAGAGGATTAGCTGTTTTTTCCAAAGTATTAATTGGTCTAGTAAGCGATACCATCTTTCTACAAACCCTTGTCTTGAAGTAACAAGCATGTCAGAGGCCTTAGTCTGTCGTGTTTAACTTCCGTTTCTGCAGGACTCTTTTACCTCTCAGCCCCTCTGCTGTGTCTCTGTGTGTAGTCATGGTGTATTTGGGCTGCGATGCAAAGCCAGCATTGAGTATATGTCGTGTTTTCTTCTGTTTCACTTGTTTTTTGTCCTTTTCCCAGATGATTTTGCCTGGCATTCCTCTCATCTTTATCTGACAAAATTCCCTTTGTTTTCCTGCCTCTTATTTTGATCCCCGATCCCTTTTTATAACTTTGCTGACCTCTCTCAAGCACTTCTCTTTCTAGCAGAAGAGACAGCCCAGTGGCAGATGTTTTGTAGTTTTGCGTACTTATGCAGCCAGAGCACCCGAGAAGGAGCCTCCCCTTAGCTGGGAGGTGGCTGTAGCAGTGTGTAAGCAGCACCCTGTCTCCTCCCTGCTCCCACAGCCACCCTCCACCTGCGCAGGGGTGCATTGCAGGGAAGCAGGAGGTGAAGCCAGGCATGCAGTTCTCGCCAGCACTGCCGAGGACAGGATTGCATTTCTCGGCCGTTCCACTCATCATCATCATCTTGTTGTTGGTAAATTTAGCGCCTCTTGATGCTGTCGTTTTTGCAGCAATGCTGGACACTCCTTTTAGCAATGCTAAATGGGACGAATCGGGGTTACTGGGAAGCTCTGAAGCTGGCCTGTGTGCTGCTGCTGCAGACCTGCCTGTGCCCCGCTGCCTGCTGGCCCGTTTCACCCACACCGTGGGCGGTGAAACCTCATCGCTGCTCGGCTGGAGGCTGCGGCAGCCTCCTGCTCTGCACCTCCCCCACCCATCGCAGGCACTGAGCAGTCTCCAGCAGCACAGGCTTCTTGGAGTCACACTTGGGTGTTAAATCGCTCCAGTCTCAGCTGTGTTTTAAGGCTACTTGTAGGCAATTTAACCATTGCAAATGTCTTAGCAGGACTGCCTTGCTGCTCTGAGGCCGAGATCTAGAGGAGGAGTCTCAGAAATTGGATCAAGGAGCTTTGTTCACTGAATTAGGGGGTTTTTTTTGTTGCAGATAGGAGAGTGGCACAGGGAGTGTACTGTTTTTTTGGGATGTTCCCCCGCTCCAGTCTCCAGTTGTTTTGCATTAGTCACTAGTGCTGATTAAAGCCCAACCCAGATTAAACATATGAAGGTGACTCTATTGTCACTGTGTGAAGGAGCAGGAAGGTATGAACTGATAGATGCAATCACTGACCCTGTGTATACAATGCATGTCAGTTAACCCTAAGGAGGTGGTAATTAGGGAAAAGGCTTATGCAAGAGCCAAGCCAACCATTCTGTGATGAACCAGAAGGCCAAGGTGAAGTGTGGGCCTGTCTCCATATCAGAGAAGTCAGGTTCAGGTCTCCTTCCAGAGTGGCTGAGACCCTGTCAGCATTTGCATGTGTAGTGAAAAATCTTCATCAGGACCGAATGGAAGAGGCATCCCTGAACAACCTGTTGCTTAGAGCCCTGTCCCACAGCAGGAAAAATTCCTGCCCTACCACCAGATGTAGATGCACACACAGAATCATAGAACAGTTTGGTTTGGAAGGGACCTTCAACATCCTCTTAATTTTGACCCCTGTGCCATGGACAGGGACACCTCCCACTAGACCAGGTTGTTCAAAGTCCCATCCAGCCTGGCCTTGAACGCTTTCAGGGAGGGAGAACCCACAATTTTTCTTGCACGTGGTGTAATCAAATACACACCATTCTGCTGTGTGCATACATGGATTTTGGAGATTCTGCGCAGGGAAAGTAGTGAGCAGCCATGGAAGGTGGTGCACAGTATCTTTTCAGTTTGTTGCAAAGTACCGCAGGATGCGCAGTGTCCGGAAAGGGTAGGGTAGCAGGAGGCGGCTGTTAGTTTGTGTGTTCCTCAGGGTGAAGTTAAGTGCTGGAGTGGGAGATTGCTCTGGACCTGGAGATGCTCTCTCAAGAGCAGGGCAGGGCTGGCAGAGAGCTGCAGCAGGCTACACAGGCTGTGAAGGCTCCTTGTACATGGGAAGTATGCAGCACAGTGGCAAAAAAAGGGGGTAAACTTTTTGTAGGGACCAAGGAGACACTGCATGGATTTTTCCAGTCAGAAAAACTGGTGAAACTTGCTGTACTGGGAAGACTGGCAGGTAGGCTGAGTGGTTACTTTGCCTCCTACAAGGATGTAGCGGGACTTCCCTCAATCTTCTCCTCTGTGGTCATATTTTATAATCTTTTGTTAAAGTCCTGTGGTCTTCTATTTTTCTATGTTTTTCTTAATATAATATACAGTTTTCAAAGCATGTTGCAGTACCTCAGTTGTGCTTTATTAAACACCACGTGGAGCAGGGGGATTCCTTCACATGCAGCTGACAACTCTTGTGTTTATCCTCTGCACTTTGGTGTCTGGTTTATTTGCAGCAGCCTATGGCTTAATCCAGCCTCTGCAGGTTTATGAGGAATTGTCCCATTAGCGATTCCTTGTCACATTTGAGCAATTAATTGTCCTCAAACTACCCAATTTGCCAAAGCTGTTCTGATTCCTTTCACCAGTGCACTGGCATGTTCTTTTTGTTTGGGATCTGCGTGTGTATTTAATACATCTTCTCTGTCCCATCCTTCAAGCGGTAATGAAAATGTCTGATTGTTGGGCTCAGGACCAATCTTTGAGGAGCTTTGCTGATAGATTCTCCCAGACTGATTTTTGTACCCTTTGAAATAATATTTTTCAGGTTTTGCTTATTGAAACATCATGTGAAAATGGCATTGAAACTCTCAATATCTCTCATTATATCTATGGCTTTTCTTCTGTTGACAAGAGCTGTTATCCTGAAAAAGGAGGAAACAGTTTGACCATGAGGAGCAGCCAATGTGGATTTGTTGAGAATAAATCCCCTCCTTGCTGTCAGGTAGGTACTTAAAAGGAGAGATTGAAATTAGTTTGTTCTCATTTTAAAGATACTTGTCCTTTCCAGGCTTTTGGAGTTTAATCCATGACTTTCCCAAACAAGATTGAGTATCTTTGGGAATTCAAAAGTTCAACCTGTTTGGTTTTGTTTGGGTTTTTTTTTTATATTATGAACTTTGTGATGATTAGCATCATCCCAGTCACTTTGAAAAACCTATCCAATAAATCCATAGTTTAAGTTCATGCTCCTTTGTTATCACTTGTTTTTGTTAACTGCTCTGTTTACAGCTAACTTTCATAAAGACAGCAGAAACTGTGCACTTGTATCAGGTTTCAGTCCTTTCTCTCAGTCAGAGTCCAAATCCTCTTTCAATTTAATATCAGGGTCCTAAATGTGGTATGTACACAAGTGAGATTTGGAAGGACATGCTCAAGTTTGGTGTAGTCATGTGTAGATTTGCTGTTGTAATAAGAAATTCAGTAACATCAGTAATGAGTAATGCCCCACTTGTCACCATCAGGTCAGATCCAGACTTAGAAAACAGCGGAGGTGGTTTGTGCTTGGTCTTGCTCTAGTTCTTCAGCAGATGTAAACCAGCATCTCTGGGCTGCCTTCGTGCAGCCTAGGAAAGTGCGGAGGTTGTAGGTCACGTTGGCAGTGCGCTCGCAGACTAGAGAGACACTTTCCAAAATGACTGCTTGGTTTTAGTCAATGCTGCTGTTTCTTCACCTTTGTGAGCAACAGAGCTGCATCAGCACTGTAATACAGAGCAGGGAATACTACAGGCACTGACAGTAAGTGTGAGGGATTTTTATGTTATTTCCCACTAGTTGTGCATTGTATTTGTGATCTGGTGTGATCTGGTGTGATTCATTGTATTCACAAAATGGGAGAGTGGCTACAAAGAGAACTATTTATAAATCTTACCCAAATGAGCCGTGAGGAAATCAGATGTAACAAAAGAACGGAAGCAGTTGATGTACCCTGGGCTTACTGTAAAACCTGCACAAGTTGCAAAAAAAAATTCAAATATCATGGACTTGGAAGTGTCAGGAAAGAAGGGCTAACTCTGATCAATATCCATCCAGGAGAGAGAGAATGTCTAATGTGTATGTATGGTGAAACCCTATATATGGGAGGATTTTAAATCACTGTGGTTTAGAGGACCTAGTTATAAAAGAGGTACCTGCATTAGACCTCCCAGGTTTTTAAGGCCCTCTTGCTTTCTTACCACTCTGTTAGCTGAGTTCAAAACAAGCCTGTGCATTTGGCTAGAAGAATTTCTAGAGTCTGCCAAAAAAGTGTGGAAGATTTATCTCCTTCCTCTTCGCCCTCCATCCCTGCCAACAATGGATTGTGCTGTCTTTCTTATAAACACTTCAAGAAGTGTTTGTTGTGGAAGCCATGCCAAATATGTAATTTTTCTGAATATTCAGCACTGGTTCCTGAGATAAGTGTGTCCCTTCTTTTGCTAGCATTTTATCTGCAGTTTTAAGTGTCTCCTTTGTATCTCCATAGGTTATTTGTTTGCCTGTAGATCTTGAATACTTTGAATGTGACCATTAATAAATAAACAAATCTATAAAATTCCTGTCAAGATTGGATTGGAGGGAGCAGGAGGAAAGGAACAAATGACAGGCCTGTTTTCTAACAATAGTAATTCATCAGAACGACACGGTTTGGTTGGTTTGGGTTTTTTTTGCGTGTTGAATAGCTGAGGTTAAGCTGGGGGTCATGGTAGGCAAGTTGAACACGAGCCATCAGTGTGCCCCTTGTGCTCAAGGTGGCTGCTGTGGGGCAGAGTGCTGTCAGCAGGTCAAGGGGGATGTTCCACCCCCTCAGCTCAGCATTGGTGAGACACATCTGGAGCGGTGAGTCTGGTTCTGGGCTCGCCGGTACAAAGGACACGGGCATACTGGAGGGAGTCCAGCAAAGTGACACAAGGATGATTCAGGCCTTGGAACATCCATCAAACAAGATGATGTGAGAGCTGGGAGTGTCTAACCTGGAGAAGAGAAGGTTCAGGGAGCTCTTCCCAATATGTCTAAGTACCTGATGAGGGAGCAGTACAGAAGACTGATCCAGACTTTTCTCAGTGGTGCACAGTGACAGGACAAGGACCAATGGGCACAAGTTGAAGTAAACAAAATTCCATTTAAACGTAGTCAAAACTTTTCTACTGTGAGGGTGATTTAACCTAGGAGCAGATTGCGTAAAGAAGTTGTGTACTTCCTTGGAGACTGTCAAAACCGTGGAGACGGTCAAAACCTGACTGGCTGCATCTCTGCTTTGAGCAGGGGAGGGCTTGACTAGATAATCTTCAGACCTTCTTCTCCCCAAGCTCAAATATTCAGTGATTTTTGCAAGTTCACCATTGATTGCGACAATCATAATTTTGATTTAGACAAATAATTCATGCTTATACCTGCTGCCTTCATTCAGAAGTTATAGTAAGTTTCTTCTGGTGTTTCTTTTACTGGTGCTTCTTTTTTACTGGCTCCATGACCATGTCCTTTTCTGTGAAGTTCAATTCCTATCAGTACTTTTGCATGCAATCAGAATTTTCCTTTATCGATTTAATGGAAGCTTAAAAGCTATTCTGCTATTTATTTCCCAAAAATCCCTTCTTTCAGTGTTAGTCTTGGCTTCCAAATCAGTAAGCTTTTGTAGCCTTTTGGTGCGTTTATATTATCCTCTTTCATATTTGGCTTCTTACTTGTAAAGAGCTGGAGTGGAAATTCCAAACTCCAGGCACACAAACACGAGCTGACATTTTCTGAAGCTGTAGTCCACAGCTCTTGCTTTAAAGCGATTCTGGCTTTCCAAATGTGAAGGGTCCTGCACTGCTTACCTTGGGGTCTGAGTTTGTCACTTCCCTTAGCTCTCAGCCTCTTGTGTAGATCAGACTCACCTTGACTTGTGAACAGTTAGAGCAATTGCACCAGTATAAACAACTGTGTAGCAACAGGTTGTACTGGTTTGGCGCACTGAAGACCTGAACTGCTCTTGTGGGTTGTGCTGGTACTACAAATGCTCCCTGAACTTTTGTTAGCGGCCAAGTTTCACTATTTCAACCATGCCCGTTTGGAAATAGATGTTAATGATGTGTTACTATATTGAGTACGGCAGGTTTTGAACCACAGCCTGTTCATGGACATAAGGAATGGTATGAGATTGGGAGTACTGGAGACTTGCTTGTTGTTCTGTAGCTGGGATTTTTAGTCAATATACCTTTCAAAGGTTTATGGTGTTTTTTCAATGCACTTAGAAAGTTGCTTGTTGTAATTATTTCAGTGCATATTGCCCAATGTGGGCTCAGACTTAAACTACAGCAGTGCGTCAAGCCTCAGAGTTAGGCTCTTCGATCCAGGCACGTCAAATCAGTGACTGCCTGAAAGCTCAGGTGGATGCAACTTGCTGGTCCTTGCAAAAACCATTTGAGACAACTCAGGTACAGAACCAGGCCTGCCTGATTACTCATTCTTTGTCAGCCACAGGGAGGAAAAACATTTAGATAATGTAGAAAACAATGGAAAGAAGAGCCCCAGTGGAGTCTGTAGCCTGTGACCATACAGAGTACAGGTGACCTGATGCTGAGCGCTCTAGTATACCCAGCCCAGGGCTTTCTCCATGAAATCACAGGGTTGTACCATTTAAACAATGTCAAAACAGTTGCAGTGTTTGCACACAGCTTGTTCTGGTTTTTGTTAGCCCCATCTCTAGAAAGCAGGGATGCCATTGTGTTGTACATAGTGCCAGGAAGCAGAGTGCTAAAATGAGTCACAGCAGCCTTCTCTCTTCCTCCAGCTGAAAGCTGCATAGAAGGAGACTGTAGACAGGAGACTGGAACTTGACTTTTAAAGTCCAGTCAAACATTAACCGCTTTTAATATTAAACCTTATAACCATATTAACAGTGCCTTGTAGACAAACTACTCAAAGATTCAGAAGAACTGCTGAAGAGGTGCACAAACCCAACTTCTTACTTAAAAGCATTGGGGTAGTTTTCTGTAGGTGCTGTGAACATTGTGTCCCTCTGGTTAAGGAAGCAACTTAGGAAATCAATTTTGTGGAAAAAATTGTTACAAGTCATTATCCATTCTCACTATTTGTTTTTGCACCATTGCAGTCAACCAGAAAGATTTGCAAGTACATGTAATGCAGGCATCCTTTTGGGGCTTGACTCAAAATCATTCAGTTGCCCAGACTCTGAAAGAGGTCCAGCTAAAAATTTTGGGGACTGCAGGATCTAGGCTGTTTGCAGCTGCAAAGCTACAAGCTGACTGCAGGGAAGAGTAAAAGGCAGCACTCATTTGCTCTCATGGGCTGAGAGAGTGACTTTTACCGTTTGGATATTTCCCAACCTTGTTACTGCCCAGTGTGTGTAACATCTGATACTAACGCACGCAAGAGAGTACAGCAGAGGCAGGAGAGAGAGTGTCCTCACGCTGTTTTGCAACACTGCACTTTTGAAGTTCCTCAGCTGTGCTAAGAGGAAGTGGTTATTCAGTTTTGCTGCTTTCAGGAAGGATAAAGCTCCAGTAAACTTTCCCTGAGAGAGTCACCTGGAAACCACAGAGGTAAAAATTGATATTTGCCCACTGCCTGTCTAAGGAGATGCCACCAGGATGAAACTTAGGACAACGTGAGCACAAGCCATGGGGTGAGGAGAAAGGCAAGACCAGTACAGTCTCCACTGCACAGGAGTTACGCTGGTCAGAACACACTATGTTTTCCCTCCTCGTGGTTATTCTTAGGAGTTGAAGATTTTGACATTTTGTAGGAGGGGGTGCAGTGCCGTGCGACCGATGTGTGTAGGTGCAACAAAATGAAGCCTCGAAACAGTTCACAAAATAAGTTGTCGCCCATTCTTTGACTGATGGTGACAAGGTGGTTGTGCTCATGAATTTTTTCCACTGCACATTGTGCCTCCCCAGGAGCTGTCACTGTGCAGAGAGTTTAGGGGATTCCGTGTCTGCGTATCAAAGGATGTATCTTGTGTGGGAGGGGAAAGCCTGCCTGCACCCCACACTGGCTCCTAGCCTCGGCCACAGAGATTCATCTAAAAAAGACGTCTCAGTGCACGTAACTGTCTCTAAAACACTCTGGTCTAGTTCACCTCTGCCTCAGTGTCTCTTTCAAATAAATTTGACATTAGTCCCCTTTCCCAACCCTGGAAAGGGTTACCTGGTGGCGAGTGCTACAGAGCTGTACCTTCCATGAATTCCTGGCTTGCACATAGCACAAACCTTTTGGGCTGTCAGAGACCACCCGTCGGTCCCTGCACGCTACCACGCACAACCCGTGTCCTGTGTATTTTGGAATATCTCTTGCAAGAAGACTGGCACTGGAAATTTGTAAAACCTCACAGATGCCACATGGGAAAGTGGTGATGTAACCTCTGGAGGTGAAGTGCCTTTTGATGACCACGCTTCTCTGTAATACAAGAGGTACTTGAAGCAAGAAGGGCACTTGTATGTTGATTTTAGGGCCAAGCTGTGTGTCGTGGCAATTAGAGATGCTTGACTGGGGCAGCTGGTGTCACAGGCTCTGAGCCCTGCCCCCTGAATTGATTTTGTGTTTGAGTGTGATTGGGATAGGGCAAAAGTGGGCTCTGATGATCAGTAAGTGGACTGCTCCAGAGAGAGAGAAGGGGCCTGGTCTCCTCAGTCCTATTAAAAGCGATTACTTGTGGTTTAAAAGCTGTTTTAGAATCATGGAGGAACTGTCAAAATTCTGCTTTATAAAAAAACCCAAGAGGTACAAGCTTGGAGGCGGATAGAACTTACTTTGCATCATTCACCCTCTAACGGCTAAAATCCCTCCTTGTTTTAGCATGGGGAGAAGCGTGTGTACCTGCACGTGCATGCCTATTGCCCACTATACCCAAGTTTAGATTTCCCTGCAAACTATTCCAGTCCTTGATCACTCCCTGGTGATGCTGTGTTGCCTTCATCTATAACCTTTCAGCTTCTTTTTGGAGAGCTTTTTTTCATGGCTAATTTTAGGCCCAACCTTGCAATTACTGATACTGTGAGCTTCAGCTTCCTGTTTAAAAGCTGCTCTCAGGACATGGCTCTGCAGTGATGAGGTTAGTCTGGATTTCACTTGCTCTTCCTGCAGGTTGTAGCTGCTGTTTTGTAGGATCTTTGTGTGCCCTTGACCTTTCACATCGCTTCCCCTTGTCAACATGCTTGCCCAGTGAAGAGCATCCCAGACAAATGTGTACTGGTAACTGGGAGGCTCTTTTTTAAAGAGCAATTAAGAGCATTTGAGTAGATCACCATGGATCTCATTACAAAAATTTGTAATTGCAGTAAATGAAAATACTTTTATATCTTCCCAGTCCTGCCATTGATAGATGTTAAGTTTTAACAATGTTTAGACCTCATGCTCTCTCCAGGCAGCTGCGCTTGGGGTGATGCTCCACCTCTGTGTCGTGCAGGGCTGAGGCACAGACAGGCTTCCTGCACATCGCTGCTTTGTGTCTGGTGTGACAAGGGGACATGTCCCTCATCCTAAGAACCATTTCATATATGTTTACAGTTGGCATCTGTTTGATCCTTAACTACAGGTATAACTTGTTCCTTCGGGGTGAAGTTTGCTGGCCTTGTAGCAACGAATATGTGTTGCTGGAAAGCTGTCACTGGGCAGGAGACCTTCCCCACTTCTATGCCCAGCCACGGGGAAAGATTCTTCCCTTAAAAACACATCCTTCCTTGTGCTGACCACACACATGTGTAACAGGTGCTGTTTCAATGCATTGCTTAACTCCTCTGGAATACATGGTGTGTTTTAGGGGTCATGCCGTGTTGCGAGTAAGGAAGGGTCTGGAAGATGCAGGCTGCTGGTGGACTTCTGCCCAACTCACCTCTGTGCTGCTGTTGCTCTGAATTTTTGCTTTGTCTGTCCTGTTGTGATGTGTGAGGGGCTGTGGTGGGCTTTTGTGAAGTGCTTATACAAGCCTCGGATACCATTAAAGGTGGGAACTGCTCTAGCTCTTGTTTTCCAAGGACCCCACACCAGGTCTGTTACGGGGCTTGCTCGGTGGCTCTGGCAGTGCAGAGCAGTCAATGCTCAAGGAGCAGTTCCTAGAATGCACCCAGTTGGTGCAACTCATGAGTGGCAGATGTTCCTGTTGCTATGGATCAATCACTACTGAAGTTTAGGGTTCACATTAGGACTGGTTTTGGTGGAGGATGAAGAAGTCCCTTATCACTGTAGCCAGGACTGAAGGAAGATCCCTTTGCCTCTGGTGATGACAGTATCACAGCATCACAGAATATTAGGGGTTGGAAGGAACCTCAAAAGATCATCTAGTCCAACCCCCCTGCCATAGCAGGACTCCCTAGAGTAGGTCACACAGGAACGCGTCCTTCTTTAGCATTGTCATCCCTGTATTGTTCCTGTCTGCCAGCTGTCATTGGGGGCACATGGGAAAGCCCTGTCCTTCTACCTGGGGAGGTAAGAACAGGCCTTGCAGAAGGTGGAGCTGGTGCTCAGTGCTGAGGTCAGAATAGGAGCTGAGAACCACTAAATTGGATCTGCATCACTGGGGGCAAGCTCACATGGTGGGAATGAGGAGTACAACGCTCTTATAGACTCTGCTCAGCTGTGGTGTGCATGAATCACTTCAGTCCCACTAAGTCTCCTTTCTCTCGATAGATTATGTTCTTCCTCGAATGTGAGACTTTGCGTGCCTCTCCGGATGCCTGAGCTTCCGTGAGATGTGGTGGTGATGGTCGGAATGAGGGCTGATACCTCTATGGGTGTCTGAGCTCTTTTCTTTACCCCTTTCCCCCCTTGTATGAGCTGGGTTTGCTCAGTCCAAGGACATCTGAGCTCCTCTCACCTCCCCCACTGTGTGTCCTGAGACAGACTGAGACCCTGCCCTGTAGCATGGTGTGAGACCTGCCTTGTGTCACATCGGGCAGGAAGAACCCCAAGGCTTTGTGAAGTGGAACTAGACACAGCGGGGCTGCTCCTGAAGCTTGTACGTGTGCCTGTGGCTCTCCTCCCAGCCTGAGGCCCAGGTGGTGGGTGCAGGTGGCAGACTCACAGAGCTGCAGCTGGCCTGGCCCAGGGAGGGCTGTGAGGGCACAGCTGGAGGGAGGAGACCACAGGTTGGCACCTTGCCCTCTGTGCCAGCAGGGCATGATTCCCTAAGCGTGGGCCCCTGGGCATTGCCTAAGTCTGAATGGTCGTGGAGCAAAACACTGAGCTGTCCCATTCAGCCGTGCCATTTTGGGTTGTGCAGGGAAGGTTTGGGACATGGTTGGAGGAAGTCTGGCTGCGGCAGGAACCAAGCTCAGCAAGGCATGGCAGGGTGCTAGTGCTGGCTGAAGAGCTGACCGAGCAGACACCAGGCTTGGCTGGTAACACGTGTGCCCCTCCCATGAAAACTGCCTGTGCTGCTTCATGTGTAACCCAGGTGTCTATCGACAGCTAAAAAACAACGCAAACACTTTTTGTATGAAGATATTTGATGAAGAGATTGGGTGAGTGCAGTATGCAAGAGGAGGGGGAAGAGAGAGAGGGTTGCTGCGGTGACAGGGAGGGGATGGAGGTTAATCTGCAAGTGCTGCAGAATGGTCCCACTGCTCTTTCCTCCCTCCTACTCCTTGAGAAATTAGAGTGTCAAAGCCTCAGTCAAGGTGAGTTCATGTGACACTGAGGAGATGGGTGTCAGCACAAGCAGCCAGAGCTGCCCTGCTCTCAGGTTCTTGGCCCATCCATCAACGAGGTCTCCAGAAGGCATGCTGGAGAACTGGCCCAGGAAAGAACTATCAGGGAAATAAGCGTGGTGAAGCCAAGTATACACTTCAAATGGGTGGGGTTTTTTGTGCCTTCTGGAAATAAGCTCTCGGAACCCACCATTTGGTTCAGTCACAATGGGACTCAGTGTGCTGTGGAAATATCTTAAGCTCCTGAGGGAGGCTGTTGGGTGCTGTAGACACCATACATGCAGTGCTCCTGCACCGACAGCTTTTTACCAGTAAATGTTAACAAGGAGGAAAAAGTGGATGTACTAAAGAGAAAGGGGAAGAAGCACTGAGCAGCAGTGAGAGTGGAGGCTCTGCCACTTGGGACAGTTGGTGCCTTTGGGGAGCCCCTGTTTCAGCAGTTTCTGCAGCACCTTGTAAACCCCCACCTGACCTTGCTGGAGCTCTGACCTTGCTGGAGCTCTGACCTCCCAGCTAGGACAGCCTGTGGCAGGGAAAGCTTCAGTGAGGTTGCTGTGCTGTGCTGTGCCCTTAGTGAGTGATTTGAGACATCAGGTGAGAAGGCAGGAGTGCTCAACCTGATACACTTCCTCCCTCTCCTGAGGCCCTGCTGGGTTGGCCTAGTGCTTTGTAAATACTTGTTACTCTTAAGGCTTTTAGCTGAGCCCCCCAGCTGACAGCTACTGGAGCACGGTACTAGGAAATATTACTACAGCATACTATGAATTCACATAGATTTTGTAGAAAAAGAATTTGAGACTTCCCTTTTTTAGAATGAGAAGCAGGGCTGTTCTGAGTACAACGGTGTGGCATCTCGTCTGGAATTTCCCCTGCTTTCTATATATACACGTACAGCAAAGCCACAGGAAATGGAAGTTTAAAAAAAAAAACCGTAGAGCATAGGTATCTGCTTCTTGAACAAATTTTATTCTTGTAGTCAGTTTTATTATTAGTGAGCACTTAATCTTGAGGCATCATTTAAGGCTTGTTTTAAAAGATGTGCTATCATTGCCTTTAAAAGTTGCAGATTTGAGAAGCTTTTTGGGCTCTATACTGCCCATGCTACAGGAGGCAGCATTATTTATGATCTTCTCTGCCTTGGGGCTTTTGGGATAGGGACCAGCTTCTGAGGTTTCTCCCAGTTGTATTTTCTGACATTCAGTGAGTCAGTCTTGCCTACAGCTGCTGTCGTGATTGTGTGCCGAGGGCCTACTTCTGCGTGGCAGCCAGCGTGGTTGTTAGTAAACAGCATTTACTTTAAAATCCCAAGCAAAATGCATTATAATTAGGTCCAGGAGTAATGAGAACCAGCTTTCTAGTGGTTGTAGGAAATATGGTCTGAAAACCTCATTGTTGGTGAGACAGCTGCTCAGGAGCTCTGAGCTTGTCCTGGGTCTGAACTCAGGCTGGTTGGAAGAGCAAAACTGAGGGAAGGTAATTTAATGAGGGAGAAATCTTAGGACAAGCGATGGACTACTCATGAATGTAATTGGACAAATAGATCTTTGCAGCTCTTAATGTGCCAAGACATATTTCTACAAATTCCAGAAGACAGTTCTCCTGCCTCCTCACAGCCTCCCTGGACCCACAGTGGTAGCTCTGTCTTTCTCCTGGCTTGCCTCCCAAGTAATGGGCATTGCTTATCAGCAATAAGAGATTTACAGAAGCCTAAATGGGCATTAACTTTGCCTGACAAGGTTCAGTTATCTTGGATGCCTTTGGCTACCAATACAGCAAATAAGGAACTAAGTCCCTTCATGGTCACATAGGTTTTCTGTAATGTTTCAACAGTTTTATGTGAGGACTTGTTTCTGCAATTTTATAGATGTGTGTTTTAGTGAACAAGTGTGGTACAAATGGATAATGAAAGTTCATAAATTTTATGCTGTTGAAGTTCCTTTCATTTTATGCAGTTGCTTTCTTACTCGTATGCCTTTATTGCTTTCTTTTGGGAAGGGAGTTAAGTTGCTTTTAGCATTTAACCAGTCAGTCACTACTTGAGTGGCCACCAGAGAACACCACTGAGAGGCCAAAAGGAGCTTTCCTTAATTTAAAGGGTTCAGAAAATGCTGGGAAACTCATGGCTGCTTTCACTTCAGTGTTGGGGCAGTGGAGCTGACAGGTTTGGTGCCTTTTGGTCTACAAGTTGAGGAACTGAACTGTGAATGTAGGTGATGATGGTAATTGCTTGGGGTGACTTCATGTTGTATGCTCTGTCAGGTGAGGAGAGGGCAAGTAAAGATTTTATGGTGTTTCTTGAAGAGATCTAACAGTGACTTTGGTGAAAAAGGCAGAGCACTGGGTAATAGGCAAGTTTTCTCAGGAGGGATAGTTTATGCCCTATAATATGAAACAAACATTTGCATGTGAGACACCGTTAGTTCTTTATAGTGTGTGTGACTGGAAACTTGGTTAAGCCAAAACAAAAGAAAGAAATAGGTATGGCTTTTTACCATCTGCGGAAAGAAAAACTCAGTAGGAAATAGTAAAATAGAATAGCTCTCAAGTGAGGCATTTTTGTACTGAAAACCAGCAGATCTGTCCTAGACTTTTGCCACAGGTATTCACATTCCAGTCACTTACTGCATAGTTTTAGGTGATAGTTGTGATCGGTGCTTGACCTATAACTTCACCTGTTTATGTCTGTTTGTCCAGTGTGATCCTTTGTGGACATGTATATCCCATTTCTCAGCATTTAAGTGCCCTCCTTTCTGAGGACACAGACTGTAATCACTGCTCTGACAGTAGAACTAAATCACAGGTCTTAAAATCACAGGAATAGGTACTACCAATTTCTGTGTACTGCAGATTCTTATATCTAACTCTTGCATGTTTCTTCATAGTTGCAGGCCGGTCTGTCCAACTATACCCATGGGGATTAACGTGAGTGGAAACCTATAGCAGTCTTGAGCTTCTCTTGTATATATCAGAGCAGTGATCATCTCAAATGCAATAAAAAAATAATATACTGTCACAATCTAATGTACTGGAATGTCGCTTTGTATTTTTAACTGTCTTGTGCAAAAAAAGATGCATATTCTGCTGTATCAGTCATGGGCAATACAGTTTTTGTGTCCATTGCAGCTGTAAACAAGGCTTGTCTAATGAGAACAGTCAGAAAAAGTGAGATTAGCTTATGCCACAGGAAGTTTAATTGTATGTTTCACAGCCTATATTCTGTGGGCTGCATCTGATCTCTTAAGACCTTAAAAGGCGATGTATAAAACGGTCACTAAAAAAAAAAAGGGAAAAAAATAAAAATCTCTGCGTGTTTATGCATGTTGTGTTGTGTGAAACAAGCTAGTAGTCATCAATCACAGGTTTGCAATCAGTTTAAGATGAGATTAGTAAGAACCACAGCATGCAATGGCCCATGCAGTTTTTTGAATATCCCACCACAGGCAACACCGGCATAAACCATCATCTTCCTCTGGGGCTGTAACAGGATCCTGAAAAGGAAACATCAAGGAAAATATTCACAATCTTCTTGAATAGCAGCACTGGGAAGGAAGCAAAGCAGGCCATGGGGCTGTTGTTACACAAAGTAAGTTTTCTTTAATTATGAAAGGTCAAGGTTGCACCAGGCCTTTACTTTGTGTTTCATCCTTAACTCCAGCCCTGACATGCTGAGAAACAGCTGGAGGCCAAGCTGAAAAAAACCTGTGGCCCTGTTATATGTGTGCATTTTAACTTCTGCTACTTCTCAAAACAGCCTCCAATTATTTGTTGAAGTCATCTCCAGTGCTGACAGGGTAAGAAGAAATTGAAGCTAGCACTGATGTCGTTACTGATGTCTTCCAGGGTAGGGCATTAAATGTGTTCTCAAGCATCTGAAAGGTCATTCTTCCTCTCATACAAGGAGTGATATTTTTTCAACATATTTGAAAATACAGACACTGGTTATGACTGAAGTAATGAAATAACTCGTATCTGAAACCTTTATGACATTTAGTTAGCCCTTAGTATAGTTACTGGGACTATTTCACATTTAAATACACTGAAAGAGAGATTTTTTTGAACACTTTACTAATGTAGTAAAGCAACTGCACAATCACTTTTATTATAAAAATAATCTTTAGGTAAAATAGGAATACAGTTAATAATTAGAAAAATACACATTTACAAATGTGTAAAATAGTTACTCATGGCACAGAAAAAAATAAATATCCCTGTACATTGTTCCTGTGCAAAAAGACAGGCTAGTTTGAGTCAATAACCAGCCCTTTTATGTTTTCTTCACTTCTCCTGATTGCAGTGGAACACAAAGATTTTCAGATGAAATGACAAGAAAATACTTTCACTTTTTAAAATCCAGATAAAGCACAGTAAGATTTTTCCTATCTTCTGCCAAAATGCTCCCCCCCTTGTTCTTCAGCCTACATTTTTGGAAGAGGAAGGAAATTTCAAGTTCAGGAGCTTTTTTTTCACAAGCCTTCAGACTGCTGTAAAGAATTAGACTCAAATACAAGTCTGCACTCTGAAGCTGACTACGACTGTAAGTTTCAGTTTAGTTTGGAGTAGAATTTGCATTTGGCTTGCTTTCCCAGTAGCTGTCAAAAATAATTCTTCAGAAAAACACTTTGCTTTATCTTGAGTCTTTCATAAAGAGTCCAAGAGAAGGTGAAATCAAGTAAGAGGTAGATATTGTTCATCTTCCTAATTCCTAAGAGCCATCCATGTGAAGTACTCCGGTGTAGGACTATAGGAGATAGGTATAGAGCGAAGTTTGCTGTCTATGAAGTAGTGATTGACTTACATGCCTCATGTCATGTGGTCACTGACAACATTCAGCAACGTGCTTGAGGAATTCATCACTGAGTTCATCACTGAAAAACCTCATACAATGAGGGCATCTAAGTTCACCCTGTGCCCTGCCCTCGGATCCTGCGTTTCCATTGTCCGCAGGAGGAGAAGCAGCTTGTTCAGACTGTGAAGGTGTTCTTCTCGTGCCTGTTTGGCCCGGGCTATTGCCTCGTAGATGTTCAACGTTCGTCTGTACGTACGTATGATTTTGTTTACCCATGTGAACTCTGAAATGACTACTTGTGTCTCTTGATTCCTAGAAAGAGAAAGAGGAGCTGTTGAAAGAAGATGCAGTAAAAAGCTGCTCTGTAACAGAATATTTTAATCACCTTTATCTGAAACACTACTCATGGTTTTATCAGAAGATTTGTAAGTAATATGCATCAGTTTTATTGATGTACTGCCAAGGGTTAGGCCTGGGCTGGCCACTGAATGCTGACAGATGTTCCCTAACCCCTCTCCCTCTCCAGATGGGAAGAGAAAGGGAATAAGGTTTGTAGAAAAGACAAGAACATAGCCAGTATGCTACTTGAAAGATGACACCTTACAAGAGTCATAACTGTCCTTCTTTTCCTTTCAAGAATCCACCCTTACTATGTTGATCCAAAATAGAAGGAAAATGGACTGGAAAGTGGTATTACATGTGCATTGGGAAGCATCTCCACTAGAACCAACTATGAAATAATGCAAGTTTTTGATAGCTGCACCAAGCTGAAATGCACCGAGCTGAAATGGGTTTAGAAGTACTAAGGGTTTTTTAAAATATATTTTAAAGTGTATTTTAGTCCTGAATCCTGTTGACATGTTTTATTTGAGTAAGTAGGATGTTGCTTTCTTACCTGTCTCCTTGCTAGCTGGTGTTGCAGACACGCAACTTCTGCCTGAAGCTCTTGTATTTTACTTTGTGCTCGTTCTCTGTCTGATCTCTCAGATGTGAAATCATCTTTGTAAACTAGGACCTGGAAAAGAATTATTATGTTAATATTCTACAAATTAGAGCATTGGCAGGTTAGATTAAACAGTTGAAGCTGTGATTCCTTTGTTTGTAAATACTTATTCTCAGAATCTCAGTATTATCTTCTTTATCATATTTGTATTTTAAAAGTATTTGTATTTCTTTTCCACGTCTTTCACATTCTGTATTAAAGCCCCCAGAACTGCATGCACTTCTTTCATGTAGTGAGTTTCCTTTAAATCTGTGTTAAGTATCTGTATAGCCAAATGTGTCAAGATAAGTGGCAAATGTCAAAACAAATAATTTCATTTTTCTCCTGTGGACTCCAGTGGTCTGGGGAGAAACAGAATTCCCACCTCTAGGAAAAAGAAACTTAATGACCTGTTGCTCCAGCATTTGTATGCGCTCATTATCTCCTTCGCTAGCCTTCTTCACATCTTCTAATTCTCTCTTTATTTTTATGCATTCATTCATTTTTTCTTCTAGTAGCTTGTTTAACCGGAATATCTCCTTGTGCATCAGGTCAGAATTCGTCTGTGCTGAACTTGTGCCGTGCTGCTGCTCCAGCTGCGACTTCATCTCTTTTAGCTGCAAGTGAAGTCGCTTCACATACTCATCCCTGCTCGCATCGTATTTCTGCCATTTTGCATTTAAGTCTTCCACCTGAAAGATCACCCAGGAGAGTCATGAAGATCATGAAGACACGAACGTGAGGACACAAACTTCCAAACCTTCACAGACTGTCTGCATATGCAAGACCAAAACTTTCCAAAAGATGAGGTAATGCGCTGGCGCGACAGCTCACTATGGATAAGCCACGTTACAGGAGAGCAGAAGACTCTCACACTCTGAGCCAGCCTCTCCGCAGGCAGCCCTTCCCCCTCGCCCATCCATAGGGACAGCACTAAATCATGTGCAGTGGGAGGGGCTGGAGGTCACCCTGGGCCTAGTGATGTTCTCCTGGGCTGGAGCTACCGATATACCGATACACAGAAGGAACACAAAAATTTTCTCTGTGGTGTATTTTTAACAGCAAAACCTCAATACATTAAAAATTACGTAATAACTTGTTCTTAGCTAAGAGAACAAAGACTACGTACAGTGTCAAAGAGACTAAGAAAAATTTTGGACTGGCATTAAACTGCCATTTAACGAGATAAACCAGGCCTTACCTATTCCTAATTTACTGTAATTCAAAATAATCAAATCTAAATCTTGTACAGAATGAAAATACTCACGTGAGCTACTTTTTGTTTTAACATCCTGTTTTCCTCTTGTAGGTTGCAGATAAGAGCTTGAAGTGAAGTTTCATTGTCTAAAAGCTGTAATTTTCAGATAAAGGAAGTGTTACTTTAACATTAAAACCCCCAAAATGCTACTTAGCTATGCTGTTAAACTGGGAGTAATCTCTTTTTTAAATTCCTCTAAAGCTATTTACCATATGAAACACATACATTTAGGTCTACTTACTTCTATATAGCATATTTCTATATAGTATATAGTATATTCCTGTACTTCTATATACTGTATTTCTATAATATATTTCTAAATATTAACAGTATAGCCTACAGCTTTTATTTTTAATAAGCAGAGGAAAAATGTACTTGTGTTTTTACCACCGTGGTATTGCTTTAAAATAGATGTGTGTGGTGTCATAAAAACATACGTCTTACTAATTTCTGAGCCTACTAATGGTCACAAGAACACCACACATTTTACATGCATGAGGGTCTGCACCAGTAACAACAGATATTAATGGTTTAAACAAACTCCTTGGAAACTACTTGTATGGAGTCGGGGAGCGCATGACAAAGACACAGATATGCCTTCATCTTGCTTTATTATTACTGTCAATTTTGGCCAGTACTAGGAAGAAATTACTGAGGGAAAAAAACCTGCTTGCTAAATAATTGACTAAAATGATACCCCTTTTTTACAGCTGTGACATCTGCTTAAAAAAACCCCGGTGTACATGAGTAATATAGAGCACTTTTATATGAAATTCCCTAGAATCAGCTAGTAATTGCATCTGAAATTTCTCTTCTTCAACAGGAAAGTCCCCACTGTACAAGGTTAGCTACTTATTACATGTATCAAAGTCAATCAAGTTTCCTGTCGATCAATTACATGAAAAATATGATAATGCTAAATACCTCCAGTCCCTTAACAAGTCTTTTTTGTCTTTATATCTAGCCAACCTCTATTTCTTACAGATAACTTTAATGTGAATAAGTGTTCTTTGGAAATGCTCCTGGAATGTTTTATGAAATAGAAGTGAGAACAGATGAGTGGTCATGTGAAACACAGCATTATCACTACGTGGCAGTAAGAGCATGAGACAGAATCACTATTTTTTATGAGAACTGGCATTCTACTCAATGATCTGTTACCAGAGGCAGTACCTCCAACGTTATTTCCTTAGGGTATAATCATGAATTACCTAACAGCTCCAAACCATCATGACTTCTGGAACAACAGAACAACATGATCTACCTCTACCCTACACTGAAAAGCTTCAGCCAAGGTGAGAGTGTGGCAAAAGCACATAGTCATTAGCAAAGTATGTAAAAATCCAGGTGTTTCTTTGTGCCCTTCAGTGGCATTTCTGCCCTCTTCCTACCATGAAGCAATTTTAGGAAACATCCCTCTTGGAGAGAAAACATGGCCTTGCACTGGGAGGCCAGGGAGGAACTCTGGGGGTGAGGTGGGGGGGGGGGAGGTGTGTGAGGGGGAAGGTAAGACACCTTGACTTGTTCCTCCCCAGACAGTTTTCTGTATGTCTGTACTACGTTTGCAAAGACATTTGCTATAGAGTTCTTAATATAAGTATTATTTAAAAATATCTCTGCTTGCTTTTGTGATTTAGATGCTTGAACAAGGAGGTATAACCTTCAAAAGCACAGCACCACCTAGCGCTGCACAGAAGCATGATGTGGGGTAAAGAAGGTAGTGTTGCCTCTAAACGCAAGGAAGAATTGCAATCATGGAACTGCTGAGGTTGGAAGGGAACCTCTCCAAAGATCCTTCTCGAGATCCTCTCCAAAAAAAGCCTCTGATAATGAGACACGTGAAATGGTGGAAATGCAAGTGATTGACAACTGCTTCCATCCCAAATTTCTGGTACATGGAATTATTTAGAGCTCGCCATGGTAGTCTTCTCAACCTACATAAGTTATTTAAAGGTATGTTTCTTACTACTCAGAAGCTAACGTGACTTTAAAGAAACACAGTAGCAGTAAGAATACCTGATTAGATCTTTCAGTAGGTATCTGGTCATCTGAATTCCCCTTCTCTTTTCTTTGCTTCTCTTCTAGACATTTTGCCAGATGTTGACACATTTCTGCTGTGGATGCTAATTTGCGTTGAAGTTGGTGAGTTTCATCAGTGAGTGAACGGCACAAAACATCGCTGGTGGCCTGAGCCTTCTCTCTCTCTGCCAAGCTCTTCTGAAGTCGTAAGATTTCTCTCTCCTTTTCATATGGAGGCTGATTTATCATCCGCTGTATCTCTCCATTTTTCTCCTCTAGTTGCTGATTCAACTTCTGTACTTCCTAAACATAAGGGGGAGGGGAAGTTATTTAAAAGCAAAGTGAACTCAAAAGCCAAAATACATCTGAGACTGAATTCCATATTGCAATAATTCCATATTGTTCCTATTCTCACTGCAATATACTTAAAAAGTACAATAAATCCAATTCGTTTCTATGTAGTCACTCAACCTTGGAACTGACAGATCAATCAGTCAAAATCAAGAACTGCTCAGGCAGCTATACAAGCACTTCCTCATCAACAGAATGAAGAACCAACCAGCAAAAATTCAGAAAGATTTTGTGAAAAAAACACACAGCAGCCACAAACTAAAGATAGAACTTAGAAGAAACAAAGTAGTTTCAAAGGAATAACTATGGAGACAGAAATTTTTACTGGTCATGCATTCTAAATTACCAGATAGTAGAGATTTTCCTCAAAAAAAAAAAAAAAAAAAAACCAGAAAGTCATCTAATCAAAAACCCCTGAAGTGTATTCATTGCTGGGCACTGTCACAAGGAAAGGACAAAGCAGAGGGAGCATTACACGGCAACTTTCCCACCTAGGAAAGGATGAGGGCCAAGGACAAGCAAACAGAAAATTAAATCTGTGTGGCAGCAATGACTCAGTTTTGGCCATAGCTGACTCCCCAAGGTATGTGAGAGGGTCTGACATTGAGGAAACAACTGTGTATCTCATTGCCACATGTTCTCGTTGAATTCGCTCATCTGCACTGCATTGAGTTAAGGTCTCCGCAGGGGTTTTGAGAAGGAAGAGGTTTGTTTGCTGACTGGGTTACAACCACTCTGTAGCACCACGCTTCTGAAGTACATCAGTCCTGACTTCATCAAAAACAGCTTTGTGCTTGATAGCCTCAACAAGCAGCAGATGCTGGTAACAGAAATCTCTGCAGCACTGCTCCTCCAGAATCAGTGATGCCCAGGATGCCATCGTAGACCACGAGATCAGTACAAGCTTGACCCTACCCTTCCTGCGCTTTGGAGCTGTAAATCACAGGGAGCACTCCTCTTTGCCAGCATACAGCCCTCTGACTTCACAAAACGTCTGGGTTTTGTTGTTATTTTTAGTGACAGTGATTTCAGTGTTTCTGACTGGGCATAAAATTTTTGGTTTTAAAAGGAACAAAATTAATATCTAACTTACAGAAATAGCACTTGCTCTTATTACTGACATTTATATTCTTTAGCATCATGGTAAGTTTCCCTTTTGCTATAGGTTAAAGATACTCAGCATCAGACTTCAAAATGTATTCAGATATCACTGGTTTGTCATCTGTCAGTAAGACCACCTCTTACTACAAATTTCCAAACCTGATCTTATTTTAATTTGATATTTCAAGTGAGTGTCATATATGGAAAACATTTTGTATAAGCATTAGGTCAAGAGATTACTTTTGAAAAAATACTTGTTTCAATTTTAAGTGCTGCTTCTTGGCTTGGAAATTCCTTTATGCAGCTTCATACAGAAAGAAATGCTTTAAAATTATGTTAAGTATTTCAGACTGAACATGGGAAAGTCGTAATGACAGTCACAAAAATAGCCCTTGTGGTGGATGGGAGGGGATGCAGTTCTGAGACTTTTTTCCCTGCCATAAGAGATACCAGTTTCCCTCATCCATCTCCTCACAAGCCAGGCTTGCCAGTTACTTTTCCAAGTATTAACACGCTGCCTTGATGTCAACACCCATTTCAGGTGCACTTTAAAAAAAAAAAAAAAATCACCAGGAGGAAACGTGGTGGCCTCAGTTGTTTATCTTACAGAAGAGCCGAAGTGTTGCACCTGACAGAGGAGGGTCTCCAGTGAGTCATACGGAAGTTCCACATTTAGGTGGGTTTTTTTACTATTTTGCCTTCTTCTTGTGAAGATGGTTACATGAAGATTTACAAGGCCACTCTTCAGGTTGTTTAGGATTTTATAGTTTGCCTTCTCGAAGTTAATGCAGCGGGAACTACTGCTGGGGGCAGATGGCCCCGGAGCTTTGGGCACAGTCCGAGCCGGGGCCCGGGGCGCCACAGCCGCTCCTGTCACACGGCCCTGGGACACGGCCCTGCGGGGGACAAAGCCCGTCGCTCTCCTGTGCGGGCTCTGCCCCCGCCGCCCCGGGCCGGGCGCTGAAACCAAGCTGCGGCCCGCACCTGTTTCCGCAAACACGAGCGCAAAGCCTCCGTTCGAGACAACCACGGCTGCATTCGCTAAGCTTAAGTTATTCGGGCTTTGTTTCTTTCTCCCCCGTCGAGGAGTGCGGGAGGCGCGGCCCCCAGGGGCTGCCGCGGCCCGAGGCGCCGCCCGCCCGGCGCGGCTCCCAGGGCGTGCGCGGTTGCTTTACCTGGCTCAGAGCTTCCTCCTTCCGCGCCGAGAGCCGCTCGCTGTCCCTCAGCTGCTCCCGGGCCTGGCCCAGCTGCTCCAGCAGGCTCTCCACCAGCGAGGGGGCCGGCTCCGCGCCCGCCGCCGCCCCCGCCTCGCCGCCCCCCGGCCGCGGCTGCTGCTGCCGGGCCAGGCTGCCCCGCAGCTCCCGGATCGCGGCCTCCTTGGCCGCCAGCTGCAGCTGGAGGTGCTTCAGCTGCTGCGCGGACTCGTGGTACAAGGTGCAGAGCGCGTTGTAGCGAGGCACTTTACTCTTCAGACTCCTGTTCTCCCGGTGCAGCTTCTCTAGCGTCTCCTCCACCTGCCTGAAGCGAGCCACCAAGGGGTCCGTGCTGCCGCCCTCGCTTACCGAGCACATGGCCGGGGCAGGCGAGACGCGATCACACTGCTGCCCCTTCTCTTTCTTCTCCAGGGCGAGCAGTAACCCGGCCAGCTGCATATACACCCCGAGAGGAGCCTGGCAGGGCTGCGGCCGCTGTTGTTATTCTCGCCGCCGCTCCGCTCTTCCGCCTTCCCCGCCGCGGCGGAGGCGGCCGCTCTCCTTTAAGGGCTCGCGGGACCCGCCTGCCGCCGCTTTTCTGGGGCTCCGCCTCTGCGCAGGGGGAACCCCACGGCGGGGCGGGCCGCGCTTTCCCCCGCCGCCTGCGCGGGAGCCGGGCAGGGGGGGGGCGAGGCTGCCCGGGGAACCCCGGCCCGGAAGGAGGGGAAAAGGCCGCCGGGGGCTGCAGGACGGAGAACCTGAGTGGGGGCTGAGACCTGGGGGCGAGAGAGGGAGCCCGGGGCGAGCGGGAGGCCGAGGGAAGTCCGGGCCGAGCGAGGGGGGGGAGCGGGGAGGGCCGGGGGGGCTGCGGGCGATGAGGGGGTCGTGGTGACGGCGGGATCGGGGAGAAGGGGTCGGTCCCTCGAGGGGCTGGAGGACGGGGCCGGCCCCCGCGGCGCGAAAAGCCCCGTAATCGCGGCGGGGATTTCCCGGCTCGAAGGGGATTTCCCCGCCGGGGGCGACCCCCGCTCGCCTCGCTGCGCCCCCCCGAGGGGTCGCGGGGATGGCCGGACCCTCCTGAAGCGGCCCCAGGGGCTCTGCGCCGGATTTGCCCGTACAAACAGTGAAGAAACACTCAGAAAATCCTATATACGATGCGTTGGATCGGAATCGGTGTTAACGGGAAGGCTTTTGGGCGCAGGCAGAGCCGCAGAGGCTGCACGGCTTGGCGGGTTTTGAGGAGAAGCTTCCTTAGGAATGGAGCTTGGAGACATCGAAATCTTCCGGTCATCAAAATGTCATCAAGCTGGTGTCTACAGCCTCGGGATTACACGTGGAGATAAGGGCTGGCGGGAGTGAAAGCGGCTGCCTGACACTGACCAAAGGGGCGCCTGGCAGGGCGGCAGAAGGACGCGGGGAGCGGGGACACGGCCCTGGCCTCAGGGGTGACACCGGTGCAGGATTTGCCGTAGGAGGAGGGGAGCGTGGAAAGCTGGACTGATGACAAGTGGGGTTTTTTGATTGGTTTAGTTAACGTCCACGTTATACACGGCTAAGGAGGAAAAAGCCTTAAGCCAGTACGAAAATGAAGCCTAGGTTATGGTTTTTATTATTTGTAGTAATGTTTATTGTGTGTCTGTGTGTGCCCGTGTATAGTAATGTATGCAACTGCGTACGTGCACACAGCCTTACTGCACTAGGTTCGGCACAGTCACATAAGATGTTCAAAAAGCAAGTCTGTCTAATTATAGAGCAAATAGAAATCACCGCATGCAGGTGGTAGAGGGGAGTAAAAAGGAAGACTTCAGTGTGATAGAGACTCGCGGGTTTCAGGGTAAAAAGACACAGCAGTGAGGAGTTTGCATGGAAGGCTTTACATGTACCATTATAGGTGTAGCATTTCAGCCTTCTATGAAGACAATGTGTGTAAGCTGAAATAAGAGAGGTTGCATCTGAGTATAAGGCAAACTGCCTGTAAGGGTAGTCAAACATTGAAAGTGCTTTAAACCAGGAGTTTGGGCTAGAGACTTCCTGAGGTCTCTCCCGACATCACAGAATGTTAGGACGTGAATTATTCTGTGATCCAATTCAGTTTTTTCAAGGTGGAAAGTTGCTATTTTGTCATCTCAGTTATACTAGAAAGGATTGTTCAGAAGATTAGGAGCAATAGAATCGTAGAATGGTTTGGGTTGAAAGGGACCATTAAGGGTCATCTAGTCCAAGGTATACATTCAAAATGGTCTGTTAGATTAGTTGTTTCTAAAAATAAAACTGAATTTCATGTGCGTAAAAGATTGTGTGTGACAGAAAAGGGTAGAACCCTTGCCTGAGATACGAGTCTGTGGTGTATTTGCTATTTCTTCTTATAAATAATGTAAGTACTCCATGATTAAGGACAGTGGAAAATCTGCATGGACGTTGAAGGAATACAGTTTTTGTCTTTTTACTTATATGGAGTTATGTCCTACAACCATAAGACACTGATTTTGCTGTGTTTTAAGAAAGTACAGTTCCCGCTTTAAAATACCCACACTTTATTGTTTTCATATGCATTAATAGGAAAAGTAAAAAAAAAACTCTACATAGGCTTCACTTTATATTTTAAGCATCATTGTGCTCTAGTTAGAGCTAAGTGAAAAGTTTAGAGCGTGGTTGCTTTTGCTGACTGTCAAAATATTTTGTGGAACCGTATGATGAAGCCCTAGTAATGGAGAAATCTGTTTGGTTTCTTGCCAGTTCAAATAGCAAACTGCAAGGAAACAGAAATCTCAGGTCTGCAAATGGGGCAGGGATGTCTTTGGACCAAACATCAGGGAATTTAGTTAACTGTCAAACAGAATACTTTAGAATACAGTTATGCAAGTAGTATTGTGACAATATATTAAAATAAGGCATTGCATCTGATTGCTGAAAAATTGATATTAATTGTGCTTTGGATAAAGCCAGCATTTCCCCAAGGAAAACACCACTGACTTAAGGGAAATTTGCCCTGCGTAAGTCTTGAGTAAGAAACTGATCCCGTATGTTCTCGGGAATGCCCTTAGATGACTGTTTGCTTTTGTCAGTTCTGAAATACAGAGAAATTCCTGGGAATTCAGTGAGAGAAGCTGGTGCCAAAGAATGAGTCAGATTTTAAGACGTGTTTCGTAGTGTACCTGGCTTTTCCTGGATTGCCTCTCGTGTGCTGTTCATCAGATTTGCTGATAAAGCAGCTGATCTGTGGAGTGGCATGTTTGTCCTTTTTTGGTTTTAGACAATCGAAGTAAGGCTTGTTGAGCACAGTAATTCTGGTCAGCCAGTAATTGCTTGAACTGCAGTTATGCTCTGCATTACTTTATACAAGGAAAAAAACTTTATTTTCCATACTTTACTGCTCTCTGTGTGAAATACAAGGTGAAGTTCACCTTAACTCTTTCTTGGTGTAGGCTGTAACAGGATATTAAATCATGGTATCATTAGGGTGCGAAAAGACCTCTTAAGATCATCAAGTCCAGAAGCCATGTGAGAAGAATTTAACCTCAAATTAGATTTTGTTAAAGAAATCTTGACAAAGTTAGTTTGAAAACCTAATTCTATGCCCTTCACAACCATTATTATAACACATGAAAGTTGTCGCACAGTGTATGAACAAAAGGGATTAGATACTACCTAGAAACAAAAAGGAGATGAAGCAGCTCTTAGGCAACCAGGGAGAAGAAAGGGTGAGCAGTGTAATTTAATTAGATTAAGTGTGCATAGATACAGATACATTTAAGGAAACATTTTAAAACATGAGTTATTTGTAGAGTTGGTGAGAATAATTTCTCTGAACATCATATCTCTGTAATATTAGTGCAAATAAAGTGGGTATATTTAAAAGTGTAATTCTGCATGGACAAGAATAAAAAACACATTGCGGGGGAGGGACGTGACAGATGATGTGGTAATTTTCCAAATATTGACGTATGCTCAGTTTGCAAGAACTTGTATTTTTTACTTGTGAACTCCAGATGTTGTTCAACCAGTCAAGCTGTGGTTTATCCCGTTGTCTTAAGTCACCACTAACTGTCCTGGAGGGTAATACATGACCTGATGACACTTACTAACTGTGCTGTTGCCTTGAGTTGATTTACCTCAACAGAACAGATTAGAAATTAGTAAGTGATCCTCTTGCTGCTGTAGGCTGAAAAAAAATCAATAGCAGTTCACATTTTCTTTGCCCTTGATTGTGCGAAATTTTTCATGCTGAGCCAATAGAATGTTTGTGCTTCTGTGACTCATAGATTAACTATAAACTGCAGCCTCGTTTGCACTTCTTACATGGGAAGGGGTAAACATCCTTTATACATGTTACTGCATTGCATGTTCTGATCGTTTAGTGTTCTACATATTTTACAATTAGAATGGCAAACTCATGGAGAGGTTAGCTCAAGGGCATTCAGGATTCCCAAAACTGGGTGAACTCATTGCTGTGACACACATCTTGTTTTCCATTGATACACATACAAATATTCAGTGTAGTTAGGAGAAATAGAATGATTTTTATTTGTTTCTAATATAAACTGTTCCCCACGTGTTAGGAGAGGGGATTTGTTCTTTTTGCGTAGTTTAAACTTTGGAGGACGTTGGAAGCAAATTTTGATGCTTAGGGCAGAGTCCCAGGACCTGGATTCTAAATCACAGTAAGGCTGAAATAACCAGAATGAAGGCCCATGGCATTGGTCAGATGCAAAGCAGCTTTTCCCTAAGAAGTGCTTCTTTCCCGTTTGTTTGGACTAAGATGGGTAAGTCTCATCGTCACAGGTGCTGGTATATAAGCCGGGAGTACATTTTCACATGTCTCTCACAAGTCTTTCGATCAGTTCAGGTCTATGTCCAGGCAACAGGCTTCTGTTATGCCTTGTTACTCTTTAATGCTTTAGATCTTTGCTGAAATTCACCCTTCTGTGCAGGCTCACTGCTCCGGTGTGCAATGGTCCCCCCACCAAGTGTTCAGCTGTTTCAGGCCCTGCTTTAGTTTCTTCTGGATAAGCTTTCTGGGTGTTGAACACGAGTTAGCCACAACTGGGGACAGTTCTCATACTCAAAGGCTTAGACCACTACAGCTACCACTCCTACCTCCTCAGAAGCAAGTTACTTCTTCGAGCTTCTGGTTTATAAAACTGAGGGGCTTGACCCTGTGTATTTATTCCTGATGGATGGGGAGAGGGTACGCTGGCTTCTGTTTGTCATAGGACGTTTTTTCCTAAAACTTTTGTTTTGAAATAATCCAGACAAACCTCTTTTGGGTTGCAGGAAACACTTCCCGACTCTGACATTCTTAACATATGATCCATATTACAGATTCTGTGGGTATTCTGTGTATGCTGACTGAAATTTCCTCTTTGATTAATATGGAGTGCTGCAAATTTTCTGGTTTCTGTTCACGTTTCCTCAAAGGCAAGGCTGTTTTAAAGCTAGATTGGGGGGAAAAATGGAATTATTAGGTGCGACTAAATGGCAGACATTCAGTTGCAAGACTGAAAACAAAAGGTTGCAGGTGAAAACCTATTTGGTTTATGCACTAATGTTGTATAATGAAGCTTCCAAATGTGGGCTCCGTAGCGTCTGTGGTCCAGACCACTCATTCTAACCAGAACAAAATCGGTTTACACATTTCTGATCTTCAGCCTTTCTGACCTAGAGAGGAAACAGACCTCTAGAGTTTCATTAGAGAAATGTTTTATTTAAATGTTCTGTTTTAAATATTTGTTTTAATAGACTTCATCTGTTCTTCTGCCCTTGATCCCAATCCTGAGTTCCCAAATCCAGCTCCTGTGTCCGTTTCCCCTCTGCTGCTCTGCCTGGGGCTTCCCCGGTGCCGCCTGCTCTGCACCATCAGCGGGGATTGCTGTCGGGGCGAGTCAGGTTTGATACTGGGTTTGTATGCATTCAGATATATTTAATTATTTTCATTGTTTCCTTATTAGTACTAGTATTGTTTTATTAAAGCTGGTTTAGTTTTCTTTTCCAATCCATAAGCCTCTCTGCCTTATTCCCTTTCCCTTCCCCTTTGGGGAGAGAGAAGAGCTCTCTAGAGCATCTGTCATTCATTTGGTGGCCGGCCCAACCCTAACGCTTGACAAAGGATGGCTGCGAAATTCCCTAATTCGGGAACCTCGAAAGAAATCATGCTTGAGTAGAAATTCTGTGTCTAAATCAGGAAAAAATAAATATTGGAGGCGTCTTAGGATGTTCTTGGTACTAGATGTTGAAGTAGTTTTCGGAATTGGCGTGCTGAAGAAGGGGTGTAAGGAATTAATAGAACAAGAAAGTGGAAGTGTCCTTGCCACGCCATTCACTCCCCTCCTACACACCATGCTCTTTCCACATAACTAACAACATTTACCAAAACAACATTACCAGAACTGGATTAGTGTCTGAGAGGCAAGAAATGGCATGGTAACATTCCTCTGGAGCTCCATCTGTAAAGCAGAAAATCCAGCAATCATCCTGGCAGGACAGGGAAAAGCAGTTTTCATCAGTGTTTTAAATTTAAGTCATTAGCATAGTCTTTTGTAGACTGAGGTGAAGGAATGTTGCTATAAAGATATCAACTGCTGGAAATTTCAGCTCGTGTTTGAAGCAAGCTTTTTGTTATAAGCTGGAGTAAATGTATTCTTAGTCATAGAAGAGTTGTCCATCATACTTGAAGAAGGAAAGCGTTTTGACACTTTCTGCTCTCAGACAGAATTCATTGGACTTGAAAAAATCATATTTCTGAGGAGTCTGCATACCAGTAGCTGTTCAGCCTTGGCACAATACATGAGTCTGATGTGCACATGCAGATATGTGTGGATTATAGAAGATTAAATCAGGGAACCATAAGAAGAAATAACGTATTTCCTGAAAGTGATAACTCCTGAAAGAAGCCACTGCAGCTGTTTTTCATGAATAAATTTGGCTGAGGTATCACCAAGTAGCACAGGAATTTACACATGTGATAGAGTGAAATATGCCTGTTTCAATAAGAATGAAGATTTTGGGCTCTAAATGAAATGCTTTATTTATTTATGTAACATTGTGATTGTTGCTGGGTTAATGCACATTTTGGGGCAGATGGCCATTTGGCAAAATTATTACACTGTCTTTTTACCCTAAGCTGTAGAGGAAGGACCATGGTGAATCCTAGATGTACGGTTTTCATTAAAGTTTCTGATGAGAACTAATATATTTAACTGACCAAATAGAGAGACCACCATCTAATGGAGTGAGTTTGAATTGTTTGACACTGATTTCTACTGTTTCTTCTCTTGACTTGACTTTAAGGCTTGTAACATCTTCATCTGCTTTGCATTTGAACCTTGCACTAATGGTAATTGTTATTGTTGTTACTGTTTTAGATGGTTTAAAAGCAAAAAGGCTGCAAAATACTAAGTATTTGGTCCATGGAATGAAGATCATACTCAGTTTTCACTTACCCTTACTTAATTTTTAGACAAAATCTCCAAGTTTTGACTTAAAACTGGTTAACAGTCAGTATCTGACCATTTTTAATTTATTTTTTTTTTATTGATACACTTAACTACTTATGAGTAAAATGCTTAGAAGTCGTCTGTGAGAAAGTTAATTTTGTTAGACCTTGCATAAAAAAAATAATAAATGATTCTACACTGGAATACTCTACAGACTGGCTTCTTTGGGAGTTAGTCTTAAATAAGTCATATTTGGTGTAATTGTGACATTCCAGTTTGAGTGTGTGCAGATACACAGACACCGTTAAAAGGACTAGTTTTGGAAACACTTAGTCTGAACTTCAAGAATTTCCACCAAAGTGATGATTTTTATGTTACAGAATTAGGAAATGTCCCTGTTTGTTTGAAGGCTGGTTGAAATATTGCCATAATTTTACATTTACTGAAATAACTTTTTTTAACAAAAATAACTTTTTAAACAAATTTTTAAATGTTGTTACAAGAGAGGTATGGCTTGGAGGGAGAGTGTTTTTGTTAGATTTTCTGATACAGGTAGAAAAAACCGAAGACCTTTTGAGACCATCTCTGTTTCCTCAGATTAGTTGGTCTGTTCCTGCCTACAGACCTTGCTTCTGTTGTATCTGTAAAACATCACGTTTGCACCATCGCTGCTGTGACTTGTAGATAAAACAACTTCTCGTACTAGTTCTTTAGGCTGATTTCCCAAATGATGGCCGTGCCCATTAGCTGACCCAACAGCTTTAAATAACGAAATATAATCTCCCCCGTTTCTTATTTCCTGTGAGCTATCCAGGAAGTGTCTCAGAATGAAAGAAAAACTATGAATTTGCCAGATAATGAATCCGGCTCTTGGTTCATGGTTCTTTCCTGCAGGCAAAATTATAGGTTTCTTGTAAACTTGAAGGAAGTGGAGTGAAGGAGTTCGCTTGTGTGGTAATGAGAGTAGCCAAATGATCGATTAACGCTTGAGGAGAAAACCGTGCTTTGGGCATTACTGATTTTCAGAGGAGCGTGGTGGGTTAGCCCCAGCTGTCGGGTAAGTCCCCACCCAGCCACTCACTCATTCTACCCCTCAGCAGATCAGGGGAGAGAATCGAAAGGGCAAATGCAAGAAAAACTCATGGGTTGAGATAAGGACAGTTTAATAAGGGAAGATAAAAAAATAGAAAATCAAACGGAACAATTAATGCAAAAGCAACTGCTCACCATCTCATACCAGACTCCGAGCAATGGCTGCTTTCCACACACCATCCACTCCCAGTTTTGTTGCTGAGCGTGGTGTTTTATAGCATAGAATAGCTCTTTGGTCAGTTGGCATCAGCTATCCTGGCTGTGTCCCCTCCCGACCTCTTGCCCACCGCCAGCTAAAACACATCGCTGTACGGGCTGCTGTGAAGAAAGTTAGCTCCATCCCAGCCAGACCCAGTACAAGAAGTAAGTGGCAAAGTGCTACTTCAAAAAAGAAGTTGGGGAGGACACCAGTATTTTGTAGCATTTACACGGCTCTTGGGATTTTCATTTAATAGAAACAGGCAAGGAATGAGGAAACCTGAGTCAGTGAGGTATCAAGAGTTATTCAAAGTTGTATATAATATCGAAAGACTATGAGCTGAAAAAATATAATATGCTTGAGCTAGAAAACAGTGAAAAGACTTTGGAAAAGAATGCAAATACATAGGCAATTTTATATATATAGTGCCTGATAATAATAGGAGCAGAATTTCTTTGTGACTACTGCTAGCAGAAGAAAACTGGTTAGAATAGTCAGAAAACAAAATTATTTCTTTCCTAGTTCACTTATGGATTAATGTCAATCTGTACTAGAAGATTATACTTTAAATACATTTTCCAGCCTCTCCTTTTCCCATCATCATTAATAATGTCTCCAACCTCAGCAAAATTCTCAAAAGTACACCTCCTGCAGAGCAGTATAAGCCAAATGGAACCGGTCTCTGCCAGAGCAGCACCTGCAAAATTTACCAGCGTATCTCCATAACAACTACAGGATGTTTTTGCCGCAAGGGAACCATGATACCTGTTGTGTCAACGGCTTTTCTGTAGTTCTTCTGTCTGAGCACATGACATTCAAAGTGCTGTTATTCCCAGGGTGATTCCTATGTGTTTACTTCTGTGGCAGGCTGTGTGTGGGATTGCAGAAGAGGGACCAAATAAGCTTGGGCAGAGGCAAACAAAACTGAGAAACTGACCTTCATGTGTGTTGTGTGAGACGCACTGAGATAAAAAGGTTTTCCTGGCTGCTCTGTGGCAAGTGGTTTGAGACTTGTGCTCCTTCAGGTGCCCCGTTGGAAAGAAGAGAGGCTTTTGCCCAGAGCGGCAAAGTGCTGTTCCTGCTTGTTGTGCAGCTTGTGAGCCCCATGCTACTGTGTACAAAGGCTTCCCCATGAGTGCAAATGGATAATATCCGCAATTCTCCCCAGCCCTCTAGGAGTTTTAAGCCTAGAACCCTCCCAAGTCTGCATCTGCAGTTAAAAACACTACCCACCCCATTCAGCTTGGCCATGGACGGGATAGGTTTAGCTAAATACATCATGAGATGTGGTGGAGCAAAGTGGTGGAATAGGGAAGTGATAGCTTTCTCAAAGTGTAACATGCTCCATATGATGGGGAGTGCCGGAAGTGTATTATTACTGTTACTTCAAGAGGGTGACGGTGAGTAATTTGAATAAATGCCTGCCATTTACGGTTCTTGATTTCAAATCTGTGTGAGAGATATACTTCATTTTCTCGGCATGTGCATTGTTTCGAAAGTAATATGATGTTATTTGATTCTTGAAGAAGATAAGATGGGAAGATGCATGCATGTAGCAACTGGTATGGAAGCAAACTGGGAAATAGCTTCACTTCTTGTGTTTGATGCAAATATGTACTCTCGGCTGGTGGTGATCCAAAGTGTGATGCAGTTGCTTAATGTGCAGAAGCCATCCTGCATCTTACATGGAGCAAAACATTCAAAAAGGCTCATTTTCCATATTTTTAATAACAAAAGGGGTTGAGAATAGGCCTCCATCACACATCTTTCTTCTGTGAAATGAGGCTGGCGGACTGCCCTGCTTCCCACACCACGTGATGGGGCATCCAGGCATTGGATCACAGAATTACAGAGCTGCTGGAGTTGGACGGACCTGTAGAGATCGTCTAAAGCAATTCGTGCTAAAGCGATTGCCTAGAGCCCATTAGGGTTGGATGAATCTTAAAAATCTGACATAGCTTAAAAACTGATGCCAGGAGGTCAGAATATCTGCAGTGATGTCCTGCATATCCTTCTATAAATGATACCAGGCTCCCTTAGCACACCTCTCTAAAGAACATCTCTGCTTAGATGCTGTCAGCTTTCGTATTAATCTGTGAGTCACATTAATGTTTAGTTGAGTATCACTTCTTGTATCGTACCGATTTACATACAACAGTCAGGGTATTTAATGTCTGTTTATTGAGCTAGATACATGACTTCTTAGATGCTTACTGGGAAAATGAAGTATGATGTATCTGTAGGACATGGCGTTTGGCTTCTCTCAGTTTACATTGTCTGAACTTTGTTCAGAACTTTGTTTTTACCTGTATTTGTGCAACAAAGCATGGCAAATATTTAAGTTTATGTGCCAATGAAGAAAAAGCAGAAGTTGTAACACGGCAGCCTGACTTCAGTGCTCAAGACTGTCACGTTTCTTGTTCTGGAGGTCCCCAGTTCAGTCTTTGATGTGTCAGCCAGGAAAGTGACTGTCACAGCTGTACCCATGACTTTGTGAAATTTTTTTGCCACAGAAACAAATCAGACTGAACCTGGACTTAATCATGTTAGCGCAACTACAGGAATATTTCAGAGAACACTTTGGTATGGATAAGAACAGATTCTGAAACTGAGACTTAGTCACAGACTACTGAAAATTTCTAGGATACCGTTTGTGTGCCTTTCCCATCCGTATGACGCTGCAAACCAAGAGAAGTGATTCCCCGTGCTGTGCATGACTCTGCAGTTATGCGATCGCTTTACTGCGCGAGATAGCTGGTGATTTAAAAATAGCTCTGCTTACTCAGATGTGGATGATGATTGCAGAAAAAATGCCACTCGGTCGTAAAGCTGGAACACCTAGTAATTCTTTCCTATAACCAACAGCAAACAGAAAGCAACATAAGAAAAAATGGGGAGGTAATTTAGAGCTCGTTTTCAGGATTTGATTTTATTCTTATTCCTTTTTGTGGGATTGGTTATTTCTTATTTCTTAGGGTTATTTCTTCAGGTATGGAGGTCCAGCCGTTTCTTTTTCATGTGCCATTTGCCAGAGTGATGCCGGTCCTCTGTTTCTGTAACTTGCAATCTTTGTGAGAACAGGTTGCAAGTTTGTATTTCCCTTGATATGTCCATCTCCGACATCTTTCATAGGCACCAACGTGCACACTGGGGTCATTGCAATGTACAGGTGATCCCATTGCCTCAGTGTGTCATCTCCATGTCAATACAGATTCTTCCTGAAAGTTGATTATGAGGCTTTTAAAAGACAAAAACTTTTCACGTAAACATGCCAGAGTAAGAACTTTGCTTACATGGTATTATAAAATATTGTATTGAAATAAATTTTATTACAATCATAGGAGCTGGTTATATATAGTTAGTTCACATTGTGCAGACACACACACACACAGAGTACAGGCTGTACAGTCTTGCAACTACAGTGCAAAACTCATACAACATACTGGGGAAATCTAGATGACAAAGTGCATCAATCTGTATGTTCAGTTGAGTCCCTCATTCTGTTGGGAGTGCTAATGAATTTTTTGAGTTAATCTGGAGCCATAGATACTTAGTTACTGACTTTGGGCTGTCAGGTTTTTTTTGGATATGTCACAACTCGACCTAAGGCAATATATTTCAATCTGCCAATAATTGTCTAATCTTGTTTGAAACAGTTTTCATACCACAAGATTATAGTTTGCACCTATTTACTTCAGAAGTCCTATGAGTCACTGTGCTGAAGAGAAACTGGAACTGAGATTGCTTTGCTAATATTTCTTTATAATTTTTTAGGCCAGTAGTACCCAGATAGGTCACTCACGGGTCAAGGCTCCAGAAGCTCTTTACATGTTACTCAGGCACCATAAATCAAGGTTCTAACTCCGTGTGACTGGAAGCCAAGATAAAAAGAGCAAATTACGATCAGTTCCAAGATCACTTTCTGATTGCATTTCTCCATTGAAGAAACAACCAAACAAAAACCACCCAAAAAAAAAACCCTAATGGAGAAGAGTAGGAGTAGGGGTTAACAGGAAAGTGATCAATGAAAAGTCTTCCGAGTAGATTAGTCCCAGGAAAGCAAGTCTGTTGGGTTTATTTACTTTCAGTCAATAGGATTTTGTTATTTACAGGAGCATTTCCCTAGTGCTTCTTAGTGAGGAAAAGTTCTCAGTGGGCTTCAAGAACAGAACTGAAGCCAGCAAATTCTGGTAATCTATAGATTTTTTTATTGAACTGAGATCCTTCTCAAAACATAAGTTATTTCCAGCTTTATTACAGTTGTATGAAAGCTGTAATATAAAGAGGTCCAAACCATATTTTACAGTAAGATTTATAAATATTTCCCCACTACCAATTGTTGCTTTTTTCTGTCTCACTTTTGTACTTTTTGTGATCTCAGTAGGGGACTGTGACATGTCTGGCTTTCAGTAAAGTAAAAGGAAGTGCACACAGTGAGTTTGCCAAGTTTGTCACTCCAGGCTAATAGATGGACTTGCCACATCTTTGTCGAAGTCACAATTTCCCAAGAATTTTCTAATTCAATGTAAAAAGAAGAAAAATCCCTGTAGCATAATTAATAAATGCATTCGGTAGATCCCTTCATAAAATGTTGAATAAAGCAAAACATCCGTCATAACTGGTCCAATTACCAGGAAACATCTGCAGATTTCATTTAATATTTCTTAAATGTTAATATTTCCTCGGATTATTGATTTACATCTAATAAAAATAGAGTGTTTGCCTGGCTCAATAGAAATACACTGCAAATTGCTATTACTTAGCAGTAATAATGTTACCTAGCACTCTTCATCTACTTTTCAAACAGTTTGCAAAGGTAAGTAAGTATTTTTATTCCCCTTTTCATAGAATCGTAGAGTCATAGAATCATAGGATGGTTTGGATTGGAAGGGACCTTGAAGATCATCTGCCCCCGTGCCATGGGCAGGGACACCTTTGGGGAGGAATTAAGGGACAATTTAAAAAATATAAGCAAAGGAAAACGGATGTATTAAAACATAAAGGAGCCCAAATAGAGAAATTTAATCTAGTTGTGCATTGGGGTGTGCATGTGTCAGAAAGAATGTCATGAGACAAAATCTGTTCTAATACCTATTCACTGTAGAAACACACAGTTCTGTTTCATAAGCGAGTTCTGACAGCATCACTCATTTTTCCATACTATTTCCGTGTGTTTTTCTCTAGAAAGAAAATAAAGGTGAATCAAAAGTGCAAACCCAATAAGTGCTTTCACATCAATAGGAGAATGTGCTCTTTCACAAGTTTAGTCTGTGTCATCATTTTCCCATAATGTTACGCTTTACACGCTGCCTCTCAGTTTCCTTCTTTACTACCAGTAAAATCTACCGTCTTTTTAGTAATGCAATTTACTGTAGCCAGTGTAGGAAAAAACTCCAGCTTTTGTTCTAGAGAAGAAGGCAAATTCTATACCGGAGATTCAGTTCTTCCTCTCACAGATTTCTCCTCGTGTCATTTCAAATAAGCCTAACCTCTGCTTCAGAACCAGCTAACTTAAACTTACCATGGGAAGGCCATTGAAACTAAATTTATCATTCGTCTGAGTTTATACTCACAGCCTGAAACCTGATGTCTTTTCCCACAATTGGTCAGGTTTCTGTTTCTGTCCTGAACTCTTTCATTTTTAGATCTCAGCCACTTCCCTTCTACGATTATGATAGTACCAAACCTGCTGGTGTATATTCAGATTTAATATTTATTTTTTAAAAAATGAAATAGATGGCTGGCTGGCTGCTGAGAAGTCAGATTATGGAAGAAGCTGAAAAGTGTTGCTTTAAAAAAAACACCTCAGCTTCATCAGTTCCAGTAAAATATGATGACTGTTCAGTGGAGCAGTACCTGAACGATGCCAGCTGATATTCATCTTCATTTCTCAATGGCATATTAATAATTAATAAAAATAATGAGATTCTTTAATAAAATATCCTTTACAATAATAGACTGACATTGAAGAAGCAAATTAGATATTTTTCCATATTTTATCTTTTTTCTTGCTTTCCTCGTTTGGTGTCATGGAAATGAATGGTAACAGAGGGAAACAGTGGAAACCTTGACTCTTCTGCTCCCTTTTCACAGCAATTTTCTGTTCTTCGGAACATGAATACCTTATATCACACATTTATTTCCCAATCTGTAGGGAAGTTCTGGTCTTTGCCCAGGTTGTCAGATATTGAGATTCAGTGGACTCAGTCTTCTGGTTCGTGCTTTTGGTGAGAACAGCATCCCCAGCAAGAACGCAGCTCTTTTATACCTTCTGCTCAAAAGTAATTTGTTCTCATCACTTTTACCTGTGCAATGGTTCAGGTGTGGTTCAAAGGGGTTCTACAAATACCACCTCGTTAAGGTAGCTCAGTAATTGAAAGGCAGAAATTGCTTTAAAAACAAACTGATGAAGTGCCAAGTGCAGAGCAAAAGCATTAAATATTGAGCAGATCAGTCCTTTGGCTTGTTAGTGGCTGAATGCTGTGCTCAGGCTGATTGGGCTTTACTTGCATTAAACTCTAACATTGAATCCTTCCAGGAGCATCCCATCACCCAGCCAACACTCTCTTTCAGCTGGTATTGATGGTCCAGCAATCCTACAGCCGACAGTTGTACAGTGCATTTGGGTCTGTTGAAGGACTCAAGGATCCATCACGCCTGACAGCAGACAAACCCTCTGGGTGATGCTTCTTCTGCCCATACGGCTGGAGCGTTGGTGGTTCCTGGAGACACCTTTGCAGTCAATCTGCCGTGCTCCATAGCACCTTACTGCACCGTGCCCCGGTGGGACATCCAGGAGAGCCTGCTAAGCTACCTGCCTGCCACAAACAGGGGTTCCTAACCGATGTCCTGGGTGGTGACAGGGACATCCAGGAGAGCCTGCTAAGCTACCTGCCTGCCACAAACAGGGGTTCCTACCAATGTCCTGGGTGGTGACACTGCCAACCACGATCACCAGCTCGTAACTGTGTAGCAGGCATGTGTGTCTGAACATGCATGTTTATGTGTATTTTGAGTTTCACTTCATTTGCTTTCCCCGCGCATTCATCAGAACCGTATATACTAAAGATACAATTTTTCCTGGCTTCCAGAGCTCTCATCATCATCACCATCACTCACATTTTGCGTGTACTGCCGTGCGGTTTTCTGGCGAGGCTGCCTTTGACACTTAACATACAGCACCGATCCTCACAAGGTAAGAATTCCTACCCAATTAGCAGAGTCACTCAGCTGGAGCACCCACACCCTGAAGTTTTCATTCGATTCAAATGCATATTTTTGGTCTTAATCTACAGCATATCCGAGGTTCATCTTCCTGAAACCATAGCTGTGATGACACAGTCTTTAAAATTAGTAACTTTGCCTGACTATGGAAGGCAATGTGGTCAATTCAGACAGGCTTAAGTTTGAGTTTATTAATCATTAAAATACTTTGTGAGGCCCAGCTCAGCACTCTGACATCTCATCGTCTCTCTCTCATTTTTCCCTGTCAGGTGGGTGCTTCCCCTTACGCTGGGCTGTCCCGGGAAGGACTCGTGAAGTGTGTGGGGAGTTTCACGTACCCTGTTATGTAAATCTAACGTAACGCACACTGTACATCTGCACGTCACCGCAGTCACCAGTGCAATTTCTCGTTGTGGTTGCACCGACTTAAAACTGATTGTAAAAGTACTGTATGATCGGGGTGAATGTGTGTGGTGTCACTATCCCTACAATTTTCTCTGGTGTCATTAGTTGTGAGCTTCTAAGTCATATCATCACTGTGCTTAGTCCCTTGAGCTCTGGAGTTGGCAAGTCTGATTTGATTGTTAGAAGAATTAGGTAGCTGAAGGGCAAGAATTTGGATTAGAATTGCTTTGCATCATAGTGAGATTCAATTAACTTATTTTTATTTTAATTATTTTTAATTGACTTAAAAATAAAAATAAAGCCTTTTAATTAAAAGAAAAGAAAAAGTAATGTAAAATTTTTAGAAGTTTGAAGTGTTCACAGAAGTTTCAGTGCAGATTCACTAGCCTGCTTCAAAAATGCCACTTTTCATGACTTCGGAATATTTTATGGTCCCTCAGGATACTATAAGCCCTGTGCTTTGAGTCATGTACTCCAAGTTTTCATATAAATCATATATAATTCATATAAATACCATTTTTAATGGTATTGACTCGTATGTCTTTCTTCTTAGGCTAGAGTTTGTATTTTGAATTCACTGATTTGACATCAAATTAGTCCTCTGGCTCACTGTTCCCTTCCATTCCTTCAATTCTTCACCATTTTATCTATTTTATCAGGTGAGTCTTACCTTCTGTACAATCTTGGGGCACAATGGAAATTAGATCTTTGACTCTTCTTCAAGCCTTTGTCTTATTGTAAAACAACATAAACCCAACAGTATTAATTAATGGAAAGAATTGATTTAATCATTATACTTGCTGAAAAAGAAATTGTTTCTGCTGTTCCACAATTTTTGTCTTTACAGCAGGAATTTTGCCTGTTGAGTACAGCAGGAATTTTGCCTGTCCAGCAGGAATTTTGCCTGTTGAATAAATCTGCAGAACATGACTTGTGAAACTAGACTGCCTTCAATTTGTATATTATTGGCCCTTTGAAATCAGTTTGTGCTACTCACAAGCAAAAAATTAATGTTTTCTGTAAGTAAAGTTTTTTGCAAGATTATAAGACCTTGGGTTTTGTGCTGAAATTATTTAGATAGATGAAATTATAATTCAGTTAACCCTGAATATAAAGGGCAAATAAGCAGAGGAATATTTTAAATCAGAAGAAGCTAAACCATCTCTATTCAGCATTAAATGTACTTTTACAGAAAACTGTTTTCTAGATTTTCTTTTCAACTTAAACTTCCCATGTGTCAGATTAATATCCACAGAGTGCTCTAGAAAGTAAGTAGGTAAAGGATAGATAGACAGACAGACAGACACAACACAGTGGTGATATGACCACATGCTTTTCCTATTCTTACATTCCAGTATGATATTTTGGGAAAAGTGATGAATATAGTATTTGGAAAAATAGAAAGCCTGTAAAAATCAACACAGAAAAAAATGTCAAATCCAGTATTTCCCATACTTTTAATCTAATCTAATCTAACTGTTATCAAAAGCCTTATATCATAAATAACCAATTTTCTTTCCTTCTCTTTGCCAGAGTCTCACATTCTTCTGGGACCTGACTGCAATATGAAAAAGTAATAATAACATAGTATTAAATAAATACCCCGTGATTATCTGTCTAAGGAAGGGCAGCTGAGCAGCTCTCTGGTCTCAGCCCAGCTGCTGCTGAAGGGAACAGGAGGTCACACAGCAGGTCTCCCACTGTTTTACAGGCTGGCATCTAAAACAGAGAGTGCCAACCACCACCTTTTACGCAGGCGTTTTGTGAAGAACAGAGTTGGTTAAGGAAAAAAGACAAAGATAGAATTCCATGGAAGCTCCATCCCTGAACTTTGTCGCCACGAAGCATCCTGTTTCTCCCTGTCCATGACAAGGGAGAGCCTTTCCACTGGGACCACTGCTTTGGCTGGAGGAAACATGTCCTATTCACCCTCACGGCAGTAGTACCAGGAGACCTGCAGAAAGACTGTGGATGGTATCTGTATGAGCACAAAGTATCCCAGGGAGGGAGGGAGGAACACCCTCAGAGATCTCCCCACGGCACAGCAAGGCAAGAGGAGGGGAAGCAAGAGGTGTACCTGCAGCCTCGTGTTCACAGAATCACAGAATTGTTGAGACTGGAAAAGATCTCTGAGGTCATCAAGTCCACCCTATAACCCAGCACAACCACAGCAGCTAGACCATGGCACTGAGTGCCACATCCAGCCTCTCCTTCAACACCTCCAGGGACGGTGACTCCACCACTTCCCTGGGCAGTGCATCCCAGTGCCTGAGCACCCTCTCCGTGAGGAAGGGCTGCCCGAGATCCAACCTAAACCTCCCCTGATGCAGTTTCAGGCCGTGTCCTCTCATCCTATCTCATTTCGTGTGCTGTGGTGTGTGCAGCTGTGGAGTGTTTTGATTCAGGGTGCAAGCCCCCATCCCCACAGCCTCCCTCCCACCCCGCCTCGGCCATGCCTTCTCAGCAAGTCGAAAGTCAGCAGGTGCTTTTTGTCTGTGTGTGAGGCTGCTAAAGAAAGCAAAATCTGATTCCTGCTGTTTATCCAGATCTTACAAAGCACAGCTGCTCCTTCCCAGCTGTGTAGCACACAGAGGCAGCAAAGACTGTTACCAGTGGAGTATTGCTTGGCTCTTCCCTTCAAAAAAATGTGGCTGTGTCCCAACCACCGTGTTCACGTGGTTTTGCATTTGCAAGAGATGCTGAGGAGGGCTGAGGACATGGACCTGAAGGCTCAAAGCCAAACTGAATGGAATTTGATTATTTTTTTCTGCACAGAGAGCATAGCTAGGGAAGGAGGGATAGCTGCGTTCCCATGGCTCTCCACTGCGGAAACGCTGCTTCCTCACAATATCTCGTATAACCCATTTCGCAATGTAAGGATTTAAAGGTGATGCCCACATTCGTTTAACCGTTCTGGCTGACTCATACTGTATTAGAAAAGCGAAAAAAAAGAAAGTGCCGAGGCGTTGCAGTGAACCTCGGCCTCCGTGCGCGAAGCCTTCGTTGCCCCCTAGTGACAAGGCAGGAGCAGGAGACAGAGAGCAGGAGAGTGCCCCGGGGTGAGTAGAATCATCGAATGGCCTAGGCTGGAAGGGACCTTAGAGATCGTTTAATCCAACCTCCCTGTCATGGGCAGGGACGCCTCTCAACTAGATCAGGCAACACACGGGGACCGAATGGGAATCGAACCGGCAAACTTGGTGTTATCAGCACCACGCATATGAAAGTAAAAAACACTAAACAAACATGTACCACTCGCTCTCTGTGCTTCTTTAGTGTTTATCTCCAATAGTCCTTTGTAAAAAGCTTTTTTATTAGTGTCATGAATTTATTAGCTGTTTAGAGAGGGTATCTTTTTTTTTTTTTTTGCTTGGATGATAGCCTGTACTGTAACGTCTAAATATTTACGATATTTAGAGAGATAATAACTAACAAAGCAGTAGTGGTTTCGATGTTAAGAATGGGTTCCTTTGTGGTGGCTGATACAGGGGACATAGCTGAGACCAGCTATGTTTGAAATCCCCGTTGGGAATGCTTCGCAAATACAGCTTTACAGCACACTGTTAACAGTCCGGGTGGAAGAAATTGAGCGTCATAAAAGGAGGCAAAAATGCTTTTTATGATAAATGTTATCTGAATTTCTGAAATAAATTTTGGCACCTTTACCACGGTTAAGGTGGTACCTTTATGCCACTATACCTATGCCAGCTCTGGGGCTGATTTCTGTGTCAGTATGAATCGCAGGCCTTAGTAGGCAAAGTTTAAACCGTCGTTCTGTTTGGAGTGGACCAATGACCACAAAGGAGTTTATACCGGTACACCCCAGAAGGCAGATTCACAGCGTGGCTGTAGATGCACACAGTCGCTCGGGATGGAGCCGTCAGCCCTTAGCACAGCGTGTCTGCAGCAAACGCCGGCCCTCGGCCGGGATGTCAGTGCCCTCCAACCACAGTTCACAGCTGATTTCATGTTCTCTGCAGTAAGATGACTAACTCTTTTTTTGTTGTTGTTGCTTATTTTCAGGTATTATTTAGTAAGACAAAGGAGCAGTCTCATTTTTCACTAAGTTTTCCTACGACTTCCCTAGCTTCTGATGTTAAGTCGCACGTAACCGTGGGTGATCGTGCTTCCCACGAGGGTGGGTGGCTGTGCCACCTGTTCTGTCTGAGAGAGGAGCTCAGTTCCTGCGCCTACTCCTGCTCCCACGTGCACAGAGGTCACGCTTCTCCACAGCGGAGCCCTCAGGGTAAGATTGCTCGTAACTCTGTGTTGCTGTTGCTGAGGAATGACGACCTGCTGTGTGATGCTCTGCTGATGAATGATGCTTATGACCTGCTAAATGAGGCAGAGCTAAATTTTTGGCAAGGGTAGGGCATGCAACACCAGGAGTTTCTGTCCCAACAATACGTGTGCCACCTGAAGGGGAAAATACAGCTGCATTTAGAGACCCCTTTTGCTGTGAAATGTCCACCTGCCCACGAGTGTTGGAAAGCAATATTTTCCATGTTTTCATTGCAGGTTACCTACCGGGCAGAAAACCTGACAAAAAGATGTTTCATGTTTTATTCTACTATGAAAAATCACTGGTCTTTAGAGCTTTGAATTCCTCCTTGAGATACTGATCGCAGTCAAAGACTGTCATGTGAGATCAGTAATCTTTTTGTTGCCTCTCAGTCTTCAGAATATCTACTTCACATTATCATTAAGCCAACTCACAAAAAAAAAATAGATCAGTTCCTATGAGTCATGATCATCAGTACAGAGCTTCCCACCCTGACCGTCTGTGGACGTAAGAGTCGTCACCACAAACCTTGGAGTCGTGATGTTCACAGTGGCTCTTTAACCTTGCCTTGGTGACTGACTGGTGAGAAATAATCGCCCCATGATATACGTAGTTCCTTACATTTCATTCTGTGTGTCTTTGACTGTAAATATACTGAAATACTGCACTGCCCTAGTTCAAAAGTTCACGAGCATATGTGAGCCTGGTGTTGGCCAATGCTTAGTTCTAAAGTAATCGTTTGCTAATGCTGTAAATTCTGGGACTCGTCTCAGCATCTGCTAATGTGGCTCTGCGTGGCAGATTTGCAAAAAAACGCATGCTGTGCTGAGCCCAGTCACACATCGTAGCAATTACCTTTCTTCTGAGGATGCACAACTCTTCCTAGGTCTGTCTGAAGGATGCTTTGTCCTTCACAGATCCTACCCAGGCTGACAGTAACATTACTGTTCATGGAGCCTGGAGTTTCTGTAGATGGTGTCAGGTCACAGGATGCGTGAATGTGCTGGAGGTCTACACCACAGAAAGTATGGGCTGTACATTTTTCACTGCATCAAAAGATAACATGTAGAGGTGCTCATTAATTACTTGGTTGATTGAAAAAGGGCTAGTACAGGACTTCTCTCTGTCTGTCAGGAAACTGCTACTCTTTGGATCGTGCATTCAAAATTATAACCATCTGACAGCAATTCACCTCACTGCTGTCCGGAACGTGCTGGCTCAAAATTCATTTTGTTCTAATAAAGATGAGGAAACAAATTACAAAAGGGCAAATATTTTTTCATGGTCTTACAGAAGACAGTAATATATTATAGTAGTCCATATATTATGTACTTTTTGTAGAATAAAGCAGAAATTCCACAATATCACATGATCAGAGGTGTAACTGAGTTTAGAGCAGCCTGAATCTTTCCCACTGCGTGTAGCAACAAGAACTCTTGCTTAGAACAGAATGTTCAATGATGTTTCTTCCAATTTTGTAATGCAATAGGTGTAGGGAGTAGGATGTGCTTTGTTTCCAGGCAAAATCAGAAATATGTGTACCACATTTACCATATCTCGATGGAATGAGAAACTCTGTAAAGTCCCTTGCCCATTTCCTTCTGCTTTGTCACGCCTGAGTAAACTTCCCAATTCTTGACATTCATACTTCTGTGTAAATATAAACGTCTATATAATGACAATGATATTTGCTGTTAAATGTTTTTCACCACAGGAAATCAGAAAGCTTCATAGTCATTAGCTGATTAAAGACTGCAATCATAGGTGTGAAGCAGGTGTGGCTTGATTTACATGTTTGTAAATTTGCATTTTGTTAACTAGACCGGTGACAGAACTGGAAGGAAAATTTAGGAGTCGAGAATCACTTTAAACTTTCTTTAAAAATAATCCAATTTACATAATATATAAGCACAAAGTAATCCAGCAGCTTGACCCCGAAGGTAGGAGCTCTGATCTCTTAATTAGCACGGAGTATATTGTGTGTGTCAGTTACAGTTTCCCTATCTCAGTTTCCTGGTTTGCCAAGTATAGAAAATAGTAATTACCGTCTTCATAAGGTTGTTAATCCTTTTTAAGTACTTTTAAGCCCTATAAAAAGAAAAATACCATGTGATAGCATTCCTAGTCATTCTGCAGTTTGACCATCTGCAGCCCAGAGGGCTTGACTGGTTACCAGGGGCTGTAATAACAGGGGTTTCAGCCACATCTTGATGAGATGTTACTACTGAGGTCACGCCTCTACCCTGTTGCTGTGTTATGAGAACTGCTGCCTTTGCCACTGACGGTTGCGCAACTTCTTCTGGCTTCTAAAATTGCTGTTTCCAAGGAATTCCTTTTTTCTGGTAACTGGTAATGATTTCCCAGGCAACAGGTCCTGATGCTGATGACTGTTTTATCTCCTTTTTTTATTTTAGTAATAATGACATATTGTAGCAAGTGTGGGTAGAGCCCTTCCCATATTTTCGTTCACGAAGCCTAGCCGTGATGAATAATGACATGGTAGAAGCAGTCAGACCACATCTTCCTTTTTCCTTCCAGAGCTTTTATACATAAGGTCGTCTTTGAATTTAGCAGTGTGGATGCTTGTTGGAAGCAACGGAAAACCGGGAAGAGTCGCTCATTGCTCAGTTCTTCCCAAAGGAAAGAAAGAAGGAACATCCATGGGCTGGAGGAAGGGAGCTAAGGCCAGCCCCACTCTGCCCAGGACAAGAGCAAACAGGACAACAACTGGGATGTATAGGGAAGATATCATATCAATTTGGTAACAGTTTTATTCCCTACATCAAAAAATGTAAAAGAATAGCTTCCTCAAAAAAGTAGAAAAATCTCATTCAGGGTCACTTGTTCCCCCTAGCTCACCCCTCTCAGCTACTCATACACAATGCGTACTCCTGGTCCCAGTAAATCTTGTGTTAGACACCTTTTCAAAAAGAAATAAAGACTAGCATGTGCATTCCTTGAGAGCAATAGTGGTGAAGAAAAACTAAGCGAAGAGAGCCTTGGATGGCAGCTGGTTGGGCAATGCTTGATGTCCTCTTCCAGGGCTGCAGAAGAAGAAAACTGATTTTTCATGTTGTACCCAGAAAAGCTTTATCATGGGTGTGGACATGCCAAGCTGATGGGTTGAGAGAATTTAACCTAACTTAATCTAATTATCAGTCACCAGTCTACAGCTGTTAATCAGTCCTCAATTTGTTGTTTATTGGTTCAGCAAACAACACTCAGTTTTTAATCAGCTGAACTGATAAATGGTGGGTTTTCTGGGTGGGATGCTCGTATGTTTTTGGGTCCTTGAGATGTACCCTACTAGTGCAAGATAGCGCAGCGGGGAGCAGCGTGCTCCTGCCCTGTAGCTGCCTCGTGGGGTGGTGCAGGACACAGCTGGGACAGTCGAGAAGGAAACAGTGTCCCAAATGGGATGGACAGGAGAGAAGACAGCACCAGGGTGGGGGACTGGGAAGCAACTGAGCGAGAGGAGCAAAAGGCTGAGGGAGGTGTTATCCAGGCATGGGAACGGGTCTGGTACGGGTGAGACGGAGACAGGAGGAGTTCTAAGACCTGGAGGGAATAAAGAGCCCGAATCGAGCCCGCTGCTTCCAGCGCTGCCCGCCTCGCCCTCCCGACACAGCGAGGGCAGGAGCGGCTCCGTCCCGGCTCCGCCGCTGCTCCGAGCGCGGGCTGCAGAGGGTGCAATTGCCTCGAGAAATGCGTTTCAGTTCGGTTGGGCAATTTTTCAGTGCGGGTTGGTCACATTCGCGGAAACTTTCTCGCCGATCGCTGCTGTTTCGATGGTAGAATAGATGTGAAGTCCGCCCTAATCTTTATTTCATTCCAAGTGCTTCCTAAGCTCTTGGTAAGAGCGCCAAATCCCCTGTTCATAGCTCTGAGAACCAAGTCAGCGTCGCTAGAGATGGTGATGCAATTGCTTGTGTTTTCCTTTATGTCATCTATATTTTAATTAATGGCTTCAGACCCTGCAGCTAGTCTTAATAATCAGTACCGAAGTCTCATCTTGTAGATAATGATCAAGTCAATTCAGCCTCAGGGATGCAAGTAAAATCTGTACACAGATTGGTGCAATATGTTACACCAACAGAAGAAAGAGGCAAAAATAGCTACAGAAAAAAAAAATCACAGTACACAGTGTTCTTTTCAAACCCCTTCTAATCCCTTTGTTTTAATGTGCTGTTGTATGAAATAAAGGCAGTAGGTACATTTATTTCACTGTTTTGGCCTTTTAGACCTTCTTTTGGCAGGGACCTTTTGGATCTCTTGTGTTCCACCACGTAGCTCCATGGCCAAAATGTCAACAGCTATAGACCTGCAGTAAAATTACATTCTAATCAGTCTATGTTATTAACGACTATGGCAGAGTTGTCTTTCAGTAGCTGAGCTGTTGTTTGGATATCTCATGAGACATTGTAAACAGCCAAGAGTAAAAACCTCCTTCCTGACACTTTGAAGTCTATGGGGCTTTTGATGTTCACTGCATCAACAGTAGGATGAAGCCTTAGTGTTGCCTATGTAAGGTATAAGGCTGACCTTTTACTGAATCACTACTAGTGAGTCAGTCAGCCGTTTGGTGCATCATCTCCTCTCTCTCTATGAGGGAATTCAAGTGAATGTCACCCCACGTAGAAGCTGAGGAAATTTCTGAGATAGAAGAGCAGCAAGTTCATGGAGTGCAGTTAACTATCTTTTTCATTATTTGTATTACTCTTTTCCTATAAGCATTGCTTGTTGTGAAAATGCAATCCACAGTGCCAGTAAAAAGATTAGAGTCCGTGTCATTGAAGAGCTGCAAGTGTTTATTGAAATGAAAATACATGTTTTACAAATCTTCTAAAATATGATCGCAAGACACCACATGGAGTTCAACAAAGGGAAACAATTCTTCCAACCCTAAGACTTGCATGTTCTTGTAATGCAAGACAGAGTCGTATCACAGGGAACCTGTGGGGTACAACACTCTCTTGTATGTAATAAGACCTGCAATGTGGTGAGAGATACTCTGCTAGGTATCGTCCATTCAGATATTGGGGGTGGCAGGTCCTTCCTAAGCCAGAGGTCTCAGTGATGGGTGGGGAACTTAGTCGTCTCATCATGTAGACATTGCAGCAGAGGCACCTTTGAGGTCTGAGGATTTATCAGTTCTTGGACAGATTACAGGAGGCTCAGTTTTTGGATTTTTTAAGCTGCTCTCACAGTGGAAGAGATGGTGGAATTGTTCTGAATCATAATCATTAATAAAACAGACTTTGCTTATGATTTAGCTGTGATTGCTTTGGTAATGTTGTAAATCTGCATGAATAGCCCATTATTACTCATATGAGAAACGTAACTAATGTGCAGCAAACTTCTCTAGCATTTAGTTTAAAAGCAGGATAGAGAAATAGCACAGAGAAGAGTTTCTTCGATGTTCATGTGGCACTGGCTCCCTAGAACTATCAAAAAACTCAAATCTTCTCTCACCTATATTAGTCTCATGATGTGACTGGAAAATTACAGTTCTATGAGTCTCTGATTCCTTGGGAAATATGTTTTACTATTTGGGATAAACAGATTCAAAATCTCAGATTTAGCCACAATGTTTGCTACTTGTGATCTGTGAACCCAGTTTTCTTTGTCCCTAGTATTCTAGCTGGCATTGGCCTTATTTGCCTACATATCTATATATCTGATACAGGTTTACCATATTAATTACCTCCGCCAGTGTAACTGTTTAGAGGTGTATACCAACCTTTTGCAATCACTGAGCACATACTCATAATTGTTCATTTTTTGGTACCTTTCACCCACCACTTCACCCACACATTCAGTAGCTAGCGCAGTGAAACGATCAACCCAGGCAAATGTTTCTGTTTCCTTTTTAAGGATAAGAATACCGAAGTGTTACATAGGCCAAGAATATCAGAAGTGGCTTGAGATTTTTGGTCGAGTAGCTGAGTCTCTTGGTGTCCAGCATAAGCCACCTAGAGAGACCTGATTTTCTAGACCAGATGACATACATGCTTTCTGGAAGTGAGGTGCTTCTAAAGGGACCCTAACTAGACAGCTAAAAAACTGAGTCACTGACGCTACTTCTGGAAATCCTAACCAATGTGCTCTGTCTGAAGTCACACAACACATTAAAGGCAGGGAAAAATGAGTAACTGACTCTTGCTTTCAACTGACCTGTGATGTCTCCTTCACCTACTCATTAGATTTCTTATTGGCTTTTGTCTAGTCTACCCTTTTTGCATCTCGTAATTGCTTACCAAGGTACATCATCATCTTCCTGCTGGGTTGTCATTAACATTCCTTTTCTGTGCTGCCTCACCCCAGGAGCAGACCAGTCAATACACTGGCATGATAATGCTGTTGCACCAATTATCTATTTATTTTCTTATGTTTCCTCTCTTTATCCTTCTGCTGTGTTTCATGTTACACTTGCACATGGAACTTTTTGACAGAGGAAACGTTATTTTTGACTACACCACATCTTGAATAATGAAATCTGAGCTTATAAATGAGGTTCTTTGGGGTTCGTCACACTAATACTCTTCCTGCTATTACAGGATTTGCTTGTCATCCATGTTGATTTTTCAATTTAAAGTTAACTCAGTGGGTTGTGAAACAGAGTTCAAGAACCTTATGCTTTATGCCTTATGCTTGAACACGTTAGGGTGGGATGACCATTGTAAGTTATTTCCGGCTTTCTGACTCCAAACTGTCAAATCTGTGTATTAGGACTAAAGCATGTTTACTTACTCCAGATGACAAAATTTAGCAAAATTGCTCTATACTAAATTTCTATTGCTTTTTGCCTGAAAACATTCTCGAATGTCTGAATTACAAGAGCGTTTTATGTGTGAGGCTACGGAGTGGCCTCTTTGAGATGGTAAATCTCATCCTTACAGCAGACTAGAAGGATGAAGAAGCTTCCTATGTCTAGAACATATTTCATCACAGTAACTAAAGATATAAAATGAGTTTTTTCTCACTGATACATTTAATATTTATGGAATTATCAGTTTGTTTTGCTTTGTAACAATCAGAAAGTAAAAATTCCTGATCCACTCCCAACTACTGCAATTTCTGGGCCCAGCTGGAAAGCCACCCCTCCCTACATTTCTCATAATTACTGTCTGTGCTTGATGCTGTCCTTTGCAGACCCTGTCCTTCCTTAAAGCCTAGTTTAATATCCAACACGTTCTGTAGCTCTTTGTTATTACTTAATGAAAGTCCTGAGTGAGCAAATCATAGTCATAAACCCCTCAGGAATTCCGTTTTATTAAGCAATTTTCTCAGTCTTATCAGAGTTATATAGCACACATTAATTAGTCCTTACAACAACCACTTTCAAGAGTAGGGACAATGAATCTATTATTATCCTCAGAAGGAAGCAGAGAAGATAAATATTATTTAAATCAGACATAGTAGCTTCTGGTCTAGTTCTCATAGGTATTAGTGATGAAGCATGTTCATGTGAATGACTGAAGTGCCTGTTTGATTTTTTTGTGAAGAAAATTACTTTTGGAAAGGATTGTGGCAAGAGTGTTCATGACTTGAGTGTGTTGACCTGGATCAGTGGGTTGAGGCACATCAACCTGCAAGTGCTGGGCACTGAAGCGTTTCATCAGCGTGTGTGCTGATGTCACTGCAGTGTGAAAATGTGCAATGGCTTCTGGTATTTCCATTGAGTCCTTATTCAGGTCCAAATTCAGTGCAGAAAAATGAGCTTATCTTTTTTTAAGCATGCAGATAGTCTCAATGCTTTATTTTTACTTTTGATTTTTTTCTGGTTGAGCTTGAGTGACTGGTTGCTAACTTTGGCATCTAGATTTTTTATGTTCTTTACATGTTTCCTGGAACAGTTTTATGTCTTTTTTTTTTTTTTTTTTTAAATATCAGAATGTCTGCACAAAGGTGCGTGGGTGGGTTTTTTAAATTCTTTTTTAATGTGTAATTTTTCCCCATAAGAGGAGAGTGTGTACTTTGTCAGTATGTCTTCCAATGTTCCTCTTGCAAATGTTTTTTTAAGATATCCGCCTCAGTATGTTTTGCAGGCACTCTTGTGCCTCTGTTTTCATGATATTTGAATTAATCTGGATTCATGAATTACAATTAATTGTCTTCATAAGACTCTTGTGAATTCGGGTGATGATGTTGTCTCTGACCTGCAGCTAGGCTACCTAATCTGGAGATACTAAGTGTCAAATGACGATCATTTGAGTTTAATATTTTGGAACATTTTAAAATATTTTTTAGAATAAATGAACACAGTGTTTTGCATGCTCAGATTATCTATTTTCTTTAATTGGGATGCTTTTATTTCTCCTTTCTGGAATAATTTTCGTCATCCACTCACTTTACAACTTTTTCAGCACCTAAGCTAGGGACCATACCAATTATAACACTATTAAATACCCAGCTCTGGTACATTTCTTCTCATACTGAGGAGGAATATTCAATGCATGCCAATGCACTCAATAACATAAGCAAAACCAATATGTTGTCAAGTAATTAAAGGCTGAATTGTGATGCACTTGCATGCATGCACTTAATGAATTTAATTAATTAAGTTTCATTTATGTTTATCAGCTTTTGAGGCCTGGACTTCATAACCTTTGTATTTTTCTAAGTAATTAAAAAATAATATTCTAATTATTAAAAAGAAAATAAGTATTCATCACTTGGATTTTATTCCTAGATTGTCTCACTGCGAAGTTTACTTATATAAGTGCCAAATACCATGGAGACCTTTAATGTTCAGGGCCAGACACATATAGACTCATTACTTCTGGGCTTGTTGCCTGATTTTAGAAGAGCAGATACTCCAACCGTTGTAGACTCTTCGGCCTATTGGAAACTAATGACCTTTTCCACCTCCTGATCTGAAATAAGTGCTGTGGCCCATCTTGGTGCCACACAGCTTTCTGCTGGAGACAGCCACAATCTGAAGTTATTGGTCTTTGCTGCCCAAAACTGTAATTTTAACACCAGTCCTAAACTAGATTTTCAAGTCCTTTTAGACACCATGCAAAGTCTAATATATCAGCCCTACTTAACCTGGGATCTGGGGCTGGCTGGAACCAGTAAGATTAAATTTAGGACTAACTTAAATGATTTTTTAAAACACAAGAGTGATTATAATTCAAGGTGGGACAAAACACATTCTAGAGTTAAGTTTGCCACCCAGACTGACAGTGTGAACCAGGTTTGGATGTGACGGTGGCTGAGTCTGCTGGAGGAGAGTTGGGCCTTAAGGTTTAGGTGATGGAAGAGGGTGCAGACAGGCAAGCTCAAGGAGTTTTATTTAGTTCTGGATCTGACAAGGGTCGAAATGTTTGGTTATGGTTTTTTGAGGCTGGAAGGATTCACCATGTTAAAGTTAAGGAAGGATTTGCACTGGTCTTGAATTCACGCTTCTCTTGGCACCAGCCCTGCATTTAGCAAGGGCTTCTTCTCAGGCCAGTACTGACCTTTCTTCATCGGCCCCTGCTGGCCTAAATTTTTCCCCAAAAAATGTTAAAATCTTAACACTCAGACTTTTGTAAGACAAAGACCTAAAATTAGATAGGGTTGTCATACTGACACAAGCTCCAATATTACTTTAGTAAAGCCTTCTACATCCACCCTTAACCCCACATCATAGCCCTTGTCAGGCTGAACCTTAAACTCTTGTCTTATCCTAACTGTGACTCTTGCTGATCTTGATCTAGTTATGTGTGATCTAGTTAAGAAACATGCATTAGACAGAGCCAGCACAATTATAACAGATTTTATTTGCCCCCATGGAGCCATTACCTTAAGTAATACTGCTTCAGGGCCCAGCTAGATAAATCAATGTATTCATATCAGTACCTTGTTGTTCCTGGGGGACTGAGCGCTCATTGAACATAGGGGAACATGAGGACACAGAGCTAGCAAGTCTGGCGAGAAGTAATTGTGCCAGATTTAGCCATTACCCAGAATATACAGATAGCAGGAGGTTCCCATTACGGCCTGTGTGTAGTGACAGAGGCTGGCAGCTGGTGAAACTCCAGCTGAGAGCATTTATGTCTGATGCACTCAAAATTAACAGGTTTAGAAACAGATCGGGTCCTTTTTCCACTGCCATAAAAAGTGTTGCTTAATGTGCAAGGGCCATGTTTGGTTTTGAGTATGACACACATGGACACTTTGATATACATCTCAGATGCTTTTTTTCAAACTAGCACTTATTTCGAGTTAATGATGGGAGCTCTCATTAGAAAATTAGTAAAGTTGCATTATTTTTTCTCAAGAGTGAAATGCGTCAGTTTTATTCCTTCTAGTTGTCTATATCCTTCATCAACAAGAGACATGGCTAAAAATGTTAAAATTATTTTGGAAAACTGGTTCTTATTATCCCTAACCACAAGTGACATTCACACGAATTCTAATTTCCTGGGATCTAAAGAATGACATGCAGGATGGTAAACAGGATCAGGTTAAAAGGAAAATGCAAGCTTTGTCCTCCATCAAAACAAAAAACAGTGACAGGGATTGATTTATTTATTTTTTTAATATTTTTTTTTGTGAGAGACAATGTAGGGGAAAGATTATTCTCAGTATGATGGTGAAACATTGCATTCCCTCAAGAAATCAGTCCTTATTTTCCTGCTCTGAACTTCCCCTCAATCTTCCCCCAAATCGTATGTCACGTATTACCAAAGATACTGGAAAAAAACCCGCAACTTTTTTTCTACCGACAATGGGTAGTATCAGATTAGAAGGAATAAGCTGTTTCTAAAGTATCTCCTGGTAGATCAGAAGAGCTGTCCCTGGGATTCTCCTTTCATGGTGAAACCTTCTGAGATGATTAGGTAATGCCACTTGCCAGTGGGAGATGCTTCCCTTGTGGTTACAGGGCGCAGAAGAACACTCCTGTACATCAAGTGTGCCAGGAGAGCATAAAGGAGAATAGGCAAAGTCCTGCTGGTGCCTCAACAGAATCACAGAATTGTTGAGACTGGGAAAGACCTCTGAGATCAAGTCCAGCCTATGACTCAACAGCATCGCAACGGCTAGACCATGGCACTGACTGCCACATCCAGCCTTTCCTCCTGATGCTATATTTCACTTAGCATAGCTCAGATGGATCAGGATCTTTTGCTTTCTCTTTTGTGGCAGCTTAGGAAAAGAAACACTGGATAAAATGGCAAAAATACATAGTTTAGATTGAACAGGATTGTGAGTGTTGAGGAGAACTGTGAAGGACACCAACTCATGAAGATGAATGAGTTGCACAATGGCCAAAGAAATTTTCAGGTGATCACAGGGAAAGGGATAATTTAACTATTAATTTATCCCATTAGTTCCTGTAGTCATTGTCAACACATACTAATTAACTCTAGATGTAGCCCCAGGTTGACTACGGAAAATGCTATGTGAGTGTGGAGCACCAGCCAGAAAAAGTTACCTAAATCGCTGGATGCATAGAAATCCCTGAAAAATACAGTGCCACAGTCAAGGGAATGGCTTCAACTGGCACGTTCCTTATAGGTTTATTAATTTCTAAAGAATTCAAGCTATAAAGCAGGCAATGGAAATGATTAGTCATGGGGACAGTTGTGCACGGGCAAATAGCACAGAACGGGTGGCATGCCAAATTATCACAACGATGCATTCTTAGGTTCTTCTGCTTGTACCTGCCTCAAGGTTTCACTGAGGCCGGCAGTGCAGCAGGACTCGGTGCTCAGAATCCACAATGCTGAAAACAGATGCTACGATATTATGTAGGATAGGATTTTTTGAGAGATACACAAATACTTCAGGGCATGAAAGAAATATCTAGCAATGGAAATCTCACTTACAGGGAAGCTATTTTTTAAGTTTCCATCTGATGGTTCGTTGCACCTTCATCAGAAATATTTAATGCTGAGGGCTGCTAGAGAACTCGGTGGAAGATTTGCATGATCTAGTCAGGACATTCCCATATAACTAAAACTCCTTTAACTTAGATAATATTGAAATGAATACACTGTTCACTTGCATACCTATTTCCAGGACAGGACCTAACTGCTGTAAAGTACCATCCTGTTATTTGCAATGTGAAACAAGTGGTCACAAGCTGGCATGCTTGACTGAACTTCCCCATATTAATGCTACTAAGTCAGTGCTGGACTTCTGCTTTAGATGTCTCACTATTGTCTTGGACGACGAAAGGTGTAGGCGGAGCGAGTGGTATGAGGACATAGACAGTTTTGTGTACAATACATTCCCCCTACGCAAACGATATTCTGGGGGTGGCTGCTATTTTTAGCATCAAACTTAAAAGCCACAATCCAAAAATAAGAAAGCATCACCACAAATAATAGAAGTGAAGCCAACAAGTCAAATTTGCTTTTTTTTTTTTTTGCTTTTTTTTAAAGGTGGATGTGTGTGGGCTGTGAAGATGATGTGAGCGAGTCACTTTTGAGAATGAAGAGCAATATGGGAAACAAATGAAAAGTGCTTTAAGTGTTGTTCATTTCCTTTTTCATAACAACAATCTAATGGAACATGTTAGTCAAACTCACTGTTCACCTACATTTTATGGTTTCTAAAGAGTATGTTGGGTGCTTAGTCCAGGATGCCATAGAAGGATCTAGTGCTTCTTTTGACTTAAGCACTAGCTCAAAAACATGTGTTTTAACATAATGTGTATTTTTATGCAGCAAGAAGCACTATTTATGACCAAAAACCAGTACACAGAAAATTAATCTGCTCTTTACCCTGTGTTCACTCGCCATGAGGACACTTCTACCCTTGCATGGAGACTGAAGCAGCCACTTCGCTCTGAACTTGTCCTTGCTTACTCCACCATTGTTTCTACGCATTTAAGTCCCTCCAAAAGTATGAAATGTCCCAGCTGTATGTGAAGATGTGAGACAAGGCTTGGTTTGGCCTTGCACTGTGGAACCCTCAGGGCTTAGTCTGAGATCAGTTTAGATACCCAGGCACTGTTAAAGCTATTGGGGTTTCAGAGGGGTATTTCACTGAGTGGAACCAATACCGTTAGCAGAGAATGAATCAACCCCAACCCTGATGTGCAAAGCAGCGTCAATAACATTTTTTAATCCTCTACCTGACCTTGAACCCTTAATTTTATGTTTCTCTTGTTTCTTACCAGGAAATGAAAGCCCGCTCAGGGTAACAGCTCAGCAAATGCTGGTGTTCCCCAGCAGGAACCTGCTGAGTCTCAGGACAGCTGGCTGGGTCCAACAAAGCTGTTACTCACTGTGTCCTCCTCCCTTCTGCCCCCATCTTTCTCTCCCTGTACGACTCATCCCTGCACTCCGATGCGGTGCTGCTCTGAAGGCCTCACAGATATCTGTCTGGCATGTGGTTTTTTTACACTTGCCTAAAGTGAGCTCCAGCTATGTGATTCCTGGCAGGAGGAGGCTGACTTCCACGTCATGGGGGTGAGTGGCTGATGGCCACTGCCAGCACTGCCCCGAAAGCCTGCCAGACCCCTCTGCCTCGATTTCACACTATCAACCTCATTGCATAACTCTGCGTATGGATGTGGTCTTTCACCTACATCTGTGCATCTCTGCTCTTTTATTGCTATATTGTCTGCATGCAGACACTCATCTGCTAGGTGTGGGTGGAAATGGCAGAGAACTACATCTTTTCTCCTTTAGCTCTATGTCTTAGCATGCTGTACTAAGACAGTCATAGAATGATTTGTTTTGGAAGGGACCTTTAAAGATAACCTAGTCCAAACCAAATATCTGGTGCCTGAGTTGGAGATAGATTATAGAGACATCTTATCACAGGATGTCCCATTTTTAAGACGAGTGTTTTTTCCAGAAAGCAGTTCAAGACCACCAAATAATTAGTTAGGAATTGTTACTGGCCTCAAATGGAACTGAAACAGAACTAAGACTAAAAGGTTCTTGTCTGAATCTCTGGTTATAAGCATTCTTGTCTAGAGAAAAATAAACCAGGAAGAAAGAGGGTTAAAATAAACTTGAATTAATAAAGGAACACTATAATTTAGATTCTGCTGACTCTAAAGGACTGTTCTGATGTTTGTTTTGTTTGGCACTTCTATCTGTATCATGATATGAAACTCCACAGCTTCAATTTCAGTGATTTGCCTTTGAAACAAGATAGTGTTTCAATTCTCCAAAGACTGAAGACAACTCCTTTCACAGCTGTGACTTCCATGAGTGCAGAATAACTCCACTGACCTCAGTCTCAGTTGCTCTAGATAATTTTATGAGGTACATCTTCAGCTAGGCTTTCCTGTTATTCTTGTATGTGAGAGGGTTTTATGTGCATCGATTTATTTTTTCCCCTTTCGCATTTTTTTTCTAGTAGTAGCATTCTGAAAAGCATTGGATTAACTCTGTGGACATCAAAACCTCTGCCAGCAGTGCACATATGGAAATACTGCCCAGCCTATGTCTTAAAGTATAACCTGAAGGGACCATTTGTTAAGAGACGAGGAAAATTCAGTCTCTAAAGCCACCAAAGTCCTGGCCCTAAGCAGCTAGAGCAAAGATCAGTTTGTCTCCAGACCTCCTTCACCTTCCCCCCCACCCCCAACTCTGTTGAAAGCATTTCCTAATGTTTTATTCTTTTAGATAGTTTGACAATAGACTGAGTACACTTCCCCTACCTCATCGTCATAAATCTGGTCATTTCAGGGAAGGTTGCTGTTTATTCAGTCTGGCTTCTTTGGACATCCAACCCATGTGGTCAATATGTGGCTCTTCCATGCTATAAATGATATGGGATTTCATATCTGGTCACCAGGTGAGTTAATAATGCCTGGTCATCAACATTTAGTTCTGAATTATTTTCTTCTACTGCTTTTCTTCACACTTTTACTCAGATTTTCTGTCTTTTGATTTCCAAGGCGTCTTGGTTTGTGTTAGAGCTCCTAGGGGCTGTGTCAGCTCAAAGGTCTGAAGATGGTCTCAGCATGCTGCTGGTGTCACCAGAAAGCGAGCATCGGTTGGGGCAGCAGCTCCCTGCCATGGGAGCTCATTTCACTGACAGCTACAGTAAACGTGGAAGGTGGTAGTGGCAGAAATATTTCTTGGTTTCTGTCAAGGCAGATGCATCCATGCAGGGGATATACAGTTTTCTTGGTATAACTGCTATGTTATCTCCAGTTTTATTAGAACACACAGATTTACAACTGCTTATCTCAGAGGTGAGGGAATGTCCTGGCCTTGATGCATCTGAATTTGTGGTATTTTCACCAAACAGAAGCTTTCAAAAGCTTAAAGGGCTGAACAATTTGTTCTTGATTGAAATAGCTCATTGTGCTTTATCTGTGACCTTATCTTTCGAGTGAGATCAGAGAACCCTGTATGTAGACGGTTCTTGCAAAATCCCTCAAAGACGGACTTTGAGGATTGATTTCTTCTAAATGTTGTTGCAGAACAGCAGATTATAATTTGATTTGATTTCAGTAAAAAAAAGCCAGTAATTAGCATGTACTTCAATTCCATTTATATATTTGTATAATTTTTTAAGTTACACGTAGGTATAAAATCTAAGTTTTGGTGAATGAAGCTAATTCATAAAACTTAGGCAAGTATAGGTTTAGAATTACTTATGGAAGTAGTGGTGAGTAGTGCTGGGCAAGTGAGAAGATGGGGAAGTCATTAATTGTTGTGTTGAAAGAGGTGGGTTTCGCTCCACCCTCACTCCCTTCCATGCATGTCCTGTCACCAAATGGGGAAACCTGACTTCATGTTGTCACAACTGCTGGCAGAGATGGCAACAAGTTTGTAGAAGGTGCATCAAAATACCTTTCAAAATGAATTAGAAGTGAAGAAGTTTTGCAGAGATAAATTGCATGGAAAGGGAATTCCTATAAGTGTTTGAGGGAGAGCTTGACAGTAACAGTTACTATCATTTGTGGTTCTCTCCGAGGAATGTATCCATCAGTGTGAAATATAAAGGACAGCAGAATTCCCAACCATGGAAGTCAAGCAATATGCACAAGCAATTGAATGGGCACAGGAAGAGACTTTTATTGTTAAGTGTTTTTGTTCTGTTTCCTCACAAATTTTTTATCAGCATTTTTTTATTTTGTGGTCTGGCTTGAATGTTGTAAGCATATATTTTTACTTCCCATTTCTTTATCTCTGAAGATAAGGGTGGTTTCAAAGTAGCTGCCTAATCTTCATTTTCATTGTAAAGATGTGGCGATCCTTAAAACTGGAACATGCCAAGCAAGTTTTCAGCTTCCCTTATACTGGTCTGAAATACCCAGAGGGTAAGACACTATTGTCCAGAGGAACTGCACAGACCAGTTTGAGCACTGGTGCTGCAGCAGTCAACAGAAGCAGCAGCATCTCTCAGTGGTTAATGGCAATGAGGAGGCTCTTGGACATGTGTTAAGGTGAACAGAAACCTCACCCAAACCCTTGGTGTCCGCATGAAGCAGCCCCTGGGTCTCAGGAACAGTCTGTGACATAGTGCAGGTTAGGAAATCTCAGGAAGGATTTGCCAAGGTCAGCCTGAGGTGAAGGATTGCCCTATTGTAGGGAGACATTTTCACTGGCAGGTTCAGCACCCCTCTGATGGTGAGCAGGAGGCAAAGAATAAGTTCACGGCTCTGGGGGTGCTTGATATGCTCATGTCAGCCGATAGGCATGTGTCCCGAAACACACCTGGCCCTGGGAACCACAGTCAGTATTACCAGAACACAACTCCTGTCATGTAGGATATAAGTCCGATGGCCTTCTCTGAAATCAGACATCTAAAACTTTTCGTTCTAATGTTTTCTCTTCTAGTAGTGGTGATGGCAGTGTTCCCAGTGACACAACAGGAAATCCAGGTTCAAGTCTTTTTCTGTGTGTCTGGGATGATACAAAGCCCTGTTGTGTAGATGCTTATGAGAGGAGACATGGGGACAGGAACTGGACACCTGGACTGTAGCTTCTGCCCAAGGCATTCTCCATTCACTTCATCGTATAACACTGCACGCAAAAGGTGTCATCCTTCCACAGCAGGAACCCAAGTCTCCACTCTGTATTCCTTTCAATAAAATGGTTTAGCTTTACAGTCACTCTATACTTTACAGAGACTTGATGTACAGCCATAAATATATGCCTTTGTGGAGCAACAGATTTTCAAGTAGTGCTATTAGAGCTGGCTCTTGGAGAACAAGCTGAGTAACAAAACCATAGGAAGAGTCAGAGAGCTCCGTGCTTGCTGATTTAGCCTGTCTATTAGCTGGACCAATTAGCCCAGATGGAAAGCAATACTAATGCAGTCACTTTGCTTCTGCTTTCTGAGCCAGTTTGTTCAGAGCCAGCTCTGATGTTTCTACACAGTAGTGCATTATCTGTGTAAATATATTCTTTGTGCAACAAATCAAATCACTTCATAGTACCCTTACTGCTTGCATATGCCATTGCTAGCTTGTATCTTCGTATGTCCTGTGGACCCCTTGTATAGGATCTACAAGTGAAAAAGGCACAATTTTCCCCATGTTATTTACTGACGGAGTTTGTATTTCCTACCCTAGCTGACTTTTACTGTGAAAATTCCTTAATGTTGCTGTGAGATGGCTTCTATTTTGCAATATCAGCATAAAAGTCATCAGTCAGTTTGCAGACGACATGAAGTTAGGTGGGAGTGTTGATCTGCATGAGGGTAGGGAGGCCCTACAGAGAGACTTGGGTAGATTGGATCGAAGGGCCAAGGTTAACGGTATGAGCTTCAACAAGGCCAAGAGCCAGGCCCCTCACTTGGGCCACAACAAACCCATACAACACTGCAGGCTTGGGAAGTGTGGCTGGAAAGCTGTCTGGCAGAAAGGAACCTGGGGGTTCTGATTGACAAAGCGGCTGAATATGAGCCAGCAGTGTGCCCAGGTGGCCAAGAAGGCCAAGGGCATCCTGGCTTGTATCAGAAATAGTGTGACCAGCAGGAGGAGGGAGGTGATTGTCCCCCTGTGCTCAGCACTGGTGAGGCCACACCTTGAGTACTGTGTCCAGTTTTGAGCACCTCAGTAGAAGAGAGATATCGAGGTGCTGGAGCAAGTGTAGAAGAGGGCAATGAAACTAGTGAAGGGCCTGGAGAATAAATCTTACAAAGAGTGACTGAAGGAGCTGGGGCTGTTTAGTTTGAAGAAGAGGCTGAGGGGAGACTTCATCACTCTCTACAACTGTAGAGAGGTTGGTGCTGGTGTCTTCTCACAAGTAATTACAGATAGAACAAGACAGAAGGCTTCAAACTGCAACAGGGTAGGTTTAGACTGGATATTAGGAAAAAAATTTTCACAGAAAGTCTTCAGACATTGGAACAGGCTGCCTAGGGAGGTGGTGGAGTCACTATCCCTTTGTGTTTAGATGTGGTGTTGGGGGATATGCTTTAGGGGTGAATCACAGAGTCACAGAGTGTTAGAGGTTGGAAGGGACCTCAGAGATCATCTAGTCCAACCCCCCTGCCAGAGCAGGATCACCTACAGTAGATCACACAGGAACGTGTCCAGACGGGTTTTGAATGTCTCCAAAGAAGGAGACTCCACGACCTCCCTGGGCAGCCTGTGCCAGTGCTCTGTCACCCTCAGTGTGAAAAAGTTTTTTCTCATATTTTTATGGAACCTCCTATGTTCCAGCTTCCACCCATTGCCCCTTGTCCTGTCAATGGACGCTGCTGAAAAGAGCCTGGCTCCGTCCTCCTGACACTCCCCCTTGAAATATTTATAAACATTAATGAGGTCACCCCTCAGCCTCCTGGGTGAGCTTTATAGAGTAGGGCTAATGGTTGGACTTGATGATCCCAAGGTTTTTTTCCAACCTGAATGATATACGATTCTATAACAGAGTATTTCATGCATTATTTCTAATGTAGCTGTCAGTGTTGGCAAAAGTATTCCAGTGAAAATATTAAACAGTCTACACAGCAGAGAACAAAGCAAACTAAAAAGTAGGCTAAAAGAATGGTATTTCTAAGTGGGTTATTCTCGCATAGATACAAATATAGAGAGAAGAAAATGAATGCTGTTCATCAAAGCTATGATCAATTATGTAAGGGTTGAACGAGGATGGCTACTTATGAATAATTCTCCTTCTTTTGGCTTCTAGCTGTCACAAAATACAATTTAGAAACAGATTATGGAGCACTGAAGTGAAAATACATAGCAAGGTCTGGGGAAAAAAATAAAGTATACCAAATTGTGCTGAAATCTAAATGAAACACCATAACAAATGTTGATGAATGTGAAGCCTAAGAAGCAGAGGTGGAGAAACGGAATCTGTAGCACAGTCTTCAACGAGGAGGCAGCAGATATCCATCTGCCACAAGGGAGACAGGACGCCTTGCAGGAAATAAGGGATGTGTCCTCTTGGCCGTTTATTTGCCAGTGGTGCTGTACCCTCGCCAGAAGTGAGGATGTTGTGTGGCTGTGCTGACTAGCAGACTGTTCACCAGGTGGAAGCATTACAGTCGGATGTGGTGGTGAAAAGGACATAACGATGCCAATGCTTCGTTTCCACGACACCTAATCTGGTTTAGAGAAATCTCTAGGATTTTGTAGAAAGTTGCGTGAGAATTGATAATGACTTTAGATTTAGACAAGGAAATTCTCAGGGAAATTTCTCAAGGCCTCAGGTGCCCCACAAAGCACAACAAATACTGGAGGGCAGATAAGAAAATATGTTTATGGAAGTTACTCTGAGTTTTCAATCATGGCTGTAATTCTGTGCAAATGTCAGCACTCAGGAAGGCAGGTAACTAATTACTTGTATTTGTTTAAATGATAATTGGTGCTAGTGAAGAGAGTAACATATTTTTGTGCTTACCTGAGGCATACCAGAACTGACAAATCTTTTTTTCACAGATTTCCCCCACAATGTGTTTGCAAGTTTTTTAATGCTGGCATAAAAGTCAGACTCTTCCAGTCTTCTGGAAGTTCACTGTTAATGCCAAAATGTATCAAGAAATATCAGGTACTCCATAACCTTCTATTTTTAAAATCCCTGGGTGCAAACAATGCAGGCTTAGTTGGTATAATAGTATTTATCCCAAGAGATGCATTTTACCATCACCTGACTTATTTGCTAATTTGGCTGCAGTTCATCATCTTCATGTGATGTGGGTACATCATATCCTTTCCTCCAAATATAAACTAAAACTCTTAAGTACTTCTGCATTTTCTGAAGCATTATTGACAGTTTTATCACTTCCTTTGGCTACTGAGCCTTCTATGATAGCAAAGTTTTATTTTCTTCCTATAGTATAAAGTATAAAACTTTTTCTCACTATCTTAACTTCACTGCCAACTTCTTAATAACTTTTGTCTCTTTTAACAGTTCTGACATACTCTTGCAGTTGCGTGTGGGTTGTGCTGGGTGTATTGACGGATCCTATGACAACCTGAAGATGTCTTTGACAAGGAGATAACCTTAGATATTGACAAGGAGATAGCCTTAGATATTCCACAAAGCCTTGAGGTCAGGGTGTGGGTCTTCACGAACATCCTGAGAACATCACCTTCACCTCAGTCTCCTTGACCACTACAGCAGTGGAGGATGCAGTGGCCAGAGATTGCACAGGCCCAGAGATATTTTTTTTAGAACAATGAAAAAAGGAGGAAATGGCTTCATCACAGTAGCAGAACCTAGGCTTGATGTGGTTCTTGTAAATCAACTATACTGATTTGTAGTAGAGGGGAAAGAAGAGAGAGCACAGATGTATGGAACTTCTGGTTGCCTGAACATGAGCACTGGGTGCCATTTGAGGTGCTCTGAGTTGTGGGGCCATGTCTCCGGCTGCAGCTCCAAGGACATGGGTGCCTCATACCTGGCAGCTCCATGTGAAAGTTCAGGAGACCTTAGTGCATCTCCAATGGCAAAAAATGCAAATATTTAGGCATCTGAATTAAACTCTTTGCTTGGGAGTTAGATTAATCTACCTTAAATGAGGTAGCTAAGTGGAGGTATCTTATTTGCAAGTAAAACTTCCTTCATAACCAACGAAAATCTAATGAATGCACTCTAGTAGCCTGATGAAGCATAGGGGGATGAATTTGGAGAAGCTGAGCATTTTTTTTGAAACATTGACTAGAAACAGGACACTATTGCCTCAACAGAGGCACGCCGTGGCTAGTCAGATGCCTTGGGTATTTCACCTGGCCCCTGGTTTCTGCTCCTGGGGTGCATGCCCTGTGTCGTAGCCACCTTCCCTGTTCAAATGTCATAGGTACTGTAAGGCATCTTAAATGACTTGAGCCATTTATCTGTGAGCAACAGGAAAGCTATAATCAAGCCCTAGAACTCTACTGGCTGCAAAGGAAAATTAGGCAGCCACTTCACACATAGATGTTTAAATTTCTGTATCTGAATCTCTCCCACTGTGTTTGATACAGCACACACATAGGTTAAAATAATTGTTATTTCTAAGCCTAACGTTGTGCTTAGTTTGGCTCAAAAGCTAACATTTCTGGATTGCATGTCAAAATGTAGCTGCTGTAGGGAACACTTTCTGTGGCCTATATTTAACTGATGCAGGCTATGTCATAGTCTCAGATGCTCTATTTACAGAAGCAGAATTTACCAGCAGGTTTCTGTCCTTTGTGCCACTGATGCCTGCAGTCTCCTAAGTCATCTATGCACAGTAGGGAGGACAGGGAGGGGAGAGTATTAGCATACCTAGCAATGTACACCCATGGCCTGAAGTGAAGGAGGCACAGTAATATTATGTGAGGAAGAAGCTGCAACGCTGTATGGTTGGCTCTTATAATATGAATAACAGCTTCTGTCACCCCAGTTTTGCTGTCTTTTATTCCTAATGAAAAGTGATGTTTTGCAATAAAAGAGGATATCACAAAGACTTTTTTCAGGCACCAGTCTGTTCACATCAGAGACAGTCTTTCTACTTCTGCAGACACATCAGTTCTTATTAAGGCAAAATTCTCATCACTTTCCTGGAGGGAAAAATCACTAGAAATGTTTTGTGTCATCAGTGAGTTTTTTGTGAGCAGAAACAGAAGAGAAATGCCTCCTTTTTCTCAGTGGTTCAGTATGTTCAGTGGTTCAGATAACTCTGCCTTGATGCACTAGAGAAAATTTAGCATTGAATGAGGATAGTAGAAGTTAATGAATAATTACTTGGATATATTATATTTTTCATGAGAAGATTTCAAATTGCTTTACAAACGGTGAGAAAATAAGCTTCATAACACTTGGTGATGTAAAGTAAGGTGAAGGAAAATTCATGGCATACTGAAAATATGTGGTTGGCTTGATTTTGTAAAATATAGGGCTTGGAAAAATAAGCAAGCTTCCCTATCATTGTACCAAGGACTGAAGTAATAATATTTTTTAAAAGTATAAAGAAACAAAATGAGCATTAACGGCTTAAAAATTACTTTGACATGTGAACGGCTCCAACCATTCAGATTTTTTTGGCAGTAGAAATGAAACCTTTGCAGGCAAGGACAATTTTATTCTGCACTGAAACTTTTGTTACCTTGTTTCACCAGTGGTTCACTCTATATTCTGTTTTCCTATTGGCTTTCAGTTGTTCAAATAACTGTATGCTTTGCAACTGCTATTTTTTCTTACTGCTCTCGTTATCGGTTCTTAATATGCAGACAAATACTGTAACAGAGCTGACTGATAGGCTTCAAAGATCAAATTGGTGTAATTCCTCTTATTATCTTATTTCATATTGCAGTGTTTCACAACCCATGGTCCTACCATCAGCTGTGTTCTGTAACTCCACAGCATTTCTTGTGCTTGCTTACAGTGATCCATCCTATATTGTGTCTGTTTCTGCCTTAAGACAATGTGGGGCATGGAAATGGTTTATTGTTAAAATAACTTTGTCTCTTGTAAAGTGTTATGTTCATTTATGGGCAGTAAAATTGTCTTCAAGTGATGAGTCATAGAAAAATGCCAGCCCATGTCTCTTGTTTCTTTATTCGCGGTTCAAGGCTTGCATAATTTCATTAGGACTGTTACAGTTTGATGTGTAAAGTTGCCTTGAAAACATTGCGTTTCAAATGCGTTCAAATACATGCTTCAGTCTAAAGTAGGTGTTGGGTATTGTGGTCATCTGCATTATGTCTGTCACAGAGTATGTGCTCTCCAGAGCTAGACTGCACAGTTCCAGACAGCTTCCCGAAGGAGACAACACTCCTTTGTTCATTTCTGGCTGGTTTTTTTTTGCTTATTAGTTGAATTCTTGGCACAGTTGTTGGACAGATGTCCACAGCGGTTACAATCACAGGACTGTTTTGGGTCTTCTAGTTGTTAGGTTTGGTTTCTAAGGAACTTTCAGCTCCCTTTTCATTGTCTGTGCCCTTTTGAGACATAGCTGTCCTCTCCACCACCTTTCTGAAGGGTGAGGCAATTTTCTACATGATTCTGGGTACAGAACTTTCTCATCCTCATAGCATTTCTGTGTCACAATGATTCAGTTATCATATCCAGTCGGCAGATTTTTCTAATCTGAGAATTGGAGCTGTATATTAAATGGACAAAAGAATTCGGACACGTTACCTCTGCAGAGCTTTTACTGTTTGTACTAGCTTCACCAGGATCTTACAGGAAGACCCAGAAAAAATCATACTGAATGTAGCAGGCAACGGATTAAGCCACAGAAAGTACAACACGATGGCTCAGGTGCTAAAAACCCATCTGCTGGCACACTTCATCAGGTGGTTACAGAGATATCAGCTGAGGCACTGTCACAATGACAAGGGAACCATTTATAAAGTACATATTTTGGGAGCAGTGATGATAAGCTAAAAATGTCTTTACAAGTCACATGAAAGGTCCATCTGGTCCAGCAATTTTTTTTCTCCAACACCTATAAAAGAGTGACATTTCTGGAGGGAGAGGTGGTATATTTCTTTTAAAAATGATGATGGGGTTTGCTGCTTTAGCTTTGCCCAGGCTCTGCACCCCTAACATCCATAGCATCCTGAGGCAAGGAGATCTATGCCTAATTGCCCAATTAACACCTGATTTTTGCAATGGGGCAACTACCACTGCACACAGTTCCCAGGCTGTGAGGTTCAATGGATTTACACTACAGCATAAGGCTGTTCTCCGGGTTGTTCTCAGTTTCCTTGCTAATAATCACTAACGTTCTGTTTACAGTTTTACTCTTGCTGAGCCTTGAGCTGCCAGCTTTTTGGAATGGTTACAGCCCAAGTGCTTATTCTTCAGTGGTAATAACCAGCTCAGAGACCATTATTTTATAGACTAATTAGAAAGATTTTTTTTCAATCATTCGCACTGCAGTTCAGCTTGCTGTTGCCTAGTATTATTAAGTCCTTCCTCATTGTCAGCACTTATCTTTTCTACCTCAAATAACTCGATATCAGCACATTTTATCACCTCCCTTTTCACAGTAAGATTTGCTTTATAGTACTTTTATCGTATCGTGGGTGACTATGTTGAACAGCTTTATTTCCGTGCCAGTTCTGAGGGAAGGAAAATGCTTTTCCTCACTGTGAAAATTCTCTGTTTAACTCCTGCCTTGTTTTCCCCGTCTTTTAACCAGGCTTGTTTTGCAATTGGTGCTCAGCTGCTTGAAATATCTTTGAGGAGTAACTGCACTGAGGGTGTTTTAGAAATGTGGGTAGACTGTATCAGCCAGATCTCCCTTTTCACACACCTAGTGACTTCTTTATACAACAGATTTACTTGTGAAGCTCTTCCTAAGAGCTATCCTAACTCTTCCTTAACACATTATCTTTATTGCCACTCCTAATTCTTTTATTACACTCTTTATTAATTCACCCTGTCCAGATGCCATGTTTGTAGATCTCTGACTCTCTCCTGGAACCATTAAAAAACCCCACATTTATTACCTTTCTCAGATGAAATGCTAGTTTTAAGCAAGAGGTCATAAACAGTAGTTTGAGCTATATTCACTTAGCATGCCTGGGAGAATACAGTCTTGTCATGGCAATTATCTGTTTATCTTGTTCATTTAAACTATGGCATTTCCTACACATCATTCAATTTAATCATAGTATCGTAGAATGTGTTGGGCTTGAAGGGACCTTCAAAGATCAACTAGTCCAACTCCTCTGCAGTGAGTGGCCACATCGTTTTGTCACAGATTCTCTAATAACTCTCCCATGAAGAAAGGATCTTTCATGAAAGCTCCCCTAACTCTTTTAGAGGTTGGATGGGGCTTTGAGCAACCTGGTCTAGTAGAAGGTGTCCCTGCCCATGGCAGGAGGCTAGGAACTAGATGGTCTTTCAAGTCCCTTCCAACTCAAACTGTTCTATGATTCTATGATTTATTCAGATTTTCTGTAATGCTCTGCTATGATCCTATCTTCTCTGAGGTTACCTTTAAACCTTAATCACATATTGACTCTACTGATTCTCTGGTACGCTTTTGAAAAGGTTTTACTGTTGGCTTTTATTTCTTTACCAGTTGCTCTTCAATGATGGATTTGGTCTATTTTATTGTGCTTTTAAGCTTTTTAAAACTTTTTATTTTCTTCCTTTGGGTATGGTTAGTTTTTAAGGATTTTAAAGGGTTCAGATCTTAAGATCAATTTTTAATAGATTCTACATCCTTGCAGGATGAATAATCAATAAAAAAATGTGCTACAGCTTTGTTCACTTCAGAAGGATGACTACAGTGAGAATTCCTGCCAGAAAGAAGCTCGAAGCAGCCATTAAGAGAGTTAAACAGTCTTCATGCTGTCTAACAAGGGTTTAAAGATAACTATGGGAGGAACAGAGCAAACATAGCCCACATATGAAGAAAGATTTCGGAAAGGACACAAGGCTGTCAGCACGGTCAAAGGGCAACTCAGTATCCTGTTGTTAGGGAGCAAAGCTGGAAACCACGCTGGTTTCGCTAGCAGTACTTGCCACTCACACCAGCAGCTTCAGCTCTCTCCACCAGGAAGAAGTGGGCAAGAGCTCCACACTCTCTCAACTAGAGCAGTTTTGACACTGCTGCTGCCCTAAGGCCTGGACTGCTCCCTCCTTTCACTGTGCCTAAAATCAACCCTACTCCTCCGAGTGCCTGCTTTCCTGTTCTTCTAATGATGATTTCATACCTAAATCCTCCTATGTGATATTGAAACCCTTAACCACCAAGTTTTCTGGTATTCATGCCTTCATAACCGTGTCTGGAGCTAAACAACTCTGAAAGGTTATGTTCCTGTGCTGGATTTTATGTCTTGCCTTTCACTCTTCTTGGTGGGAACCATCATAAAAAGACTGTAATTATGTGAGTAGTAATTTCCTGCTGGAAACTTCACAACAGTGTAAGTTATATCAGTTTGACACGATGAAAATAATTCTACTCACCAGAAGCAGACTGGAATTGTTCCGATGATTTCCGTTACCGTTCAGTTTGCTCTAAGAGACTGGAAAGAGTAGGAGGAGATGACAGCATGGTGCACTCAAATCACGAATTGTATGTTGGAGGTTTAGCAGCGTGTTATTTGGGGTTCTCTGCCCCTGCAGCTACAGCTAGATTTCATTTATTCAGTTTCAAAAGTAATAAAAGGAGCACTTTATTCAGAGACAAGTTTCATTGTCACTATAAATTTTGTGTTTACTCGCATTCCTATTTATGTGCTTAGTGTGAAACTTGTTACTGCATTTTGGATTGTAAGGAAATATTCCTTTGGGACATATGATGAAAACTGATGTTTCTCACCTGTCTTATCAGAACACAGGTTAGCAGATGAGGTCATGCAGGCCTCTTTCTTCTTTCTGCTGGTAAGAGCAGGCAAATCAAGGAAAATACATTTTTCTACTCTCAATAGTAGCCTTCTCACTTAGTAAGTATGATCAGGTAGGCTGGAAATCCCAGCTATCCAGTGTGGTTATTTCCTCTGAAGACCAGGTAGGTGACAGATTACTTGTTTTGTCAAATATTTTCATGTTCTTCCTAGACATTTCATGAATCCGCAGAACATGTTAGTCGGACATCTCTGAGTCCCCCATGACAGAACTCAGTAATGTAGGTGCCAAACCCAAATTATAGCTGCTTCAACACAAGCACACCAAAAACCAGGCAGAAGAGATTGTTGTTTTACATGGAGAGGAACGATATAATTTGATTGCAAATGCAGTGGAGCAAAAAAGAAAGGGAATAGTCTGTGTTGCCAGCAACAGTAATGACTGCAGACAGATCACTTTCCTCTTGTTCTGCACATCAGCCAGACTAGAATATTGAAGACAAGGAGGGATGTACTAGCTGTCAGCCAAATATGTTGGAGAAGTATTAGTTTAGAAGTATTACAGTTTATTTCCTTAAAGCTTCAGCTGGAAATCATGATAGAAATAGGCAAAATGCCTTCATGAAGCCTTGCTTTTTCTGGCATGCCTCCTCCATCCATAATAAATTGTTCTGGCTCTGCAGAGATATAGTTGAGCCCTGAAATAGGTTATGTAAGTTAAATTAATTGTTGTATTTGTCAGCATTAAAAAATAATAAAAAGCCAAAAGAGAGGTTTTATTTTACCAGAAGTTTGGTAAGAGTCCTATAAACACAAGAGAGAATATCACTAATGAAAACATTTGGGTTTTTTTAGCTCTCTTTATCTTTGGTATTTAAGAATTTTTCATGTTTCTCTGGCACTTCTAACGAACAAAGATAAGTACCATTTTTGCATCTAAATATATTTTTATTTTAATGCATTCCTTTTGGGGAGGACAGAACGCTCCTACCTCTGGAGGCAAACGTTATTTGTGTATACTGCAGTGTTACGGAGAGGCCCCCATTAGGGCCCCTTGCCATAGCGTCTCTGTGTGCTCTCAGCGTGCATTCCCAGGTTGGGATAGCAACTAAAGGAAACAGCAGCAACTAAAATCAAAACTGTACCTGATTCTGGGGCAGAACAATAGACTGAGAAATACCTGAGCTTATTAAAGCATTGGGTGTGTTGCGTACTTAAATCGGTAACCCAAGCCTGAATCCCGTAGCTGGAAATCTTGTTAGTATCACAATACCAGCTTTTAATGTGGCACTTGCATATTTTTGTTGTTATACAATCCTCTGATGCTTCTCAAGCAAAATACAAATACCTGAAATTTGATACAAATGCTTCCTCTCCTTGTGAGTGAGCATGTTTTGGCATGCGTTTTACAGGGTGATTGACAGAATTACAAATAAAGAAAACAAAAAAAAAGAAAGCAACACTTCCCACCTCACTCTTACTCCCACTCCAGGTTTGCATTTTGGATGCTGCTCAATTTGGTGCAGACAACCTACAATTTCTGTATCGCACGACTGCATAAAAAGCAAGGTAATAGACTTTTACAGAGCAGCTAGAGGTCTGTGCAGCCAGCGATCACAAATGGATAACCACGTATAAGCAGAGAGTCTGCAAGAAACAGAAAGAAAGACTGATCAGCAAAGATAAACCAAGTCTCCAGGCCAGGAAGTGAGACTTGCCAAAAATCAAGCCACATTAGGCAAGTGAAGACAATTGTAACCAATAGACCAATGGTTTGCAGGTGCTTTTTTTTTTAAAGAAAAAAAAAAAAAGACAAAAAAGACAGAGAACAAGGAACAAGGAAAGAGGAAGCAGAGCTGCAATGCAGCGAGGGACATTGTCTTTCTCAGAATTCTGGGTGAGCTGGCTAATGAGATCGCAAATAAATATTTTCATAAGTCTGTTAGACTGGGAATCTACTCCAGCTAAAAATCACATGGTATCTTTCATAATGAGGCTTAGACAAATTCTGTATTTAAGAACAGAGGTGAAAGTAGCATTGCAGCTATGGTCTAATCAATCTGTTATATGCAAATCTGAAGAAAAAAAAAATTGTAAATGGCATTTTTTCCTTAAAGTAGACCATGACAGACTAATCTCACCATTCTCTTTGACACGAGCATGAATTTTTTTAGATGAAGTTGATGTTATATTTACTAGTAAAATGAAGTTGGGATGTGTTCTTGCTCCAGAAAATTATTGCAACTCAAACTAACTCACTGGATTCAATGACCAAAATAATGTGAGTTCAATAGCACACTTGTGAGCTGGTAAATGCTTTAGATACAAGTAACGAGTTCACCAATCTGAGGCAACTGAGAAAGAGCAAGCTCATAAAATAACTATGATGTCCTGACATTACACAAGTGTGATCCTAAAAGGCACTGGGCACACTGTTTCCAGGAGGAATAAGCAAGTATTGGAGTCCTCTCAGTGGGAATGCTGTTCACAATTTAATTCACGCAGAAAGCTTAGCTTGCACAAAAGGGAAACTCAACTCAGAAGAGGGATGGAGAAGTGCCTGTTACCCTGTAATGGTTTGTAAAAGTCAGTTTAGCTTTCATTTTGGGAGTGGGAAACATCTTCTTTGCCAAAATATTTTGCCAAATATGCCTTTCCAACACATTTGGCAGACCACCCATTAACATGTTCTGCTATCCAGTAATAACACAAATGCTAATTTTAATCATGGGCCGTACCCTGTAAAGTGAAGTCACAGGGCATAATCAGCCAACAGAATGAAGGTTCCCCACACCTGTTTCAGCTTAATGCACTAATCTCTCTTCTCTGGAGACTGAAAGTTCTGGGTTTAATCAGACAGGAAAATAAACGCTGTAATTTCCACCAACAAAGTCGGGATGTTCTGACACAGAACTCACACTGAAATCATTGGAAGAGCCACATACAAACAGCTTTCCTGCTTGTGGTCTTCATGTTTGCATTACGCAGCCTGCCCACAGCTGTGCGCTGCTTCAGCAGCCCTTGTGCAGAAGAAAGCTGGGGCTGGGTAAAGGCTGCTGCTGGCTGCAACTGAGATATATGCTGTGGAAAAGCTTAAGAAATTTCACTTTCCTTAGGCCCTGCCAGTGCAATTACTCCCTTGCATTCAGAAATGATCTTTCTCTTTACATAGATGTTCCTTCAAATCCAATAGCAGGTGTTAACAGTGCTGTATTTATGTTCTAAATCAATAAAAAATCATCACTAAACTCCATTTCCTAACTGGCTTCTGCTAGTCTCTGTTGTACTTAAAGCACAGGGCTTCCTTTCACAGCCCAGGCACTCCTTCTGTGGAATTCTGAAGAGTGATTCTCTTTGCTACTTCATACCACAATTTTATGTGAATGACAAAGAAAAATACTAATAAATGGCAATGACAGGAAATATTGCACCACTATTTTCTGACCACAGAAACTACTCTAGCACCATTGTAAAGGTTAAGGTCTTTAATACTAAATTAAAGTGTTAGCTGACTAATTGCTAAAGGAATTTGCTGCTTTTTATTCAAATAAATCTACAGAATCACGTAAAGATCAATGTTTTGGGGATATTGCTTTTTCAGCTACATTCTGGTTACAAAAGTAGATGGAGTTAAAACTGAACATATTGTGCATCTCATAGCAGTACTTTCACAGTAGTAATACTACTTCATGCATAATTTTTAGAACACAAAAAATGCATTCTAATTTGCTGAGCATTTTAATATAGCTTTTTGATAGTTTTTTATGTTTTGCTTCTGCATATTTTTAAATTTCATTTTGAATCTTCAATATCCTGCTCATGTCAGTTTTTTAAAAATCACCTTTTTCGGTTTTAGTTAAAAAAAGAAATCTGGGAAGTAGTCAAATGCAAACAGAGGAACAAACAAAAGCCTGAGAGAATCCAAAACACTGAATGAAATGAAAGCAAATCTTTAATTAACATTTAACCTGAGAAGTGAATGAAGCGAACACCATGTCAAATTTTAAAAGTCACCTTTTACAGCACTGGAAAATACTTTTCCAACCAGTCATTTCTTGGGGGTACAGATAAACTTCAGAGTTATGAGGTCTAGTTACCATGGATTTGGGGTAAACCTGGATGAAATGAGAGTTGGGTGCAGAGGCAACCCAGTGCCTCTGTGTGCAGCCAGCCTGAAGCCAGCATGGCTGGCAGGGCCCAGGGCTGTTTTGGACCCAGGTTTACTCTGCAGTGCTCCTGTGTAACTCAAGCAGGGCATTCAGGCACTCCAGCTACTTCATGGAGTGCCAGCTTGTGCCCACACCAGCCAGGCTGCAATTTAAGGCTGTGCCTTCCCCAGAGCTGAGCTGGCTGCCTCTGCAGCAGGGCCAGAGCTGAATCAGTGCCTCCACCTGCTCCCCGATGGACACAGGACACTCACAAATGATTTTCACCCTTTGCAGTTGTGTTATAACCTGCTCTCTCCCTGCCCCTCATGTCGTCCAGGTGGGGCAGACCCTGGTGTCAGTCTGAGGAAACCTGATCCTACCAAGTCATGTCCTCTGGTGCTGCAACTTTTATCCTTGCATTTCAGAGTCACAGAATGGTAGAGATTGGACGGGACCTCTGAAGATGATCTAATCCAACCTCCCTGCCAGAGCAGGATCCCCCAGAGAGGGTTGCCCAGGATGGCATCTGGGCAGGTTTTGAATGTCTCCAGAGACGGAGACTCCACAGCCTCTCTGGGCAGCCTGTGCCACTGCTCCATTAACCTCACAGTAAAGATGTATTTCCTTATGTTTAGGCTGAAACTTCTGTTTTCCAGTTTGCAACCATTGCCCCGTGTCCTGTCACTGGACACCACTGAGAAGAGTCTGACCGCATCCTCCAGACACTCGCCCTTTAGGTATTTATAAGCATTTGAGTTAAGGCGGCGGCCGCCACCACCAGCAGAGCCCACGAGCGCTGACTACGAGTTTCCGACCGGACTCTGCCGGGGGAAGTGCAGCTCCTCAAACGCAAGCGGCTGCCGCTCCGGCACGGCGTTATATGGCCCAGCCCACTCCCCGCCCAGCGCTCCCCCGGCGGGACCGGGAGGGGCGGCTCCCGCTCCGCCCCTCGGCAGCTCCTTACGCCGGCCGGCGGCGGGGCGGCTGAGGGTAGGTGGGGCCATTCCAGCAGGTGAAGGAAGGGGCGGGCGCAGTGGGGCTGGGCTGCGGAGCGGGCATGAGGGGCTGGCGGGGTAGTTGCTGGTCGCGGAGCTGAGCTGAGCTGCGGCTGAGGTAAGCGAAGCTCTTGACGGGCTGGGGATGGGGATGGGGAGGAGGAGGCGTTCCCGTTCCCGCTCCCCTCAGCCGCCCCGATCCGCTCGCGCCCTCCCAACGGTCCGGGCGCGAGAGCCTCCCGCTGCCTCAGCGCGGTCCGCGCGCGCCGGCGGCGCACCGGCCACACGTGGCGGGGAGCGGGGACGGGCCTCGCGCGCGTCCGCGTCTTCTTCCCCCCGGCTCCTGCCGCCGCCTCAGCGCGGAGCCGCGGGGCGCCGGGGAGCTCCTGGGGCTGAGTCAGCGGGAGGGAGCGTCGGGAACGGGCACTGCCGGGCCCACGCAGGGCCCCTCCCGCCGGCCGGGCGGCCCCGCCGGGGGAAGGCCGAGGGGTCGCGCGGCCCCTAGAGCCGGCGCTGGGGCGCTCGGGATGTTTCCCTCGCGAGGACTTGGAGAAGCTTTCCCGGCCCCGGTGCGCGTCCCTCGGCAGCTGCACATCCCCCGGAGCCTGGGTAATGCTCGCTGCGGCACTGGGCATGGTGCCGTTCTGGCTGCTTGGAGGGAAACGATGGGAAGGTGCCTCGTGTCTTGACATCCGTGTGTTGACGCCCTGGGCGCAGCGCTGCTTCGGTGACCCGGAGGTGGGACAGAGTCGCTTTGGCAGCTGGAGTCTGCCTCTGTGAGAGCAAAAGGCTCTTCGGGTGCGGAAAAAAGCATGGGTGCTTTCCTTCAGGAAGGAAAAGAGGGAAAAGCTGGGCTGTTTCCTTACTTATGCTGAGCTTTGGTGTTGTGAGTATCAGGCATAATTTATAGGACACTTCGAGTGATAGTACAAATATGTGTTAAAGGATTGTCAAATCATAGAATGGCCTAGGCTGGAAGGGACCTTAGAGGTCATCTAATCCAACCTCCCTGTCATGGGCAGGGACGCCTCTCAACTAGATCAGGCAACACATGGGGACCCGACAGGGATCGAACCCGCAACCTCAGTGTTATCAGCACCACACTCTAATGAGGCAAGACTTTTTAGAAATGCATTTTTGAAAACATTTTCTTTAGTGTTAATTGTTTTTTTTCAGGCCTTTTTGATATTGGAAGTCCCTCTCATATGTACTTGGGTCATGCTGTCACCTGTGTCTATGTTTGAAGGTCCCATTTATCTACAGGCGCAGGCTCTGTGCAAGCTGTGTGCTGTACTTCTTGTATCAATAGAGAGCAAGGACACCTGACATGTTTATTTAATCTGTCAGCCTTTATTCCACAAGTGACTGGTGCACATCGGTAGCAAGTGAAGGGTGACCCAGAATGAACTGAGAAGGTGGATAAATGTTTCTTCTCCTACCATTCTGTCTTCTGAGACCTCTTTTCTCGGGTCTTGATGAATCTAGCTAAGACAGGTCAGTAAGTGGACTGAGCCAGCCTTTATCTTGTCTAACTTCATAATTAGAGATGAAGTTGCTGAATTACCAGTGTTGCTGAGCAGATGTCAAAGAGCCTCTCCTGCTGGTGTATGTACTCTGGCTGGCCGGTGCACGGGCGAGATTTCAGTTTCTTGTATGAAATTAGTTGCATTAAAGTGGCATGTTTCCTACTGTGAAAAACAAGTTTCCACTTTCACTGTGTTCTCAGTCTTAGTGTCTTAGGGGTTATGAAACAAGTTCAGATCTGAATAATTATACACCTCTTCTGTTTATTTTTAGTTGTATTTGTACAGGAAACATAGAGTTGGAGCCCCTGCAAGTTTATTTCATTCACGTACCTCTCTCATGCTACGGACAAAAGTAGAATTAACTTGCTGTTTTTCTCTTAGGCATGACACGTGTTTCTTTCCCTTCCTGTTACTGTGTTCTGGAGCTGTCTTGCTGTTGCAAAAGAACTGATTAAGATATACCCCTTGCCAATATTCCATTACTTAGGAGTCAATACTGGGTCAGCTTAGTGGTGGGTTAAATGCTGTTTCCTGTTTGTAATTTTTTTTTATTTTAAACTCTCCCAGCTCTCCATAAACTTTTCTACAAGGCATGACAAATTTCATGCTAAAACGTCCAGAAAATAAAGAGCTTTTTCTGATATTATAAAGGAGGGGCATACAGAGACGCAAATTCTGGAGAAGATTTAAAGTTTTCAATCCAGTAAGAATGAATGCACCAAGATCAATTCCTCCTGGCAGGGCTCTCTGAGTGGGAATTCCTGTGTTTGATGCCAGTCTGATCAGCTGACTGTGAATCTGTAAGCTCTTGCACGTGGATGAATCCCTGGTGTTTTTAAGACCAGACTTTCAATCTAATTTTGTTGTTAGAGAAATTAGTTAGCCTACAAAACGAGCCAACAAAATGAACAAGCAAAAAATATTCCAGCTCACCAAAAAAACCCCTCAAAACAAACCCAGAACAGGAGGTGTGAAAAGTCTCCTTCAATTTCTTACTAAGTGGCAGCCACTTTGGTAATGAGTACCAAATAGATATTGAAATGCATTAAGAACTGTAAACTTGCTCTTTCCAACACTAAAACATAAGAATGAATACCCAAAAGGCATATACGTATTTGTCATTTTACCTGTAGGAATTGTGCTTTTGACACTCAAACCCTGGTGGTTACACTGTTTGCTCTTCGCCCCTTAGCCTTTAGATTATCAGTACATTTATTGCCATGCATTACTCTACAGTAAGGTTGCAGTAATGGAGGGGTATGTGTTTTAACTTGATGACATTGACTTAGTGTTAGTATAACTTCCTCTCTGTTTGACATGAGATGTTAGATAATGGGTAGTTTGCGCTTTTGTCAGATTATCCAGCAGTTTCATAAGTTGTTTGGAATGTGCAGCCCTGCAAGTATTGTGTCAATTAATTGTTGCTGGCTTAAGCCCTGGTCTTAAAAGTACTTGCAGATGTAAGTAACCCTATTATATGTAAAACTAACAATTTGTATTACTATAGGATTAGGCTCTTGGTTTACTACTTCTAGTAGACCTTGCAGGAAAGTTCGTGAAGCTGACCTTCAGCATAATTGATGGATGGCTCTGTAAACAATGGTGAGGACTTGTAACAGTTACCAGGGGACTTCCAGAGTGAATTGGTTTTGTTTAAATTTGAAAGTATTGGCTGATACAGTCATTCTTCCACAACATTTTGTCTTCTGACAGGGTTTTCTGAGGGAGTAGAGAAAATAACTTCCTAGATGGCTAGTCCTCTCCTGTGTGGATAAGCATTCCTCTAGCCTTTAAAGCAGACCTGTTCCATGAATGCATTTCATGATTATGTTGTTTCACATTTGCTTTTGAATCCCTACTGTAGTGGAGCAAATAGTGTCTGGAAAGGAGCTGGGAGTCTGGAAATCAGAGAGACTTAAGGAAGCATGAAAAGTAATCCAAGAGACACAATATGTTTTTGTAAATGCAATACAAAATAGAATGTGCATTTTTTATACTAATATCATGTACATATGTCACTGTCTATTCATCTAACATTTATGGATCGTTGCTAAGTCTCTTATTAATCAACACCTCTTCTACTCACTCCGTGCTAGAATGTCTAGACAAGTTATGCCTTTTGCAGGCAGCTTCAACTCTTGTTGAGGGCACTAAAGTTTTTATCAGTGTAATGACACTGGATATTGTAAACTTTAAGAAATTATTTACCATTCTGTATACTACAACCATGTATATCATCAGCTTTTTTGCTTTAGGTAGATGACTAGACTAGAGCATATAACAGAATTCTCAGTATGCCATGATTTTAAAGAGCAGTATGCTGGTTTCACTGTATTTCTTGAAGATGTTTTTGAAGGTTTTTTTCAATCTTGCCTCTTCTCCATAAACTCCCATGTTGAATTTCTTGTTTGTTAAAAGATAGGGGTTTGAAGAGGCTACATTTCATTTAACACATGCAGAGATCTGAATACTACTTTTTCCGAGCTAAGGGATGAATTTTGAGGAGAATGACTTTCTATGGAAACACACCTAAATGTTGTTCACCCCTATATCAGCATAACTGAAATCTATTTACTTGTGTGCCAGCTCATTTCCAGTAATGACCAAGTTCTCATCCCTTCCAAGATGATGCTACTGCAGTGATTGCCCATATCTGAATATCTTTGGCAGAAAGGTTTTTAAAGATGATGCACAGCACAGAGAAGTAATTACAATCATTGAGAAATCTGGCCGTAACCATATGTATGTCTTTGGCTCTGGCAAACTTTGTTTTTAGGAGCAGAGAAGAGAATAACTTGTATGCCTGTTGTAAGGATTCTTGTTGTACCTTTCTGCCACAGGCACAGGCTGGTTTAGGTGTCCCAGAATTAGTCTGGTTTATCTGTAGCTATGGCTTTCTCTAAAGCAGGTCTGGCAAATTTTAGCTTTCTGGAAAGCAGATATTCTGGATCCATCTCCGAAAACAGTTGTAAAGAGCTGAGCTACATAGCTAGTATGAAATAAACAGATCTTTGGGTAAGTTTAGGAATAGATTCTTGCTGTATTTTTATTGCTGGATTAATCTTCCTATCTGTGGTTGCCCAGAGGTAGGAAAAGCAGACCTCTAATTCCTTACAATCTTATCTTTCTGGAAAGGCCACAGGTAAAACCCGAAGAAGGCTAGGGAAACCCCTGTTTTTGTTCTCTTTCTTTGACAGTTCTCTGCTGTTCAACTTGTTATGGTTAAAGCCTTCTGTATTTTTATTTTATTCACACTAATTTATAACACAGACTGACAAACTGTGTATCGTTAATCATATATGATCAGGATCACTTCCGTCCAGTACGTTCCAGTAGGAACAGTAGATACATTTGATAGGTCTTTTCTGTCTTCCAGGGAATGCCTATGTTTAATTCCCCCTGCCCTGCTCAACCCCAGCTCTTCAAGTGTTAGTTTGTCAAAAAAGGAACTTTCCAATTCAAGCTAGCTTTATATCCTTACGTTTTTCAAAGGTAACTCCTCTTTTCGTAGTTAAATGCAACCACTCTACTGAAACTTATGAAAGCATTTTTGTTATTCTAGACAATTTCCTTGGATATGTTAGGGCAGGAGAACAGGCGTTTTGAGTTCTGTTTTTTATAGTATGATGGACTCTTATTTAGGTAGGCAGTGATGATGTATTTTGTAATGTGTGGGCGCTTTCGGATGACTGTGGAATTCCTCATAATTCCAGATGGTTTTAGGTGCCTATAGAGACTTTTACAGCATGGCTTTTGCTATCTCATAGAAAATTTAGAAAACATGATACCAGCTCATAGATTTGAGATCACTTTACAAAAATTTTAGTGATCCTTGTACAGAGATTATGACACCTTCATGTAGCAGACATTGCAACAAAACTTCACTTATGGGTACAATAGCATCTCCTCTTGACACGTGCATGCACAGAGGACTTGCATGTGTTGCTGTAAAACACTTCATTGATATTCTTGTTTCAGTGCAGGGAATGTATTACAACCCCCACACAGGAAAGTTACTGGACATATGTAAACAAGGCTGTTGTTTCATTATCCTTTTAGCTTTGCTGTAAATGAGAGTACTAGGAGAAACTTGGGTTTATGCCTTTAATCATGAACTCACCTGTATGGGCTCTTCAAACAAGAAATCTTTAATCCTGGATGGTTTCCTCAAAATATGAAAATGGAATTTTTATTGGAACTCATATAGGAGGAACAACTGAGTGAAGTATCACTCAGGTGGCCATACTGAGTAATATTTAACTTTTTTGTTAGTACCAAAGCCCTGAAATTGTGGAATTCTATCCTTTTTGGTAGGAACACCACACAAATATGCAAAGGTCATGAATGAGGTCCCTAAGAAGAGGGAATTGTATATATTTTAAGCAAGCATTTATTATTCGCTTTCTTTCAGGGTACGTGTAATGTATATGTTAAGCTTTTCCTCCAAGTGGAAGGATAACATGCTCTTTTAAAAATGCAGAACCTAAAATCCCTAAGCACAGTAGCTGGAGCCTTAAAGGAAGCAAGATGGAAATTTAGTAGTGGGCAACATTCAACATTGCTTAAATATGATAAATAAGGATGCCTTTTCAAGGCTCTGGACACTTTTGCAGAGTTGACAGTTATTTGAGTTTTCAGAGCCTGAGTTCAGTTGTGAGTTTCCGTACGGATTGAGCATTGTTTCTCCCTGTAAAGGGGATGATTGTATCGCAGAGTGGAGCAGGTCCCTTTTACCACGTGGGTTGAGACTCACTATGTCAGCGTGTAGTCATTTCTTCTTTAGTGTGTTCACCTTTGTTTTGTTTGTTCGCCTTCTCTGTGCTCCCTCCCCCTATCCAATAACTGTATTGACATCCCTTTACTGTTTTCAGTATGCATAGGAGAGTGTTGACAGTCTGTGGCCTGAATCTTGAGGCAGAGATGTAGGGTTTTTGTTTGTTTTCTCTTTTCTTTGTCAAAATCAATAGTGTGACGAAAGACTGAGGGTGGATCAAATATTTATCTTACCAACTATTTTTAACTGTGCTTGTGCAGCAATGCTGCAATATGCTTTTTGCATACTTAGATCAGTATTGCAATGATGCTAGAATTCAGGCACTGTATCAGTTTCAGTATCCGTTTAGTGAGTTTAAAAAAGAAACCCCCCACTGACTGACTAGTGCTTCTAGACGGTGGCTACTCACACCTAGAGCAGAGGAGCAACAGCAATACGTAGACCAGAAATTTGTTAAAGGACTCAGTTCTTAACATTAGCTGTTAGTGTTTTGCATTATACTTCATCTCCTGTCCTACAGCTGATTTGTAAATTTCCAGGACCCTAGCTTAACACTGGTTACCAAGTTAAGTGATTAGTCCCAACTTGCTGTAGAAAAACAACCTGCATTTTGGAGTTTGAATGATGTTCCTTGTTCTTTCTTCAGGCAATACTTGGAAAGAAAAGGCTGAGGGAGTCCAATGGCACCAGTGTGCATGTCTGGAACTGTTGCTACCTCTAAGACCTTTAAGTGTTGACTACAGAGAGATGATAGGAAGTGTGCTGCAAGACTCATCATGAAAGGTGATTTACACATAACTGAGACATGACTAAAAGCAAAAGATTTTGTAGGAGTTTGAAACACATCCAAATAAACAAGGGGAGAGAGAATAGCAGAAAGATTTAGGGTTCCTAGGTTTAGTACTTGTATGGTTAAAAAAACCCCAACCCAGCACATACTGGGTGATGAAAATGTTGCCTGGCTGTTTGGGTTTTCTCTCTATTAGGGCAAGAATGGGGACTTAGATTAGGCTTCAGTGATCTGAACCCCATTGTTATTGAGTGTAAATGTGCTTTCTCATTGCTCAGGTTAGCAAACCTGGGACTGCCAGCTGAACTGCATCTTTTGGTGTTATTCTGCTTTAACAGATGGAAATAAGGTCAGGCCTGGTTTAGCTGGCAGTCTTCCTATTTAGATGAACCATGAACCTGTGCTATACAATTTAACAATGTCCTTAAACAAAACCAAGTCTTAATTCTAAATGTTCTTAAATTGGTATAACTTTAATTAACCTCGGTGTCAACTTGTATTAGCCTTGAGTTTTTTATTAAAAGAAATGCAAAATAAAAACCAGGGACCCTTGGAGGAGGGAAATCTAACTTAACAGATCAGTTTCCACTTTCATGTTTTGTTCTTCTCCAGACAAATAAGCTTCCTACTCTCTAGGAGAGCTTTACTCTACAGAAATCAGTCACCAAGATATCTTTATTTGTGTAGCACTTCAAGTACCTGCATCTCAGAGCTTCAAACAGATTTTAGTAAGTGTAAAAGTATTTGTTGCTTGGTTTGTTTTTTCGTGTAACTACTGCTTTGCAACCAAAAAGGGAGAGGAGAGACGGAAGTAGATACTGTTGTGAATGCCTCAGTCTTGTCTGGTGAAATACAGCTTGTAAGACCAAAAAAAACCAAAAAGTGGTTTGGTAGGAAGCTTTGTTTCCCTGTTCTATTTTTAACTTCAGTTGTTGTAGTGATAGACATTAATCATCATTCTAGAAAGAGTAATTTTTATAAGTATTTGCATATTTTCCTATCCAATAAATGGTACTTTGAGGTGGAGAAAACACTCATCTAAAAGTCTCATGAGCTATGATTTTTTGGGTTCTACCCTGTTGAATCTATAGAACTAGAAACTAGATGCAATCTGTGATATCCTTTAAACATCTGCATGTAAATCTTATTCCATGTTAAAATCTCAGTGAAATGGTCCTTCATGTCAGGTTTTATCAGCTTTCTTCCATTATTTTATGAGATTTACCACACTTAACCTTCTGACATGAATGAGAAACTGTCTCCATATTGGTGTACATGTACTCTTCTATAAAGTAAAAAGAAAAATGGTTTTAGTGCCGTACCATTACAAATTTCGCCTCAAAGTCTACATAGTTCCTCTTAGTTTCAGCAGAAGTTGCTTGCATGCATCTAAGTGCTGAGCTTGGTGTTCAAACCATAATGTAGTTAACCTTGAGAGCTAGTTCCAGCGACAAAGCAGCAGAGGCTTAAATTATTAGTCTCTAAGCTTGTGACAACCCTACTAAAAAGAGTAAATCATTACCTTGATGTTGGTTAACAGCAATTTTATTACAACATGTCACGTAATTGTTTGTTCTTCTTAGACCAAACTGGAACTCTGAAGACGCTAAATTCAATACATTACAATTGCGAGACAGTTATTTTCTCAAGTGAGAGCATCTCTTGTCTTGGAGCATTGTGGTGTGGTCTTACTGCAGAGGTGGCTTGTTACTGTGTATTGTTCTTTTATTACATGTGCTCCTGACCCTTTTGCACAGATCTAGCAGTTGTACTCTTTTGACCAGTGAGCTTGTGTACTGAAGTCTTATGTACTGAAGTCAGCTTCTGGTATTTCCTTATACTAATAAAACTGTACACTTCAGATGCATAGGCTTGTGTATGAGCTAGTCTTCTTTATTTTGTTGTTTTCTGTACTTTCCTATATTCCTGAAAGGATCAGCATATTTTCTACTTTAAGTCCTGATAATGATGTAGAGAGAAATTTAGCACAAAGAAACCTGGACTATGAGCCTACAGTTCCTATTGAAAGTTGAAAAGCTTCTAATGAGCTAATTGAAAACTGATTTGTAAACTTGACTAGTCAAAATGAGGCACTTCAAGCTATATTTGGGCAAAAGAGTGACCTGACTTGCACAGCTGCTGAGCATCTGCAGCTCTTAATTGCCTTTAATCAGTCAGGCTTAAACATTCCAGTTTTTCACTGTAATTTTTCAGTCAGTTAATGAGACTCCACTCTTAGGCGAGGTGGATGTGTTTCCAAAGCACTGCTGAGTTTTAAGTGAGTGGGGTGGGATTTGTGTATACAGACTTTTATATATGTTGTGTGGATAAGTATGCTTTCTGCTGTGTAAGTGGGCATAAAACCTCCACTGTCTGGTGTCTAGGAGAAAGTACTTACCTTTGATATCTAACTGAAGACCTGCGTTAGGACTGTAAATAGGGAAATACACTCAACAGAACACTAACCAGAAAGGGTTCTCTGGGAAGACAAAACACCCATTGCATATCAGGGGCACACAAGCCTTCCTATAAAATTAGTAGTTCTCTTCCCTCTAAACTGCTGGAGGTAGAAAACTGTCTTGAAGAATACTAATGGGATTATATGCAACAGAATTATGATCCTGTGTTTAGGAGAGCCTAAACAAATAATAAGATGATGCATAGCCTGACCCAATTTTATTCCAGTCCCACCATCAAGAAGCTTGTGTGAGTACTCTTACTCGGGAGTAAATTAAGCATGGCAGACTGCTGGGATTGTGCTAGCTAAATAATTGATGTGTGACTGTGCAGTGGGGGAGGGAGGGAAATTTGGAAGGGGAAAAGTAATATTTTAAATGTACTTTTCATGTTTAAATTAGAGAACAGATTTAGATAGCCTAACTATTTTCTAGCCACTTGCAGGGAATTACTGTATTTGTGGGAAGCTGTTATGGGAAGAACTCATGCTGAAATTCTTTTTTCCCTCTGAATTCAAAGCCTCAGTGAGTCATTTCCCTCCTGCCCCCCCTTATTTCTGTCCCTGGGTAAATATCACAGCTGCGGTGAAGATAGCTGTAGCTCGGAAAGCAGCTGATCTGAGTGTCTGAATGGCCAAATTGAAGAATTACCGGAGGAATGTGTGAATTTGCTGAGTCTCGCCTCTTTTGCTTTGAGGTGTGGATAACCTTTCTAATAATGATGGAAACAATGCTGATAAGATGGAATAATTATTTCCAAATGTACACAGTACTAGATGATACCAAAGTGATTAAGTCCGGAAACTATCTCGCATATTGGCACTGTGCCTCTGCTGCCAGACTGTTTCTCCACAGCTGGTGGGGCACCCTTGCTCCCACAGTGGAGAGCAGTTGTATTCCTCCTCCTCTTCCTCCTCCCTGCTGGCTGGCAGCTCTTCTGCTTAACAGAGCTGGCCTGTGCTGTGGCTCACTGGTCCTTGAGGAATGAGAGGGCTGCCAGGAACAGAAGGGTATCTCTGTGGAAGAGAAGGACATCACGCTGTTGCTGGTGCCACCTGCGTGTTTGCACTGAGGGATTCAGCTCCCCAGCAAAATTGGATTGGCAGGTGGCAAGGGATTAGTGACAAATCTGTTAATTACTAAAGATGTACTAACCTCTGATCTAATGGGCTTCAGCAAAGTTATGCTTAATAATTACTTGGTAGTAGGAAGCTCACTGATGGGCTTTTGAACTGGGGGCTAGGTATCTTCTTCTTACTCCAAGGTGCTTGATTGACAGGCTTTGTTTACTGAGACAAAGACAAGCAGAAGGGATTTGCAGCAGTGTTTTTGCTATGAAATGGGACAAATAGAAGGCTTTTTTCTAGAAAAAAAAAAAAATTCATTTGGCAACCTTGTACAATTCCCTTCCTTCCTGGAGTGTTCTCTTCCATTTTAGATAGTAAGGAGCAAATTAATAGATAAGTTCTTCTGATTAATTTTTTGCTTCTGTGTCAATGCCATTTCTACCTTTCTAGTCAACATACTGAGTAATTTGACTGCCACATGTTATTCATTCCCTATCATTTTTGTAGCCCTAAGGAGATGTTGAAAAGTGCATGATCTAGTGATCTGTTAGGATTGCACTCTAAATGTACTTGCTGGTCCGTGTTAATTAGAAAGGTATCTGGAAGAACACACTTGATACATGACCTGAGAATTGTGTCATTCTTGCCGCCTTAGGGAAACACAAGTTGTGAGAAAGCTTTATCTCCCACGCAATCTTTACTAGTTGTAGTGGTGTTGGCCAGTCTTCTTTTTTTTTCTTTTGTTTCTTATTGTTGGATTCTTAGGTTTTTGAGGAGCTCACAGGTAAAGACCAAATGTGAGCTTGGCCTGATAATCTGACATGAGTCCATGTAAAAAGCAAATAGAAGCCTGATGTGTTCCTGATCATCCTGTGCTAAGAAGAAGATAAACTATATTTCTATTTATTATTTAATGCTTGTTTCCCAAGGTGTGATGGTTTTATGTGACGTTTCAGCAACGACAACTAGAAAAAAAGGAGGGAGCTTGTACTAGAGTGAAAAGGGTGGAGGATAGTGTTCTGTGGAAAAGCCAAAATATGGAAAAAGATGGTGAGTCTTGGACGATACATTTTGTGTGATTTCTAACTGAACAGGTGCATCTCTAACCAAGTGGAATGAAAAATGGTTGAGAAAACCATATAGTATTCTAAATTAAAAAAAAACCAACAAACTTCAAGCTTTAAAATTTCAACATATACAGTCCATAGAAAGAACTCTTTAAAGAAAAATTTTGTGTACTTTAATCTTAGTACTTTTTAATATCCTCTCTATCCTTTCTGACTTACGCCTTTTTCTTCACATTGAGTTAAACTATAACTATTGCAGTCCTTGCACTTATTGATTGTGTCGTGCCAGCTGCTAGTTCTCTGGGAGGCTACAAAGGAGAAGCAGCAGCACTGGAGCCATGGAAGTGAAGCACTATGATTTTGTTGTTACTTTCCTGTTGCCCGTTCAAAAAAACCAAGAAGAGTCTTTACTAACTGTTACTGCAATTATACATGTCTTACCTGGACTTAAAAGGTACATAAGTCTTATTAGGTCTTGTGAACGATTTAACTTACTCATTTTCAAAATAGGTCAACTGAAGATTATTGAATCTGTAAGTTAATGCTTTTGCTACTTTTCTTTTTTCTTGTGGAAAGAATCCACAACTATATCTCTGTTGTTTTAATACTTGTTTAAATGCGAATAAAAATGGATGCACTTTTTTGTACAGTTAGAAAAAATTTGGATCATATTATAGCTGGAGTAATCTAACAGCCGTCTGTTATGGTTATTCCAGGAAAGATAAAGCAGCCATAAATGCAAGACTAGCGTTGCTAATGAAAACTGTAGTGTTATGCTACTTTTTATCAAAGGTGATTCCTTCCAAAGAACAGATTTTATTCATTCATACCCACAAGTTATGCTACATATATAAAGTGTATATGCATATAAACATGCACAGATATGAGTGGAATATAACCTGAATAACAGAAGTTGGAGTCTGAAGTTTTACATAAAACAAGCTGTTTTTCAGGACGTGTCTTTGAAAAATGTAATTATGCTTTTGTTTCTCTGGTATGAGAAGACCTTTAATGAATAATCAAAAAGCTGCTTGTATTTTTCCTTTCTTTTTTTTTTTTAAAAAAAAAAGTGATTCTGTGCTTTTGTGATTATATGAAAATCTTTGCTAACCTGTGATGGTAAGTTTAGAAATATTTTATAAAATTCTATAGACAACATTTTTTCAAGTATATAATGGGATAATTTTAGTTTTAATCATTGGGACTGTTACGTTTTGATCTGCTGGAGATGTACGTGAGAGGAATTGAAAGTGAACTGCATGATAACTTGGAAAATCTCTTTCATTTAGATAGTGGCTTACCAATTAACACTATATTACTAGAATGTATGAAAGATTGATATTTTCTTGAAGAAGGGGAGACTTTTTGGACAGGATGTAATGGACTTCTAACACTTTCTAGTACATCTCTAAAGCTGACAGTTTTTCGTGGCTGTAGATACAAACATGCATTGGTGTAATGTCTGTCTACATTTTGAGGTAGTGAAGTGTTTAGGGGGCATTAAGTCTATTAGTCTGTATGGTTTCAAATACTATGTGAAATGTCACAAGTTCTGTTAAAGATTTAAAAAGCATGCGGAAACAGCACTTTCCTCCAAGTTCAGCTTCTGTAGACCTTTTGTTTTGTGGTGCCAATGACACACACAGCTGAATCAATGCATCAGTGATATGTACGATCTGTCATTTGGCTTGGGGCTCGGCAAACTGTTGTTGTACTTGCAAATATGTCAGGTTTGATTACTTGAGTTAAAACAGAGCAAATTCCATTGACCTGAATTTTCTTTGTGCAAGTGAAATCCAGCTTCAGCTCTTCATTGTGTACAAGCAACTTGTATTTAAAATGCATTAGGAATATCTAGGATGTGTATAGCTGGAAGACAGCCTGTAAATATTGTAAAAGCTTCTGCTGACAATATTATATGTTCCATATAAATTCTGTGGAATACTAAAATTTGGAAATGAAAAAAATGCTCTATGGACTCATTGGGCATAATGACTATTAGTTCTAGGCAGTGCACAAAAGATACAATTCTGGAGGTTATAAAGAAGAATGTCCTTCTATCATAACCACTTCATCTTTCTAAAGAGTCTGGCTGCACTCTTTTGAAAGAGCTTGTCAAACAAACCTTATAAGAAAGAGTGATGCACAAAGGCAATGTATTTTTTTTGTAGCTTATCTTGTTAAGAAGATTAGAAGGGTTACTGGAGTTTATAACATACACCATCTCTTTAAGAACTGTATACATATATATATATTTATTTATAGTGTATGTAATAAATAAAAGTAAGTTTTGAAGGTGAAAAGTCAATGAGGCCGGGAGTAAGACAAATGTTTTTTGGACCAACTTTGATGTGACCACAAGAATGGAAAAAATAGACATTGCTATTACATGTTTAAGAGGGTTTGCAAAGAGTCAAGTTCTCTACAATAAGTTAGGTTACTGTGGTGTCAAGAAGCATCTTCAAATTAAAAGGAGGGAAGGGAAATAATCTATCTGGACTGTAGATTGTATGTAAAAAAAATTCCAGGCTTGTGGTAGATTCAGACTTGTACTGGAGTAAGTCCTTGTGTCTTAATTTCAAAAACAGGAGTTGGTGGGAAAGTTCTTTGTAAACTGGAACATTCACTTTATTTTTTTTATCAGTTGATGGGAATAGCTATATGGAGTCAGATCTGATGAGTACTTACAGAAGAGTGTAAGAACTGGCCACAATATCGAATATTCTTCCAGCCTAACAATTTGCAGCTCAGGGACTTACTGATGTCATTCTGAAGTGCCAGAGACTGAGATCTTGGAATCTGAGATGGGTTGTCTTTGTATCCCCAGTTTCTCAATCACTGTGCACTAAGCTAGGTGCATTACAACATATTTAATTTTTTTCCCCCCTCTCTTCTTTGAAATATTAATGATCACCACTCTAGGAAGGGTTTTGATTTACATATGCAGTACCACTAAATCCATTCCCATTATCTGTAGTTTTCTGAAATCTTTTTCCTAGTGTGAATTAGTAAATCCTTAGAAAGGCTTTTATAAGAGTGTAGCTCTTGACTTTCAGAAGCGGTCAGAACAGGACGTAATTTGAGAAGAAGTGTTAAGTGATGTCAACATCAGAGGGAAGGTAAGAATGTTTGAGCTCCTTACCTTTGACCTATCTCATTATCAGGCATTTGTTACTTTTTTAATATGATGTGTAGGTTTTATACCTGTTGTGAAACCTTTCTGCAAACTTTGTTGGCACTATGCCAGTAATAGATTTTATTAGGGAAACTGATCTGTGTTGTAAAAGAAGAATGTTGTTGTTGTTCATGTCTTATGAAGTGTTGCGTATGGATGCCTTCTGTACTAGAAAATAGACCTGTGTGAACTCACTTTTGAATGCACCTCTACATCCTGGGAGGTGTGGGTCGGTGTCAGGCTAGTCCTTGCTGTTGGAGTTCATTTAAACAACATTTATGGGGGAATACTTTTTTTTCCTTTTGGTTATACTTATGAAGCAAGTAGTGATTTTCATAAAAGAAATGAAATGGCAGTTTCCAACTTGTCTTGTAGAAGAAGCCCATTGCATGTTATTATACATTTTTAGGGTTAAGTAATATGAAATTACAGTTCCCTCTCACGTTCTCCAAATTAAAATTGTTTACTGCTGTCCTTCTGGTGCAGCATTCCATTGTACATTTGTTTTAATTTTGAATCCTGACCTAAAATCCCAACTATGCGTGATCAAGTGGTTACAATTAAATTCAGCTTTTGTAGAACATGAGCATGAGCTTGCAGATATTCTTCTTTCCACTGCATGTTCTTTAAAAAAAAGAGTAAAAAAAAGATTAAAAAAATATTTACCTAAGTCATGAATCATACAGTAACCTTAAATCCTGATTATTGTAATCCATGCTCCTACCCATTTCAGTCCTTTGATTTGGTGTTTTGCATTGTTCGAGGTAGGAGTGGCAAAATACTTATGCCTCACAACATCCTTTAAAGAAGTTTATATCATGATTTAAAATGGAGCAGTCACTGGGATCAAAATAAAGAAGCCTTGTTTCTGATACACTTACTTGCTTCCATGAGGTTTTGAGCACAAGGAGCTTCAAAGCTGTTGGAGGCGGGAACTGTCCTTTAGCAATACAGCCAGTTGGGCCTTCTAATTCTGTAAATTACACTTGCGTGGTTATTAGCTTATTCCGAGATTCTGGTTCCCACTCAGAGTTTCCAGTTATGAGAAAAGCAAGGTGTTTCTCTGCATCGTTACTTAGAAACCAGCACCATCTACTGTGCTGTACAGCTGTGAAGTACAGAGTCTTTGCGGTTACACTGTCTTTAAATTGTATCTCGTAGTCTCTTTACAAACAAAATAAAAATAGGAAATGTTTGTCTCTTGGTTTTACCAGGGTCTGACAGTTGAGCTTCCTCTTTGGTGCTGGCTGCAGCCATTTGCCTGCAGAGGTCTATTTCCTTAAATATAAGGTTACTGCAGCCCACCAGGAGAGGGACAGCAAGCTTGAAGAGCTCGCAGATGACATAACTAAATGCTTCCTCTGAAGCAGGACTTGCTGAATTTCTTCAGTATTCAAGTAGTAGCTCATTATTGGGGTCTGCAGTAGAGTTTATAAGTGTACTTATTGCAGTTCTTTTGCTGCTAGACACTCACAAGGACTTGATAACCTTCATGCATTTTGATTGTTTTTAATATCCCACTGCAGGAATGTTTAAAAATTGTTTATATTCTGTATTTTTTCTGTTGACTTGCATATACACTCACATGAAATATTCTCTTTACCTTTACCATTCTCTTGGACCTAAGCTTCATTAGTCTTGTATAAGCACAGTATTCAAGGAGTTGATGGATGTTGTATGTCTGGCCAAAATGCTTTAGTATCAGAAATGGTAGGAAATGGTGAACATAAATGTAAGCCTCTAAGTTGGGGGTTTTGCCTTTTTTTCCTTTTTTTTTTTTTTTTTTCAGTTGGACTCTTGATATTCTTTAATTTGTTTTAAGTCAAGTTCTGAGAAAACAGAAATTACTATCTGCAGGAATAGGACTTTGCAGTCATTTTTGTACCTCTGCTCAGCTATGTGACTTTTTTTTTTTTTTTTTAAACTATGGTCTAGTCTAAATTGTTCTACAAGCACTGATGAAAGGTATCAGTTAATCATAGCCATAGCTGCATTTACAGTCTTTTTACAAGGACCTAGTGTATAGGTAGTAGTTAAAAGAACCAAAGAAGCTGTCCATTTGGTTTTAATAGTAGATGAGAACAGAAGTCTTGCCTGGTAATGTGGCTTTGAATTAGTTCTAAAGAAACATGATAAGCAGCAAAAATGTTTAAGAACTTGCCTTCCATTGTAAGTGTTATTTATACCAAGTGTTACTGGTATGATCTGACAGACATAGACTTGACACCCAGTTAACTTGCTAGTTGAAAGCTCCTACATGGTTTTGAGGAGCCTTATGATTTAGTAGCAATCCCTTGAACTTAACTTGAAAAACTACTTGTGATAAAATTGCCAACATAGAAAATTATGCTAGAGTAGCTGTACTGATTTTAATTTAATCCTTATTAACACCAGAATGAAGTCCTAGGTTGTTTTTCAAGACTAGCTGATATAAGAGAATCTGTTAAATGATAATGTTCTTATATTGAGTTTGTAGAGTGTTCTACTTTTCCAACTGCACAGTCTAGTTTGCTTTTTGCAAGTTATTAATCTACTGCAAATACTTAGTGGCTGTACTTTGGTCTACAGATGTTTGAGCAATATATGACATTAACCATACCTCCAAATCGAAGTCGTCATATCATCTTGCAGGACTTGAGCCAAGCTGTTCAGTGAAACAACCAGGAGAAGTTACAACTTTTGTTTTAAAATTGGTACGTTGTTTCTCTGAAGCATGGCTTACTTATTGCAGACAGGCGCTGGCTGGATTTTCGAAGTCCTAAGTCAACAGTATGTCCTTACGTGTTTGGAGCTTAAGAGCTGTGGGATATAAATAGAAACTCAGAAGCTTTTTGACCTGAAGTGTTTCTCAGTTTTAGATTGAATATATATTTTCAAGGCTTCAGGTACCTTTCTAGATATATTTAAGTAAATAAGTAAAAATATTAAGGCTTTTTCAGCTAAGTAGCCTGAATAAGGGAATGATAGTTGAAGTTTGAAGAATAAGAATTCTTTTGGCATTGAAATGGGTTTTTTGGAAGTTCCGGCCACATTTCTCCACTTCGCTGATTTTTTTTTTTTTAAATTTTATTTTATTTTTAATTGCAATTCTACAGGTCACCTAGTGGAAGTAATTTGGATGCAGGGTTATTGATATTTTCACAGAACTGCCTTACCTGGCAGATGAAGGACTCAAGCAAGTAATTTACACTTGCTTTTTTACAATCTGCAGTTGTGGAGTATTGACAAATATATCATTTCTGAATACGGTGGACTTGCTTCTGCTGTGATCTAGAAACTTGGGACTAAACTGGTAGAATTAATAGAAGAATAAAACTCATTATAATCTACTCCTGATTCAAGCTTATAAAGTCAGGAAAACTTTACCAGAATGTGACCTTCTTTAATGCCTTACTGTATGGCAGGCTTTTATGGAAATATATAATGTATGAACGTTATTCTAAGTGGAACTTGACTACTGAGCTGACTACTTGCTGCGGCTGAAGGAAAGTGGGTTTTGTGATGATTTTTTATGCTCTTCTTATGCTGCTTTTATTTACAGTCCATTCTTGCAGTTTCCTGTAAAACAGTCAGCAAGAGGAAGCTCTGTTGCTGCAGAGACTACTCAGCCCTTCAGCTAGACCCTGCCCATGGCAGGGGAGTTGGAACTAGGTGATCTTTAAGGTCCCTTCCAACTCTGACAATTCTATGATTCTATGGTAATTTATACTAGCAAGGAGAACATACTGCTATATGTATATTTTATTGCTCATGCTTCCCATTAACTAAAGGTAAGTAGAAGACTGGGAGCAAGAGCTGTTCGTAACAATGGCAGGGATGGTTGACTGACTTCCTCAGACATTGTCCCTGCTGGAATGAAATCCAAGTGTTGGTTTTTGATGATTTGGTTCTCCCTTTTAAAGCTGTCAGAGTGAAATCTCATAGTGTTAAAGAAATTAAGTGTAATGCCTTTTGAGTGAAACTCCCTGGGCTAGCTTGGTGCAAAACTGCTTCTTGTCACTGATTTTATGAGGACAGATGAAAATTAGTGGTCTGAAAACAATGTACTGGAGTTTCATGCAAGACACTGTGTGTGCATATGTGAGATGGCTTCTGTTCTAACTCTGTGACTGTTTTGATAGTATTGGAAATCACCAGAAAAATCAAAGGGGATCTTGGAACTTGAAATGAAAAATCCTGTATTGAGTGTTTAAGTGAAGAAAGGGAGAGGACAGCATCAGAAAAGTTAAAGTAGAAAAGCAGTACGTAAGGAACACTTTTTGGATAAATGAGGCATAATCAAAACGAGACTGTTGGAGCTGAAGAAGTGCTACAGTTGCGCAGTTCGGAGGATAAAGCCAAGACTTACTTGCGTCAGACCAGGGAAAGAGGAACTGATCTTTCCCCCCCAAGTGTTACGTATACTCAGATGCTGTCATTTTGATTGTAGCTTTTTTACTGAGGTGGAGATAAAGGGTTGCTAATATGGTAATGCAAGCTTAAAAGAGTATGCTTAGATAGCAGAGAACTTGGGGGAGAAGATTGCTTTAAAGCATTGTGTGTTAATGCTTAAAGTCTGAAGTGGTAACTGATACTGCAAGTAGATAAAGCAAGTGAATCAAGTTTGCAGACTGTGGAGATGTAGTCCTCCTTACATCTTTTCTGTGTGAAAAATCTGTTGATTAAGCCACTGAGACAACTGGTATTTATTCTTAAAGAGCATTGGAAATTTTTGTTGATACACTGATCCTCTTAGCTAACAACAGGAGTGTGATATTTGTGTCTTGCTTCCGCTTCCTGTATAGCCTGCCTGTGGAAGGAGTGGGAATGGGTGCTCGTTGGGAAAGAACCAGAATTGCTGTTCTAGCTGATACAGCACTGGCCAGTATCTGAAATGTTATTTTCTTCTGTGCTTTGAGTAGTTTACAAAAAGAAAAGATATAATATAGAAACTTTTCTTCTATTTTGGATTATGGATTGATGCTCTTTTTCTCAAATAAGTGAAGTAAGCTTTACTTGGCATATTTATGTGTGTAGGCTTTATCTATCATTCTGAAACTTGCTAGTTATATTTGTTTTATTTGAACTTTCTAGCCTGGGGTATTTTTTAGTTCCAGACAAAGTCAGTGGAACATTTGAATTTTTTTAAGAGCTCCAGATGAAAGTAAGTGTAAACCAGTGGCATTTATTCATCATCAATTGGTGATACTTGTCCTGTAGACTTGTTGCCCTTGAGTTGTGAGCCTCTTGGATTTCAATTGTATTGTATTTTGTGGTTTGAGTAGCATCAAGTGTACAGGCAAGACTCACTCTAAAGCACACATATGCTGCATAATCTTTCAAAATGGCTATTTTTAATTTCCTGGGTTGAAGAGAAAAGGAGAAGCTCCAGCTATGGGAGAGAAAACTGATGAAGTACTTATTGTAGTTCTGTGGTGCAGTGCGAGTACCTGAAGCACAGGCTCTTCAGAAGCACAGGCAGCGTGTCCCAGCTGTGCTGCTGCCAGTGCGAGAGCCCGAGTCCACTGTCCGAGAAAAGGACGGCTTGCTTTTTCTCTCATAGGAAAGCAAACGATTGAAAGGTGAGCAGGAAGCAAGTAAGCACTGGAAAATCCCCTCTGCTTTCTGGCTCTCTGCCTGACAGGGGTTTGAGGTATGCAGGGTTTGAGTTATAACTAACCTCTCTGGGAAGCTGGGAAATCTGACACAGATGGTGCTGCCCACTACCACTGGGGGAAACAGGAAGTAACAAAGGAAACAAGTCATTGCTTAGGCGTCCCTTTTGGCCACAGTGCAGCACGAATACACAAGCAGTTGGGGCAGGGTTTCTTTTCCTTTTGTGTGTTGAGCCTACAGCAGCTATTGCAGGCACTTTCAACCTTATACACACGACGGAGAGAAGTGCAGAGATGTTCCTGCCATGCCTGAGAGGGGTTATAAGTTATTAATGGCTTTGTCATCACAAAGGAAACAATCATTTGGTGAAACTGTCAGCAGAAAAACTATGTGTCGATCAGGCATGGTCACCAGGTTAGTGCATATTTGTGTCTTGTATTTCTGTCATCTTTTCTCTTCTAGTTAGAGAGCAGACTAAAACTAAGAGTACAATATGGTATCTGGGGTAAAATACTTTTAATTCCTGCAGAAACTTCAAGAGCAAAGAATTGAAGGGGGGAAGAGATGAGACGAGTGTTGGCTCGAAACATTTGCCAGAAAATAAAAAGCAAGTTGAAGCAAGTTAAACTGGGTAAACTTACAATAGTGTATCTGTTGGGCTTAGTTCTCTGTTCCCTTTGTCCTGTAAAATTTATGACTTCACGGTGTTTGTACTGTGCTGTTAATCCTTCTGAGAGACTATTGTGAAAGGGGCTGTTAGTATTAAGAAATGGAATGTGTAACCAAAGAAGTAGAAGAGATATGGAAGAGTATTTCAGAAATACTGGAAAATGGTTAATAAATGTAGACACAAATTTTGTAGAAAGCTGCTTTAAGAACAGATGGTAAATGTTTAGATGGTTGAAATGGAGAACTATTTGTTCAGAACTGCTGAGAGCACATTGAAGAAGCTTTTATTTAATAGTTTTTCTGTATGTAATGCTGCCTCTTTTTCAAAAGCCTGTTGCAGAGACTGAAACTTCAGTTTCTCTCTGCATGATATACGAAATGCATGTTTCTCTAAGTTATATATGTAAAGTTATATGTAAGATACATTCAGAAGGAAACTATCATCTTGCTTTGCTAGGTTTTACTTTCAAAATAGAATTTATAGACTAGAGGTCTTATAAGAGTTTAAAAAGTTCCCAAATGTAATTGGGAGAGATGCTTGGTACAAATTCGGATTTGGTTTAACTTTCATACTGCAGCTTTGAAGGCTGTGTTTTATTTGTTTTCAGCACGACTAAACTGGGCTCTAGGACAGACCATAAATATTGTTATAATAAGTGAGAACTTCTAATGCAACTTTTGGCAGCTGTAGTTTCAGAGATGAGGGTAATCCACTGAAGGATGTGGATGGACATCACATCTGCCATATATTCTGCTGAAGTTAAGCAAGAACTGAGGACTCATGGCTCTTCCAGGATGTAATCCTTAGTAGAATCAGCTTGTAATTGCTTTAACTGGGCTAAATGCCAGTAGCTCTTAAGGCCAAAAGGGGTAAGTGTTCTTCTGTAATGTAATCCAGATTTTTAATGTGGCACAAATTTACTGTTACTGGTGGAGAGACTTTTAGCCTGTAAAGTTATGCCCTAGCCTCCAGCCTATGTACTCTATATACACCAACTCAGAGGACAGGTTAAAATTACTTAACAAAGGTGTATATTTATGTGCTACACAATAAGATAAGTCTACCCCTATTTAGGTTTTGAGCTCAGTAACAGTATTGTTATGATTCAGAATAAACTTCTGTGTCAGACTGGCATTATTTGGATTGTGTGATGAAGTGTGTAATTTCACATTTTTTCATGCCGTTGTGACTTTCACGGTACTTCAAAATAAAAACCAGCTCATTGTGGTGGTGTTTGAGAAAAGTATACTAGTGCGATACACTTGGACTAGCTTCATTGATACACTAACAATAGACCGCAAATTGTTTTGGTTTCAGTGTGGCAGACCAGTTTGTAGGTACAAAGTAATTACAATAGTAATTGTATAAGCTCTGTGTCAGGCTCAAGAGTGCTAACTGCACTGTTCCATCTCGCCGAAAGCACCGTTGAGTGATGAAGCAAATCCTGTAAAGTGCTGTTCCACCATTTCTCCTACTACACTCTAAGGCCTCTCATCTCCCTCACAGACATAGAGTTATCGGGGGGTCATCTGAGAAACAAGGTGCTGCAAGGCCTTTCACTGCTGCCATCATCTTCTGGTTCACAGGGTTCAGTTCCATGTTGTCTCAGTGGGGGAGAAGGTTGATTCAGTAGCCACTTAGAATGAGTGCTGGGGCTTGATAGGAAACGTAGTTTAAAAATGTGTCTAGTCCCTTGGCGAGTGGAAGAAGAGTAAAGTGTGGAAATATTACTAGAAGCTTGCACAGAACAATGCGTGAACAATGTTACCCTCTGTTTGTAGCAGAGGAGCAGTGTCAGAAAGAGAGCATGGCTTGGCTCTCATTGCACTTAGCGGCCCTTTCCTTTAACTTCATTGTCAGCTCCATGGAAAATAAGCTTATGCAGCTGGGGTGAAAATGTGCAACGAGTCTTTGGCTTGTAGTGCGAGAATGTAACTGCATAGGAAACAACTTGGAAGTATCTTTCTGTTCTTAGTGATGATGGAGCTAACAAGCTCTACAGTTACTTCAGTGCTTGCTGCTGTGTATACCTGGTAATCCAAGACCTGTTTTTTTTGTGTAATGTACTAAAAAAATTATAAAAGGAATATTCAAGAGTGGAAAGAAGCATTTCAGTGAGCTAAAGGTGTCCATATTGTAGATACTAGGATCAGAAAAATCTTTATCCATTTTTCCTTCCTCCCACCCCTACAATAAAGAACCTCTGGTCAGGTTGTTTTGTCAGCTTTCTCCCAGCAGCTTCATGCTAAATAGCATCTAGTGTCCTTTCAGAGTGGTTGTGTTTAGAATCATCATAGAATGGCCTGGGCTGGAAGGGACCTTAGAGATGATTTAATCCAACCTCCCTGTCATGGGCAGGGACGCCTCTCAACTAGATCAGGCAACACATGGAAACCGAACAGGGGTTAAACCTGCGACCTTGGTGTTGTCAGCACCACGCTCTAACCAAGTGAGCTAACTGGCCCCCCTGTGTACTGTAAAGAAAAGAAAAAACTTGAGATTAGAATCAAGGTACTTAAATGGATTTTAAAAGCCTAACTCAAAACGTTTCAATTCAGAATACCAAAGTCCTCACTATGTTTGCAAATGAAAGTGCTTGCGAACCTACAGATGTGATGGGGTGTGCTGTAAGCCTTAGCAGCCTCTAAACCTGTTGAAAAGCCCATTATGTTAGGTGGGCCCTTTAGCTCATTTAATGTGTATTTGGTTCCATGGAGTTTGGCTCCATTTCCTTTCATTCACTTAGCTGGGATGGGGAAGTTCTGAGGCGTGGTTTCTATTCTCAGAAGTTTTATAGTCATTAGTCAAAAGCAAGAAATGTTTATGAATAGAGGAAGCAGAGCCTGATACTCTGCTGTCCTTTCCTCTTACTTAGTTCCTGTAATCTTCACACTGTAGAACTGGATTACTTTTTCTCCAGGTTGCTCCTCTGCTTCCATGATTTTTTTTTTAATTCGTTTTTTTTTCTCTCTGCCTGATATTCTGTCTTTTGAGCTGGAGGAGGAAATGTGCCATCCGGGTATGCTTTAGTCAGTAGTCTAACTACTTTACTCCTGTACAGGCCAACATGACCTAGTCAAATAGTCCAGTTTTCTGTATTTACTTAGGGCGGGATACCCTTGTCCCCAGTGTTTGTCATTGGCTTCCTAGAAATCTCAGCTAACTGGTTGTTTTGGATAACCTCTCAGACATTTAACTCTGCCTCTTCAGATATGTTTTCAACTTAAGTACCTCACACTGAAATAGTTTCATACCAAAGGCTAGGCAGCTAAGTGTTTTCTTGCTCTGTTCTTTGTAGTAAAAGCACAGGATTTGAAGATCCATGGTAAACTTGAAACTGTTGAATGGCATTGAGACTCATGTTAGAGTTAGTTCAAGAAAACGGACAGCAGAATATATTTGTCTGAATAAAAAGACTTTTTCTATCTTTTTCTGAATGTAACTAGAAACAGACTGGAATAATTTAATAATTCATTACTTAATCATAAATTTCTAATATTTGAATGTTGATGGGCCATTTTTTAAAAGAAAAAATAGTTCAGGACTTGCCTTTGCATTCCTTATTTCAAGAAATTACTCTTAGCACTAATGCAGTGTGGTTTGGTGCTAGCAAGCAGCTGGTTAATGCTCTCCATTTCCCTCACTTTGACTTTGCTGCAAGATGACTTGAAGGATTTTTTTTTTCTGGGGTGTGTATCCGTGTATGTTAACTGTTGTTACTATTTTATTTAATTCTTAAAAAATTAAAATATCTTTGTGTAGCCCCTTGGACCTATTAACACATTGCTGTTGCTAGAAATTTCATTGCAGGGGAGAAGGAGGAAAGGACAACTCAGCTTAGAAAGATCTCGACCATATAATCATAGAATGGCTTAGATTGGAAGGGACCTTAGAGATCATCTAATCCAACCCCCCTGTCATGGGCAGGGATGCCTCTCAACTAGATCAGGTAGCTCAAAGCCTTATCCAGTCTGGCCTTGAACACCTCCGGGGAGGGGACATCCACAGCTTCTCTGGGCAATCTATTCCAGAGTCTCACCACATAATAAGAACAGGGAGGAATTAGCAGAAGAAAGGATGTAGCTGAATACAACAAATGTAACTTGCCTTTTGGTGAGTAGGAAGGTCCTGGAGGAAAACCGGGAAGCCGTAGTGCCTCGCAGTGTCTGCTGTGAGAACCTTTCTAGGGCCTTGGGCCTTATCTTCTTCGCGTGTGAGTGTTTTGTAACACTGAGGACTAAAACCTAGCTTTTGTGATTAAATTTTCTAGGCTGCCTAGAGGACTTAAATGAGTATAAAGTCTCCTGGTAGAAATTGCTAGTAATTTCCACCCCTCCCTACACATGCATCATTACCAAAGAGCAAGCAGTGAGATAAGCTGATCTATTGAAAGATCAATTGCCTTGCGTTGCTGTTTTTCCTAACAGGTACAATGGATATACTCTATTGTTGCAGTTAATCCTTCAACAAAACTGTATCATTTGCTTATTCTTTTCATTGAGAGACTAGTGCTGGGGCAGGTGTGTTGTGTTGTAGGCTCTTGGATTCCTGTGTGGAGCTACACTGTTGATTTCCATTCCTGTCCCTTTTGGGGAAAGGAGAAGCAAATAGGATCTATCAGATTTCAGTTCTCCCCTAAAACCTTTTCAGTTCTAAACTGTCATTTCGTTACAGACCCTTTTATGTCTAGGTCAAACTTCCCATTCCGTTTATGCATGATTTCTTTTCTGCATTTTACACAGTAGGATTTTTTAGCATAGTTACCAGCTGAAGAAAGGTCTCCTAGTGATAAATCAGACAAAAACCTACCGCTTGAAGAAAGTAATTTTTTGGTTAATCTGTTTGAGATGACAGCAGAAAGAGTGGTAACTGTAAAGGTACTTAGTGGAGCATGGCATTAGTAATTGATATATAAATTAAATGGAAGCCTGTAGCAAGCCAAGATGAACTTTATTTGCACGTGATGCTGTCACATATGACATCCAGTATAATATTCTGAATTAAAGCATTAGTATGTAATAAAACATGCAAATACAAGGAGTAAGTAGTATTGGATACTGAGGTTATTAAAATATGACTGATTCCCTCGTTTTACAAAAATTACATTGTATGTACATGTGTGGCATAGAACTTTGGAGAAGAAACTGGTTTTCTTTCTAGTCATCTGTCTGATTAAGTCTCACAGTGTTATCTGGGGCATTTTTAAAATACAAATACTTAAATAACATTTGCTAAGCACTCTTCCATTGTTTCAACAACTGTCAATCACTTTTGAGAGCTGTATAAAAATAAATCGGGACTTTTTACACCATGGTTTTTTATACATTACAAACTTCCTGGAATCTGTGAACACCCGTCTGTGCTACATATTTGACTGCTTAACCATATTAGTTGTTTGGACAGCTCGTTTAAGGAAACAAGCTTTGTTTTTCAGTACTGTCTTTCTGAAGTAAAATCTAAATTTTCAACTGTTTTTAATTATTCTGAATTGCAGAACCATGGCCTCGCAGGAGGAGCAGGTCTGGCCAGTCCCAATGAAGGCAATTGGAGCACAAAACCTTTTGACGATGCCTGGAGGAGTGACCAAATCAGGGTATCTTCATAAAAAAGGAGGCACCCAGCTGCAGATCTTGAAGTGTAAGTTGAATGAGGTATTAATTAAATTGTTTTTACTGCTTGCCTTTGGGGCCATTAACACATGCTACATTAGCAGACTACTTAATGAAGCTGTTCTTCTTGCGTTCTCTATATTGAATTACAGTTTTACTGGAATATACATATGAAAGACCCGTATTGAAAGAGTTTCCTTTAATTGTTTTTGGAACTGTAAATCTTAGGAGATAAATGTTCTGGTTGATTTTATTTTACTTGGTTAAATCAAGTCCTTCTCAAGCAAGATTTTAAAGAAACAGATTCCTGAGATATGTATCCATTTCAAGTATTTTATAAAAGAAATCAGTACTCAGCTTTTTTTTTTTTTTCAGTTGGTTATTATGTACTAGGAAAATATCCCCATCTCCTACTGCTGTTGTGAAATGGAAATTTTCTCATTGCCAACATTAGGCTGTACTTAAAACCATAATTGCTTCTGGGAACAGAATCTATTTACATGAAGAAACTTGAGATTTTGGGTTTATTTGTGTGCCACTCATTTGCTATCCCTATTTATAACTAAACTATACATATATAGTTAAGGACAAAGATGACTGCCTTTGATAAAGAAAGGAGTGTTGACCCCTTTAGAAAAAGACAGTATCATTTTATTGGCAGTTTTATGTACTTGGGTTGAAAGAAGACAGGAAAATACCACCATAGCTTTGGGATGGACATAAATATGTATTTGTAGCCTGTGGCTACTTTTCTCCCATCTTGTTTTAGGTTGCATTCTTACATTAGCTTAATCCTCTAGTAAAGGAGCAGAGGTGGAGGTCAGAGCTGCAGTCTCTGAGATCTCTTTAGAAGTTATCAAATCAGCTGCCTCTCAGATGAGGGAAGCAAATACTATCCTTAGTCCTGAAACTCTGAATGGAGTTTTACCGTGGGACTGATCAGCAACAAGCTGTCGTTTAAGTTTGTGTTGTGCTCTGTTATAATGATTAATAAAACTTCTAAAATACTAAATAATAATTCTACCTAAGTTAAGAGGTTCTAGTTAATGTGCTGTCTTTGGATTTATATTTTGCTCACTTCTTTTCTTTATCTTTTCAGGGCCATTGAGATTTGTGATCATCCATGAGGGATGTATTTACTATTTTAAGAGCAGCACATCTGCATCTCCACAGGGTGCATTTTCTTTGAATGGTTATAACAGGTGAGTACCAAAGACCTTACTTAACACCCAAGCTCCTTTTTCTTAGTGGACGGGGCCATGTTTTTAATTTCCAATTAATTTAAGTGCAGCTACATCTGTTGTTTGGGTTAAGCACTGATCTCAGATTCCAAGAGATGGATTCCTTTCAAATTATATCCGTGATGTTTCCTGTGCTTTGCAAGTGTATTCATGTTGTATTTAACCTGTAAATCTTAAAATTGCAATGGGCTTACTTGTTACTGACTTAATGCAGGTTTGCATATGCAGATGAATGTGGATTCTTTCAGACAAACGATCTTTGTTCCCTAGTGATTTCAATGATCATCACAAAAATAGAAAGAAATCGGAAAGGAATGTTTATGAAGTTACTGATTCAGCAACCCTAGCATCAAAACTATCAACTACAGGAGTGGTAATAAGAAAATGCACATGCAAAACATCCAACTCGTTCTGCATTATAAATATTAATATTTGCTTTTTAAGTTGAAGACTTTCAAGTTAACCAGTGCTAACCCCCACCATAAGAGGGACATAGAACTGTTGGAGCACGTTCAGAGGAGACCACAAAGATGACCAAGGGGTTGGAGCACCTTTGCTGTGAGGACAGGCTGTGGGAGCTGGGATTGTTCAGTCTTGAAAAGAGAAGACTTCGGGGGGACCTAAGAGCTGCCTTCCAATACCTGAAGGGATCCTACAGGAAGGCTGGGGAGGGACTTTTTACAAGAGCATCCACTGATAGGACAAGGGGAAATGAGTTTAAGTTGAAGGAGAATAGATTTAGATTAGATCTTAGGAAGAAATTCTTCAGTACGAGGGTGGCAAGCCTTTGGAATAAATTGCCCAGAGAGGTTGTGGCTGCCCCCTCCCTGGAGGTGTTCAAGGCCAAGTTGGACAGAGCCTTGAGTAGCCTGACCTAATTGAGAGGCGTCCCTGCCCATGACAGGGAGGTTGGATTAGATGACCTCTAAGGTCCCTTCCAGCCTAGGCCATTCTATGATTCTATGATTCTGTCAGAATCTGAGTGCAGCATATGTACAAGGCCTACCAGTAGAAGTCTAACCGAACTTCAGGAAATTGCTGTTGTAATTGATGCTAAGAAAGGACGAATGACAGAGAGAATGTAGAGAAATATCACTATTTTGGTGGTCCTAACCGCTGCAATTTTGTTGTATTGTAAACGTGTATGTTGTTCTTCTACTACCCAGACTTTCGGAATAGGGAAATATGTTTCATTAGACTGTGAGGGCTTTCTGATTAACTAAGACAATGGCCCGTTCTATGGGAATGCAGTTGTAAACATTGTAACTAATTAAAAATACAAGACTAATTTGTATAAGAAACATATACTTTAACTTGATCATGACACTAGATTCTGTAATTGCATTAATGTGAAAAATACCATGGAATTGGTAAGTGCTAGGGCTTCTGTCATTGCTTTTCATATATCTGCATTCTAGTAGTCTTATAGAGACCTTGGTTGGAACTGGAACCAGGTCTTGATTTGTGTTATGCACAGACATAAGCATTATTGAAAAAAAATATGAAATGAAAGAACTTGTTAGACTGGGTTGTTGCATAAGATTGTGTGAATACAAGTCATTCTAAGGCTTCCCTGGACTTTTGTTTTGTGTTGTTCATTCAATAGCTTTTATGTGTTAAGGGTGGACAGGGGATGAGAAAATGCTGAGTTTACTGGTGACTTAAAATGTGTAGTGATGTGTATTGCTAGTATCCCTCCCAGCTGTATCATGGGTATTTCCCACATTAACATCCTTATTAGCCTTACATTAGTGAAATAACTTACAGTTCCTTTTGTGGCTTTGTTTTGGACTGGGCAGATGCAGAAAACTACAACCTGCAGCTTAAAACTAGGATTGGGGTTCTAAAAGTGATACAATCTCCACTTCTGAAATAATTTTTTCAGTTGACACTGTTCTTCATGGCAATTTCAGGGTGTTGATTAGATAATTTTTTTTCAAAGCAGTGTTTTTTTGCTTAGGCATCTAACCAATAGTCAAATATCTCTGAGAATTGTTTTCTTCTACGTTTACAAACTGCCTTCCTTAAATATTAGGCACTTATGGAAATACTGTGTTGTATGAAGAAATTGGTGAGATAAAGTTTAGGAACAAGAAAGCAAGCCCCAATAATGGTTGTAAAAGAACTTTACTCAGATTTCTGTATGGCTTATGCTGAATAGATCTTAAAAATGTTACTTCTGGGTTACCCACAGTCTTGGAATTTTAGTCTCCTTATTTATTCTAAAGCCTTATAGTTAGCATTTACAGCTAAATTTTTGTGTGTAAAGAATTTCCTTATTTGAGACTCCTCTGGGGGAAAAATAAAAGCAAACACGTATCTAATGCAGTTTGTGAAAGAGGTTGAGTTATACTTATTATAAAAATAATTTTAAAAGTACAATAAAGTGTTTATGAGGGAAAACTGGACCAATTAAGTTAACTTTTAATATTAGTTCTCCTTTGTTTTCATGAAAAACCTGTGATTTGATTTCTCATCTGTGCCTTTTTGAAATAAAGATCATAGGCATCCTAAATACTTCTTGCCATGGTATGAAGTATGGGAATTAATGCAACTCATTGAAACTGTCGAACAGGTCAAAACATCCATTTATATGTCTGGCTGGTGCTTTAACCTAGTGCTCTTTCTCCAGTCAGCACCCTTGCATTGTCCTTTCTACCTCTTTCATGGAGAAGTACTACAAATGAGTATTTTTGTGGTGTTTTCATGGGTTTGGGGGTTATTTTTGCAAGGCGAAACTCGCTGGCAAAGCTTCTTTCTGTCAGATCTTTGTGACTCGCACAGCAAAACTAACTTTATAGGCTAAGGTTTCTATATATTGGTTGTTCTCTTTCTCAGGGTTATGCGGGCAGCTGAGGAGACAACATCAAGCAATGTGTTTCCTTTTAAGTTAGTTCACATTAGCAAGAAGCACAGGACGTGGTTTTTTTCAGCTTCTTCTGAAGAAGAAAGAAAGGTAACTTCTTTTGTGATATGGTTTTCCTTAAAGCAGAAAGTGAGTCTTGGACTTCCCTAAAATCTAAATGAACTGGACATGCAGCTGTCACTGAAATTTGTATACCTAGTTCTCTGAAAATCACATCTGAAGTTTTAACTATTAAGTTAGTGTTAGTTCAAGCTGCAGTTTAGGGAATGACTACGAGTGACGTACTAGAAGGCATGGTTTTCTTCATATTTCTAGTTTTATTTTTAGCGGAGGAACAAATATTTGTGTCTTAAACCTTTGATAAAGTGTGAAAAATGTTCATTGGAATCTTTTTCATAAACATACTATGAATAAGTACTTGGCTTTAGAAATAACAGCTTGAAATTTGTAAACGGAAAGATTAATATTTTAAAATCTTCATTTTAGGTAGTCAAAACATTTGATTGGTAAGTCCTCTCAATATAAAATCATGGATATGCACTATTTCAATGTAGGTTCCTTGCACAATTGCTCTGTTACACCACACATCTTCGTTTAAAGATGGATGTGTTGAATGTTGAACTTTTATTCTTATTTAGAATTGGATGCTATCTTTGAGGAGGGAAATTGATCACTACCATGAGAAGAAAGAGACAATAATGGAATTCAGGTATAAATCTTAATCTTTATTTGCTTTTTATCCCTTTTGCACTAGCTCTTGACAGTGGTGTTTTAGGTTCTTTGCATCTACAAGTAATTTACTGTTAAATAAAAACTGGTGCAGTAAGGCCCAAAAATGAAAGGCCTTAAAAAATACCAAGACAAAAAAAATCTTTTTACTAGGAGAAATTTAAATGCCAGCGTTGTGTAAACCAAATAAAAACTTTAAAAAGACAGCAGCAACATATCTGGCTGTTAATTGGGAAATAGAAATAGGCTGCTTCTGCTTTTTCCATCATTCTTTTTCAGTGTTGCAGTCCTGCTAACAGACACGTTTACTGTCCTAAAACTCATAGCACAGTGATGCAGAAGCTGCTTTCTTTTCTTTTGCAGTGACTCTGGTTCTGATGCAGACAGTTTCTATGGCTCAGTAGAACGTCCCATTGCTATTAAGTATTCTCATCATTCAGCTGAAAATGAAGGTGACAAATTTAGACACTGATAAATAAGATTTATTTTATTTGCTTGCTTATTTCTTCTGGATTCTGCAGGAATTATTCCCATATAGCTCAAGCAAACTGATCCAATTTGCCACTATAAATTCTTTTTTTACAAGGTGTGTAGTTGTAATTTTAAATCAGAAGCAGATTTTCTGTTCCATAAACCATTCGTAAAAATAAATGGTAACTAAAGAAATTCAGATGTTTCAAGGAGGTGACTGACACCCTAATAATATTTAAAATTCTGCTAGGCATAGGATGGGCCTATGTGAAATGCACAGCATAACATTCTTCAGTGACTTTCAAACTGAATAACTTGGTAAAGTAAGGCTCTGAAAATCTCGTTCTTAGCATAACCTTTTATAATGAAAGTTTAATACCTGTTCACTGCTGGAGTTGTCTCACAGTAAAGAGTTGGAGCTGAGTGCGTCTATTTTTTAGAGGCTTATAGACAGTCTGTCAGGGAGGCATTCACAGCATATTTCAGGAACTGACTTCCTAGTCAAGAAACGTGTTGGATTTCACTAACGTGAGAAGCCTCCCCTCAAGGTTCAGCATTGTTCCTTTACTAGACCTTTTCCCATCTGCCCTTTCAGATTTCTAAGGTCAGGGCTGATTGGATCAAGTACTATCATTTCCTGAAAGGAAATTCCAGACTATTTTTTCTGACTAGGACAAAAAGGCAGGGGTGAGGATTTTTAGGAAATCCGTTTCCATTGCTGTAAAGCAGAGGAAAACAGACTCATCAGCATTTTATGTAGGATTGTAGTTTAGTACTGCTGTGTTTATGATGGGGAAGGGTTGTGTGCAATACAAATTATGTTGAGAGGCCTAGCAGGTGTTGGTTAGAAAAATGAGGAGGGCTAACTGATTGTCATCAGATATTCTTACCTGTTTTACATTTTGTTTTTTTTTTTATTTTATTTTTTTGGTAAAAAAAGTACTTCCTAATCTGGGGAAATACTGCATATTGTCCTTGAGGCCTCTATCATAGTCAGTGATGGGGAATTACTGACTAGAAGTAGCATATTTTCCACTTCTTAATTATTCTAACTTCAGTTAAAGGCAACAGTGAAGCTATTTAAGCCATTTGTTGTGGTGCAGTTTTTTATTGCCAGAGCAGGCTTGCTTAGGCTTCTGTATTGCAAACTCATAAATGTTTGTGTGTTAGGGATTATTTTTTTTCCAACTCATTTTGCCGGGACATCCATATAGTTGTGTCTCTGCAACTGATTTGAATTTCTTGCAGGAAGGCTGTAACACTAGAAAGTGTCACTGGAAGGTAAAGGTTATCTTGAAAGATGGGAAAAATTCAGTGTGCAGTGTAGTTCATCTTCCACTGTTGTGATGACTTTCTTAATTGACATAAAAATTTATGGAAATGCCTATTTTAAATAGCAGGGAGGCAGACCAAAATTTTGATATTTTCTTCATCTCTTTAAAAAAAACAAATTGAAAAATATTTGTTTATTAATAAGCAACAAGTACTCAATACTGTCTTGGTTCCAGAAGTTCGTATCGGAGTCTGACACATTGATTTTTCTCTGCAGATTACGATCAGGAGGAAGAGGATGAGTCTTACTTGCAGCCAGATACTTCTGACATAGCGAGAGATGGTATGTGATTTCTTTCTTTGCCTTTACAAAAGGCCCCCACTGAAGGCAGTATTCATGCAGAATGCCAGATGATTATTTTGGCTTGGCTAAAATTCGTTGTAACAGCAGTAACAATTCACAGGAAGTGTTACGTGCCTTTAAGGGCCGGTTTGCTTGCAGGCCCCTGCCCTGGAAGGACCTGTATCTGGTTATCAGTATGGAGAAGGGTTAATGCTTTTAATGTAGTCTTTATCTTTAGTAAAGGGAATACTCTTTGCTAAATCATCATAAGCCACACCTGAATAAAAATTGCAGGAGTTTGCTACACGTAACATTCAGAATTGCGATGAAAGGTAAATGCTTGCCCAGCATTTTGGGTTTTATCAGACCAGATGGCAATGAAATATCTTAAATCCCATATAAAAGCAACTTGAACAGTCTCGTTAAGAATGACACGCTACATTTCACCCCAGTATGTCATGTTTTCTGGATGTTTTCTTTCTGTAGATATGGTCTTGCCCCCAGCCTACCCGCCTCCACCAGTTCCTCATGTCAGAAAAACTGCCTACTCGGAATCAAGGGCAAATTCCTTTGGGGGCAAACCTACAGTGTCAATACCACCACCGCCTCCGAAAAGAAGCTTACCTGATATCAAACTAGAGGATCACTCAAACATGAGAGAGCCCCAGTTACAGCTGCGAGCCGAACCTAATCTAAAAATTCAGTCCTCAAGCCGGAGACTAAGTGAACAGCCGCCCCCTGTACCCCCTCTACCTCTTTTCAAAAAGCCTGTGGGTGTCAAAGAATCTTGCTTACTGCCTGCAGAGCCTCTGCCTCTAGCTCAAGTTCTCACTACTCCAGAAGGATGTGAGAAGCTAAAAACCTTAAACCTTTCACCGCGAACTCCTCCTCCACTACCAAGCAATAAACCCAAGCTGTCGCAGCTTACAGAAAAGACAGTAGAGCCCAAAGTGCCAAGAGAACATGGTAAACCTGGACTTTTTGTGCCACCAGTGCTCCCAAAGCCACCTGTGCCAAGCCACCAGGCCCCTGCAATCAAGCCTAGACCAGAGAAGTCCTCATGTCCCCAGTTACAGTAAGTATGAAAATACGTGCTATTAAAACTTTCCATTGTGTATTAGTTAACTAGTTGACAGATGTATTTCTCAGATTCACATCAACATGGTTCTCTTTCCTGCACCATACCCATTTTCCTCTATACTTATTTATATTTGCCTCTGTACTTATTTGAATTTTTTTCAATGAATTTTGCTTCTGAAATAGCTCAGAAAGAAATAGTACATAAATCAAACTTTAAAAAAAACGATTACACCAGAATTTTCTAATTCATTTGTTTTCAGGTGTGTCTTGAAGACTTAATAGCCTTTGATCACTGTGCATAGAAAGCCTTTATGTCAGAACTTCAATGAACTGCAAAGAAACTTTAGGCTTCTCCAGAGAGAGGAAATGTGTTTCATTCTATATTAAGCACAGCTTTAGTAAGGGAGATAGAACTAGTTATAGCAGTGAGTCAGATGAAGATATTTTGATCCATTGGGTTGTCTAGCAGCTTGAAGAACAAGTAATAAACACTTTAAATACAGTACGAGGAAGACACTGATATACTGGAGTGAGTCCAGTTGAAGGCTACCAAGGTGTTTGGACTGTGGCACATGGTTTGTGAGAAGAGGCTGAAGGAACTGGATTCACTCCATATTTAGGAAGGCTAACTGGGAGATCACTGCTGTCTGCAACTACTTAATGGATGAGTATGAGGAAGACAGAGCAAGACCTCAGAGATATGCAGTGATAGGATAAGAAGCAACAGGCAGAAGTCATAACCTGGGAAGTTACAGCAAGGTTATTAGGGAAAAGCTTTTCACCATGTGGATGGTGAAACACCAGAACACGTTGCTGAAGAGAGACTGTAATCTCTGTCCTTGGAGATATTAAAAACTTTACTGGACACAGTTTCTTGAGCTACTTGATCTAGCTGGACCTGCTTCGTGCAGCAACTTGGACTAAGTGATCTGTAGAGGTCCCTTCCAACCTAAATTAATCTGTGATTTGGTGGCTAAGCTGAAACTTGCTCTTCAGATCTAGTTTTATTATCCCTTCAGTATTTTGTGTATATTTGTTCTGTTTTCCTGAGGAGATGTCCTTCAGTTTTTATTCTGTGTCTACCAGGAGATCACCACCAGATGGACAGAGTTTTAGAAGCTTCTCGTTTGAAAAACCAGCACTACCCTCCAAGCCAAATCAAACTGATGATGATTCTGATGATGATTATGAAAAGGTAAGAAGAAGCGCATGATCCATTCTCACAGTATTTTTTTCTTGCTTATGTATACTACTGGGAATGTCTTAAATGCATTATTTCCAGAAAAAAAAAGAGTAACTTTCTGAAAACATAGTGCCATGTGTCATTTGTTTATTTATTGTGAGCTTTAAGGAAAGGCTGGATCAATTCTGGATTTTAATATTGGATGTAAAGGAGGAAGAAGCATAAAGTAAAGATTAAATCACCATTAATAATTTCAGCTACTGGTGGTTGTAGCTTACTTGTTACAAGTTGCTAGAATTTTGAGTTGTCATCCACTTACGTGATGGTTTAATTTCTTCATCTCTTTTATAGGTCGGGCTGCCTGCTTCAATATTTCTTAATACCTCTGAATCCTTCGAAGTTGAAAGGTAGAATGTGACTTTAAAATAGTTACTTAGAGTCCTACTAAAGCTTGCACCAAACAATATTCCAAAGATCATTTTGATAGATACAATTTGTGTTTAAAAACACAATAAAAGTATTTAAATTCCTTTAATATGGAAATAACTCTTTAAGGGATTTAGTTCAGTGCTCATGCATTGATTGAAAATGCATACTACTTGCAGAGTGATTTTGCCATGTCTGGAGAAGGTTGTTCTGCCAGGATGCTAGAAGGGACAGAAAGCCACATCTGTGCTGCATTGCTGGGTCAGATGCTAGAACAGTAGAATTTCAGCTATGACATACTATGATTTTTTTACAACCTAAATAGAGATTTGTAGTAAGAATTTTAAGAATCTAGGCATTTTGCTTATCTGAGTCATAAAATGCTAATATATATAACTGCTGTATTTTTAGGATATTTAAAGCTAGTAGCCCACGGGGACAGCCACAAAATGGATTGTACTGTATTAGGAACTCATCTACTAAGCCTGGAAAGGTAACTTGCAATTGCTGAATTTATTTCCCCAAACCCTTTTTGGTTTACAGATACTGCATCTTATATATGATAAAGTAGTCTAACAATTTAGATGTGTTCAATATGAGCCGTCACTGTGCACTTGCAGCCCAGAAAGCCGATCGTATCCTGGGCTGCATCAAGAGGTGCGTGGCCAGCAGGTCGAGGGAGGTGATTCTCCCCCTCTCCTCCACTATTGTGAGACCCCACCTGGAGTCCTGCGTCCAGTTCTGGAGCCCACAGCACAAGAAGGATATGGACGTGCTAGAGCATGTCCAGAGAAGGGCCACGAGGATGGTCAGAGGGCTGGAGCACCTCTCCTATGAAGACAGACTGGGAGAGTTGGGGCTGTTCAGTCTGCAGAAAAGAAGGCTCCGAGGAGACCTTATTGTGGCCTTCTAGTATCTTAAGGGGGCTACAAGAAAGCTGGTGAGGGGCTTTTTAGGATCACAGAATCACAGAATGTTAGAGGTTGGAAGGGACCTCAAAGATCATCTAGTCCAACCCCCCCACCAGAGCAGGACAACCTACAGCAGAGCGCACAGGAACATGTCCAGGGGGGTTTTGAATGTCTCCAAAGAAGGGGATTCCACAACCTCCCTGGGCAGCCTGTTCCAGTGCTCCGTCACCCTCACAGTGAAAAAGTTTTTCCTCATATTTTTATGGAACTTCCTATGTTCCAGCTTACACCCATTGCCCCTTGTCCTGTCATTGGATGCCGCTGAAAAGAGCCTGGCTCCGTCCTCCTGACATTCCCCCTTGACATATTTATAAACATTAATGAGGTCACCCCTCAGCCTCCTCTTCTCCAGGCTAAAGAGACCCAGCTCCTTCAGCCTTTCCTCAGAAGGGAGATGCTCCACTCCCTTCACCATCTTTGTGGCTCTACGCTGGACTCTCTCCAGCAGCTCCCTGTCCTTCTTGAACTGAGGGGCCCAGAACTGGACACAATATTCCAGATGCGGCCTCACCAGGGCAGAGCAGAGGGGCAGGAGGACCTTTCTTGACCTACTTGCTACTCCCCTTCTAATACACCCCAGGATGCCATTGGCCTTCTTGGCCACGAGGGCACATTGCTGGCTCGTGGTCATCCTGCTGTCCACCAGGATCCCCAGGTCCCTTTCCCCTGCGCTGCTCTCCAGCAGGGCAGTCCCCAACCTATTGGCAAAATGTCGGATAGTGATAGGAATAGGGGGAATGGATTAAAGCTAGGGTTGGATCGGTTCAGGTTGGACGTTAGGAAGAAGTTCTTCACCGTGAGGGTGGTGAGACACTGGAACAAGTTGCCCAGAAAGGTGGTGGAAGTCCCATCCCTGGAAGTTTTTAAGGCCAAGCTGGATGAGGCTCTGAGCAGCCTGATCTAGTGAGGGATGTCCCTGCCCATGGCAGGAGGGTTGGAACTAGATGATCTTTAAGGTCCCTTCCAACCCTGACAATTCTGATTCTAAAGCAGGAAAATCTGAGACAATCGTCATAACTTCAGTGATATTTTATTTTTGTTGTGCTGGTTTGTAACTAAATCCTCAACAATACATTGACTTACAAGAGTTTATTACCATAGACTGAATATGTTGCATTTTTCTGTTTCAAGGTATTGGTTGTATGGGATGAATCTTCAGAAAAAGTGAGAAACTACAGAATCTTTGAAAAGGTCAGTAGCTGCATCATGTGTGCCTGTGTATATATGTGCATGCACACATGAATTTCATGTGTACAGATGTGTGCATATGTATAGGTGTGTACTGGAACTAACAAGTTAAAGTTCAAACTTCTAAAAGTAAAAATGAACTGACTTAAAAACATTTGGTTTAGGATGAGAGTTTGAGTACTTAGATCTGGGCTTTCAACTAGCTGTAAATGTTCACATCTAAATTTCAGCTCCAGTCAAATTGTAAAGGAAGGAATATTAAATTCCTGAGTTTAATTTGGACTTCCTTGTGTAAGTTCTTTCTTATTTGAAAGTTTTGATGATGACATTTTGAATTTTTTTTTAAACGTTGAGTTGGAAAAACTACTGTCAATGACTACCTATGTTTTTTTTCTACAACAGGATTGCAAGTTTTACCTGGATTCAGACATCATGTTTTTGAATATGGGAAGTTTAGTTGAATACTATAGCACTCATGTCTTACCTAGTCATGACAGCCTGATTCTTCGGTGTCCTTATGGATATTCTAAACCAAGGTGACATGACTGCATAGTTCACTGATGCTTAGAACAAATGTGTTCCCTACTGCCCTTGAATTCAACGTGGACGTCTGATTGTTTGCACACTGAAACTGTTTGAACCATTTATTCTCACATGAATTTAATGAACTCTTGGTAAAACCTTACAATCCAGATCAGTGGATTTTATGGTCTTTTCTTTTTAAAAGATCTGAACTGATTACGCTGTGAAAGCTGTTTGTGATACCTACACCTTTTATGAAACTGCTGCTATTACTAATCTCCTGGAATGTGCAAGATTGACACAGACAAAGAAGTAGTCTTGAATACAACCATTAGAGAAAAGGGAAAGTTCTGAACGTATATGAGAATTCACTTGTGACGGGGAATACTAATACTCTGGCTTGAAGGTACTACTCCTTAAGTCAGCACTGGTGCTTAACTAAGAGTTTTTGTATTAAATGCATTTTTGATGTGTAAATAATGAAGACTTCTGTGCAAATAGCTTCCTTTGCTATGGTAAAGATGATCAGGAAATGCGGCTTTTTTTAAAAAGCCACCTCATATGTAAATGTAACTTGTGAATGCAATGTCTGCAGTAATCAGTATCAGGACACTCTCTGACTGGTATGGTTATGGCATCGGGCATTAACAACATACACCTCTGATGGGTGTGGAATAATATTGATTTGGCTTCCATGGGAGTCCCCTTCCTTAGTTCTGAACTGGAAAGGGAGTCTTTCAAATGTCTCAAATTCTAACTGTCAGGTTTCCTTCATGTTGCCATCATCAAAGGTTCTTTAAAGCAAAACAACAACAAAAATGAAACCATGAGTGTGATGCTACTCTCTCTCACGCTGCCCTAGTCTACTTTTTGTACATCACCAATAATTTTTCCTTAGTAAAATTGCTACTCAGTTTGCAGTTGCATGCAAAATAAAATCTGGTTTTAATACGCTATCAGACTATCAATGATAGGCATTAGCTTGTAATATTTGTTCCCTAATATTTTGGGGACAGGTATCCTACAAATAAGAGCTTGGTACTTATGCCAAAATTACTCTACTTCTGAATTTTAGTAAAGAGGAGAAATTTATTTTAATGGCTTAGCAAGTAACTTTGATTCAAAAGTACTGTTATAACAGTCTCATACTCTAATAATTTTTACAAGACAATAATAATAATCTTGTCACTCCTGAAACAGGAGAAGTTATCTAGTTTATATCAGTCTGAATACATACCCATAAACTCCATTTTTGTTACCTGTTCAAAGTTTATACATGTCAGTTTTAATCTTGTTGCAGTTAGATGTTTACAACATTAAAACCATAAACAAAACCATTACAGAATAAGAATTTTCTGATTGTGAAAACAATAAACCAGAATTTAATCCCTAAGGGATTTTCCTTAATAAAGAGATATAATATTGGGACCATACATAGGAACTGAGGCAAGAAACTCTGGCTCTATCTTTTGCAAGAGACACAAACATACCCAATATCAGTCTTTTGATCTCTGTTCCTGCAGTAATAAGATTTATGTGCATAAAGAATACGCAGATTCTGTTGAATAATGGATATTTTAGGTTTCTAATTCCTTTTATTTTAAGTGAGTATCCCTGTGGTTGACTACCCTGGTGTGATCCACTCTATAGAGAGGGCTCTGCCAACAAAGCATTTTAAAAATGTTTTTGGCATATAGGTATATCAGAGCAAGTTCTAGTTTCTTGCAGTATTTACATATACTGTTTGCAGAGTAAATTTTTCTTTGGGAATAATTGACTTCATTGTGTCATGACAATCTTATTTACAGTATGCTATCTTTGGGGCCCTATCCAGATATTTAATTTTTCTTTTTTTGCAACCATATGCTCTTGAGATTTGTAAACTAAAAATACTTATGTAATTCAGTGCATATAAAATATAACACTGTCTTTGCCTGTGTAATACAAGATTTGCAAATATGTAAATTTTTGTGTTCATTTCCTTTTTTATATAAATGTGTATATTTCTGAAGTGAATTTACTTTTGTGCAGTCATCTCTAACTTCATGGATTTGTGTGTTCTAGTGCTTATCTTTGTATTTGTGTTAAATAGTGCTTGATTCTTCTAACCATGATATTAGAAGAATTAGTTTTCAGCCCCCTTAAGAAGCAAATCTTCATGTAAACACCAATATCAGAAATCTGTTATTCTGGTCATCAGACAGTGTGGCTGGCGGTGGAAATTACCTATTTTTATTTACTTGAAAGTTTCTGAGTGCAGGGTTGAGGACTGAAGCAACTGTGACCATACTACAAAGAGCATCTCAGAGGAAAAGAAAAGAAGTTTTTGACCAAGAAAGCCTCTACAAAGGTGTTTTCCAGGAGCTTGTTTGGGGGAAGAGGACCTTCCCATCTCCCAGCACCTAATGGTCCGTCTGCTCAGTGTCACCTGGTAGGTTAGTACAAATACAGTAAATATACAACCTTGAAGGTTTACATCTCCAGAATTCAAGGTAGGAGGTACAGATGATGATGTACTAGGTAATCCCCTCATCCCTCTAGAAACAGGTAGAAGGGTTTCAGAGAAATCTCCAATCACTTATATTCTTTTTTCCAAGTCATCTTGCTCCTAAATACTAGTCCAGTCTGGTTTATGCAGAATTAGATTAAGTTAAATTTCTCCTGTTTGGAGGGAGGAAAGAGCACAGCTAGAACACATGGCTCTTTGTCTCCTGTGCCTTTTGCCAACTCGCGTCTCCTCTTTCCTTTGCCACCAGTCAGCCTCTTGCATATTCAACCTGCTGCAAGCGTCTTAGCTTTAAAATAATTTATGAAGAAAGGTAAAGGCAGTATTTGGTATGCCAAAGAAAATGCAGTTTGTGTGTTTGTTAATATATAAGTAAAAATAATAGTTTTGGAGAAAGCTTTGCCTTTTCTATATCTAAACTTCCATGGAAAAGTGTTACGGGTGATATTTGGTGAGGGGATTGCCATTCTAGGGAAAAAATTAGCTTTTGACAGCAAAATTTCAGCAAGGAGCTGTAATCAATAGGCAGCAAATCATAAAAAGTGAACCAATGTCTAGATAACTTTTCTATGACAATGAAGAAACTTTGTGTCAAGTATTCGCTAATTCAGAACTTCAATTTTTACAAGATCATAAGTGGTGACGGTATCTGTGGCCTCTGGTGCTTTATACTTTGGCAAGTTTCTGCAGATTTAATGTGATTATTTTGAATTTGAGGACATCTACTGGTCAGCTTGTTCCATGCAGTGTTCCAGGCAACAAGAATACAGCCACTAAGCATGTGCGTAGGAGTCACTTGGATAGAAATTAGGCCCAAGTGACTTTGGGTAGAAGCTAGAGATTAAAGTTTAACTTCAGTGAAAACTTGATGAGCCAGGTCGTTGTAACTTAAGATGTTTACTCATATAAGTAGCCATGTTGTTAATTAGACTTACTCATCTGAATGCCTTTTAACCTTGATGACAGCAAAATGAATTGAATTTTATATTTGTCTTTAAATTACTCTTGAAATATACTTTGAGGTAGAATTTACATAATGGACATCGGAGCACTACCTAAATTATCTACAACATGAAGCATTAAGAGTTGTTCTGAATACTAAATATTTCACCCAGCAGCAAGAAAATCATATGATGTCACAGTAGTTTCTATCTTACTAAATAGTCAACTCTTTGAAGTCGAGATTTGTTTTCTAGCAACAGGAGCATTTTGAGATGACCATGATTACAACTACTTACATAGGACCGCTCATAGTTCTTTTACTATGAACACTCAAAACACCAAATGCTATTAAAACTTCTAGTGTACATAGCGTGTGAGCTCACTTTTTAAAACTGGGTGAAGTGATAAAGGTCAGTGGGCTTTTAGAGTACATAGTAAGTCTTGTAGCACAGTCAACCCCAAAAATCTATTCCTTCAGGACTTCCATTCCTGTATCTTAATTACAAGAGGGCCATTACTAACCCTCATGTGGCATAATCTAGGAGCTACCAAAGAACCATTTTACCATAATGTCACTTCCACATGCTTCTGCTGCAGTTTGCACAGAAATGACAGTAATAATAACGTTGCAGGATTAGATCTCTGGATATACAAAACCAGGGAAAAGCATCTATTCTTTGAGTTGCCACTTGTTCTGCCTTTTAACAAGGGCTTCATGCCAGCTCCCCTTGGCTGAAGTCTTGGCACACTTGGCTCTTGTAGTGCGAGGCCGATGTGCACTTGACATCTGACCTGGACAGCTTTTTGCATGGATGGAGTTTTGCATCTATACTGAAGGGCGGTGATGTGAAAGGTCCATCACAGCAGCACAGAAGGAGAGGCCTGTTCCATGTAAACTTGTTAAAGGGTTTCATTACAGGGTAAAAAAGGAAAGATGTACCAGGTGCGGCCTCACAAGCTGTCTATGTTAGGGTTCAGTGATTACCTTGTGCTTTAATTTATACTGTGCTAACATTCATGCTTACTTATTTTTCCAAGTAAATGCCACACCTTAACCATGGGAGTACTGCTGAAAATGTGCCTTTTAAAAATTAGGTGTTATTTAGAGGAATTTGGAGTTTGATATTCTAATATTAGCTTCTATTAAGCTTCTCTTAGGATTGATTAGTTTTCTCCTGTATATAATAATACATAAAATATTAAATACTTGAAAATATTTTTCTATGCTTCTCATCCCTCTTCATTACTTTGAACTTGCCCTAGTATCTTTTTTTCTTTCTCCTTTCTTTGTTTTACTCTTCTGGGTCTGTTTTTAGTTCAAAAGTTCTAACTTTTTTAGCGACACTTTTCCTTCTCCTGCTACTATAAGAATGAAGATTTAATTAGAGAGCATAAAAACAATCTCAGCAGCTCTAGTGACACTGAAATTATTATAGAAGCAACTTGCAGAGAACCTACATCTAGAAGGCGCTTGATGCTTAGGAAGTAATAAACATTGCAATTAAAAGAATTGGCTTTAGTTGGAAAAAAATTTTGGAAAAACAAACCCAAACCTCCACAAACAGTGCTGTAACGTTAAAAGAATAAAGTTGGTTGCCTGAGTTCCTTTTGGCTAAAGCAGCCACTGCACCTTTGGTTGTGTTTAATTGGAACTGTTATTAACCAGCTTGAACCATGAAGCTTGATTTGCGTTTGATCTCGATCATGTATAAAAATTTCTCTGTGCCTCCCTGAGCATAAACTCAGTATTTTTCAAAATTAAAGCCAAAGTGGCCTCTCAGTTTAATAGACTGTAGAAAATTTGGCAAAATTTAGTGTCAACCTGTTCTGGCTACTCTGCCTGTTCTCCACCTGCTGCTTCAGTTCTTTTTTTTTTTTTTTTTCAGCTCAAATAAACCTTGGATGTGTTTTTGTTTGGTTGTGGAAGGAGATGAAAATAGATCAGAGTACATTTCTTTTTTTCCCATGTAGTTGTTCTGTCAAATGTTTCTACATACTATTTTCAAATCTTCCTCCTTACACAAATCAGTAAAATTGATTTGACATAAACAACTTTAGTAATACTACATACAAGTCATGAGATACTACTAATGCTGTTATGCACAGCTGAAATTAAGATAACCCGTTACATCATTTTAAAAAAATCATTAAGTTCAATGATTTCAAAGAAAAAATCCTCACAAACTTTTCGGTAGTAATGCTGTATGTGTGTAAGCTCACTTGCACCACCGCCAGCGGAGTCCTGGATGTCAGTGAGATGCTCAGCATGCCCAGGGCTGCTCTTGGGGTATTTTGTGTTTGTCTATGCCCACCTTTCCCACCGTTCTCAGCCTGGTGTGACTGATTAGGGACTGGCTTTTTTGCTTTGCTGGCACCTGACAAGGAAGTTTCAACATTAAGGCCCCTCTTTTGAAGGCCCATGAGAAAAATAGCAGATAATTCACATACTGGCATTGTTTTATTTAGAGGAACCAGAACTTTGAGAGGTAGAGTAAGAAGTCTGTATGAGATGAAAACAAACGATCACAGTAGGGAAGCAAGTCCTGCCCAGTCAATGGAGTGCCAGGATAGAACAGTTCTGGCAGGCTGAGAGTATCATTCTCAGTTAATAGGTAAGAAAACTGACCTGGAACTGCTTATGTGGAATGCGTGCACCTCATATAAAGGTAAGTGTCCTGATGCCAGATTTGTGGCATCAACCTAATGCTGTGTTTCTCACAGCTACATGTAATGGTTCAGTCATCAAAGTGCGCTAACGCCAGGTAAAGAGGCCGTTTGGGTAAAAATAATTGTACAGTATTTTTTTTTGATACCTAGTAAAGCCAAACAAAAATAATTTGCAAATTAATGTGTTTGTATTGACTCTTTTATTCCAGGCTGTATGATGTAAGTTGAGTGCATTGCTCCCAATGCTCGAGTCTGCTAAGGAAAACAACTTAGTGTGGATGAGTCAGCAAGTGGAACATCAACAGCACCTAAACAGTACCGGGTTCTGACACCCCTTGTGGGAACATTGTGCTGTCTGTAAGCATCTGGTAGTATTTTCCTGTTTTCTGAAGGGCCAGCAACCACCCTCCAGTACATGTGCAGATGTGCATATAACAAGTGCAAGCCTACTGCAACAAGCTTGTCTTGATAATTTTCCCAGACCTGTCAGCAGCAGTGTAAAGATCTTGAAGGAGTCAAATACCACAGGCTGAAAAATACTGTGTGGTTCATATTGTACCTTTTGCTGTAGCTGTAACAATGTCATATCAGCTGGTAAGAGTTAACAAAGACAGACAAGTTCTTAATGTCTTAAATAATGCAGAAGTGCTTTTCCAGATTGTCTTTGATGCCTTACTTCTGCAGCACAGCGTACTGCTGTAGTACGTGCCAGTATGTGCCCTCCCTTATGTTTCTACCCACGTAATCTTGCCTTTGCAGCAGCATTGCTGTTCCTGCAGCTGGGTAAGAGCGGTTCAGGAGCTCAATCAGGCTGAAAACTGAACAGGCAAGACTAACATTGTCATGCATCAGCTTTAGCAGTCTCAGGCTGCACAGTAAGTTGGCTGAGTCGGCTGACTCAGCAGAAAGCTGGCCTTGCCCCCTTCCCCATCCCTCAATTTTTCCATCAGATTAGCTGAGTGAAACAGGATCTTCCCTGGCCTCTGGCAAGATATGATGCAAGGGGTGAGGGGGAAAGCTGGAACAGGACAACCAGAACCTATGACCTTGGGTGGGTCACAGAAGAGGGGGGTAAAGGAACAGGAGCATTTCATCGTAAGAGTGAGCAGGTGCAAAGATTAAAAAATGCTTTCTTTGATCACCCTAAGATGCTTGTGACACTGTGCCCGGTAGTTACACAAACATGTTAAGCCAATACTGTTAGTGAAAGAGGTGACCCGAGCCTCCTTCAGTCCCTGGGCACTGCTGCTGCCCTGAACATCCCCCTCCTTCCTGGCACTGCTGGTCAGCTCGGCACTGGGCCAGAGAGAAAAAAAAAAGAGAGCAGTAATTTTTTTGCTGAGTTAGTTTTATGGCTCCATTCTCCCATTTATTTTACCAGACAAGAAGAGAGCGGTGAATGCCGTGGTGAGGAAAGGAAAGAGAGGCAAATGAGGTGCCAAGGAGTTTTGAGAGTCATCTGCACACCAAGGGGAAGACCATGTGTGAGGCAGACAACTGGACCCTGCAGGTGTGGAGCACCTCCCATTCTCTTTGAGTCGAGTGTGAGCTCTGTATGTGCACACATCCAGTGGGTTTAACAGGGCTCAGCACTAGACAGGTGATGTGACTTTGCTGGTTTAGGCTTACAGCTGCAGTTATTCTCCAAAATAGTTTCAGACATGATTTGCTAGTTATTAGTAATACGCTAACATGTGTCCTCTTGTGGCATGTTTTTAATCAGGACAATTTGTGTCCAGCAGTGTCTTCCTGTCAGATGTGCCATAATTCTGTGTCATTGCTTGACAACTAAATCACTCGTTTTGGTGGCTGAATTCACATACAAGCTTTATGTATATCTCTATGACCTATTTTCAATTCTGCACCGTGAACAAATTAAGATTAATTGCCAGAGAGCATGAACTAGATAAGTGGAGCGTGCTTCCTCAGTGGAGGCGGTTGGAGCAGCCTGGATTCCTCCCGTATTCCAAGAGAGAGATGTTTACAGCTCCTGAAGGCAGGCATCAGGTTCTGCTAGCAGGAGTCTATTTTTCTTCTGACCATATGTGTAAGTTGGGGGCAGGGAGTACTGATAACAGGAGAAGAGTTTAGTGTTCCCAGACCCCCAACTCTTCATTCAACCTGAGGCAGTATATGACAGCATACGCGTATATGTTTGATACAACACTATTACAGTTGTCACAAGAGAGTATCCAAAAAAGTGTAAAGCAGCAGTCTTAAAATGATATAGAAATTGTAGTTAAAATGTACAAAACATAAAGATAGCCAACAGACCAAGTTAATTTTACAGTTGGTGGTTTATTTGCAGTGACAAACAACCTGTGGGGTTACACTAGCCAGGCAGTTCTTCAAAAGATTTAGAAGACCTAAAGGGATGATTTATAAAGGTCTAATCAGGCCTCCTGTATACAAGCTATACAATATATCTGCACACTTCCTGAATCAAATGTACAACTCCTCGTCAGGCTGTAATTTAACACCCGGAGGATACTCGACTGACTCAAATACCTTCAGTTTTGACAGGCACCATCACCAAAGCCCTTCCCGACCTTGACTGCTCTCGCTGGGTATCCGCACTTCTGGATCGGCCGTGGCTTGCTTTGAGCTTCCAGCGATTAGATACCGCCAGCGCCGGGCGGTCAGGAACCGTAACGCCTCCTCGGCACGCACCGGACTTCTGCCCGTCTCTCTTATCTCTCAGCCCGCGGTCAGATAAGCCGCCCAGACGACGCGTCGCTCCTTTCTGGAGGGATCCAGCTCCACAAGAAACCCTTCCCCTGTGTCAGGAGCCTCTTTCCATCCTCGGCGCAGCCACCCGGGAGTCACCCGGCACTTCCCGGCGCCTCCCGACCCCAAGAACCGCGGCCGCGACCGAACCGCCAGGATCCGCTTCCAGGGGCGCGGGCACCGCTCGCCGCCATACCCCTCCCGCGCCGCCCGCCCCCACCAATAGGAGAGCCGCTTAGTCGCCGAGCGTGCGCCCTCCAATGGGTGGCGCCGTTATTGGCCTGCGGCCTCGGGAAGCCGCACCCTGTCAGGTGGTGGGAGGGGGTGCTGGGGCGCTCGGTGGCTGTGGGGGAGGAGGGAGCGGAGCGGCGGGGGGCGGAGCTGGGGCCAGCGGCCGCGGAGGAGGCAGCTTCGTCCAGGGGAGCGTCTGCGGCGGCCCCTTCTTTCCCGCTCCCTCCTGCCGCCCTTTCTCATCGGCCCTCGGGTAAGCGCTGCTGCTTACGGGGGCGGCGGGAGGCGCAGGAGCGGCGCAGCCGGGAGCGGTCCGGGAGGGGGGCGGGGTGGGGGGGCAGAGGAATGCGGGGGGCGCGCGCGGCAGAGGGGCGCAGCCGTTAATGGTCCCTGGCGGCGGGGAGGAGCAGGCGGGGGCGCAGCCGTTGGCAGCGGGCGGGCTGGGAGGGGAAGGCTGCCGCTGCGGAGGGGCTCAGACGCTCCGGGGAGGGGGGAGGAGGAGGAGGAGGGGGTGGCGGTGAGGCGAGGCTGGGGCGCAGACGCTGGAACCAGCGTGTTTAGCCCGGGGCGGCGGGGAGAAGAGGGGGGTTTGTTGTCTTGTGCCTTGAAAACGAGAGGCGGGCGGGTGTGGGGGCTGTGTGTGAAAAAACAGCTGCCGGCTGCTCGCGGAGTGCCTGCGGTGAGCGGCAGGGGCGGGCACGGAGGATTTCAGGTCTCTTCGGGGGCAGAACGAGGTGGTTTCCAGCTGCTGGATGGGATGGGGCGGTGGGGGCCGAGCTGCGGGGGCGGTTGGTGGTCGGAGGGGCTGTTTGCTGCGAGCTCTCCCTCGGGAGAGACGGCCCCCGTGCCCTGCCCTGCCCTGCCCTGCCGGGCCCGCCGCGGGGAGCGGGCTGGGATGCTCCTGCTGCTGTTGCCGCCGCAGGAAGCGGCGGCCGAGCGTTTAAATCTCCATTGCACCCAAGCGGTGCGTCTGCTGGCTCTTCCCCGCCCTTCCGCTTCACCTGCCCCTTCTTCTAGACGGCGAGGTGACCCGCTGGCTGTGCTTGGCGAAATGCGGGCCTTGGAGGGTCCGAGTAATTGTCCGCAGAGAACGCAGGAATGAAGGAGGAGATGCGCCGCGTCTGTGCGGTGTTTCGGATTGGCAGGGTACCAGCACCAGACGGGCAGTTGTTTTGTTTCCTCTTCTGGAAGGGGTATCTGTATTTTAGCATTTCCAGCGTCTGCTTTTGATACAAAACGTCACACGTCTTTCTGCACATAATTACTGCGTGGTCCGTGTGCTACTTTTAAGGTGGATTTTTAATCTACATTGGCTTTAGTTAAAACTAGCAATTAGAGAGGGGGAAAATCCAGTCAAGCTGGAAAAATATCCATGACTGTAGAGAGATGGAGGTCTAGGAATAGCACCGGGTTTAAATTTTTCAGGAGATACTGCTGTAGCTCAGTGGTGTAAGCTCACTGCTGGTTTTGTTTCATTCTCTGCATTTTGGAAAGTTGCTACAGATTGTAACATGGTCATATACAAAAAGTATTCTGTTTTCTTGCATGGTGACTTAGATCTTTTCATGGAGCTTTACAAAACATGTCTACCTTCAGCTTATGGATTCTCAAACTGCAACAACTGCTAGATAATTTCTCTGTGTGTTGCTGAAAGCTACAGGTATCTCCACGCACACAGAGTATTTACAGCTCTGGTTGCTTGTAACGTGACTGAATGTGCTAGCAGAACGCTCGGCAGTTCTTAACTGCTGCAAATTTGTTCTTTTTTACAGAAGATTTATTTTTAAAATAAAGAAGTACATACTATTTCTAATATAAGCTTCCATTGTTCTTTATTAAGTTGATTGATGTAACAATTCTGTACCTCAATAAGGAAATACTTTTTTTAGAGCTGTTGTGTAATAAGTGAGAAAAATGCGACTATGGACTGGACTTCTGGAGCGGGTGGCTTTGATATTTCTTTATATTCAGCAAGCAGATTTGACAGGATCATGTACAAATAGTCTTAAGTGAACATAATGTTCTGTGTAGTTCGCCTTAGTTACACAATTTAATCTTGATGGCTTTCTTAGGAGAGTTTGGAGGAGAAGGCTCTTGCAAACCTTTACATCTTCATTGGAGCAAGATAATATGTGCATTACTATGTTTTCATGGTGAAATATCTCATAGTTTTACTGGAGTTCTATTTTCTGTATGAGGTTTCATGTGCTTTTCAGCCAAAATCTGTTGTGTTGTCTGAATGTTTTCTTTTCACGGCTGACTATTATCAAATGATGTGAGAAATCTAAGCATTTGTGCTTCGTCTGAAACAAGCGCTTTTTCTAGCATATTGTGCCAGTAAGTTCATTAGAGTATGGTTCACTAATGCTGTAGAGTGAAGAAGGTCATTTATTGAATCAGTGCTTTTCTGTGACAGTTCTTTGTAGATGTCTCCAACAGAAAATGACTCCACTCTTCTCATTCTTTGAGATTTACCATCAGTATTAAATGATATCTTGCATGTATGGAATTGGATCATTTAATGAGATTATGTCCATTCGAGCACTGAAAGACTTACATAGGAGTAAGGATAAAGCTATTTCTGCCCCATTCAAGCCTCCATTTTTGAAGGATGCATGAAGTGCTTTCAACAAATCTCCTCACCTAACATTCCATGATTTGCTGTAGGAGGAAGCAGCTGAATTTTGAAGTAGCCAATTGTGTTAATGGAATGAAATTATTACAACTGGAGATTTCAAACCAGGAGAAGGATGCTTAGCATGTTGGTTATGGCACAAGTGCTTTCTAACTCTGAGGAGGCTAGTCAGTGTATCTTGAACCTGCTGCTTTTCTGAGTTATAGAAATAGTTTTCTTATTTAAGAACTGTAGGAGTGGCGAATGGTAATTTGTAAATCCCAAACTGTTGCTATGCAAATGAGCCAGTCCTGCTTTGCTTTGAGGGAAAAATTCATCGTAATAAGACTTGCCTACTACTTTTATGAGGGAGAACTTATCAGAGAACTGTCGCTTTTGTTGTGCAGTGAGGATACCGAAAGCATGAGAATGTGAAGTAAAAAGTAATGCTGAATTTCTAATTTTGATGGCTTTTAAATTAGAGTTTACTCTTGGACCGTGCTACATGCAGAAAGCAGTCTCTGAAATAGCACTGTATTAGTAATACATATTGTAACTGAACAATCGTGAACACTTTGAGCCGTATGTGCTTGATATTTTTTTAAGTAATAGTAAATGTGAGTTTAAATGACTGATTCTGTTGTGCATGTCATCTAACACCTGCTGAGGAACCTGTCTAAAACTCTTTTGTTAAATTACGTATGTTCTGTATTTTTTTTAAAAAGTGTAAGTTCGTTGATACCTGAGTTTTGCAATTTTTGTTCATATATTGTAATCAGCCTTCTCAGGGGAATAGGAAAACATTACCTAGACTTGCCATTTATTCAGCATTTGTCTTCAAAAATACTTGTTTTTATTATGGCTGAGAACAGTACCTGTACAAACCTGTTGGTAAAGAAAGGTGTAAAATGTGAATCACGTAAACCAGTTTATTTCCTCAGGAAAACTAGTTTTTATTGGAGGAAGTATGCTCAGGAAATACTGGTATGATCATTTTTACTTAAAAATTACCCTTTTCTGTGGTTACGTTTCCTATGACTTTAAAGTATTGAGTGTACAATAACAGGGTTCTGAAATAATTTGATGAAGCATTCAGCATAACTTTATGATAACATCTGTTCCTATCTCAGTAAGCATCTGTTGTTTGTTGAGAGTAATCTTGGTAATTTTTAGTCAAATTGAAGCAAAGAATTGGTTTCTTTCCTTACCAGTCACATCGTGTTGTTTACTGCGATCTTGTCAGTTTGGAAATTTGAGTGGTTAGTAGTTGCGAAAGTTGTAAGGACAGAGACTGCAGGAAACACTCTTTTTTTAGAACTAGTGCTTTTCACATCAGGTATAAGCTGGGATGATGTCATTTGTCATGAGAACGCTCTAGTTTAACATTCCGACCAATGGTCCTGGTCTTGAATAAAGTTCAAGTATTGCTTCTACTCTGGAGGACTTTAAAAGTCTGAACTATTGTTCAGTTCAGGGCAAACTAGGTTTTAGTATAGAGAAGGGTCTGAATGACTCCAACCAGTGAAGCTGGCTGATGAGCATGTGTGCATGCCGGCTTTCATGCGTTCGTTGGCTCTTTGACTGTTAAGAAGAAACAGAAAATGTCATCCTTGGAGGTGTAGCCCAACAGGATTAACGACTTTTTCAGCACCTTCTGAACTTCCTCCTTTTGACCTTAGTTTTTAGATAGCGTTTTGAGAAGTGCAATCTATGTCTGCTCTGTTGGTTGGCTATTTTTCAGTGAAAGATTGACCTTTCAACCTCAGACCAGTTGCATCCGCAAATGGGGCGTCAGAAGAGCTTTTCACTATCGCTTATTTGAGTGGTTTTCCCTGAAGATTAAAATCAACGTACATGAAAGAGTGTTTCAATTCAATTTTAAAACTGGGGTAGTAAGAGCTGTTCTTTAAAATTTGGAGGTTTTATGCTCTTCTAACTAATCAAATACTCTGTTGCATTTTTAAATGACTAATCTATTGGAGTTAGTGTTTTAAAATTACTGATTTTCATACCATGTTATGCATGATTTTCAGGTCTGGACTCATGAAATCTGAAAAGTTAGGGAGTAAAATATTTCAGAGTTCTGAGATTTTCTTCTTCTTCTGTATACCTAAATGAATTGCTGAGAAGGGATCATGAAAACAGTGAGCAGTAAATGCAGTTAATCAGTAACATGTTAGGGTGCCATTGATACTTTTGTATCAAATGAGTAGATAGAAGTTGTGATACGTTTATGTACGAAAGATTAGGGGAAAATCAAATTACCTAAGATCTTCTAGTTTTTTGGTTGGAATCGGTAAATATATACATAAAAGCAACTTTGGACTAAGAGCTGTAATTTGTCTTGCAGCCATAGAAACTTAGTGTATTTTGGGTTCATTCTCATTTTATATATACAAGTTTCAGATTCTTGTTGTGATGCTTTTTATACTTTATCTCTTACCTTGTTCTACGTCTTGAATCTTGAGAAGTCTGATGCACTGTTTCAGCCTTATTACAGCTAATGCCAGATTAAACCAGCAGGTGTCTGGAGAACCTTGACCCATGAATATTATTTTCTGTGGCTTTTTTGGTTGTTTGGTGTTTTCAGTTGATTTTAGTTTGGGGCTTTTTTTTTCACCTGCTACTGAGCATACAGTTACTGATTTTGCCTTGTGACTGTGGAGGTGAAGAATAAGGCATTTTTGGAGTTTAATCTTTGAACAGATGAAAATTTCTTCAGGTCTTGTCACTACAAAGTATTGCTGAAAGTCTGTAAAATGTGTGCATGCGGATTATCTGTTTTGTCTAAAATTCAGCAAAAGAAGACATTGCTGCTGTTGTGCATTAACTGGGAGATGTAGCATACTTGTGATTTCTTCCTGCAGAAAATCTTGTCTAGTGAAGCTTTGTGTGACAGTCTTGAATCAATGCAGCTTAAAGTATTCCAAAGCTAAAGGGACTTATTTTTATCTTCAACTTCGGAACTCCTTAGCTACATTCAGCTAAATTTAACAGGGAAATGGTGATTTCAGAAGTACAAAGTTTCTGCCGGGGATCTGATGGCCGAACTTGTGCACCCACTAGGAGGGCAGCGTGGGTCCTGGTTTGTTTTGCGAAGCGGGAGCACCTGACTGTGTAGCTGTCACACACTCGCCTGCCAGTCGGGATGTGGGTAGCTCCGACCCAGTTGTAGTGTGTTTTGCTACTTGCACGGCCAACCTGGGCAGAGCAGTGCTCAGGTGAAGGGAGGAGCAAGGATGGACATACTCAGGATGTAAGAGAGGACTTGGGGTAAAAACGGGTAAATAGGAAAGCATAGGAGACTTCAGCTGGTAGGAAATCCTGTTTCATTAGTTCTGTCATCTTTCTCTAGGTGCTTTCAGTTACTGAAAAGCTTCCCATCGTTTTCAAGTAAAATTCTACACAGCTCAAGTGTTGCTTTATTTTTAAATGCCACTTGAAGTTTCCAGATGATTTGAATAACATATTCAGTGTAAAGCACAAGATTCTATTTTGATTCCAAAGTAAATTTTCTTTCCTTACTGTGGATATAATTTTTAAGCCTACTAGAATATATAGGAAGCTGTGGGATTTTTTTGTTTGTTTTTTTTTTTCTCTCTTCCCTCTTGAAGAAAAATTTATGAGGTGGTGAGTTTTCAAAGATATTCTGGCAATTTTGTTTATGACTTGTGACATAGAAGCATTTCAGAACAATATAATATTTGTTATGAGTGAATTAAGAAGGAAGGTGTTAGGAAAGTGGTGTTTGTTTTTGTGATTTTTTTCATAAAGTGCTAGTGGCCAGAAGTACACAGTAAAAATGTATTTGTTTATGTAGGGCTTTTGTGGTACAATATTAAATTATTTTGGAATGTATTAATAGGAAAAAAATTAGTAAAGATCTTAGATGTTTGCTTAGATCTCAACTGTGCGTATGAAATGAATCTTTTTTCCCCCCCGTTTTCTTATATAGGGATTTGGGTAAAAAGCTAGTAAATTCTTCAGAACTTTCCCAAAGCGAGTAAATCATATGTGGTTTGGATGGACGGGGATATAAAATATCTATGCTTAATCTGAGGGAAAGCTATTATGTCTTCTACGTGTCTAGGAAAAGTGCTTAATTTCTGTGCCTCGGACTCATAGAGGGCCATCCTGTTCGCTTTGATTGCTGCTACTTATAACTGAGTGTCTGCCTGCGTGCTTTCCTGACTTTACTTTCAGTTTACTTTAAAATGTGTCCCAATCTTGATGTTGCCAAGTTATGTGGGTCATCTTATACTGAGCTTCTTGCCTCTCTTGTGGATGGAGAGGATATTTGTGATTGCAGCATAGGGTAAAAATATTGACAGGTGAGATGTCCTCTTCTGGATATGCCATAGTCTTTATTGTTCATCTTGGACACTTTATCTGACTCATTCATCTTGGACACTTTATTTGACTCAGTTCCAGTTTGTTAATGGAGATGTTGATTTAAGGTCAAGGAAGCCCCAGTTAACATGCTTATACCCGTGCTTCACGGTTGTGGAAGTCCTTCCAGTATCTTCCAGCTTCCCCTCACTGCAGCAGGCTGGAGGAGAGCCAAGGGCAGAGAACCCAGTAAACAATTGGCCGCACAAATTGGAAGAAGGTAGTCTCTCAAACTGTCCTCTGGCCTGCCCAGCCACCAGAAAATAAAGAGCACTTTGGCAGCTGGTCAACGAAAGCCAGAAGTGGTGAGCAGAAGGCTGGGAAGCATGGTTAATATCTGAACGTCAGCCAGAAAAGCTGGACTTAGGCAGTCTTGCAAATTATGAGGGCAGCCTTATTAATTGAATGTTCTGGTTGGTGGAAGAGTTGCCTGAGGCTTAGAGTCTTTGTGGGTCAATACTTAGCGCTGAAGTGAGGAGACACCCCTCCGTGCCTCAAGCAAAGCTCACAGTGTCACAAGTAAACCTTCGTCGCTGCGTTTGCCACTTCAGCCTCAGGTTGAATGGTTTGCAATCCTATCTGAGTGCTGAAATAGCTGGTCTCCCCAAAAGACTGAGACTACTGTTTTTCTTGCTCTTTTTTCAGTCACTAACAGAAGTATTATATTATTGATACTGGAATAGTGTCCATTATGCTAATTATTTTTAAGCATTTATTAAAACAGCTCCAGAATACAAAGAGTATTAAAGATTACATAAGAAAAAGTGATGCAGTAAGTTACTTATGATGTCCTGTGGTTTGGTTTTTGGTTTTTTTTTTAATAATGGCATGTTTTTAAAGAGCTTAATATTATTTCTTCATTCCCTGGTTCTCAGGGCATTGAGTCATTACTGCATTCACATATGTTTTTGAAGTATGTTCTATAATAATTGAACTATATTTTCAGGACTTCGTTGCACCTACAAGTCAAATGGGGGCACATTATTGCACATTTTTGGTAGCGTAGTTCCTGGAGTCAATTAAGAATGAGGCAGATTTCAAATTCCTCTTTTTCTTTTTTTTTAAATCAAGACTAGACACCTTCATAAATAATACTCTGTTATCAATTAGTGGTTTGAAAAACTGTTGTGATACCAAATACTTCATGGTAGAAGGAGAAAGTGAGGTAGTTGCGTCTGAAATTTCATATTTCCTACTTGCTGGTACTACAGATTTTGTTTGTTTAAATTAATCCTTAATTTGATGTGTTAATCATTAATGAATAGGATAAATTCAGTTCGTTGGACTGAAACTCAAAACTAAATTTATTTTTTCATGGGTTTGATGATCTGAGAAGAGTAATCTGGTAATTTCCCCCTCCCTTTTCTCTGTTGCTATAGTAATCCTAAATTTGAACCATGTTTTTGCAGACTTCTTTTCCCTTTAAGTTTTGTAATAGCTGTGCAGCGTGTTCTCAAACCAAAATACTGATAATACAGGTTTTGTTATTGTGCTTTTTTTTCGTTTGGATGTAACTTCTTGAGTTAAAGCTGAAATTAAGTAACCTTGACGTGTCTTCTCTCTTGCTAGCTTTGGGAGACTTTGTGGCATTAATCCTTTTATTCATGTTTTAGACATGCATCATTTAGGGTGAAAAACAAGCAAACAAAGGCCCAGCTACAGCAAAAAAGATCTAAACCTCTCTCTTGAGTGTCACAAAAAGCTGCTAATAATTGTAATTATAGAAGTGAACATTCAAATTGCAAAGGCCATAATGTAATTTAGCATCCTAATGTTTTTGTAATTCCAGTTTCACAGCAATGTTCGGAGCTTATTTGATGAATTGCTTTCAGCTACTTTTGGTGTGACTGAACTACTGATACAGCAACAAATGCCTCTGGTTCTGGCAACTGCATAAAATATTTGTGCTTTTACCAAACTTTGTATTTATTTTTCATTTACAGAAAAGTGGAGGTGCAAGTTCTAACAAGGTTCATAGCAAATTGAAGAGAAACATCAGGAGTAAGCAGAAAACCTGAAAAAGACTGATCACTCGTATTGTCAGAAAGCATGAGGACAGTGAAATAAGACTAAAAATAATTTAGATACAGATGAAAGAATGCATGAAAAGCTTGCCTCTTCAAGGCAGACAGCTTTGAACACACACACACACTGGCAGATAGGTCTTACTGAAGTGAAGTTATAAAAATTACTTCTGTAAAGATAAAGTTGAACTTACAGGGTGCAAATCAGTGGGACTGCACAATATTTACTCTGGGATTTCTGAAGCAGGTGATCTGTGTGATTAGAGGCTCAGTTGCAAGAATTATTAAATGTCAAGGCAGGAGGGTATTGGCTGGATGGCGAGCAGCAGTAGTAGTCACTACGTTTAGAGGAAAAGGTGTCTCGGGATAGTTACTGCATCATTAGCATCTGAAATTAGGAAGAGAAGCTATTCTATGTGGAGGTAAGATGAAAATGGGATATGAAGTGATACAGCTCTTAACAGAGGAAGACTTTGTCAGAGAACGTGAATTTCTGTTTTTTTAAGACACTTAACTTCTTGGGAGAGGATATGTGGTTAGAGCTGACCTCTTTTAACTTAGGAACCATATAATGTTTTAATGTGATTCCATGTAAAAACTAGAGTGGGTTTTCTGTGAAAATTGACTTTAAACAGTGACAGAATGCATTGAGTATGGATAGAACTAGATGACCAGAAGATGATGCACTGAAAGTATGTTAGTAGTGGAATTTGACAGACATCAGTTTCAAGATTTAGTATTTTCATTGAAAATATTGATGCATTTCTACTTCTTATGCCAATCTCAAGTTTTGTCATCAGATGTCAAGTATCATCAATACAGAAAAAAAGGTTTTGCATAGAATGAATTTGAGAAGTTAGGATATGACCAGTAGAAAAAGGAGTCATATTTAATAGCATTAAAAAACCGAAGATGATCTTCTAACACTGCAGGATGACTGACCTATCACAGTTAGCAACTGTGAGAAGTGTTAGGGTAAAAAGTATATTGTTGCCCTACTGGTGTTTTCCTTTGAAGAATAAAGTGATATTGACTTTTTCTGGTACTGGTGAAAGCTTATCTGGAATATTGCATCTAATTCTTACCATCCACCATCAAGTAAAAACTGTTTGGACTGGAAGAGGTACAGGGACTGACTCCTACAATGACAAAGGGAATGGAGAATTTGCTCCGTCAGGGAGGGGATGCAAAGAGCATCTTGTTTGATCTGGGAAAACAAATCATGAAAGAGGTTGCTCTTTCATGAGTGAAACAACACAGGTGGGTAAAAGAGCTTCTTAAGCTTGAGGTATGAGAATAAATGGGTATAAACTATCCAAGAATAAACCTAGTCTGGAAATTAGAAAAGATGGTTCCTAAGCAACGGAGGCATAGAAGTCTGCGACAGCCTTCCCTTAGGAGTGGTGGAACAGGACTGTCTTTGAGATGGAGCTGCTGGGCTTATATAAGGTGGGGGGAGGGGGCGTAACATGCAGCTTTCCACAGTACCTCGGGATTTGAACTCTAGACCCAGAATATCTGCCTGTTCCCGTGATTCCTGTCGGCGTAGTCAGACGATACAGCAGTTACAGTCCAGAGACCGATAGGTGGGCTGTTGCTTGGACAGATAGACCGGTTGCGTTCTGAGGTATATAAATGCTTATGTCAAGGGATAATAAATGTTAGACGAGTAGGGTATTTTAAATACTGTTTTATGTAATGCTCTACACTCTGTCTAATGTAATGGATATATATTATGTTTTACATTAAAAAAACCCAGAACAATGTAGAAGAATTCAACAGGTTTAATAGTGAGCCCTCTATTGTTCTCCTGCTGTCCTGTGTGACTGAAGGAACCTGTGCAACTATGGAATCTTACTCGTATTTCTCTGACAATTCTCCTTTGAGCTGTTTAAAGAAAGAAATTGGTGCAAGCTCAAGGGTTGGTGAGGTGAAAATGCTATATACTGCGTTGCTGCGAATTGCCCTGACATTGCTGTATCTTGCAGTAGGACTCTGTCCATCTAGTAAGCTTGGAATGTATGTTTTTGAGGAAGCATTGTGCTCGGGTTTGCACTGATGTGAGAGACTCCCATATCTCTGCATAATAGAAGATTGGTAGTTTTAAAGGAGACATGACTAAGAAAAGGGTTCTTCTGCCTTTTTCCTGACAGAAAGGCACTAACTGGCAAATCGGGAACTTAATGTTGCCTGAGGTTACAATATTTTTCTAATTTATTCAATTGTCACGACGTGTTAAATCACGCTTTCATTCCTGCTGAGGTATTTCAGACCCAGGAGCGAACTTGTAAATGCTCATTTGTGCAAATATTTTGTCTGTATCTGTAATGTATGTTACTGAATGTGGGCTTTTTATATGAACAGAAAAAGAGGCAGAAATATAGTATCTGCTTTATATTTTTCTATTTTCTAACTCTGCCTTATTTTTTTCTAAATGTTCATCTAGAAAGCTTAATTTTTGAAAGAAAGTTCAAGTATGGAAAGTGGTTTGCTTAGGACAGGATAGAAATTTAATGATCTTTGAAAGGTTCCTTCCTGACTGCTTAATGTATTATTTACTTCCCTTCAGCTGTTAGTTGAATTTCCTGTTGATTTTAGATATAAATAATTGCCAAAACAGTGTCTGGCCCTATCTGTGTGTTTGTTTTCTTTATTCACAAGTTGAACAGTATTTTAATGTTCTCAGAACTAGTACAGAAGACTGAGAACTAGAACTTATACCTTTAAATTGCTGTATTCACACATAATGATTAATATGAATGGTAAATAATTACATAGGCATAACATCAGTAATTTAAGTGGTACTTTGCACATGTTTGAGTGATAACGTTCATTAAGTTAGATCCCGAAATGGAATTTTGAGACAAAAGTGCTGATAAATAACAGTTGATACTTTAAAGATTAAGAAAGCGTTCACTGTAAGTATTGACTAAATTGCATTTAACCTGCTTTATTTTTTAGACATTCTTTATTTTGTCATTTCCTTTTAAACGTGTGAACTAGAGACAGTCTCATGTAATAAAAGAAAAATATCCAAGTCTGACATAGTCTCCAAGGAGTGGATAATTCAGTAGATATCATTTTAAAGCTCTTGCAATGAGGAGAATATATTTAGGGATATTGGTATTTAGAGAGAATTTATTAATGTATGTGCAGTAAGAAAATCATGAAAGTTAATTATCTTTTTGTTCAAGTGTGTTTAGTTGAACTAGACACTATAGGATTTGTCATGGTAACTGGAAAGGTGTCAGATTAAAGTAAATGATGCTGTTGTCATGGAGTGATAGAAATAACAGAAATACTGAAAAGCCAAGCATTTTTAATATTTTTTTTTCAATTTGCTTAAGGAAGCTTATTAGTTTCCCTGTTTTGGTGAACCAGGTAATTTGTTTAACTGAAAATATACTGTTACATGCTGGAGAAGCTTGCTGGCTTCATGCATTTTTTAAAAATGATTTTATTAAAAATTAATTTACCTGTCAAAACTGAAGCTAAGTATTGTTTAGTTGTCTTAAATTGAAATAGTCTTCTATTGAGTAGTCTAGAATAGTGTCATCCCCTGCAGATGTGGCCAATACTCTGACTAGGTCTGGAAGGGACGCAGTCAATGTTGAAATAACTGTATTTTCAGCAGCATATTCAGATCTGGCATTTCAGTTTCTTACTTCATACGAGAGTCGTGTCTGTTAACTTTTTAAAATATTGTGTTAGAAGATGACACCATTTTTCTTTTTTTCTTTTTTTTGAAGTTCTTATATTTTTCATGTTGGCACCATACCTCATAAACACATAAAATCTAACCCGCCTTACAAGGTGAATATGCAAGTTGACGTGCTGCTTGATCTTTGGAGGAAAAATTTTACATCTCCCTCTCCTGCCAAAGATGAGTGAGTGTCTTATCTTTCTCAAGACTTGTTGGATTATGTTAGTTTCCCAGTTAAAAATGCCAAAGAAGAGTTAGTTGGTGGAGACAGTAGCATCTGCACAGAATAAATCTCCAATGAGGAGATAACAGTACCGTGACTAGATAATGGGTTTCCTGGATTTTGTTATCATTAAGTTTTTATATTATGAAAGATCTAGAAAACTGAAACAAAATTGAGGTAACAGTCTTGTACAGGTTACTGGAGACTTGGAGAAGAATAAGGAACTTGGGGATGATGTAGAGATTAGGGATAAAGTTGATAACAGACTTGTAAATAAGAGTAATTTAAGCTAGTGAGATACGTTGCTATTGTGTGTCATTAAACGTCTTCGTAAAAACATTTGATTTTTAGTGATGCTTATAGAGGAGAAAAAAAAATCAAGTATTTCCTGTTTGCTAGTCAATAGATCCCCAAAATCAGTGTGGTAAGGTCTGGTACTAATAGGAAAGAAAGTAGCAGGCAAACATGAGGAAGGAAAGAAAGTTAAGGTTGGTTTACTTTAGAGAAGACAGATGAGAAAAATAAATTGAATTAGAACAGAAAAATATATTGAGACTGTACAGTTAGAAACAGTTTTTTAAACCTGGATTACATTACCTACAGGATTTCTCTAATGGAGATTTTTTTTCCTTACAAATAATGCATTTAGAACCCACAGTTTTTAAAAACTCACATTCTATATTAGCCCATGGGACTTAGAGCTATGAGGTATTGAGGTTAAGAGTTTAGCACAGTGCAAAGTCAGATTACACATTTTATATCAGCTATACAAGGAATGTTAAAATGTGTGTAACTTTTTTCATAGTCTAAAGCATAAATTGATGAATCACTGCAAATGAGTGTGTGTGGTTTATACTCTTCTTAAAAATGCACGTGGGCCATGAATTTGGCACTTTGTGCCCTTTTAGACAATTTTTGACATTTGTTTGTAAGACCCCAAATGGTTTTTACTCTGGCAGCTACAGAAACTCTTCATACACACAGAAGAGAATGTTGCAGAATCTCTTTCTTAGGAGATCAGGTTAGTTGACTAATTGAGCATCAGGCTTAATAGTTGAGCATTAGAATTTAAAATGTGGAGCTCTTAATTTCTGGCTCCAAGGTAGCTGAAGTTGAGTGGCCTGTATAGACAGCATATGTGCTGTGTGGGGACCCCTGGGAGAGGCATGATACAATATATTGGTGTCTGGGTATGCATAGAAAGGTAACGTTTTAGTGTTAAAAATGAGATAGTAAATGTCAACTATCATGTGGCCCTGTAGAACACTTTTGTAGGATTTATGCTGGATTTCATAAGCTTCATTTGATGCTTTGCTACTGAACACTCCAACAAGGTGGGAATTGCTTGTGACCTAATATGCATTTAAGTGTGTGGACATATTAGTTCCTGTTGAAATCCCTTAAAGGCAGGAGCTTCTTGTGAATAGATCTGATTGCAAGTTTGGAGTAGAGGGGCTTGTTTAGATATTACCTACCCTAGTCTGTTATCCAGCTCACAGCATGACCCCACAGACAGTTGTGTAGGCTCAGCCATGTAGCATGCATAGTGTGGGAATAGCTGTCAAGGAAGTTTGAAAATGATACTGTGCTCCTGAGAAAACTTGTTATATTTACAAAATATGGAAATACTTGAGTAGATCCGTCTACATTTAAAATATGCTGTTTAAAAAAAAATTAAATAGCACAATACAGCTCTAATGCAAGTGATTATTGTTTTCATTTCACACTGTTGTTTTGCCCATCTCCTTGGAGAGCTGCTTACCAACTTCTAAGGTTTTGTTGAGATCAGTTGGATTTTGCACGAGCAGAAATTGCTGGCATGGGTCTGACGGCATGCTGTTTGGGAAATAGCTGTAAAAGCCGGGCTTAGAATTCTGGCTTTGAATGCTGTGTGCATGTCACTGTTTTGCAATTTCTGATGCTGGTCGTCTTTCAATGAACTTGAAAGAACTCTACATAGATATTTCAGCAATAAAATAGTGGCAGTAGGGTTTCTAGAAAGAGTTCATTTTACAACCTGAGTTGGGAATAAAAGTGCTTTGACAGTGATGCCTACAGTTTTGAGGATCCTTGTCTGACTCCAGCTGATTTGTCACAGCTGTGTACCTTGTATTCTTATTTTAACTTAAATTTCTTTTTCTGGTGTTATAAACCCAATGCTGGCTAGATGTGATTTTTTAGAACACAGTGGAGAGAGGTCTTAAGTTACTACTGGCAAACATAAACAGGTGTATTGTGTTTTCAGAAGTTTTCTAGCTATTGGTAGTGGTAATATCGAAAGATGGAGGATGTTCTGTCCATGGGTAGAAGAGGAGTTACTTGGATGTGGATCCAAGTAAAAAATCAGTAATAAAGACAGTATGATTGTTAGTGGAGTTATTTTTAGACAACCAATAATAAACCAGATGTGTAGAAACATTGAGAATTTTTACTATTGATCTTCAAATATTTATGAACTAAAATAATCCTTGCCTGAAGACATTAGTCTTTATGGATGGGTGGTGTTCGGTTTAGTTTGGAAGCATGGTTATGTGTAGAACAGAAGCCTTTTATACAGGGACTCGAATTCATTAAGTACAGAATGCTGAGAAGCATAATTCTAGTTTTGTTCTTTTGATTTTAGTTTAATTTTTAAAAACATTATAGCCATGCAAAGTTTATATGCATCCTCTGTCTCTACCTAATGTTTGGGGCTGAACCTTAAGTGAGGACTTCTCTCAAAGCTGTATATGCGGAAGAGCAGGAGGGAGAGATGATGCATGTCCCCTGTGGTCTCAGGCTGGATGGCTGGAACCAGACCCAAAATGTAAAATGGCCATTAAACACTGTTTGCGTGTGGTTTACAGTACCTGGAGAAACCCTGCAGAGCAAAGGAAATAGCATCTTTTTTTGCCAATGTCTGGTGGAAACAATGAGAATCTCAACTGGAAGTCCTGGGTTTGCATGACGTTAATTCATGCAGCCATATTCAGTTGTGCAATACTTGCCTGACAAGGGAGACAGCATGATCAGGAAGATGGTTTTCTCATGGTGTTTCATCTGTTACATGTGGGTGTGCATGACCCTTGAGGTTTACCCAGAAGTAGGAAACAGTGCTGCATAATTTTGGGGTGGGAAGCACATTCACACTCCCCTGGGAAAATGAAAACCAGAAATGAGTTGCTTCTAAAGCAGAGTTCATGGAGATTTCGTGTCATATTATTTCCGAATATGGAACAAACAACAGTCTGACACAGGAAAATGAGTTCCAGTAAGGCTTTTATTTATAGTTTATACACCTTTAATCTATAGATTAAAGTTGTCAAGAGTATTCTGAGAGACGGAAAAGAGAATGCTCTTGGATTCGGGAGCTGTGTAATGAGATGAGCTTTGTCTTACTGTCACTTCTGCAACTTCTATGAAGCTGTTAATATAATTTTGGTAGGACATGCATTTTGAACACTGTGCGGAAATTTTTGGTGTAGGCTGGATAAAGGATGGTGTAAACTACTTAGTCTTCCAAAAAGTTTCATCTACCTGAAGGACTTAAAAATGCCTGATTAACAACCATGCAAAGGAGTTTTTTGAATTTGAGTAAGCCTGGCTCTTAGCTATCTAATCTGGAAATAGAATGAGGGTACATATGTGAGGCTCACATTTCAAAGCTGGTTTTATGTACAAGTGCAGTATAAAATCTCATATGGAAGGTTTATGTCAAAATTAATACTTAGGCTTACATTCTTCAAAGATATTTGTTTCCTCCTGCATATAGGCTAGGCTTTTAAGATTCTGTCTGATTCTACTGTGTCAAGAGACTAAATTTGTCTCATATTTTATCTGGATTTCCATCCGTGTCTCCCCCATCAAAACTGGAAAGTGCTATAAAAGAACTGGGGGATGCCACATAGAAAAGCATCAGCTGAATGGGAATGAGAAATGAATGAAAAATTCAACATCTCTACTGTTTTTGTCTGCCTCTTTCAAAACTTCTTGAAATCTCCCCTCTTTGTTACTAGCCTCTACCTCATTTATGTACGTTGATTCACTCTCTTCTAGCTCAAAATGGTAAACACCCATCAACAATATATTGATGCTGCTTACATATCAAACTTGCTGGTTCCAGCATGATGCCTGCACGCTCTAATCACTGTAGCAATTTCTGAGTTATTCACACTCTCTGCCAGAAAATAATGGCTGAATTCATGCATCAGCTCATGAATATTCATGTTAGTTCCATCTCAAAAATCTCAAACAACCAGTCTCATCATAATGCAGGATTTTTTTTCCTCGTGGGGCTTTTGTAGGATCTCTACAGTTACAGGTATATTAGTCATGGATCCATCAAGAAACATCAAGTTCAGCTTGTGGCTCTGTTGCCAAGTGGTAGCACACTGTTATTTAACCTCTCCATCCTTCTTTCTGTGATTTCATAGTCTTTCGGAGCAGCTACACTAATTGCTTATAGCTTTCTTAAGACTTCCTGAAAAGCATAAAGAAATTCACGTAGTTCTTGAATTTTATTATTGGGATTTATTACATAAATTTGAATAGCAACAAATGCTTCCAGAGCATATATAAGATTTCTGATGTAATTGCCTAACAAATCCATCCATAAAAAAATAGGATATTGTATTAAAAAAAGACAGTTTTAGTGTACCTCTGATTCAGATAAAAATAGCATAATGAAGTATAAGCTCTTTAAAAAAAAAGTTCATGTGTATATGTGAAATTCTCTGAAAACTAATTATCACTGTTGATGGATAGGCAAGTTAGATTTTTGTTTGGGTTTTTTTTCCCCCAAGACCATGTACCTCAGAGCAGGAGCTTAGAGCAACACCAGAAGAGTTCATGAATGGGATGTCTTAGCATAACAAAAATAGGTGCCATTTAATGCAGTCTAAGATTAATGACACTGTTCCTTACTGGGATATGTAAGGAGCATACTAATACTTTATTTTAGCCTGAAAAACAGAACAGGTATGCTTACGTACTTTTAGTTTGCCCTTGCTTCAATAAGAACATCTTGTCTCCAAATCAGAATGTGTGAGAGCTGTTATTAAGGTTTAATAATTTCTGGTGAATGAAGAAGTTGAACTAGCACATTTTAATTTTACAGTCCTTTTTGCAGAATTCTTTTATAAATTCCTAAGCCCTGTTTACACAATCAGAATAACTGTAAGGCAGAATCTTGTAATTCATGTGCTTGATTTTTACAATTTCGGTTTCTTAGTAGACTTCCTTGATGAAAAAATTTCTTTTACTTCTTTAACTCCAGTAGGTCTAGTCTGCACGTTTAGATGTCTTGTGATTAAAAATCCTACAATCTCTTCCTACTCCCTTCTTTAAACATTCCAATTTCAACCTCTTAATGAACAGTAATCAAACTAGGGCAGTGTTTTTTATGTGTAGCTCAGGGAAAAAGTATCTTTAAGTACTCTTCTCTTCCCTGTAAACAGGATACAAAATGTTATCCAGCTGGTGTGGAAGAAGTTATTTTTGCAGAGTAGTTCCAAGGGTTAAATGACATTGTTCTGTTCATTGCCAATGCATTTCAGAAATCCCGTCCCTCCCTATTCAGTCTACATGAAAATAACTGGATCCTGGCCAAAATGGGGCCACTTCGCCGGACTCTGTCGCGTTTCAGTTGATCCTTTATGCCTCGTGCTATTAATATTTTAGATGTGAATACTGAAAGTCACAGAAATGTCTTGCCTTTTTAAAGTATCAGGGAAGTATCTACGTCCCTGTTAATAAATGAGTTTTATTTTTTTTTCTGTCTTTCTGAAGAGTTTTTGTTGTTCACCGCACTTTTTGAAAGCATAGATTCTGAATGGCTTCAGCAGTGCTGAACATTAAAGATAACTTAATTTTTAAACATAAGTTTTTCAGCTTTTTATATTTGTGATAGCATTGGGGGGGTGTGCAGGGTCTTTTTTCTTTTTTTTTTTTGTTTGGTTTTGTTTTGTTTCTCTTTTTTCTCTCATTTTTTTTTCTTCTTTTTCCTTTTTTCCATCCTGGACACTGATGTGGTATAACCTTCTTTGAAATCCCTAGCAAACATTTTAAGAAAGGTGGATTTTCACGTCCAATTTTAGAATGTCCACTCTCCTTTTATTTTAAAAAAAGGTAGTATGGCATCGGTTGAACCATCGGGAATGCTATTTACAAAACCTTGCAGGACAAGTGAAACAATGCTACTGTGGTCATGTTCCGTGGTGGAGGGGCTTGATAATTTTACATATTTTGTTGAACCTTGAGGTCAAAAGAAAGTCTTGAGGGAAGAAGAAAGTTTCTCTTTCGTCTCAGCACCTAGAGCATGTGTGTGACTTTGCCTTAGACTACTTGTAACTTGTACTGTGTCCTACGTTCAGATGAGGTCTGGGGTCTTCTGCCTTCTGGTAAAGCTGCTTCTGAACTCTGCCGTTCTTGTGCAGCCTCTGCACTGCTGTGGGGAAGAGCCTGTGCTCTTCCTCTTGACCTGCTGTGTCAGAAGCATCCCTGAGTTTAAAAATGGCCTGTGGTAAAACCTTGTCCTCAAACGTAGGTCCTGACCCAGTTTTCATTTCTGTCTGGAGCCACTGGTGCAACCACTGCACATCTCCCCAAACTTGCTATTCTGTGACTAGACTCTTCTCTGGTAAGCAGATGGCTTTCCTTCCAGGAGACTGTGGAGTACTGCTAAGGAATCTGGGGACAAGCGTGGTGTTTCGTAGAAAAATCTGATTTCAAGTATATGTATGTGGAAGTTACAGAACTTTTCCTACCTTGTTTATTACACTGGCAAATTAAACATCTAATTTTGCTTTGGTCAGTTTTGGCTCCATGAGAAAATGGTGTGTGCAGTTGTTTTCCACCAATCCAGTGTTGGAATTAAAAGTCTAGCAGCTCTTATAATGCAGTTTAAGGCCAGTGTTCATTTTGGGTCAGACATGCTGATCAGTTTGTCGGATAAAGCTGGGGCCCTGCCCTTGGAAAGCTTGTGATCTGATTTGACCTGTTATTGTTGTGTTTGATGTGAAGCTTGGGAAGTGCATGTGGGTTCAGAGAAACCTAAATATAAGCAGTATTTGAGTTAAACCTCTTTTGTTTGTATGGACTCATGACCCTGATGGCAAAAATAAGTGTGCATTTGTTTTCTGGTACTGCCGTCACCATCCATGAATATTAATAGCAGAAAAATATTTGAATTTTACATTGTCTTGGCCTGATACTTTCTGCACAATTAAAGGATGAAAATGAAAATTAGTGACTTGACTCATTCTTCTGTAGAACTGAGTGGCAGGTGTAGCTGCGTCTCTGTGACATCAGTGATGAAATGTAACGTAGCAATAAAGCAGGCTGGAAGAAATACCTTGTTTTCAATACGACCTTGTTTTCAGATACGATGTTTTCAGTTCAACGAGTTTTGTACTGTTGTCAATAAGACATAGAGAGACCACATCTCTAGTGCAACCCTCTTTAACCTATAGACTGTTAACTTTAAAAAGTACTAACCTAAGCAATTCAGTTTCACTAGACTAAACTGCTGAATGCATGGGAGAATCCAGTGAGACAAGCCGAAGTGTTGGGGAACTTGTGTAGTTTCTGTCACAGAAATTTCTCAGGTAAAGTAAGAGATTTGCACTTGAGGCTGCAGAAGATCATTGAAAATTAGTAAGAGATACTCTGCCTGATCTGAGGGAAAATTTGTTCTAATTGTAATTATCAACAGTTTGACTTGAGCATAGGAGAAAGATTAAGGGGGATTTTTAGTACTGTCTCTGAGTACTTCTGCCTTCTGTCTGACATTCAGTCTCCAGCTGTCACCAACCTACCAGCAGAGGAAGGTGCTATTTAGGAAAAAAAAAAGTGCTAGAATACTAGAAGTGCTTTGGAAGCTGCAAATAACATGAGCATATCGTGCATGTGGGAACTGACTTTTCCCAAAGCTTAAGGATGAGCAAGTTCATAGATTTCAAAAGCAGACGGGACTGATCTCAGTACTCTGTGTCTAGATATTAGAAGATCTTCTGGAAGTTGGATTAAAACTTGCGTTTTATAAAGATTTTTCAAAGCAAAGTTACTGAATTAGTATTGTATGTATATGGTTAGGAAACTTCCATCTCAAGGGCAAACGTATCTGATAGTCACCTTTGAGTGTTAAATCTCTCCTTTTTTTTGTAAGCGGGACGGAAGGGCCCTGTCACTTTTGTGACCAGTTAACCTGTCTGGTTAACCAAATAGGTCAGTCCTACAAGGTAGTTTTCTACTCTCTCGATCACTTTTGTAGCCCCTGAACTCTTGATATTTCATGTCTTTTTGAAGTGTGCACATGAGAACCAGAAATAATATTGTAATAGTGGGGTTTCTTCAAAGTTAGGAAGGATAATTTTGCTACTTGATATTCTGTATTTTATGGTTACAGTAGAACATTGGCCCACAGCATAATCTTTGCAATTCCACATAGTGATCTATGACAACTCTTGAAGTTCTAAACTTGACTTTCCAGCACTGAGTAATTCTGGCTTAATTTTAGTCTCCAGTTGTACTCCTTTGCATTAACCGTGTTAAACTGAGTTTTGTGATATTACACTGATGATTACATATTTCTCTGTGGTTTTTACTTGAGAAGCTTATTTGAACTGGAACTCAGAGTTCTGAAATAAAATTGCAGGCAAATCAACTTCTGTGATATTTGGTGTATTTTTATTTCACAGAATCACAGAATGTCAGGGGTTGGAAGGGACCTCAAAAGATCATCTAGTCCAGCCCCCCTGCCAGAGCAGGATCACCTGCAGTGATTTGGTACTGTAATTATGAGCACCCATTTGGGGTGTTCTTTAAGTCCAAGTTTGATGTGCGGTCAATGTTGGAGCGACTTCATAAAATGAATTTATCTGAAAACCATGGTACTCCTCTGAACCATAACACTGAAAGAAGCCCATGTTTTTCACTCAATTGTAAGGAGGTATTTTTGGAGCTGTGGGCAACATCATGGAAAGGAAAAATGTCTCCACTGCCGTTACCACCTGTTACCATTGGTGCTCCTCTGGTAAGAGGGAGTGGAAAAACAGATGATAGTTTGCAAAATTCATACTTCCACATTGTGTCTGGAGCAATGCAGAAGACACTGGTGAAATTTCTGTGTTGTCATTTGCATGCAAATATTCTGAAACATTTGTGAAGCTCTTGGGGTTTCAGCAGAAAAGCTTAAGGTGTCTTGTGGTTAAAGATACTTATGTAGAGAATTACTTTCTGTTATATGAACAGTGTGACATTTTGTGTTATAATTTCTGCTATCATTTTCCTTAATATTTCATGAATTTGTACTGAACATTTCCAGGAATGCTGTATGAGAATTGCATGTAACAAGTAGATTAAGATGCTAAGTCAAAGAAGTGAAAGCAAGGTAATTTTGATGTTAATAAATTGGTTTGAAACTTAGTCTTCAGCAAGTTCTTGGAGACTAGAAATGGCCGTTCTGTTGTTTGTTGTGTAAACTACTTAGCAGGAAAATTGGAGAAGGAAATGATCTAATGGGAAATTCAATGGCTAGAAGTGAGAAGAAACTGGGGACCTGGCCAATAGGAGATATGACCTAACAGTTTCAAGAGTCATTACTTTTCTAATGTTATTCCTAGGCCCATTTTTAGATTGAGATTCCTTCCCATTTTTAATTAGCTTGGAGTGAGCTGTTTGTTGGAATTCTGACCTTTCCAACATAAATTAATACATCGTGTTAGAGAGGGTTTAACATAAGAATGGTATTAATGCTAGTGTAGGCTGCAATGCCAGGCACGGAAGGGAGGAATGGCGTGGTGGGCTCCTCCTCGGGCATCGCTTTCAGCTTCCTGCAGAGTCCAGTCACTCGGATACAACACTTTTCCAGATCAGAGAGGGAGGGTGCATGATTACTCTGTGTGTAAGTTTGATATTCTTGGTCTTCTAAATCCTTTATTAAAAGCAGGGAAGCTACCTTACCTTCTAGTGTAGTTTTAGTGCTGCCTTCTCCCCTATATATGTGGAAACTTCTGCAGTGTTTAGACAGCTGTATTTGAGCAATGCTCCAGCTGAATCTGCCCCGCTAAAATCTGGCTTACGTTTTAGGTGGGCTTACGCTATGTAGGATCAGAGAACGTAGAACAGCCCAGGTTGGAGAAGATCTCAAAAGATCATCTGAGCCAACTTGTTGTGGGAAAGGAGACCTAGATGGGATTATCTAATGCCCTGCCCAATTGTGTCCTGAAAACTTCCTATTGATGGGAACTCCACCACGCTCCTGGGAAGGTTGTTCCAGTGACTTATTTATTCTCAGTAGCTGTACTAAGGCACATAAAAAATAATCAAGTGGTTGGTGACAGCCACCATGGCTTCACTAGGGGAAAGTCGTGCCTGACTGATTTAGTGGCCTTCTACCACAAAGCTACAGCGCTGGTTGAATTGGGAAAAGTAAGAGATGTCATTTTCCTGGACTTGTGCAAGGCATTTGACACTGTCCCACATGACATCCTTGTCTCTAAAATGCAGAGACATGGATTTGACAGATGGACCACTTGATGGTTAAAGAACTGACTGGATGGTCGCACTCAAAGAGTTGTGGTCAATGGCTGAGGGGTGACCTCATTAATGTTTATAAATATGTCAAGGGGGAGTGTCAGGAGGATGGAGCCAGGCTCTTTTCAGCGATGTCCAATGACAGGACAAGGGGCAATGGGCACAAGCTGGAACATAGGAGATTCCATAAAAATATTAGAAAAAACTTTTTCACTGTGAGGGTGACAGAGCCCTGGCACAGGCTGCCCAGGAAGGGTGTGGAGTCTCCTTCTTTGGAGACATTCAAAACCCCCCTGGATGCGTTCCTGTGCGATCTGCTGTAGGTGATCCTGCTCTGGCAGGGGTGCTGGACTAGATGATCTTTTGAGGTCCCTTCCAACCCCTGACATTCTGTGATTCTGTGTTGTAGCTGCCCCCTCCCTGGAGATCTTCAAGGCCAGGTTGGACAGACCCTTGAGTAGCCTGATCTAGTTGAGCGGCGTCCCTATCCATGACAGGGAGGTTGGATTAGATGATCTCTAAGGTCCCTTCCAGCCTAGGCCATTCTATAATTCTATGATAAAAATTTCGTTCTTATATCAAGATGAAATCTATACTAGTGCAACTTGTGCCTGTGACCCCTTGTCCTCTCCGTGTATTTCCTTGTGAATAGTGTGCCTCCATATTTTTTGTAGCCACCATTTAAGCACTGAAAAACTGTGATAAGCCCCCCTCAAGTCTTCTCTAGGGAGAAAGGACCTCTTTCAGCCTCATAGAGCAGGTTCTACAGCCTTGATCATCTTCATGGCCTTCCTTTGGGCTGTCTTGAGTCTGTGTCTTTTCTTGAATTCTGAAGACCAGAAACGGGCACAGTGCAGCACTGCGCTGCTGACTCCTGTTCAGCTGGGTGTCCGCAGTAAACCCCAGGTCTCTTCAAGCAATACTATTCCCCAGCCACACACATCCCAGCCTGTACTGGGCTCTTTGGTTATGTCATCCCTGGTGCAGGACCTTACACTTGCCTCACACTGTCCTGTTCTTGCTAGCTCACTCTTCAGCCTGTCCAGGTCTCTCTCTAAGTTGGCTTTCCCTTCTGGCACACCCACCTCAGCACCCAGCGTGACGTCAGGAGCAAACTTGGTGATGGGGTTCTCAGTTTCATTGTCCAAATCATTTATGATGATGTGGACCCCTGAGGGACTCTACTTGTAGCAGGCTGCCAGCCTGAGTAAAAACCACTGCTCACCACCCTGTGAGCCACCTTCCAGACCACCTTGCAGACCACCCATCCAATCTCTGTCTTGCCAGTTTGTCCAGGAGAAGACTGTGGCAAAAAGTATCAAATGCCTTGCTGAAGTCCAGGTAAACAATATCCACTATTCTCCCTATATAGACAGAAAATGTTATTTTGTAGTAGAAGGTGATGTGTTAGTCTGAAATACTTTGCCAGAAAGTAGTTTGATATTTTCTGTGGTAAAAGGCCTGTAGCAGTGGCTGTTTTTGCAGTTCTGTTATAAATTCTTGCTCTTCGTAAATATTTGGAAATGTATGTGTAATTTGAAGCAGATTTCTAGCTTTGTTCTTGACGGGTTTAAGAGATTTTTGTAACGTAAGTACTAGAAATAAGAAATGTTGATGGGCTTCAAGACACAACTAATACTTTGTCTTAAAAACTGATATAAAATTTTAGAGTCCAGCATTTAATTTGTAGCATCTTGGTTAACAAGATGATGGTGCCTGCATTCAGTACAAGATAAATAACTTCTTGTTCATGAAATAGTCCCTTCCTGTTTGAAAACAAAAAGCAGAGGAAGTTCTGAAGATGCATGAGCTGGGAACATTCGCTAAAAAAGAATATAATTGTTCATGATGTTAAGTACGTTGTCTAGTAAGTAGTACAGTTGTGATTAACTTTCTTTGTTCTTAGACTTCCTAAGATAGTGCCAGCTTTTCCTTTTAAAAGTTCAGTAGGAAGTATTTGAAGTGGCAAGAACAAATCCAGTGTCATTGGAGCCAAAATGTTCTCACTGAAAATTATGGAAATTGTAGTGCAGATCATAAGTGATTTCTTTGTTACAAAGATATATTAATTTTTTTAAGGAGCAAATTTGGCAAATGCTATTAAAGTAAAGGAAAATTGGAAAAAATAAAGTACCAGAATATCTAGTGCAGTGGTAACAGTTGATAATGAAATGTTATTTTGTGTAGATAGATGCATGTTCTGCTTCCTTGACATCTCCCCACCAACTCAGTTTTCACATGAAAGTCTGCTTGCAACAGCTCACTTACCTCTTGGGTTTCTTGCTGCCTACAGGGTTGCACCACCCAGTGCTGCCCAGCCCTTCTCTTCCTCTGCCTCCCTCCTGTCACCTCATCACTTCCTCATGAAGTAATCTCAGCCCCATAGCTTTCTACAGTCGCCCTTACTCTCTTTTCTGGGCCATAAAACTGCTTATTTTCTCCGTTCTTTCCCTGTCCTTTTCTCCTTGCATCCAGAATAGATCTCCCTCCCCCTGCCCGCATGCTGCCTGACTTGTCACTTAAGTGAGCCTTTTAGGTAACCTTTACTCCTCCCAGACTGTTGATTGCACATCACTACAGAAAAAAAGTGATTTTATTTTAATTTGTTTTGCTACCCCCTTGCTCCTTTCCTAGTAACTTCTTGCCAAATCTTTTTTTACCCGTTAGACTTGGTGACATAGTTCTGGTGTGCGAGTAGCTAACTTTCTTGAAAGAACTGTCAGAAAAAAATTGTATACAAAGCAAATTACTATATTGTTGTCAAAATAGGTCTCAGAAGGCATATGTTCCTGTAGTGGGTACCCTTGATCTTCGTTGCTGGTGACTGGGATTGTATGGACAGTTGAGAAGTGTGCTGCTCATTTACTTGCAAATTTGACATGAGGTGCCATACAGATATTTTGCTCGCTTTTTATTTGACAGAGAAATTGTAAGCTGCCAGCAAGAGGGCAAGGTTTTTGTTTTGTTTTTGTTTTTTCTTCCTTTGAAATCACTTGAGTTTATAAGGTTTTGATCAGATAAGTCTTCCAATCCCTAACATTCTATGATTCTATATGATAAATGTAAAAAAACCCTCAAAACTGTCGGGGTTTGGTTTTGGGGTTTTTTTGTATGTGCTATCTTGCGAGTTGGCAGTGTATTTTAAATTTTTTACAAGTCTTAGGTTCCCTTGTCTTGTCACAACCTCCTTCCTGATTCTCAGTGTATTTTTTTCTGAATTGGCCTCGGCAGACTTAAAGCTGCATTGGTGTGCAGGGATGTGCTCAGTCTTTTGGTGGCAGTGAACCTTTAGATTAGGCCAGGTTCCATCAACTGCAGCCTTAGCAAACAATTTCCTCTGGGTGTGGCAGAGCAAAAAATAACCCATTACAAGTTACAACAAACAAAGCCAACCTTTAAATAATGACAAAAATCAATTTCTTCCAGGAAATGTCGTTAGCTGGTCACTGCTAGTGTACATGTTGCAAGACATTTTAAATCTTCTTGTTGAAATGAGTTTAATATTAAAGTTTTAAATATGTCTATTAACTACAGTGAGATCCTGCTCAAACACGATGTTGGGATTTTGTTAACTAATTTAATTATTTAGATTTACATTTGCTTTTTTTTTTTAAAATGTGCCCTTAAGTAATTGTAGATTCTTACTATTATTCACTGTCTTACCTATTTAATTTTTTTTTTACTATATGTGCATCATCTAACTCTCCAGTTTGAGTAGCAAAGAATGTAAGCTCTTTAAAAATTGAGATTTTTCTTCTTTCTGGATGTTAAGATGAACAATTTTATGACACTCATTATAAACTATATTCTTTTGTTTAAACTCTGTAACCCTACTTTAGGTGGCTCTTGTAACAAAACTAATGGATTAAAGAGGATGGGGATTTTGAAAGCTAAAAGTAACCCAAAATATTAGTTTCAGAATATCTAGTTGTATATTGGTTTCAAAATATCTAGTTTCAGAATATTTTTGTAAACAGTACTCAGTAGCTATGAACTTTATAACGCTATTTTCCTGACCAAAAAAAAACGTATTCCATGAACAACCTGTTTATAGTACTTGCTTACACACATGCCCTGTGATAAGGATGATGTGCTGTGAGTAGGCTTAGTGGCTTTCATTTGATGTGGTGGTTTATTGAAATTTATTATGTTTCTATGTATTAAGAGAATGGATCTAAGTGCATCGGTGGCTATAAAGTGTGCTTTGGATTTTGTGATTATTTCCCCCTCCTCCCCCACAGGTAGCAGATGCTGTTCCCTCTGACTGTCTCTTTATATTTCTTAATAGCTGCTTCTGAGAGCAGGGCTTTTTATGCTCTTCTGTTTTCCAGCCACTGCTTTTTTCAGTTAAGGGTGTGGCTTTTTCTGACACAGTTGTGTTAGAGCAGGCTCCCCTGTAAAAATACTTATCATGGTAGAGAGTCCTTTGGCACTGCAGCTTATCTGACTTGGGGGCTATAGCACGTTACATGGAAAAGGAACTGTCTGTACTGAAGAGTCGTGGGGGGTGAAGACAGTCTTAATTTTTTTTATTTTTTTTTTTTAACTCCCTGGGCAGCCCGTTGTGATTTTGAGTGTGACTTCTCAGTTTATAGAACTATTCCCTAGTGTGTGTGTGTGTTCAGCTTAAGTGTTCCACTTCCTTTTATTTATTTATCTGTTGGAATGTGTGTTACTGAAGCTCTTACTGGAGAGTTCATCTTGCCTTTCTCCCCAAGGTTCTCATAAATTTTAGTGGCTTGTGCAAAATGTTGTCAGCCACATCTGTTTCTAATTAAAAAATCAATACCTTTTTCATCAATAGCTGACAACCATTAAAATAAACAATTATTATTACAGTTACGCTAAAGCAGTTAATTACAATACCTTGGGGGGAGGGATGCCATTAATCTTGGATACCTACATAACTGAGCTGTGAAACTGATGTTTAACCTTAGGTGTAAAACGATCACTTAATGTTGAACATTGAATTTTGTGTTAATTTATTGCCACTACCTCGTGGTGAAGCAATAATAGCTTCCCAAGACCTTCTTGAATGCTCTCTTATTCTTGGGTGAAGGAGTAGTACCACTCCGGCAAGACACTGTGATCCCTTTTCGATGTTGTCTGCGCAGGCTGTTAGGGATCAGCTTCTCTCCAGCGTAAGAAACAGTGAAGAGAAGTAATTATGTATGTAATTCACTTGGAAATAGCTTTTGGTACTCAAAGTAAGATGGAATTAGCGTAAACAATTAAATACAAAATTATGTTTGCAGATGTGTGTACGTTCTTCTTAAAATAAGACTGCACATACACATAGACCCAAGATGCAACATTACACTTAAATATATCCGGGAAATTGAATGCTTCAGCGGGCAGGAGCCGGCTGTTACTTCCTCTCTGTTGGTGGCAGTGGTGGTAAGCCTGAACTTGCTATTCCCATGCTTTGCAGTAAATACACATTTGGGGCTACACTAAACAGAATGCAGTATAAATTCAGAGTTGGTTGAGTTTGTCTATATTTGTGGACTTGCCCTGGTGCTGTTTCTAAACTCCGTGATTCTTTGTGATAAGCAGAACGTGGTGAAGTTCTGACTTAGGTTGGGCCGAGTGAGCTGCTACTGCAAGAGACTAAGCCGTGTGTTTGGATCTGCAAACTCATTTTTCAACAAGAGGTGTTCTAGGGGAGCTGACAGAGCTCAGAAGGAGGGGTTGTGGAAAGTGGTGGTGGGCCTTCAGGAGCATTTCTGAGGTACGAAATGGTAGGTGGTGCAGGCTGGTGGTTGTGAGCAAGAAGAGAATTCAGAGGGTGTGTGTTAGGGGTCTAAAGCTGCCAAAGGAGAGGTGGTTCCTTTGCTATAACTTCACTTGCTTGAAACTTTATAGCTCTAATACCCTAAAAGATGTTCCAAGTGGATGAGACATTATTTCTTCTTGCTGTACCCTATATTTCTTCTTGGGTGGAGGAAAGCTAGTAATAAAAAGAAATTACAATAATAAAGACGTGTGTATGTGCTTACTTCAAAGAAAAGAAAAATGCAACTGTGACTTTTAAAGCTTAATCTGATTGGTTTAAAATTAAATACTTTAGACAGTGCAGAGGTGTCTGTGTGTGTTTATTTAGCAACTCAGTGGGTGGAAATCACTGAGCACCTAAAACTCAAGTGCCTTAAGTGCTGACACAGATTTTGATAGTATCCTCTTCTGCAGAGTCAAATACCTTGTTTGCTCATTGTGTTCAACTGTCTCAGTTCAATGATTTGTTTATACTGAAACACGAAACTGGTTGAGTTTTGAAAGTTGTTTACTAATGTAGGAATTAAAGAGAATGAGCTCTGCTAATTTGTAAGTCTTCAAGTAGATTATTTTCTTCACTGAAATGGTTTTGTTTAGCATAATTTGCATTTCCAGATAATTTATGTAAATTTGCCTTTTCTCTGCACATCCACATTTGAGATGGTTTTAGCTAATAAATATAAAAGTAAATTCCTAATCAAAATCCACAAGCAAGTACAGTTTGAGTTAATAAGAAAATTTTAAAAATAATAAAAGAATAAACATATATCAATTTACTAGTAGAAGATTAATCATTAATATATATACAATCTTTCCTGTTACATAGCAAAAAGATTTGCAATGACTTGATAATATCAGCGGATTTTAATAGTACTAATCCTTGCAAAGCTGAAGATGTGTCATGGAATTGACTGTTTAAAATGGGCTGCTTCTTACCGTGTGAATCCTGAATCTAAATCAGCACTAATAAAATGAGTCTGTTTCACCGTACCGCAACAGGGAGCTTGATTCTGCTACTTCATTCTCTTTATTCTTCCACCTCTGAGAAAAGACCTACTAGCTTTTCTTGGCTCATTTTCATAGTAAAGTTGCTAAATGTCGCAAGGGCGAGGGATTTCACCTTTGTATATCTTGTGTATAATGTAAATAATCGTAGCTTGCTGAACTAGCGAGCCATTTAGGGTTAAATACTCTTATTACAGTTCAGTGGAGTACACTTTGTGCTAATGACATTTTGTTCAGTTGTATACGATATGCAAAGAAAAATCTTTTCTGAAAAACCGTAATTTTAGTGTGATATGTCACATGATCAGGAATCATGGATTTGAGACTCAAGGTGTTGCGAGGGTTTTAGTGAACTGGTTGATTGTCAGTGGAAGACTTCAAAAAAATCTTCTAAAAAGGATTTTGGAATGAAGGTTATAATATTGTGCCCAGAAAACTGGGATAATGTTACACAAAGGGATACTTGTGAGTGAAAGAAGGATGTGTGAATGAGCAAAACCATCGGAGTTCTCAGCCTTTCTTAGACACAAGCAGTTGCTGAGTATAACATGTAAAACTGAAATGAACCCTGGCCAGTGGGTGGAGGTTGTGTTTGTGTGTGTGCTTTCCAGGTTCCAAAACCCACATGCTAATGTAGTGACGTGCGTGTCGTTGAGTGATCCTAAAATAAATTTTCACAAAAAAGTACGCCTCGTGTCGCGGAGCCAGTATTTCTGTCTCCAGAAATGTGCTCACAATCTGAGCATGCTCTGGTGGAGTGGATTCTTCGTATTAATGAACATGTGTAATATCCTGTTTTCCATAGTGATTTAAATTGTGATTTATACAATATTCTTTTCATGATATCTGCTTAACTTTTTAAGTAAAATAACGAAACAGTGAAAAAAACCCCACAAACCCAAAACCAGACTCACAACAAAACAAACAAAACAAACCAAAAAACCCCCAGCAAACCTACAGAACAAAGCCAGTGAGCTTAGGCCTCAAGTGTCCTGAACTTCTCTGTCATCGTGTGGGAGAAGGTTTGAAGGACTTCCATGCTTCTGAAAAATCAAGCTGTGTAGACAGCTTAAAGAACTGGAAGTTGTTTAAATGACAACTATTGTCTTAGGTTTGAGTTGCATGTGCGTGTGTAGCACATTTGACTTTTCGGATATGTTAGCCTATTTTTTCAGTCTTGTCTTTGAAAATATTTTTTTCTCCTCTAAAATACTGCTATCCAGTTGCACAAACAAGGTTTTGTTGGGAAGCCGTGCTTATTTTAGGTGGATTCGAACTGTTACTCTGAAACAAGAAATGTGTATAAAGTTTTAATTATTTCCTTGCTTGATTTATTTATTCCTCTTCTCTGCCCCTTCTTCTTAGGTTCCTTAAAACTGTGCTATGAATGGTGATTCTGGTGTGGGGGTGGTGACTTCACCACCTCCAACAGCCCCTCATAAAGAGAGGTATTTTGATCGAGTTGATGAAAACAATCCAGATTATTTGAGAGAGAGGAATATGGCACCCGACCTTCGCCAGGATTTTAACATGATGGAACAGAAGAAGAGAGTCTCCATGATTCTTCAAAGCCCAGTAAGAAAACAAAATGCTCCATCTTTCAAGTGATAAACTTATTATCTGTATTTTTAATATCCCTATGCAATTGGAGAATTTTGTGGTATCTTAGAGCCTTTTGATGTTTCTTTCTGGTTGACCTTTCTTCTAAAGTATCCTAATTGTAGCCTGACTTTTCCTTGCATTATCTGCTTGAATTTTTATTGTCTACTCATGAAGCAGCTCTTCAGTCTTGCTTTCGGAATTCTCTGTGTAACTGTCAACATTTTTTCATATTTCTGTCTGGTCAGACTTCACTTGTTTCATATATTCAGCATTCATTTACGCTTAATTTAAGTTACTTAAATTACCACTTCTAAGAGTAGCTTATTCAAGGCAGGTCTGTGCTGTGCTCAGTTTTTCATGCGTGATTTTGACTTGAAATATTCTGGCATATCTCTCCCTGAAAGGGTGCACAGTAATAAACTATGAATGATTGGCATTTAATATTAAAGATATTTCCCTCAGGGAGACAGTACACAAAACAGAATTTCTCTCATAACATTTGTTCCTTTTGTAATAATTGATAAGGGACTTTAGATATAAAGCGTTTCATGATGCAGTTTCATTAAGAATGGGGATATAGTGGTGTATTTACAGTTTTTACATGAGAAATCAGCCATTTTATTTGGATTCATCGAACTTCTCTTTCAGTACAGATTTCTGTGTTCTTGTCATAAGCAGCAGCTACCAGCAATAATAAAAAAATTTTCTTCCTTGCCAAGTTACAAAAAAACTCCCCCACAAAAAACAGAACAGGAAAAAAGTAGACAACCCCTTCTTTTAAGCAAACTTTAAAAATGCAATGGTTCTTCCTTCCTGTGTTCCTGGATGCTCTCTTGGCTCTCAATTTCCTGCGAGCCACACTGACAATTTTCCTTCTCTTCTGGCTCTACTACTTTCCCTTTTATGTTTGGTGTTCAAGTCAATTGTACATCCCGCTTCTCCTTCTAGAAATGCGTATAGGTAGGTTCAGTGAGTTTTGGTGATACTTGATGAGAGAATATTGGAATTTCCATTCACAAACAAATTAAGTGACTCATGTCGTTGGAGCTCCAGGGAGCAACATTTTCAAGTAACAGTCTATGCGCAGTAATTCTGTCGGGAGCTGTTCTGTAGAAGAGGTACAGGATGTTTTCATCTAAGTGCTAAAAGGAAGCTGCATATGCAAGGTGGAAGTTCGTTTGAGCGTACTTTACAATGTGTGATGTCCTGTTTCTAGGCTTTTTGTGAAGAACTGGAATCTATGATCCAGGAACAATTTAAGAAGGGGAAGAACCCAACAGGTTTATTAGCTTTACAGCAGATTGCGGATTTCATGACAACCAACGTACCAAATGTCTACCCTGCAGCACCACAAGGCGGAATGGCTGCGTTAAACATGAGTGAGTGCACCTTAATTTATGATGGTTGATTTATTTGGGTTTTTTTTTTTTTAGTTTTTTGGGGTTTTTTTGAAAGGCTTACAATGAAAACAGTGTGGGTTAAATGAAAAGTGCTGTGAAGTTCAAATCCTGTCCTGTTCTGCGGACAGGAATGTTGCAAGCATAAAATAAATTTATTAGTTTCCAAATGCCACATGATAAACAATTTGATTCGCGTATATAATTTATATCAAAAACCATTTCGAGTAAAAAAAGTAAGCCTCGTAAGTCAATGCTCGTAAAAAAACCTGAAGATTTAAGTGTTGCTCATGTTTACCACATGGGTTGTGTGCAAAACGGAGAAGGAAAACAAAACCCAAAAATGCTTGAATGCATGTGCACACAGTTTTTGTGGTAAGATAATATAAATATCTGTCTGTGCTCCAGAATAAATGTATAGCTTAGACTGTGGCATTGCCTGATTGTGCTTCATTACAGTTATTTTTAGTCACATTTCTAATTACACTGTAACTAAAACTACAGTATTTGTAATTATTTACCATAATCCTCTTCTTAGTTTATACTTTTTCCTAATTAAGTAAATTTGTATGCATCATTTATCTCTTTTGAGAATATTTGGGGTTACATTTTTCTGTTAACATTGAGGTTGTATTTCACAAACAATCATTACTTTGAGAGAAAAAAGAAAAAATAGCTTAGGAATGCACTGTCATCTTTCAGCACTAATGAGTATTCCTTTAAGAAGGAAACGAATGCTGAGCCTACCGAAGATAAATACTCTTTTCCAAGACTGTAATTATATTTGTGTATAAATTTGTGTTTAAATTATGACGTAATAGGAATTAAAGCTTGCTAGCCATTTCTAAGTTTAATATGCTGATAGAAACCAGTAAGAACAACCGGTATAATAGCGATACATGTTGTTTGATTTTTGTACGGATGTTGAATGCAACTCCCCTTGTGCTCATTTTTACCCCTTCTTTTCAGGTCTTGGCATGGTAACACCAGTGAATGATCTGAGAGGATCAGATTCCATTGCTTATGAAAAAGGGGAGAAGTTGTTACGATGTAAATTGGCCGCTTTCTACAGATTAGCAGATCTTTTTGGCTGGTCTCAGCTTATTTATAATCATATAACAGTGAGTATTGAATAAACAGATAACCAATTGTTTTAATATAGGAGAGAATTGCTTCCCTCCCCCATCTGTCTCTTTCTCTTTGTGTGGAAGAGGAGCAGAGTGGTATTGTAAGCGCTGTAATAGTGACGAGATTTGTCATTTCATCTCAAGAATAAGAACTGTAACAGCTTGAATGTCAGCTACCATAGCCTGAATAGAGTCTTAAGAGAGTGTACATGAAAGTTCTTATGATGAAATTAAGAGTCTTGAAAGACTTGTTCCTTTAGTATCTTAAATGCTTTGAATAATTTTATGTATTATTCTGCAAGGTCATGTGTTAGTTTTCTTGCTAAGTACTAACATATCTTCTTAGCCATTCAGTTTTTATAATTCAAGGTACTAACCTTTTTGAAAAAGAAGCTATAGTATTTCTGAACATGAGTGAACTACTTAGCTTAATGCAGCTTGCCAACAATTTTCCTTGTGACTGAGTAATTGCTGGCATCCATAAAAATAATGACAAGGAGGTCAAATCAAGGATGTTTTATATGCCAGAATAATGATCAACATGAGTCTCATGAGTAAAGTCACAGCTGTGGTGTGCAACCCAGTCAATTGTCTTCCTAACAGAGCCGAATTGTTTCTTTCTACATAGTAGAGGTTGTCCTTTATGTTATTTTCAGTTCTAGTTGCAGTCTGAATTAAATATGAAAATTTCATTATTACTAGTTTTTGAGATTTCAACAGAGATTTGATTATTTGTGAACCAATGAAAATGATAAATGGTAAGGGTAGGCATAGGATCAAGGCAATGTTGGTTAGATTTTTTTGGTTCCTTTAGAAGGAGAACATATGCAGCATAATGGTTCTTGTAAACAACTCTCTGCCGCCCCCTGATTTTTCATACATAACAGGAGAATTGGTTTTTGTAAAAGACATTAGTGCAAAGAAGATTACTTGGCAAGCAGGTTTGGAGAAGGCTTTCTACTGCTCAGCCCTGGGAGTGTTTATGTGTTTAAATAAAAAGGTAAATGTAATGACGAGTGGCGTGCCTAGGGAGGTGGTTATGGTAAGGGCATATGGTTGGGGAGGAATCACAGAATGGTTGGGGGTGGAAGGGCCCTCTGGAGATCGTCGTGGTCGTCCTGTTGTCCAGTAGGAGTCCTAGGTCTCAAGTTTGCTTTGTTTTGGTGAGGGGGAATGCACAGTAAGATTAGATAATGGTGATACCACTTGAAGTGGAAGACAAACTTGGAGTCTGAGATTCTGAGTGTACCTTAGTTTTGAAGGGCGAAGTGGTGCTGGAAAGCGCTTGGTTAAAGGTTTATCGCAGCAGTGAGAGTCGTAGTTCGCATCTCTTTTACAAACTCTTCCAGTGAATAGCATTCTGAAAGGTGACTAATAGCTATCATTTACATTCACAAGCTGATGTAGTGCAAGGCTGTTATTTACAAAATAGCCTTCTCTTTGTTCTGTATACTCATAAGTTAAATAGCAGTGTGGTGGGGAAGGCACTCCTACATGGCCTGAGTGCGGAGGATTTCCCGCAGAGCTGGAGTTTGACTTCAGGTTTTTGGTGTGTGAGTGCATGCTCTAATTACTAGGTGAGCTTCCAGTGCACTACTTAAATAAGAGATAAGTTATCACAGCCTTCTGAGGGGCATAAACCTGTGTATTAAGAGGACAAAGGAACTTAAGGACATGAGTGTATGACAGTCTGGGCATATCTCTGCTTTTCTGGATCCTTTCAAACACTGACAGCTGCCATGTGTGGAATTGTTCAGACTGGTGCAGTCCTGGTGCAGAAGCAGAATTACAGAGCATCAAGAGCTTTCATGTCATATACAGTAATGTAGCATAAACATGGGCCCCTCCATGTTTACTACCTCAGATTGGCAGAATTTGAGATTACAGGTTTGCAGAGGGTACATGTTCACCAAATCTTGGTTTGCTTTGAGGGCACAAGCTGTTTGTTGGATCTAGTCCTAATGTAAGGTGGTTTGTGAGTCTTGCTGCTTGTTTATCTTACATTTGAGCTTTATTATTAGCTTTTTGGGCATTTTGAATAGTACTTGCTTTTTGTCTTGCATAAATAAGTAGATTTTGTAGATCACTTACACTTCTGCAATGGAGTACTGTTTTGGTGATTCAGAAAAGTACAGGTTGACTTCAACAAATGAGTTTGATTTAAAGCTTTTATGCTGTAACGTATTACCAGCTGGTTGTAAAGGAAGCCAGATTTGGACTGGAAGCTTTTGGATGACTGGTCAGCTGCTTATTTCAGAGTTGTTGGTTTTTTCCCTGTGGTAGAATTGTATCAAAGTACATATGTATTTAATGCACCAAGTAGCATAAGATAGGAGGGAGACATCTTGGGGAAATTAAAACCTCATAAATAAAATTTAAAAAACATTAACAAAAAGCACAAAAGCGGAGTATACTCATAGCAGAATAGGGAATAGTCTTAGGTGTCCAGTAAAACATTTGAAGCCTTTTAATTCCCCTTTAATTCCTTTGACTTGAGACACATTTAAACTACCAAGCTGTTCTGTGCTTCTCATTGTACAGAATTTAAACAGATGAATTCCAAGATATGAATGGTTTGAAGTCACAATCATTTTTGTATTGTAGACTTCTAATTGTGTGAATTAGACAAAAAAGCAAAACCATAAGTGAAGGTCAGGATACTTGGTAGAAAACCTGCAAGTGTGCTGTACTGCTCACAGTTGTCTCACAAGCACCAGCATCAGTGAGTGAACTCTTCTCCTCATCAAGATGCCTCAGATATATGGGCCAAATTCTTCCATTTTCTCACATACTTCTATTTCGTACCTTCAGTTTTACTAGGATAGAAATACAGTTGGAGTATAAACTCATTCTTAAAAAAAAAAAAAGCAAGTAATTTTCCCCATTTCTCTGTTTTTCCTTTTGCCCACCGTAGTTGAGTTGTCATTACCACAAGATCTAAAGATTTGCTACCTTCCACCAATCTGGATGACTCTGGCATGTACCTACCATCCAGTTTTGTTCAGCATGAGTTAATTAACTGTCCTGTGTGTTGATTACCTGTTGTAGCATACAAGAAAGTCACATTGTATATGTTATAGGCATACTTGCCCATTCCATACTAAGGAAGTGAAAGTAACTTTCATGGGTTTGGGCCTTCCTGTGTGCTTTTAATAAAATATTCTTAATAACTTTTACTCTTGTTTTATCCTTAGGCCAGAGTAAATTCTGAACAGGAGCACTTCCTCATTGTACCTTTTGGACTCCTCTATAGTGAAGTTACTGCATCTAGTTTGGTAAGCAATTACTATTTTTCATAACTGTAAAATATAGCTGAAGCTGCTCTGTCTGTATATATGTCACTGTTTATATTCTGTCTTAGGGAATATTTTCCTCTGTGTTACGTGTTTAGAATAGTTTTATTGAACATGATTGGTTTAGGTACAGCTGAGGTATCTCTTTGCACACGTCCACCACGAGGTGTCCTCCAGTTGATCTAAATACAAACAGAAGCTGGATCATTTGGGTAGCTAATCACGTTGGGGCCTTGAAAGCTGCTGGCTGTTGAGTCAGGCTTGTCCAGGGAAAGAGTATGTGTTTCAGACATGAATGATGCCAACCAATTACAATCTTATGAAGTTCAACAAGGCCAAGTGTAGAGTTTTGCACTTGGGAAAGAACAACCCCAGGTACCAGTATAGACTGGGGACTGACCTTCTGGAGAGAAATGTAGAAGAAAGTGACCTGGGGATCCTGGTGGACAGCAGGATGACCATGAGCCAGCAATGTGCCCTTCTGGCCAAGAAGGCCAATGGCATCCTGGGGTGGATTAGAAGGGGAGTAGCAAGTAGGTCAAGAGAGGTCCTCCTGCCCCTCTGCTCTGCCCTGGTGAGGCCACATCTGGAATATTGTGTCCAGTTCTGGGCTGCTCAGCTCAAGAGAGACAGTGAACTGCTTGAGAGAGTCCAGTGCAGAGCCACAAAGATGATGAAGGGAGTGGAACATCTCCCTTATGAGCAAAGGCTGAAGGAGCTGGGTCTCTTTAGCTTGGAGGAGACTGTGAGGTGACCTCATCAATGTTTATAAATATGTCAAGGGGGAGTGTCAGGAGGATGGTGCCAGGCTCTTCTCAGTGATGTCTACTGACAGGACAAGGGTTCAAGCTGGAACACAGGAGGTTCCATAAAAATATTAGGAAAAACTTTTTTACTGTGAGGGTGACAGAGCGCTGGCACAGGCTGCCCAGGGAGATTGTGGAGTCTCCTTCTTTGGAGACATTCAAAACCTGCCTGAACGTGTTCCTGTGTGACCTACTGTAGGTGATCCTGCTCTGGCAGGGGGGTTGGACTAGATGATCTTTTGAGGTCCCTTCCAACCCCTGACATTCTGTGATTCTGTGATGCCTGAGGTAGTTGCCATTGTTTAATCATGTAAGTATCTGAGGGTGTGGATAAATCATGTTTTTGAGATCTAATGGTTGCAGACAGAACTCACTTAACTGTTAGCTAGAGGGAAATATCATGTGAGCATTTATCTTCAGCTTGAAGGCAGCTTGAGTTAATGTGGTTGACTCTCCTGCATTGAAACAAATTAGAAACTTTCACACTATTCCTTCCACCTGACTATTGTAAGGTAAGTAATCTCTATGTAGCAGAGAGGTGTGGTAAGTATGTGCAGCGTAGTAACATTTCAAACTTGACATCTTAAGGTCCCAGTCTCTCACTCAGCTATCCATAAAGTTGACCCTTTCTTACATAACTCCGCTTTAGCCATCTGTAAAATTTGAATTTAGAAAACCATAGGAAAAGGAGTGAAGAAAACCAACTTGCGCTTTCTTGTTACTCCAAGATTTTTAGAAGAGGCTAAGGGCCACGCTGTGGTGGTATTTTGTGTGTTTGGTTTGTGTTTTTTCTAAAGGTGTTCTGCTTTTATCTCTATATCGGGAATGTAAATACCATGAAAATTAAGATTGCATGAAGGTAGCGAAGTGTGCACACACACAGAGTAGAGATTGTGTCAACACAGAAAATAGCTTAGCAGCAGGATTTAATAAGAGACACAACAGTGATAAGGCACAGCTTAGCTGAACGCGCATGCTGACCAGCAGCCTGCTTACATGACTGGCCCTTAATTGCCCCTTTTGTTTCTGCCATGCTTGTTCTTCACTTTGAAACTCCATTTTCTTCAGTTTTGTTCTCCTCCAGATAAACAACACATAATTGCTTTTTCCCTTTTATTCCAGTTTTGCTGTATCTGTACCCAAATTTGTCACTTATGACATTATTACCTGGGCGATCTCAGCCTGACATAGTATCAGTTTGGTGGTTACCTAGGTGCTGGCCTTCGAAGAGCCTACTCCCCAAAAAGTCCCTGTACTCCACTTCCATTTGCAGCCATTTGTCACAGCACTGTCTGTAACATTTTCAGCTTCTTACGTGCAGTGATTTGTTGTGTCATATCCCGTAGTTCCTGATGTCCTCTGTAGTTAGCTTAATCTCAAACTGAGGCCTTGGTCACCTACCTACAGCCTTAAGGTGCCCATCGTGTTAAAATAAAATGCAGAAAGAGGTACTGGTTTAGGGCTTCAGTGGTAGATGCTGAATTAATTCAGATTTTTGACAGTCTTGATTAATTTATGAAACTAATTCTTTTCATTCCCAGGTTAAAATCAACATTCAGGGAGATGTAGTTGATCGTGGAAGCACTAACTTGGGAGTAAACCAAGCTGGTTTTACTTTGCACTCCGCAATTTACGCAGCTCGACCTGATGTTAAATGCATTGTTCACATTCATACGCCAGCAGGGGCAGCGGTAAGCACGCTTTTTAATTTGTCCTCTGTCCTGTTCCCCTCAGCCCACCCAGCTGGTAGGTGGATCCCTCTTAATCATAGATTTGCTTCCTTTTTGAAGGGCACAAAGCCTTTAAGTCTGCCTTCAGATATGTCGTTCAGTTTGAATCAATTAGATCCTCCTTATCTGATTGTTACGTGAGTGGTCAGACAGTAAACTAAACTCTATAACTGGAAAACAGGTATTTCATATTTGCGTGTGCTGTGCACAAAAGACCATATCTTTTGATGGTGAGTCATAAGAGCTTTAGAATGTTTGGTTTTGTAAAGCACAGTTTCTCAAGGTGTTCTTAAATATTAGAATCCTTTCTAATATTACCTCTTACCAGAGCACCTGTTTACAACTGAGTTTTACATCTTTGGAACTTTTTGGGAGAGTCATCTGATTGATTTTGAAGTTTGCATTGACTTATATATGTGTTTAACTGATTAGCACCAGTGATACTACAGCTGTGTTAAGGATAAGTCTTAAAATTGTGAATTATATTCAGGAAAAATGTTCCTTGTCTTTACCCACATTGCTGTGAAGGTACTTGTGACAGAATTCATTACTAAAATTGTTCTTTTTGGAGGGGAGCGAAAGGAACGAAGGATGCAGTTGCCTTTTGGAATTGGGTGTTTGGTTGTGGTGTTGGTTGGTTGTTTTTTTCCTGAGTCTTTTCATATATGTGTTGATGTCATGTAAAAGCAGCTGTACTGAGTCAGACCCAAGATCAATGTGACTGCTGGATCCCATCCAAAAGTTGTGAAAAATAGAGGCTTTAGGGATGGAGCATAAGACACCACTACATATGTACCTGTGTACATATGTACAGACACATACGTATAATATATGAAAATATATCTATTCTTATATTTTTCACCCACATTTTTACGTTGCAAGTAATTTAATTGTTTTAATGTTCCTCAGGTTTCTGCAATGAAGTGTGGTCTCTTGCCAATTTCACCCGAAGCACTTTCTCTAGGGGAAGTAGCCTATCATGACTACCATGGTATTTTAGTGGATGATGAAGAAAAGGTGGTTATTCAGAAAAATTTGGGGCCTAAAAGCAAGGTCAGTATTTGCATTTATGTCTAGAATTGTATAAAAGTATGTGTGGGGTGGTGGGAGGTGTGTTCTTTAATCAAGAGCAAGAAAATACTTGCTTTACTGCTGTTAACTTTCTTTACAATGTCTTTCTAGGTTCTCATTCTCAGAAACCATGGCTTAGTGTCAGTTGGAGAGACTGTTGAGGAGGCTTTCTACTATATTCATAATCTAGTGCTTGCCTGTGAGATTCAAGTAAGAATTTTACTATGTTATGTATTAATGCAGTCTGCCATATTGCCCTCCAAACATTAATAGTTGTGCACTGTACTGGTTAATCTCTTCATCTAAACTAACACAATGATTTGTGAAATCAGGATATTATGTGAGGACATCCAAAACTTTGGTTTAACCGGCAACATTCAAATGCTGTCTTGGAACCATTGATTTGATATATACTGCTCATGAAAATAGAGATATT